>JAIUCV010000004.1:38430562-39630562 GCA_026724425.1 Erythrophleum ivorense | reverse complement strand
AAGTCAATTTTGTAAAATAAAAGACCTAGTTGATTTTGAGTTATAATCAATTTGATTCAATTTAGTTTATATTAATTTTCTTTTGAAGTGATTTTTTTTGTTTTTTTAATATTTATTCTCTCTCTCTCTCTCTCTCTCTCTCTCTATATATATATATGATGTCCAAATATTTAATCAAGTATTACATTGTAAAAATTTGTGATTTTTCTACATTTGAGTTATTGGTTCGGATTTTATCAAACCAAATTGAAAATTGAACGAATTAAATCAATTTTAACACGTAGAAAACATATTTAAACCTACCATTTGATTTAGTTTGGTTCTAAATACCTTTAGCATGTATTGATATAAACTAATAGGGCTAACTCACATCTATTACAAAAATTGTAATTAGAGGATTTTGTATTATCTATATCTTGCCAAGGTGTTCTAGTTATTTGGGTTTCTTGGATATCATATTCATGGTCAAGTCCATTTTGTTATGATAATAATGTTATAATGAATATTGAGCTCTGGCTTGTTTAAATTTGAATAATGAATATTATATTATGTTTGCCCTTGTTTTTATATATAATCAATAACAAACTATTTAAAATTTATTAGTTTTTGCTTATTATTTATTAGATCAAATTTGATATATAAAATATTATATATATATATATATATTACATAGTCTAACTTATTTAAAATCAAGTATTTTGTAATTTGAAAGTTTACGCTTTGGTAGAAGGAATTTGATAAAATTTGTTCTACAGAATTTTGTCCTAATTTCTCTTTTTTGTACAAAATTAAAGATTTTGATTGGAAAACATAAAATTTGGTCTTCAACGTTTATGAAATTAGAGATTTTATAAGAAGAAGATTTAAGAATTTGGACAAAGTTAGGTGAAAATTTGGAGATTTTGTTTAGAAGCAAAATTTAAGAAAAATTTCGTGTTGTGAATGTTAAATTTGAAATTCAATTCGCCAAGAGAGAAATATAAGTATTCACTATATTGAAAAATTAGGAATTTTATAAAAATTTGAGGAATTTATGGCAAAATTAGAGATAAAATTAAAATTTTCATTTAAAGGCAAAACTTGAAAAATAGTGTCATGTGTTGAATTTGGAATTTTAATTAGTTGAGAAAAAGATTTTTGGCATTCAATATATAATAAAATAGAGATTTTGTTACTAAAATTAAGAACTTAAAATAAATTTTAGCAAATTCTATCCAAAAAATAATGAAATAAAATTATATGGCATTAATGTATTAACAGTTTAAATCATAAATTACAATACAAATTTTCAAACTACATCATAATCAATTATAACTATAAACAAATTAATCCACAAGATAGCAAAGTATAATTTATATTTTTAAAAAAAACTAAAATTACTTATCCAACGGTTACATTTACATCATGTTATTGGGTAGAACACTTCTGTGCTAACAACGAATGGATAGAAATTTTTCTTGTTACTCAAGTGATTAAGTAGAAAGAAGTTCAAATGAAAGTACCAAGTTTAAATCTTAATATAACCAATCAAAGTGTTAGACTTAGTTTGGATTTAATTCCTTATATTTTTGTTATTAAATTTTATAATTAAAATATAATACATATAAATTTTTAATAATAATATAATAAATATATGATTAATAAAATCTATATATTTCACTAAAATTATATACTTGTTATACTACAATTAAAAAATATAAATATAAATAAATACATATAATTTTTTTAAAATAAACAAGTGATGCAAAGCAAGAAGACAAAATTAAAGAGATAATAAATTTATCAAAATTAATATTAAATTTGTTTATCAATAATTAAAAGATAATCATTTTATTAAACTAAAACCTTATTTATAAGTACTAATAAAAACCTCAATTCCTAAAACAATAATAAAATAAACAAAAACTCGCGTCACAAACTATTGCCGTGTTGCCTTACATCAAAGTAGTTGCTGCAGAAGTTTGATGACACCAACATCAATAAATTAAGCTACGTTTTTTCTTTTGGTAGATTCTAGAAACCCAATCGATGTACCTGAAGTCTTCGAAACAACTGGATAACCCCACCAATAATTTCTTTTTCAGTGAAAAGCAAGTGGGGTTTCAATCATACAGAAAATTGCAGCAATGGCATTCTATTTTGTTTTTTTTTTTTTAAACTATAGGCATCTGATCTCTGTTGTTGAGAAATGGAAGCAGGTGATTAAAAATGGAATCCCCACAAATAATATTACATATTTGCAGGAATGACCCTCCCCGTGACTATGATTCCAACGAAACCAAAACGAAGAAAGAAAATTGGAATAGCAAACTTCTATGTGATCTACAAATTTACTAGATTCTATCATTTGGCACAGTTGCAACATCCTTCGTTATGATCCTCCTCCTACTCTTCCTGATCATCACAGTTGATGCGATCCGAGAGAAAAGCAAAAAGTAGCAGCTCTCGAATCTCTCTACCAAGTTATCTTCATCTATTTACAAGTCAGACTTTCCATCCCCAATGCACTTCAAAGAACCTACTTGTTTCTCACGTCCAAGCTTCTGAGTCCTCAGACGATTCACCAATCTGTCTAGAGCTTCCTTCATCCACCAGTGTTGACATACTTCTCTTGCTTCACCAACGCTCATCTACACCCATTAAAACCAAACAAAAAACAACAAATCTCAGTCACTTCGCCGATCCAGTCAAAAGTAGGGCATACATACATGCCACAAGTAGGATTGGAACCGGTAAAAATAGGTCTAATCACATGTCACATGCTCGCCTCCGGTGTGAGACCAAATATGACCATATTTGGTGTAATTTTAGGAATTGCAATGTTGATAAGGTGATTACTTACCCATATTCGTTGACGGAAGTTCTGCTCAGGCCAGAGATCTAGTTGCTCTTGAACAAGGAGAGGGAACATGTAGCCTTCATAGACGGTGTCATGGGTTTTGCTCTTGAAGCTCCATTTACCCAATTTACCCTGAAACCAAAAACAAAACACTATGAAATTAATGGGTAATGCTAATGGTTTATGGATTGCGAAGCAGCAAGGGGCTTGCTTGCTTACCCCAACAATACCTCGCACCCCTGCTTCCTCTATGGTCTCTCTCACAGCTGCCTCCTTTTTGGATTCGTCTAATTCCCAGCCTCCCTGGTTTTGGTCAAACAGATAAATAATGTAAATCAAAAAATCGTAATAATAATGATGATGTCCCATTTGGGTGTTCATTATTGACTAATATATACTTGGGTGGGTGGGTACCTTTGGAAATAGCATCCCCTTGCCTTTCTGAGAACTGATAACCAGAACTTCTAATTCTTCTGAAGCCTCCATGGAAGTTTGCTCCTCGATCTTGTATCTGTATGGTATACATCTGCATAATTTCAACCACAAAAATTAAAAAAGAAAAAATTAAGTAACCATTAAGCAATTGGTTCCTTTTTCGCCATTTATAATCATCCTATGTTAAGATTCTTGGTTGATTAAAAGACCAAAACCCCCCTTCATCATAGAAGCAAATCCACACACTTATGCCCTGTGCCTCTTCTTCCATTACTATCTAGAAAACTACGACAAAGGTAAAACCTTTAGCTTCTCAAATTCTCTTCATGCAGTTACCCACAGAAACCAAAAGCCCCAGGCCTTAAAGGAATCAAGCAAACAAAGTCCAAGCGCCAAAATCCAGAAACAGCCCTTAAAAGAACTTATGCTTTTGTTTCTGGGTACAAATTTAGTAAATTAAATAAGAAAACTTTCTCAATGGGGACCCATTTCCCAAAAATTAAAGCAAAAGAAAGAAATAAGACGAACCCGACGACTTGGCGGCGACCCTTCCGGTAACGCTGCAACTCCCGGCCAGTCCGAGAAACCAATGCGACAACATTTTCTTGGGAAACCAAAGCTACCATTTTTAGGGGTGAAGATTGAAGAAAGTAGAGAGAATACAGGAAAGAAAAGGAAAAATGGCTGTGTGATTGGGGTGAGTGGATAGCATGAGAGACATGGGGAAGGTGAAAGTGGCCCCCTTTAATAATGGCAAGCGGTTTGGAGGGAGAAAAAGATGAGGTTTTTCCACAGAGAAAAATTAATTAACAAAATAAAAATTAAAAAAAAAAAAACGGAAGCGAGGTGGCCCTACTTGCATGAGCCTCTTTCGACAAGTGTGAATGACGTGTCACGTGACTTCCTATGTGGCTCTCAATTTTCCTTTCTTTCCACTTATCATGGCCATATCATTTTTATTTCGCTTCAAAAAATTGAAAACATGAAAGGGTAAATATAAATATTCAAATTATATAACCTTTTTATTTTAAAATTCAAATATGTATTCAAATTAAAAGTACACATAATTTAATAAATCTAAAAAAATTATATTTTTTATCTGTCCTAAACAATACAAAAATAATAATTATATTATATACCTACACACACACACGTGTTTTCAGACTTTTTTGTAATAACGGTGGAAACAAGATTTCAAGTTAGTAGAGACAATTTTTTTACAAATTTTTTTAATATCTTATTTAAAAAATATATACATTTATAGTACATTGTTTAAATAAAATATTTTACTTTAAATTTTTGGATTAAGTTGAATGATTTTTTAACTTACTAATGATACTCTAGCTTCCTCTTAAATCTAAAAGCATGTTCAAATTTAAATAAGTAATGTACAAAAATTACTTTTTATATTAATATCAACAATTTTATTATTTAAATATTTTTGAGGATATAATTATATATAATATTCATATAATATATAACAATGATGTATTAAAAATATATTATTAATCAATAATATTATAATAATTTAATGAATAACTCAAAGCATTTAAAAGAAAAAAAATAGATGAAACATTAAAATTTACAACTTTCAATTTGCAAAAATCTATAATTATAAAACATTATAAATACTATTTTATTAAAAAATATATCAAAAAGTTTTTTAATATTTTTCAAAAGAATTATATTTATAGAGTACAATGGGAATAAAGAAAAAACTTAATAAAAAAATGGAGTAGTGGGCAACAAGGAAACAGAGAATAAGCAGTTGACCAAAGCTAAGGATAATTTAAAAAAAAAGAAAAAAAATAAGGGAGAAATGAGAAAACAGAAAGAAAGGTAGGAAGAAATAAGAAAAAGAAAAAAATACAAGTGCAAGTTTAGTAGATTCAAATTAAAATGTTAAATAATAAAAACAAATGCTTGTGTAGATTCAACAAGTTCAAATTTTAAAAGAATGTAGAGGTGTAATATTAAAATTCAACATTATATGAATATTAATTTTGAAAAATTAAGGGGAGCATTTGCCTACCCTTATAACTATATAATTTTGTCTATAGTTTACAATATTGCATTATGTGCAATAGAAAAGAGAATAACACAAAAAGTAAAAATAAAAGTGTATATAAAATTAATTATCTCTGTTTTTACTTGTTACTTCTTTTCTTTCTAATCTTCTTTAGTTATACATTATGTATTTACTTAATAAATATAATGAATCTAAATGCAAACACAAATATATATATATATATATATATATCTGCGTTTGGGGGGAGGGGAGTTTGAACACTTTCTAAATTGATGATAAAAATAGGAGGTTTATTTATTAAATAAATCCCAAAAATTTAAGAATATTGTGCCCATGTACATCACGAACTTTCCTGTAAGAAAATAGTTCCTTTTAATGGGCCAAAAAAAATATTTGTTCCTTCTAAAATCGAGAATTTGTTAAGCGTAAATAAACATTGTAATTAGCGCACGAAACCATTAACTTCAAGATAAAATATGGTCAAGCATATATGACTTTTCACCGTTGTTTCTTTTTCAAAAATCTCATCAACAAAATAATATGATATATTTTTAAATAAAATGTGCTTAACTAGAAGTTGGCATCAATCTAGTTCATATATACCAATAAGGTCAATACTAGAGAAACAAATTATCATAGAATAATGGCAAACATCGAGAACAAAGTATCAATCTTATATACATTTCTTAAATAAGATTTTAAAATTTGTGGATCGGAAATTAAGTTCTCAAACGAATAATGTTAGATTTTTTCTTTCTAAATATTATCTTCGTTTTCTACCATAGAAAACTATATCCTTATTCCATTTTCGTCGCGTCTCTTTCATAGTATTTCAATGCATTGGAGGATGGGAGATGGGACAGTGTGTCAACACAATTTCCAAATTATTGTATCTTTAAAATGTTGTATTGAAATATATATATATATATATTTATATGAGGTCCAAATTTTAGAATATATTGTAATGATGGAAATTGTATTGCAAATTTGTTTTCTTGCATTTAGTCTTATTTAATATTTTTGTAGACAAACAATTAGTTAATTAAATCAATTCTTTTATTTTCTTAATATTTTTATGTGAAAATTTTAAAGAACATTACAACATTTGCACTACTACTTTGGGTATCTAATAAAGTAAACCAAAACAATACCAACAATGGAGAAAAAACTTTTGAGAATAAATTTTTGGTTATATTCTTTTCTTGATCTCTATAATATCATTTAATTTTTATAATTTAAAATTTTGTAAAGGGTTTCTTATAGTTTTGAAAAACTTTAATTTAGTTCTTATTGTTAAACTTTTGATAATATTTGTTAAATTTTAATAATGTGACTATCATATATTATTTTGGTATTATAAAGATTTAAACAAAAACTAAAAATAAATAACAAAATAAACTTAATTTATGTATATAATATATATTAAATTATATAAATATATTAGCTTGAATCATATATTTTTTGAGTGTCAAAATAATACATGAGTGACAAACGTTAACAAATTTAACAAAATACTTAAATTTAACAATAGGGTCTAAAGAATAAGATTCAATAATGAATCTTTAAATAGTAGAGATTAAATTTAAAAAATAAATGAAAGTATAAATACTAATAGTGTAATTTTTTTTGGGGGGCAGATTCTTATTATTCACAAACATTTTTCAAGCATATATTATTTTGCAGAGCTTTTATTTGACGTCATAGGTAAGATAAGAAATAACGGTGGGGCCAGGCGAACGGTGAAGCAAAGTGGGAGCCACTGAGGGAAAGCCACCGGACACTCAAAATTTGAAGGACCAGCCAATCACATGTAGTTGTTGTGCGCAGTTTCTCTCTCTCTCTCTCTCTAAATAAATTGAGCAAATTTTTTTTAAAAATTTTGTTAAAATTATATAAATTTTTTATTTTTAAAATATGCACAGTTTTTTTAACAAAAAATTGTCTCAAATTTTTATTAAATTACCCTTCATTAAACCCAAATATATGTTAACCTACAAAATTTAAATAGATGGGATATTTTTTCAAAAAAATTTGAATTGAATTAATGTATAAGATAATTTTTTATATTAAGAAATGTTTGTATATATATTTTAAAAATAGAAAATAAGTATAGATAAATTTTATAAAATTTTAAAAAAATTATGTAATTTTTTTAAGTACCTAATCTTTAGCTGTTACAGTCCCCGTCTTTTTTCTTTTTGGGGCAACTGTTGCAGTCACCATCTTGCTTAACATCAACAACTATAGTGAGGATAGGAGTTTGAAATTTCAGAGGTGGAGCTCTAACTTTGTTATTGTTGGATTGTTATAAAATTTGTGTCTATTTAATAAAAATTATTTATTATAAATTTTGAATAAATCTAACACGCTAATCTCTTCACCCTTGATTTTTATTTTTAATTTTTAAAATTGTACCTGATTAGAGACAGAGGCAGAAATTTTTTTTTTGAAAAAAATTATCTTAATAGAAAGAAAATGTAAATATTATATGGAGGGAAAGAATGAGAGAAGAAAAAGAAAATAAATAAAAAGATTGAGCGGACATAGATAATTTTATGAAAAATTGTATGTAAATTTTATTTTATTTTAATGAAAGGCCATACTTAGTTTTTACCAACACAACCAAAGCTCCTAGCAATCACACCTTAGCTCCGCCCCTGAACCTGATTTTTATAATACATATATATATATATATATATATTTGTATATTACACCAATTTTCTTTTTCAATTTATTTTTGGTTATGGGTGTTAATTTTTTTGTATAACACAATTAAGTAATTTGTTAACTTGAAAGATAATTAAATAATTTTATTTTTTAAAAAATCATATTATATAGAAAGTTAATTTTATTAACTAAAATTAAATTATAGGGGAGTAGATGTAATTTTTGACATAAGAAGAGTATTATCAATTTAGCTAAATCTCAAAAACATTAGTATAATTTACTTTTAATCTAATGGTGAGAGAAGTCAAGCTTCCTATCCTATTACCTTGATAATTAATCATCCTTATTAAAGTTTGGAAAAAAATTCTGCTCTTAAATTAAATTATGACCTAATTCAAACTTTAATAAATTAACTTTAAAATGTAACATTTTTGTTAGATGAAAGTTTAATTGCAACTTTTGTACACCAACTTCAAATAACAAAACACCTTTTGAACTAAGACTGAATTGTAATCTTAATATATTATCTTTAAAATGTAACAAAATACGTCTATTCTTTAAAAGAAATTAGGTATAAATTAGTTAGCAAGAAATTTTAAATTCAAATTCTTGTTGTATGTTAAAAAAAAAAAGAAATTATGAACAAAGATTATTATACGATGAATAATGTCATTAATATGAAATTATTTGATTTGCCTTAATGTAACTAAAAATATCTTATAACCAAGTTGCTACCCGTTATATATCAAACACACGAGAGTTTACCTTATTGTTCTCTCATTAAATCACGTGGACAATGATTCTTATTTAACTTTTTTCAAGTTTCAATGCTTCAAAAAAAAGTCTCGAAAAATTATAATTGAAGATCTAAGTTATTATTTTGAAGAATTCAAAAACAAAAATTTAACCTAAAATTTTGAATTATAATTTTTTAACATAATTTAAAATTTTTTATTCCTTGATTCTTCATGATAACTTTAAATTTTAAAATATTTTAATATAAATATCTTTAATTTAGGATCCTCAACTATAATGTTTCCAAAAATCTTTGAGAAAAGAAAACATAATGTTCCAAAAGCTAAATTTATAGGTTGAAAATGGAAAACATAATTATAAGTTACCTAGAAAATGTTTGAAATAGTAGATACTATGTATTTGGAATGTGCAGTGCAATGTATTCAACTTAGTAAACCATGATAACGCGTAAAATCCCTTAACACAACCAATTGTAATTTGATAGCTTATGTGGGTTTGAATGGTAGCATTTAGATTAACAAGAAAATTCAGTTTCAACTATTCAATGTACGTATTTGTAAATTTGTTGTTTGTATCACTTTATATTTTTAAAATGTTTTTTTTTTCATTTGAGTAAAATTTTTATGAGGCCTTATCATCTAAAAATACTCATTACCAATTAGCTGAACTTTAAATCCTTAATATCATTTGGAGAAAAAAGATTTAAGGTAGACAAAGTGTAAGAATATTTCACGGTAATTAAAAAAAAAAACTGTGCAAATAAATGATACGAGAAAAAGTGGAGTCGTGAAGTGGGTTTTTTCTGTTCAATTTCAAGAGTGAAATTAACTAGCGGTGTTGAGAAATCGTTTTCATGTTTACCATGTGTGATTATTCTTGTTCAATGCTCCTTGAGCAGGATTTTGCTTTTTGTTGTTAATTTTCAATCCAAATAATTTCGATGTTTACCCTTGTCAATTAGTTTTCTTTTGTATTTTTAATAGGTAATTCAGAGGTTTATAAAGAGCTAGCTAGAACAAAAACCATCCTTTGAAATAGCCATATATGATTGGCAAAACCAAGTGGTTTCTAGATGTAATTAATTTTCAAAGACGAGCTTAATGATTTAACTGAATACATAAATTAATTAAAATTTAAAAGGGTGTAACCAATAAAGAACCCAAATAGTGTTATTGGATTTAAGGAAAGAACAAATCCAAAAGTAGAAGACGGAAATTGATGAAGTCAAGCATTTGGGATGCATGCACAGGACCTAACATAACTTGGAACTTTTTGGAGAATGGAAAATTAAACGATAAGTGAGTCTATTAAAAAAAAAAGGCTAGATTTAAGAAATTTTTTTAAAAAATTAATAATAAATATATAGAAATTGTGAATAAATTTTGTCTAAACTACAATTGGGATAACTCTGCAATGTCACATTCTAACCATGTCAGCAACACCCGTAAAATGGGCGATGTATCCATTTTATATACTCAATATATGTAAAAAAAAATGTTAATAATTTCACATCATATATATCAATCTCAATTTATAACGTTGGAGTTGACTTATTTGACTTTCGAGTTGGAACAATACCCATTGTCGTTTTAATATCTAATTAATTTTTCACTTTACAAATTATGTATTTTTTACGGGCCAAAAAAAATTATAGCTAGAAAGAGGCAATATAACACTCCGAATAGTTGGTTTGTTGAAATTTTGGCAAGTTAGGTCTTATTTTGACATATCCAGCATTAATTTAGTTGATACATGGTTTCTGAACTCTAGACTAGAATTAGTGAACTTGATTTTTACATAAAATCTTGACTGTACAAGCTCGTAATTCCGACCCAATTTGTTCAACATTATTTATTTTTGGAGTCCCACCAAATTTGAATGGATTATGTACACCCTAATGCTCATATGGTGAAATTTTTAGATGTACTCAATTTTTTAGTAAATTATATATATTCTTTAAATTTTATTAAAATTACATAAAAGTTTTTTTTTAATTTTTAAAATATGTACAAACCTCTCTCTAAAATAAAAGCTACAGTACACTTTAGTTAAATTTAAAATTTTTTTATTAAATGTTCTTTCTTTAGATTAAATTTAATGAAAAATATTTTTTTAATTTTTATTTATCCATATTTAGATATAATACATATTTATATATTTAGACTAATAAAATATATTTTAGTTAAAAATTTTTAAAATTAGATTAAAATGTATGTATGTATGAGTGTCCGGCTTCATATATATATATATATATATGAGTCTCACGTAGAAAACTAAACTATATTGATTTTAGTCACTAGATGTGTTCCAATACAATATATACTTTCCATACAAGTATAAAATTTTTAGTAATATGATGAGAATAACTGATGATTTTTTTGAGTCATTAGTAGTCTTGCCTCCCAAGGATTTCAAAGGGTCAGCCGGTGAAGTATTGATTTTTCTATTTAATAACTTTTTCCTTTGTTTGTTCCAATAGTATCTGTCTTAATTAAAAGAAATTGTGGAGATCGATATAATATATTATTGTAAATTACATTATATATGTTTTAGTGCATTTCTCTTTCGGTGAAACAAGTGAAGGACTCTAGAAGCCAACAATGGGTATAGAAATAGGAGTTGCTATTTAAAGTGAAAGCTTACGTCAAGAGCCAAGAAATTTAATCAAAGGCAACCAAATTGATGTTTTGCTATGTAAAGAAATATATATAAACAAATGCATTTGGCTTCTTTTGGGTGTTGGGCATATAAATTCTATTTAATAGTATGATATAGTTTATTGAATTAGAAATGGTATGAAATCACGGCTGCATCTACTGATTGGGATGAAGCATGCATGCACCTTCATCCACACTGCGCCCACCTTCCAAGAAAATTATGCAAGCTCATATACCAATGGTGTTTATTTTCAACTTCACATATATATATATATATATATATTGTAATGCATGCATGCATGTTACCTTATGAAATAGTCATCTTTGGCAATCCCTATCTCGTTCTTTATATTTGGATAATATATGAATACTTCGGTCCTTTTCGTTTAATTTATTATTAAATTCATTAATTATTTAAAAAACAAAATACATATAAAAATTATTATTTTTTAAATAAGCAGTACTCTGTATAAAATAAAATACTTTCTCTAGCATGAGCCATGGAATTATTTTTTTTTCATAGCTAGAATAATAGTCGTGTTTGATACATGATTGGTCGGCCTCATGTGGGTTATCTTTGAATTCTATATATGCTCCTTTGATTATGTTTATTCCTAAACACTTCTCATTTGTTTTGTTTGTGTACAGAGAAAAAGAAAAAGAAACAAAAAAATGTCAAGGAAGTTCACATACACGATGTTTTACCATTGACATTAATTTTGGAATCCCGCCGAAATTAACTACTTCCTCATTATTTTGGTGACTTGATGATTACACATATTTTAACTTATATGCATAGTTTTTAGAATTTTTATTATTATAATGCTTAATAAACAAGGTTCGTGTAGGATTGGTAATTATTGTTTTGAGCCTTCAATGTCTCAAACGAATGTATCTAGCGCGAGAAGAGTGGCAGCTTTCATGCACGAACGAGATTCCCTCCATTCATTGCATACTTAATTACAAGTTAATAAACCAAAAACTCTTCAGCAAATGGGTCTATGTTTTGCAACTAATAATGAATCAGCCAACTTCTCTTGTATTTTACTATTCTAATTCCCTTCGCCCACAAACACATACCACACAATATTGGTTGGTGGACATAGGTTTTGCTACCTACGACCTAACAAAGGATCTTTGGTATGATTTGATCATAAAAAATTAAGCTCATTCATAGGCTCAAAACGCATACAAACTAAGTGCTTTCCTAGTGGTACATATACCTAAGTCATTCATTTCTTGTGTATTACACATCACTCACAAAAGAACACTTACTTTTCCTTTTCTTGAAGGTTCAATTTTCGAATCTATATATTAATTAGGACATGATAAACATTTAAGTAAATTCATTTTACAAAAAATTAGTAGATTAAGTTATTTATTAATATACACATAGTTTGGTTTAGACACATACGTAAACATATGCGCCTTTTGTTAAAAAGGAAATTATTAGTTGCCCTTAATTAATTTGGTTTAGACTTACCTAGGCTTTCTGTTAATTGCCCTCATAATTGAGGCATAGTGTATGGGAGATTAAAAAAATTATAATAATCTTTTAGTGCATATTATTCAGTTGGTCAACTTGTACTTAATACTTTAAAACACTTAGTTAAATACCATCACTTGAAATATGGAGCTCCCTCATGTGTGGTAACATTTCATGCCTCACCTGCAGGTTGCAGCATTGACTATAAATTGGGCTAATCAATGAAAATTTGCATTTATTTTCTCTATGCATGTTAGTTTTCTTAGCTTTTCCTAAACAAACGTTCAGCTGGGCCTTTGTGGTTCCCATTGTTCCCAAAATGAAGACAGAATTCATATTTTAATTTCTTGAAAGTTTATCTATTAATTTAATACTTCATATTAGATTTGGAGCGTTCAAGATAAGCTGAACAAATATAAAACCCAACCTAACTGGTTAATTAATTAATTAGTTAGAATAATTCATTTGCATCTAATAATTAATTTTACATCTTGAATTTTGAAATTCAAGAGGGATTATTAATATTTTATCTTATCTCTTCTTTTGTGTGTGTGTGTGTGTGTGAGTGAGAGAGAGAGAGGGGCATAAACTAAGGCAACGTCTTAACCTTAACCAAAACACAAAAAAAAAAAAATCTAGAATAAGAAAGTAAGGGTTTGTTTGATTATGTTTTGATTTTAATATTTTTAAAATAGATATTTTTTAGAATAAATTTTAAAAACAAAAAAATTATAAAATTTGTTTGAATTATTATTCTGAAAAATTATTATTTTTTGTTTTTTTTTATTCTGTAAAACAAAAGTTACAAAACATCTAAAAAATTATTTTAATTTTTTTGTTTCTGAAAACATAATTTTATTTTTTTATTTTACAAAATACTTCATTAAAAACATATTATTAAACAAATTTTTTTATTTTTAAAAATAAAAAATTATTTTAAAAATAAAAAATCAACACAAGCCCGTAACTTTTTCTCTAGGGTTTTCGGTGTACTTGTTATTAAAAAAAAACTACGTCAAGTTCATGAAAGTGAGTTTGCATAGATAATGAAGGCTAGAAGTTAAGAGTAGAGGATGAATAATAAGGTACGGATTTTATCAAATACAAAATTCTTTGTTGCAATTATTTGTTGGATTAATTATTTTATTTTTCCTTTCACTTAAGCTTGTTTAGTATAAAAAATTAAATAGAAAAATGAAAATAAAAAATAATTTTAATAACTCAATTTTTTATGAGCAAGTAATGATTAATAAATAATATTAAATAATAATTGAGTAATGATAATAAAAATAAAATAGATATTATAAAAAAAATTTCTTCTTCTCTCTCTTTTTCCATGGAGCTACCAAATGGGGATTTCATTCTAATTTTACTCTTTGGAGTACTAAATTAAATAATCATAGTTGACAAAACTTGAAGATAAAAAATTTGGAGAACAAAATTATGCTATGAATGCTAAAATAATAACAAATTCTTACAAAATATTAAATTAATTATGACACAATCGTTCAGGAACACAAATTTATTCAATTGGCAAAATTTTTTTAAGAAAAAAATTGGAGAATTGAAAAAAAATTATGTTATGAATTACTAAAATAATACAAAATTTTTATAAAATATGAAATGAATTATTACACAATCATTCAGTAACAAAATTAAATACCATTGCAGAATGAGAGCAGAACCTTTCTTCTAAATAACAAGACTTGCACACACATGCACGCAGCCCCAAAAGAAATGATTTAGATAGTAATGGCAATTAGATACGAAATTTAATTCGTTCATCGATGGTAACACATATCCCTGACCCATACGCAAATTATACTATTGTACATTGATCAGGACAGCAAAAATTTCTCCCACTGGTTTTTTTGTACTTGTATTCCTGTTTGAAACCTTTAATTTGGAGTTTCATTAATGTTCAACTTTTGTATGATCTGCTTTGGTTCAGTTTTCTTCGGAAACGGAAGTTAGAGAGGTGACAAAGAGGGACCACAGATGTCATTATCATTTCCATATATCCATTTAAAAGGCCTAGATAGAGGTCATTGCCTGCCTCACGCTATAAAATAATTGCAAATATGGTTAAAGAATATAAAGTAAAAATTAATGAACCAAAATTTAGGTATTAGGTTATTTGATAAAAAAATCGATAATTTTTTCTTATAGTTCATCTCAATATATTTAATTAATTTTTTATAAAAAATTATCCGCTTGTATTATGTTTTTATTAAAAAAATTTACAATAAACATTTCAAGAACTTAACTTAAATTTTTTTCATATATAAGTATATATTTTCAAGTGATTCTTATTATATTTTTAATAAAATTATGACAAGTGAAATAATTTCTTTTTTTTTTTAAAGTCCTATTCAGTTCCAAAAAAAAAAAAAGAAATCAACATATTATTTTGCAGAAAAAAGTGTACAGCTAAATCAAATTCAAAAACAAAACATAAAATAGAGTTTGTTCTGGTTTTCTTTCATATATCTAAGAATTTGCCCCATGGGAAAGGAAAGGAAAAATGACAATTTGGTGAAATTTTATTTTTGCCCCTATAACTATTATTTAATATTATCTATTAATTATCATTTAATTATTAAAAATAAGAATATTATAAAAAAATTTTATTTATAAAATTATTTTTTTAATTCTATTTTTATTTTTAACTTTTGAAGCACCAAACGAACCGAAATTTACACAAAATTGCATACGTAGATACGCCATTAAAGTGTATGAAAATGGGTATTGCGCCCTATTTTGTGCGTGGTGTCCACAAGGAAATGGTTGAAAGGGTAAAGCTTTACCTCATTTTGCAGTATAAATGTTGTGCTTTCCATGACATCATCCACCAATAAACATTTGGCACAACTTCCTTTTGAAGGATTTCTTTGTGGCACATTTCTTGAACCCTAAAACGAACGCCAACAAGTAGCATTTTTAACAAGTGGCATTTTGTTTTTCAACAAATTTTTACATAAATCTGATTTACAAGAACATGCCAAAAGATTTTTCGTTAAGATTTACTTCTAATACGTGTATATATTCATTCGTGATTTGTTGATCTACCAACACTTTTGTAAATTGGGTCCATTTAAAATTTTTTACATCTGTACTTATTCATACATACATGTTGACCTCTAATTAATTTGGCCCCACCAATTTTTTCTTATGTGCTTATTTATACTTATATATTCATTTATAATTAAATTAAATTTATTAATTTATTTTATAAATCACTCCTACATGAACATTTTTGAATGCTTTTGTGCTCAGTCATGGCTAGTAGTTGGGGTTGTAGAATCTAGGCGGAGTTAGGTGGCGCATGTTCTATCACAAGAACTTAGTGCATGTTTGGATAATCGTTTCCATCCTCCAAATCACATTTCGAACAAAGTAACAATTTGTTGTTTTTACATAATCATGACTGACAAATGGGATTTTGAGGTTTTCTACCGCTCATCCAAACATGCTATTATTGGGATTATGTCTGGGGACCCGGCAAGGGGAAAAAAATAATTGGGCATGGGTGTTTCAATTCGGTCCATTCACTATTGAGCTTGCATTTAACTAACAATACTTATTTGAAAAAAGAAAGTATCAGATTTTTTCTGAGGTTCAAATACGCCAGCAATATTGATATGTGCGTAAGTTATTTTAATTCAAAAGAACCCACGTTGTTTGGTCCACTGATCAGTGATATTGCTTCTTGACAGTATCATGTATTTTGTCAGCAGATCAACCACAAAAAGAAAAAACTTTTAAAATAAGGGTCAGGCCCTCTGTTTTGTGGGGTTGGCAGTGCTGAACAGCACGTTGTGCTGCTTAGCTTGAGTCGCAGAGAAACTGCACTCGAAATACTAGTATATTCTCTGCTTTGATTTTGGTGGGTTGGTTTTATCAAGATCCGAAAAAAAAAAAAAAAGATTTGTGCCGCAATAGTTGATTATTCCAATCCTTAACTTTATTTTCCTTCCTTCCTCTCTTTCACCTACTAGTGTTTAACTTTAGACTGAGTTATTTTCATCCTCAAGCAGGTGTTTAGAAAAATGTGTCATCTTAATAAGTAGATTAACGTACTAGTAGATTATTCTTGTAGGTAAGGACGGACCGAAATTGGAGCAATTCTTCTATGCACGTATTGGGGGCGTCACATTATTTATATATTTTAAAATTTATTTTACATGTAAATCTTATTTGTACTACATACAAATTCTACTTGTACAAATTAAATTTTGTCTGTTGCATTTGGTGCACCACCCAAAAAAATTTCCCGAAATTGTTGGTTTTAGGGGCAACTGTCCTTCATTTGAAAAAGTTTACAAGTATATATGTGTATATATGTATTATTATTGCCCCTCTTGAAAATTTTACTCTGTCCCTCTTAATTTTTTAAAATTTCTAATACATTCTTTTAAAGAAATAACTATATCTAACTTTGATCACAATAGTATATTTTATAAAATAACTAAAATAATGTAAAATAAGAATAGTCAAACAAAAAAGAAATCTTCTTGCATAAACTTTTCTTCTCTTTCATCAAAAGACTCTTCACATGTCACTGTGACAGTAGGGGCGCAGGTAACTTTGCATTTACTTTGTAACCCAATTATACAAGCTTCTTCTCCCTCTAACGCAAGTCTTCTTCTTGTTTGGCATTTCCACAACCCACTGGTTAGTTCTGTTCAACGTCTCCACCGCCACAGATCAAACCTCAAGGCATTTCATATTCTCTTTTCCGATTTTATTTCTCTAAAAAATGGTAAAAATTAACTATTTAAAAAAAACTAAAACTAAAAATAACATAAATGTTCTAAAAAACTAGGGTTAAAATCTCAAAGAGAATATAATGAAGATTATAAGAACAGGATATGTGCACATGGCTTTTTTTTTTTTTGGGTTTTCTAGCTTTCTTATTAAATTAATTGACTTGGTTGTTTACTTATCATGGTTGTCCTATTAAACCAAAACAAATATTGTTGCTTATTTTTAGATTTTGTAAATAAAATTTGTTGTACAATTGAAATATGGCAACACAAAAAAAATCTTCTATCCTTTTTCAAGAAAAAAGATGACATTAACTCAAAACTTGCTAAACATATGCCTTCAAACGTTGTCCTTTCCTCAACTATAAATGATCACTTGAAATATTCTTAGTTTGATGGACGTCCCTTAAAATATGGAAGAGTTCAACTTAAGAAATGGATGATATCAATATACAGCATGATCCTAAATTACATCTATAAATATGACAATTTACTTTCAATTAACAAAATGAGATATAGCGTGCTTATCTAAAAGATAATCCGTATCAACTTAAAAATATAGAGTATCCTTTTTCTAGAGAGAGAAACAATTGTTGTCGATTTCAAGTTTCTTAGTTTGTGCACAGTCATAGTGGTTAGAGTATTTACCTAAGAATGATGCGTTGTACTTTTTGTCATACTGCCTATTTGCTAAAAATGAATCCAGTCATTTAAAGGCTTTTTTTTTTTTTTTTGTGAGAAATAGGGGATCAAAACCCAAAACAACAAAACAAGCACAAAAACTAAGAACAGCTAATGACACGACGTGATGCATGGGCACTCGTCTGATCTCCTAGAAGACATCCATTAAGATCACTTGGAAGGTTAGCAACAAAATGAAACCCAACCGGTAACTAAGTGCCACACTTAGCCAACCAATCTGCACTCCTATTCCCTTCACAGTACACGTATTTGATCACCACTTAGCAGTTTAAACTAAGCCAATGCCTTGCCCTTTGTATAAGACGCGAAGGAAGGCAGTACTCAATACGCTTATTACTTAGAACTCGCACTAGCTCCAAAGAATCGCCCTTAATGCAAACATGTCTAAACCCCTTGTTCCAACATAGCTCAAACCCCTTGTTCACAGTACACATATTTGATCACCACTTAGCAGTTTAAACTAAGCCAATGCCTTGCCCTTTGTACAAGACGCGAAGGAAGGTGGTACTCAATACGCTTATTACTTAGAACTCGCACTAGCTCCAAAGAATCGCCCTTAATGCAAACATGTCTAAACCCCTTGTTCCAACATAGCTCAAGCCCATCTATGAACATCCACAGCTCCACAGCTTCAATTGAGCAGATCGCGATATGGCATTGATAACCCATCACCCACCTTCCTTCATCATCTCGGATAAGCCCACCACATCTAGCTCCTCCTTCCTCATCCTTCATAGAGCCATCATAATTGATTTTAACAAAACCTGAAGGTGGCCTTTTCTAATACACAACAACTTCTTATGTAGCGTTACTCACTTCGGCTTCGTCTTCTCTATGCTCCTTTAACCACTTGATAAATTGCCAAATGTGGGTTAAAGGATTGTTCGACCAAGTAAAACCTTCCTCAAATATAAACTTATTCCTCCACTTCCAAATGAACCAGTAGGTAACACAAAATATAATATCCCAAGGTTGTTGAAAACCATACCTCTACTTCACCTGTAGGTTAGAAGAGAACCAATTTATAGTTCCTTGTCCAAAGAATAAGGAGCAATCTCTAGCCAACACCAGCTTTCGCCATACTTGAGACTCCCTGTGGCAGTCACGTAGTGCATGAATGACATCTTCATCCCTCATATTACACCCAACGCAAACTGGAGAATTGCCATGCCACTTGCTTCGAATACATTCAGTAAGCAAAC
This sequence comes from Erythrophleum ivorense, assembly GCA_026724425.1. NCBI lineage: Eukaryota > Viridiplantae > Streptophyta > Magnoliopsida > Fabales > Fabaceae > Erythrophleum > Erythrophleum ivorense. The sequence continues at coordinate 39,611,023 of JAIUCV010000004.1, read as the reverse complement.
GTCTCCAAACTGCAAGCCATATGAAGACATGGACTCATTCTGGGACCTGCATTTTCCAAATTAAACTCCAATAGAAACCATTTTCATGATCTTCATCCAACGTAAGGGCCTTATAAGCACTCTGAACAGTAAAGCCACCACCCCTTTCCAACTCCCAAATAGGTATATTGGGTCCCTCATTCTGTGTTAGAGGTAGCAACGCATGAATTTTTAACAAAACTGGTTATGGGACTGAGTTGGCAATCTTGAAAATATTCTAAAATCCATTCTGGTTAACAAGATCCACCACCATCAACTTTTGATCCACCTCACCGATGTTACTAGTATATTCCGATAGACAGTTCTCACTTTCAATCCGCCTATCATGTTAAACACTTACAGTAAGCCCGTCTCGCACATCCTAATTTAAATGCTCCTTCAAAGGCTGCCATATGCTACTTATATCCTTCCACAACTTAGAATCTTACGGTTTAACATACGGCCCGCTATCCAATGAGAAACGTGATGCATATTTTGTCTTCAAGATTCTCACCCACATCAACTCATCCTTAGTGATTAGTTGCCACCTAAGTTTCATCAGAAAAGCTTCATACATCTCAGCAATGACTCTAACGCCCATTCCTCCAATCTTTTTATCCTTACACAGGGTCGACCAAGACACAACATGCCATTTACACTTGTTTGGTTCATCACCTCAGATAAATTCACATCAAACATGTTCCACTTCATCAATAATCTTTTGTGGGATATGCTCATGTTGTGCCTGAAACTACAGCATTGAACTCGTGACTAATTTCATTAGTGTCAACCTCCCTGCTAGGGAAAGAGCTCTAGCCTTCCACCTACTCAATCTCGTCTTTATTTTATCGATAACATTCTTATACTTATGCTGAGAAGATCGTGTGTTAACAATTTGAGCCCCTAAATACTATCCAATTTTCCCTATTTCCTGGAAACCACTTAAATCGTCGATTCTTTTTTTGTCTCTTCTGAAACGTTACGTGAAGAGTATATCGATGTCTTATTAGCACTTACCTTATGACTCGAGATTGACTGAAACTTCTCCAATGCTTTTAAAATAACTTACATCTGGTCTACAGAAGCTTCACTAATGAGCATCAAATCATTTACAAACACAAGGTGAGAAAGTGGCGGACCTCTACGCCCCATTTGCATTCCCTTCCATTTTCCTTACTCCTCTAACTCCATGATTATATGAGTCAACTTTTCCATCCTTAATAAAAACAGATACGGAGACATGGGATCTCCTTACCGTATCCCTTTCCCCTGCTTCCACGTGTTAGTTTTTTCCCTATTCCACAAAATATTTGTTGACATAGAAGTCACGCAGCTCATGATGATCTCAATGATCTTCCTCAGCAGACTAATTTCATGTAATACATTCTGTAGAAAATTCCAATTTACCCGGTCATATGCCTTTTCCAAATCCACTTTAATTGCCATATAGCCCCTTTTCTCACTCATTCTCTTCATGGAATGTAGTACCTCTTTTATAATAATTATATTTTTTGTATATGCCGTCCTGGGATAAAGCTCATTTGGAAAGGAGAAATAACATCCAGGAGGATGCTCTTCAATATGCTCGCCACTAACTTCGTGATGCATTTATATAACACATTACATAGAGATATAGGGTGGAATTGAGAAATTTTCTCCGAATGTTCGACCTTCAAAATCAGAGCTACTAACGTTTGATTAACTTCTTCAATCCTTGAAGGATTATTCCATAACTCAGTAACAAATTGGCAAACATTTTCCTTCAGAAAGTTCCAATATTTATGAAAAATAGCGTTGGAAAACTATCCTAACCTAAGGCTTTCATAGCTTCAATGCTGAATACAACTTTCTTAATCTCTTCGTTCGCGATGGGCTCCATAACCTTTTGCATTCTTTTGTCCTCTAGTTATGGCCACTGTCTACTCGTACTCAGCCATAAACGCTCATCCTCTTCTTCATTGATTAATCTCTGGTAAAATTGCGTTACATGTTCTGTTAACTCCTCCTTCTCAGTCAACCACCTCACTTCATCATTCTTCAAACACGCAATATTGTTTCGTCTCCTCCTTATTTTTGTCTTCATATGATAGTACATTGTATTACAATCGCCTTTATTAATCCAATCCAACCTCGACTTTTATTGCCACATCATTTCTTCCTGGGAAAGAGTTTCATGCAATTCTTTCCTTAGCCTTCATTCGAATCTCTCTAGATGAAGATTAAATCCCTCTTGCATTCGCCTCTAGATACTTGTAATTCTTCGCATTAATTCTTTCTTCCAGGTTTTTAAGTGGCCAAAAATCTATTGGTTTCACTTCATCAACCTTGGCTGGAGATTACTTAAATTATCAATAACATATCCTTCATGGTCTCAACTCTCAACTATTCTGTAAAAACCCTTAAAACTCCTTGTGTTTTGTCCACATTGCTTTAAATTAAAATGGACGTGCATTTGGATTCCCATACAACCCACATAATCTTATAAAAGGAGGATGGTGATCTGAATGTATCATTGGCCCCATTGGTACTCTAACATCCCCATACTTATTACTCCAGCTCACATTGCACAAGGCTTTATCAACCTTCTTGTAAATACAGTGGTAACGAGGCAACTAAAGACCTTTCCAAGTGAATATAGGACCTTTCGAAGCCAACTCGACAAAGCCATACCTTTCAATCCATTCAGAAAATCTTTGAGATCTCTTTCGGTCAGCTCTAGCTCCCCTACCTGTTTATCAAGGCTCTTTATTTTTTTATAATCACTGGCCAGCAACCACGGCTCCATTATTGAACTTGAAAACTTTTCTAGTTCCTCCCATGGAACCATCCGTTCTTAACCTTTGAGACTTGCATAAACAGTCGTGAAAAACTAAGGAGAGTCCCCTTCCACTTCCACTTTTCCATGTAGAAACTGATAGTGTTGTAACAAGGTTATAAGTTGAAAGGTACTATGGTTCCACATTGCCCAGATTCCTCCCGACCAAACTTATGCCTCCACCCATTCATGAAACCGAAAACCCAATCCCTTGATGACTTTGTCAGCTCAGTCGCCACTTATGCGGGTTTCCAAAAGCACAACCAAATCCGAATTTTCCTTCTACACAATACTTTTAAGGGCATAGCTGAATTCTTGCCTAGCTACACCTCTACAGTTCTAAACTAATATCATAAAGTCAAGTGACATGAATAAGATAAAGCCCAAACATCATTCGGTTTTGCACATCATGAATAACATTCACATTATCCATAAGCCCAGTCATGTTATACTCAGTAGTCTTACCTATTACAGAATCCCTGTCAGGTAAAGGAGAAAAATCCAATTGAAGAGTCGAATCATCAGGTGGCTTCTCTTTATCGTGGATGTCTTCTTGGGAAATATCTTGACTACCATTCTAAGTTGCTTGCTCATGCTGCATACATTGATATTGGCTTGGACATCCTGCAAATAGCTAAACCTATTGTTCTGCCCATTTAGACCCATTTAATTGCACTAAAGTCTAGCCCGTGTTATTAAGACGCTCCTTCACATGCTGCAGAATGTCCATTGGGCTTTCCTCCCTACACACATGTCAGCGCAATTTTCTCTCAGCCTTATTATTGTTTTTGCCAACCTCCTTCTGAGGTTTGACCTACTTGTGTCCCTTCTTAATATTCAAAATATCTCGAAGCGGAACTCTATCTCTTACGTTCACGGCAACAATTTCATTACTTGCATTAACCATCTCAACCTCTTCATTAAGGAGTGCATATCTAGAACCATTATTATTATCCTTATTAACTACCCGAGAATCTCGCTTCTGATCCCTAGCCTTTCCATTCGTGCCCTTTCACCCTCTCCTTGGCCGTTGCACCATCATCCATGGCCCGTACATGTCACTTTCTGGTAGTGCCTGCTATACTTGAACATTAGACAAAGATCCCGTCTTTTCACTAGTGGTGATAGTCTTCCTTCCTCACCGAACAGTGTTCTGAGTTATGCCCATACATACCACAAGAATAACACATTAAGTATATCCCTTCATACTCGATATGCCTCTCCTTATTACTAATAGCATAATAAGGTTGAAGCGGCTGCGATAAATCCAATTCAACACATATTCTAGCATATTTACCAATCACCTTGTTACAAGTATTTGGATCAAATTTGACCACCTTCCTAATTTCACTAGCCATAGAGTGTAATACCTTCAGATCATAGTAATTGGATGGCAGCTTAGGGAACCTGATCCAAGCAGCAATCTTGGTGATTCGTTCTGCCTTTGGATCAAAATCTAGTTTCCACATTTGCACAGCCAGATAATGATCTAACACCATCCACGAACCCCCTGTGAGAACAAAGATATAATCTTCCTTCAATTGGAACTTTGCCAAAAAGAAAACTTCTCCAATATCAATATGATTGATTTCTCCTATCCTACCCCATAATTGCTGCACCTTCTCAGACAAATAGTTATAGCCAACCATTCATCCCAACAAGTTAATGATCAGAGTTTTCTGCCACTTTCTCGCGAGCCGCCTAACTTGAAAATCGATCCTCTTGCCGTCCTCGTAACAATCACAGGGTTTTCATCAATATCCCCTTCATCCATTTCATCCTCACTGCCGTTAACATCACTATTTGAATTATCACCCTTCTCTTTATTTCGTCGAGGCATTAAAGCCTTGTTATATGAGGCTCTTTGTTCCTGTTCCTCGATCGCATCGTCCTAAACATCTGTCATCCAATCCTCCTCTCTACTAATGAGTGAAACATCTCGGGAGAAGCCCTCGCCGTCCTTACTCCTTACACACCTTTTTATGACTCCTTGCCATTTTCAACACAATTATATAACTTTACTTTGTTAGTTCAAGGCTTTAACAAATGGAAGAAAGTTAATGATGAAATGAATTGTCCTTTGTTAAATCATGGGAAAAAAAATCTTATTTCATCGTATAGAAATGTCATAAAGTACTATGAGAATATCAAAAAGTAATATTAACGCTTTTAAAAATTGTTTTAAAAATAAGTGTAAAAAAAATTAAAAAAAAAACAATAGATTAGGACTTAAGGCTACAAGTTAGCCTGGATTTTTAAAAGAAATGATAAAAGTCTTGATTTAAATAATAGAAATATTTTATTGAATTAATAAAACTTTTACCTACTTATAATAAAAAAGTTACTAGTTTTATGTTGAAAAATGCTTCACGGAGTGTCACATATACATCACAAAAATTCAAAAAAAAAGTTTTATACATTATTCAAGTAAAATAAAAAATGTCATTAGGAAAAAAAACCAACGGTGTCAAATTTTGCATTATTGTTGATGAAGCTCAAATTGAGGCCAAGAAAAAGCAAATGGCTATTATTTTAAGATTTAAATATGAAAATGGCTTCATTAAATCACCTTTTTCTTTTCACATTGTACATGTCAAAGATATTATGACCTCAATTCTTAAAAAAGAAGTATATTCTATCTTTTCCCATTATGATCTATATGTTGAAAAGGTTTAAATATTTTTAACATAAAGATCATAATAAGAAAGGACAAAACATAGCTTCTTTTTTGAAAGTTGAAGTCATGTATCTTTGACGTATACAACATTTAAAAAATTTTTTTTTTTAATAAATCCATTTTGAACAACAAATCTCAAAATGATAACCATTTGCTCTCTCTTTTTCTCATCTTAAACTTCATCAACAATAATGCAAATTTTGGCACTAACAATTTCTTCTCTAATTACATTTCTCATTTTAATTACAATAATTTATAAAAACTCTTTTTAAATTTTAGATGATGTGTATGTGGCATTTTGAGAAGTATTTTCCACCATAAGACTAACAAGTTTTTCTTTATAAGTAGCTAAAATATTTATTAGCTCAATAAAATTACTCTTATTATTTGAATCAAGACTTGTATCGTTCCTCTAAAAGCAAATGCTTAAAAAGCTAACCAATGAAAAAAGGAAATAGAAGTAGGAATAATAGGAGAATAGAGAGAGAATTAAGAAAACTGAACTCATCAACACGCATTGCTTTCTTTCAATTATACAATTATATACAAGAGTTAGGTAGTTAAGATTCTAACTAACTCTCTTAATAGACTTAACTACTTCAGCTCCTAAGTATTTATCCCAACAATACTCCCTCCCCCCGAAAAAGGCTTGTCCTCAAGGGTGACTATCAGTATAACAAAAATCATTCACAAAACATATATGTCAGCAACTACGCATCAGCAACACACTCAACCTACACAAACACCCACATTAATGAACAAATACAAAGAGAGAACTACTGGTGGTCCATCACTAGACCCAAGCAACATGTTTAACATGTTCATCCTCTAAAAAACCCATGACCTTAAGGGTGATTATTACAAACTTCAGGACAAATTCTTTGTAAATCATAAAGCTAGATCCATGTAGCATCTTCACCAGCTTCCTTCTGTACCATGACAACATAGTAAGTTCAGTGAAGTCCCGTTGGACACACCTTAATTTCAGCCATTATATGTCAAAAACCTTGTCACATTCAGTTAGAGGAATAAATCCATTTGCACTAAATTTTAGTCACAGACATGTAGAGTAATGAAATTTGTATTTGTGTTAAATTCCTCTTCTTGCATCTGCTCTTTGAACCCCTTGCAACCTCCTTGAATGCTCAAATCACTGTCATCAACTATTGTCATCTCTGGCTCTTCTAATTTCTCCATTGGCCAGCCCCATTTCTTGACCATTTGAGAGTCTAGAGATTCATGGTTGCTACCACTATCTATTAAAATCACGGCTACCCTCATTGTTGTGTTATCATGTACACCTTCTATGGTATTAAGTGAATTCAAGGTTGGTTGTAAAACTTCTTCCTTCTTACATTCTTCTATAATTTCTTTCTCTGCTAGGCGTTGGTTTTCTTCAAATCCACCCTTATTACTATCTTGGCCTTCTTTTTTATTACTGTTCATAACTTCCTTGGTAGATGTCTTAGTGGCATCTGATCTTTCTTGCTTGTCGTAAATCAGACTTTCCCATGATCCGACCTTTGATACATTTCTGGTTTTTCCATTTTTGATTGTGGACTGCTGGCAAAATTCTTATAATTTTGCAATTCTTATAGTGTCCAATAATGTTCTTGGCCTGAATAATCTCACATTTTCAGCTATATCTTCCCTCAATCCAGCTATGAAACAATTGGTTAGCTGGCCTTCAGTAAGCTTCACCTTGTATGAACACTTAATCAAAGGCTTCTTGATAGTCCGCCACGCTCCCTATTTGCCTTAGTTGCATTAACTCCTCTGTTAAGTCTTCATAAACTGGCCCAAATCTCCTCTTAATTGCTGCTATATACCTCTTCCACGTAATCACCCTTTCTCATTGATTCTTTTCAAAGCTATTGTGCCATCGATAAGCCCTTTCATCAAGATACAGGCTTGCCAAAGTTACCTTCAATTCTCTAGGCGTTTCTTCCGATTTGAAACACATTACGCAGCTTGCAATCCACCCAGGAACATCACCACCACTGAATTTCGGAATTTCCCTTTCTTTGAAGCGCATAAGTGATCGGTTGTCCTTGCTCCCCTGTTGCTGTCATCTTTGTCTGTTTTAATTCTCATCACCTCTACTTCTCTCGTTGTTGCTTTTGTTCTTCTAGCCGTAATTGCTTTCCGTTGAATCCATTGTTCTCATCATTTGGGTCACCTACGACAGTGAGCTTTGCAGCCTTTCTTGAATGCCCAATGCGTTGCTCCGCAGTCGACATTCTCTAGTCGATTCCGTTCACTATTGACGTTTGCATCCTCTCCTGCAACTCGCACAGTGAGGTCTGACTCGTGTTGTCTCTGCCATAGTCGCCACCCGCTGTTCTCTGATCTGTCACCTCAAACACGATCATTTATAGTTACATGCAATCTTTCATCTCACTCAAAGAAGGCAGTAGTCAAGTTGCCTTTGCCACAGGAACCTTGTGGTCAAGGGCCTTTGCCAAAGGTCCAGGGAAAAAGATGACTCTGATCGAGAGAATAGATTTTTTTTTTTTTTTCACATCATGAAACCCATGGTCAAGTGCCTTTTGCCGGAGGTCCAGTGGATCTGATGCTCTGATACCACTAATAGGAGAAAAGGGAATAGAAGTAGGAATAATAGGACAACAGAGAGAGAACGAAGAAAACTGAACTCATCAACACACATTATTCGTCTTCCTTCATTTATACAACTATATGTAAGAGTTAAGTAGCTAAGACTCTGACTAACTCTCTTAACAGACTTTAACTACTTCAGTTTCTAAATATTTATGTCTAATATGAATACTCTCACTTATTGGCTTAAGTCATAGTTAATTGTTTTCTAATTCTTTTAACGCTTATTTTTGAAATAATTTTTGAAGGTGTTGATATTATTTCTTGAGATTGTCATAGCACTTCACAATGTTTTTATGTGATAAATTAGGATTTTTTTCCCCCAAATAAAAGACAATTCATTCTATTATTGACTTCCTTCCATTTGTTAAAACCTTAAACTACAAATGTATCTAAATAATCAGATTCATTCTTGGCAAACAAAAAACATAACAAACAATATGTAGCATCATTCTTAGGTGAATATTTCAACTAATATGAATGTACATCAAACCAAAAAGCTTAAAATCAATAACAATTGTTCCGTTCTCCAAATAAAGAATAGTTTATATTTTTGGATTGATATGAGCCAACTTTGAGATAAGCATGCCATATTTCATCTTGTTAATTAGAAAAAAAAATTTTTGTCATATTTGTAACCTGAGATTACACTCTATATTTATAATATCCATTTTTTCAAGCTGAATTCTTCAACATTTTAAAGGGCATTCATCAAATTGAGAATTTTTTAAAGGATCATTTATAGTTGAGGAAAGGACAATATTTGAAGGCAAAGGTGTAAGAAATTGGGAGTTAATGTCATCTTCATTCTTGAAAAAGAAGAGAAACTTTTTAATATTGCCATATTTCAATTGAACAACAAATATATCATTTTCAATACCATAAAATAAAAAACAATATTTGTTTTGTTTAAAAGAGCAATCATAATAAATAAACAACTATAAATAAGTAAAAAAATAAGTCATTTAATTTAATAGACAAGCTAAAAAAACCCCCCAAAAAATGTATATCATGTAGACATATCTTGTTTTTAAAATCTTCATTCTATTCTCTAAGATTTTGATCCTATTTTCTTTGAGAATCTTCACGTTATTCTTAGTTTTAGTTTTTTGTTAATAGTTAAACTTTACCATTTTTATAGAAAAATAAAATAGAAAATAGAAAATGAGAGCATGAAATAATGAAATACCTTAAAACTTGATCTGTGATAGTAGGAATGTTAAATAGAACCAACCAACAGGGAGTGGGCTGTGGAGACACCGAAGAAAGCTTGTGTTAAAAAAAAAAAAGCTTATATAATTATGTTGCAAAGGGAAAGCAAAACTACTATACTCTAGCCTTGTGCCCTTGCTACCAGAGTGTCAAGTGAAGAGTTTTGTGAGGACAAAAGCTTCTACAAGAAGCTTTTTTTTTTTTGGAGGGGGGCCTTTTTTATTTTCATATATTTAAATTTGCTTTATTTTAATTATTTTATAAAATATACTATTATGATCAAAATTGCATATAATTATATCTTTAAAAATATATATTAGAGACTTAATTTTAAGAGAAACAAATTAAAAAATTTAAAAAGGACAATAATATCATATATATATATATATCTATATATACACATACACATATATACATATAAATTTTCATTTTTATTTTTATTTTAAGGAAGCAACTGCCCCTGAAAACAACTTCGGCCAGTCCCTGAAGGCAATGATTAGAACTCTAATGACATATACGCATTTAACTCTACTGATAGGATTCATCAGAATCTCCAGATGTCACATCAGAATCGTCTTCCTGTTGATCTTCAATCTCATCCAGTTTGATTGATCTACAGGCAGAGTGCATCTTGGACATTGCTGCAGTTTTGCTTGCTCTCCGTGAGCGACTTACTGTGTGATGGGTGGAAAGAACTACGGAAGATGAATTTCATCATCAGCAGAGTCATGCTTAATTCTTACCCTTCTCCTGGAACGAGTTGGCTTGGTTGGGCGGGTGGCTGGTGTTTGTGGCATTGCAACAGAACCATCAAAATCGGGTTGAAAATCAAGCTCCAACTTCCCTTCAGTGAACAAAGTGGAAGAAGGAACACGTGTTATCACAGAAGCAAAAAGGGTTTTGAAAAAACCAGTGAAAATGCCAAGCACAAAGCCTTGGGTTTCATCAAATATGCAAACGAGAAATAAAAACGAAACTTCTATGAAGATTGAAATTAGCATATGCTAATAAGCTTATAGATTAGCATTGGTTTTTCCATTCCATTAGTCAAACCTTAATCATAACAGATGAACGGGAACATGGAATGAGTAACATTAATAGGTGATCTTGAAGTTACTTCTGATTTAAAGGTTAGCAAGCTCATTTTCTTTAATAATAATAGTAATAAATCTCTATTCAAAGCTGTATTCAGATATAGTTGAGGTGAAATAAGACAAGGTCTATGGTCTTTCTTTTTATTTTCTTAAAAACCATTGCTAAAATAATAAAATTTTATCCTGTCAAGCATTTCACAAGAGAAAAATAGAGTATTGCTATTACCCAAAATAAGATTAACTTCATCTTGCAACAATTCCTGATCTGGCTGTCTATCTAAGGTCATGAGATGTTCAGCCTTACGCTTCAGTTCTTTTACAAGAACCTTCTCTGGCAATACACATTCAACAACGCGAGTTAAAAGCCTTCTCATGAATCTTAACGCCCCTTGGAAGAAGAGAGAAATGAAAACAGAGAGAGAGAGAGAGAGAGAAAGAGAGAGAGAGAGAGAGAGAGAGAGAGAGAGAGCCATTAATTCTCTTGTAGTTTATGCAAAAACCTTTATTACAAGTTTGCGACTATCTACAAGCATTTTCCTACCGTAATGGGTTAATTAGATCATGTTTCCATATCCCAAGTTTATTTGAAGCATAATTTGAGACAACAGACAATGATTTAGCCCAAAATCTTGAGTTTTAGATAATCAAAAGCATGAGTTAACTTTTCTCTTCAGAATTAGTAGGACAGTGAGAATGCAACTAGCCATGAATAAGCTTTTTAGGAAACAGGCTTTCTTAATGGCGATTTCTCCAACCTTACGCTGCAGAGATATATTTCACGGTTCATTCACTTAATGAATATAACATAGTTCACACGATATAAAGATTAAATAAATGAAAATCAAATTGGATAAAAGTTTTAGAACCGAGCAAACAAAGCAGAATTTCAAAAACTAACACTGCCAATTCCTGGCAAGCCTAAGCCTCAGTATATCATAATTACCAATCAATAGAAAAGCAAAAGATTGAAAGAGAAAAAGTGATGAACAACCTTGGCATAATTTCGACTCACTTTTAATTTGTGGATGTTTACCTCTACGGCTATCCGAATTGCGAGTCCCTCCTCACCGCACTCAAATGGAACTTCTGCACAACTATCTATAACTTGTGGAAGTTCTGTGCCACTATTTTCTTTCTCTCGTTGACTCTCTCTAGTGTATAAAGGAACCTGCATCATCTGCAGCATAAAACGAGAAGCTTGGACAGCACGCTTGCGCATCTGAGACACCATAAAAGGAGAACCTCCGGAATTGCCATAAATTCCTGGCCACATTGAACGCATAACTGGAATGAAGGCCTTCGATACGCACTTTTGCATTAACAAAATACAACAACCAGGGCATTGGATGCGAGAAATTCAAATTGATGATAAGGATTACTAATGTAAATTGTAAGGCACATCGAAAGATGATATCAGCATTGTTTACCTTGTGATTAGCTGAGAGACACAAGTAGTGATAAAAAAAGACTGATAAGCATTGCCTCAACCTGGTTAAAAGAGTGAAACAGTCAATCCCAATTAGCTACAAGACAAGAAAATTAGCAACGTAGGGAAAACTTTATTCCTAATGCGAATACAACCTCTGTGCGTGTTCTGTTGCACCATTGAAGTACAAGTTAACAAGCTTTGATAAAAGCACGGGATGCAGAGGAGCCGGTATGCTTGGATAGTTCTCACTTAGAAGAAGAAATTTCGCAAATCCTTCTCCAAGAATAGCATGAACGCACTCATTTTCATCGCTTATTAAAGAACTGCCCCAGTTATCTCTTTCAAAGGCACCAAATAAGAGATCAAGCATATCAACATTTAAATCGCCTTCTGAATCAGAAAAATTCACAGGAATAAAACTCTTCTTGTCACAGTGGACTTGGCATGGCAGGTAGTACTTTAACACCCTGTCAATTTCTGGAGGACCATGCCACAACCTAAGGTCAATTAATGCTCTGCAGCCCTCTGTGCTGATGGGATGTGGCCCTTTAATATACGATATCCTTAGCAGTTTTATAACTTCTTCACCGGACTTCCTCTCCAACAATCCAAAAAGGCCAAGACATCTCACGACAATCCTTTGCACATCAAAGTGAGCATGTTTTGCCTGCATTTCATTAACCAATCCGGTAAATGGTAATAAATTCCCTGGAATAATATCTACCAGCATAGAGTGGTCTGGCCGTTTGGCCCTTATGCCATTTCCTAAACAAAATTAGGTTATTCATTAGAAAGTTACCTTCCAACGACACGCATATGCACTAATTGTGTACTATATATATATTTAGGTATACATGTATGCATATATGTCCAGAGATAATATTTTTCCAGTTGTCTTTAAAATTCAGTAAGCTTCCAATCACATCAAGTATTGCAGTCACAGTTCATTCAGCCCTAAGGAACCAAAGATACTTCAATGACTGAGCGGTTCTCCAATGTAATAATTTTTCAAGATAAAATGGAGATAAATCGTTTCAAAAAATTAAAAGAATAAAAAATAAAAAATGAGATAAACACAAAGATGTGCAATAGTTTCGTTACCCCGGGGAACTAGTAAAAATTGCACTAGTTCCTCTGTTTAATAGCCTTGCCCTGAAGAAAACGCATTGACTTGGCATTTTTCAGCAAGAGGACAGTAAGAGAAAGGCTGTGTATCCACTGCACATAATCTGCTGTTCTTTCCCTGCAAGGTTGAGCTAGCTCTTCTATAATTGCAAGAACAACTTCTTCAAATTCACCAGGAGCAGCAAGGACTTTCCTTGCCAACGCGGCTATTGCTTCAGCCCAATCGTTGTCTCCACCAAAATTTTATCCGTCTCCTATGATAACCACATTCCCCTCATTATCAACCTCATGCTCAGGAGTCTTGCCCATCAATTCCTGCAGAAATGCGTCAGCAACCTTTCTATTTATAGCATCAGAAAAATCGAACATAACACCAAGCAAAAGCAGCTGTCGGCATGCAAAGCGATGGTTTGGTCCTGTGGATCAGACCAATTTAGAGTGTATTTTAAGGGTTTGATGTATCATTCATACCACTACTGTCAACCAAAAAACAAAAAAGCCTAGTACCTGCATTGATATGAGCTCTGAGCTACTCTAAATAATCATCAACTGTTGCAAGGAGGATTTTTTCCAGAAGATCATTTCTATCTGATGCTTCCGCTGCGTATACTTCTGCTTCCGTGCCCATTGTAGCAGCGGCATCAAAGCCTTTAGCCTATAGGGGTCGAAGTCATAAACCTTACTGGTTAGAAAGAAAATATGGTAACTTTAGCTAGCAATTGTTATTCCAATAATTAGATTCAAATGATTAGAACTAAAACATTAGAGATCAGAATAAGCCAGAATTTTTGGTACACAGATAAGCCGTTTGATTTTTCAATTGCTTTCATGCACTGTTTAGCTATGCAGTAAAATGTATGCATAGATAAAAATATGCCAGCAAAAGTTTCAAAGTCTTATAAACGTGAGAATCATCAAATTCTTATTTTATCTCCCTTTTCCTTTTGGGAATAAGAGCAACTACCAAAATGTTCTACAAACTGCACTATGGACAATGGTACAGAGTACAGACAGATACAGATCCTGAGAAGATTGAAGAGATGCGCATCCAAAGAAAGAGGGCAACCATATAATCCAGTGTAATTACGATTTGCAAAAAGCTTTTCTTGACTTGCCGGTGTGCTTTAATAACTTTCAAGAGGACAGATTAGCCACTCTAAAGGACTTTACCATGCTCTAAATTAATAACAGTGTAACCTTGTCAATTTAGTGATCTAGTAAATTCAACACTGCAACAGGTGAAGTCTAATTCTTTGAAAATCTTTTAAATATAGAGATTAACTCTCAGGAGTCAGGAAGACAACGAAACAACTCAGAATATAGTGGCAAGCTAACAATTAAATGTTTATATGTTTGTGTCAGTTTGCACACATTTTTGCACAACACCACTATTCTACCTTGTAATAAAGTGTGTTAAGACATGTCCCCACTCCTTTCTTGGACTGATCTTATACAGACAGAGAAATATGGGAAACAATATACAAACATATTCCTTCCAACTCACATGTGCTTCTGACTGTAAATGCTTGCATACGGTTCTCCAATAAAGAGCTTCCATCAGCTGAATGCCTGTCGCGCAATGCACTGAGTCCCCTATAAACAATAAAAAGAACAAATTCAATACTGTACAGCAGCCAAGCAGGTTCGTTCCTATTATATATTCTGCTAAGCACCTGAACAACTTACGGTTAAGCTCTCATGTTGTATCATGGAAAACCAATATATGGAGGCAAACAAATATAGTTGAAGATGCAAAGGTATGAGATAACTCTGCATCGGTCAATATACTAATGCCCTATCCACCCTTTCCGTAAATCCCTTGACAAAGCATTTAGACTCACATAAAAAGAGAATCAATACTGGATCTTAATAAAAGTAGATTACGTATTTAGCATCATGATTAACATAAAATAGCTTCCCAGAATTCATATTTGTTTTGAAACACTGAATCAAGTAACCAAAATGAAGAAACAAATATAATAATTTCAATGTTAAAATGCTTAGCAAACCTTTAGTATTGTCAATATTTGATAACATATACCGCTGGATACTTCCCCCATTTTGTACATTTACCAAACCAGCTTTTAGAAATGCCTCCATAAGAGACTCGCTAACCGATTCATAGGTTTCAACATCAAGATACTTAAGCAATTCTAAAGGATCTCCATTTTTGCATTTTATAAGCCACTCATCTTTCATTAGTTTGAAACACTCCTTTGAGACAACAGCAGAACGATCAGCAAGTCCTCTCCGAAGAATTACTATCCTGAGCTTAATGCTACAAAAGCCAAACAAATGAGAAACGCTCACAAAAACACTCTCAAGGACACTGTGCCGACAAAAATGTTAAAAAGTACATTGCAATCTTAACAAGTAGGGCACTTACCCTTGGTTACTTTAATGATAAGATACTACAAAATGAAGGAAAAGCAGTGAAATTTTACTACTTACAGTTCATTCATTACATATTTTTACAATGATAACAGATCATAAGTGTCACGAGAGATCAGACAGGTACACTACATTCTTTTAAAAAGGAACCTGTCTCAGAAAAATAAGGAGTACAAGGTGGGAAGATATTCCTTTACTACACTCTCAGAACCAAAGGTATTATTTGGTTGGAGTATTTTTTTTTGGGTGGGGGGGGGGGGGGTTGGAGGGGAAAAAAATTTTTTAGTTCTGTTTGATTAAATTATTCTTACTTTATTTTTATTTTAAATATAATGTAAATCTTATATTTTTTAATAGGATTTAAGATAATTTTTTATAAAAATAAAAAAAATATTTTTTATAATAAAAAGTAAGAAAAAGTTTTTTTTATAAAAATATTTTTTTTATAAAAATTAATTCTAATATCATAAAAGTATAATTGTCCATTAATTCTTCTCTTTTTTTCTGCAACAAAATAAATATCATTAAAATCTCCCTCCCCTTCCCCCTCTTCCAAATCAATCAAACAACATATCATTAAAACTTCCCTCTCCTCCGCTCCATTGAACCAAACGCTCCCTTCGGCTTTGAAGAGGAAACTTATTAGCTAGAACACAGTAAGCTGCTTTTTGTACATATTCACTCATATCCAAGGTACAATCAATGATCACTTGAGAGGTAGCACTGGAAGGAGGCAAAGATAACACAACCATCTTACGAACGCCCCGCATATTTTCCAACATTAACTATTACGCCTATGGGGACACTAGGCTTCAGCATATACGTGTAGCATTAAGATGTACATGTACTACATAAAATAAACCAGAATACCAGCAATATGTCTGCTCGAGTCATTCAGATATATTAAATTGATGAGTAAGAACCAAGTATATGATGAGAATTATGAGAGGCACACAGCGGAAACGTTTAAAAAATTTTATTCCAATTCCCATCAAAAATCTGTCAAAGTCGCTTCAACTGAATAGGTTCAGAGAATTACATTTTCTGTCGTTTGAGTTTGTTATTTTCTTCTGTTTGGATCACAGGAACTGACCGCAAATCAGCTCCCTCTACTGGTATCCACACGAACGGAGTTCAGCAACTCAAACGGTGTGCTAGCAACCTGTCCGTACAATTTTTTGTACAGTCCGTACGGTGTCCGTACGACGTTTCGTACAATCCCCGTACGGTGTCCGTACAGTGTCACTCTTTAAGGATTTTGGAGTGTCCGTACGATTCTCTCTCTTTAAAGATTTTGGAGGCAACTCTATTATTAGCTTCTGATATGGAAACCCCTATTTATAGAGTTTCATATATATTTAATTAATCAAAATTAATTAAATATATCTATTAGTTTAAATTCATATCTATCTTATAGTTTAAATTTAAACTAACAATATCTAGAGCTTAATTTAAATTATCTGATTAGTTTAAATTTAAATCTATCTGATAGAATCAAATTTAAATTATCTGATTAGTTTAAATTTAAATCTATCTGATAGAATCAAATTTAAATTATCTGATTAGTTTAAATTTAAATCTATCTGATATAATTAAATTTAAATTATCTGATTAGTTTAAATTTAAATCTATCTGATATAATTAAATTTAAATTATCTGATTAGTTTAAATTTAAATCTATCTAATAGAATCAAATTTAACTTAATTCATATACATATATATATAATATCAAATATAATATACATATATATATAATATATTTCACATTTAATTTTATATATATATATATATATAATTCCTCCATCCTAAATATTCATTGAATTTAGACACATTTCTGATTCAATGAATGTAGACATTTTAGCCCGAGTTGATCTGTTCTTGTGTGCGACCCTACAGGCCCATATGATGTTGGCAGTGGGTCAACTGCACTGTTTGACCCACAAATCACAAGCGGCCTCTAGCAAGACATTGGGACTACCCAAATCATATGGAATCGGTGATCCGATGTAACCTATCTTATAACCCTATCATATCCATTTTGTCACATGATATCTAGATCGAGTATGAGGCATGGAAATGTCATCCTCAACTTGCTCGATCATAACTTTCTCGATCTTCAAGCAGACTGATATAAGATGGAACCCTTTCTATTTGAGCATGGCCATGCATTTCTCAATCACACTCATCGAGGGGCCCAGAGATATCTCTCTATTAATTAAAGGGACAAATTCCATCTTGACCACTCATCTTCCTCTGCATGGATTCCATTATACCTGATCACAGTCTTTATAATCACCCCGTCAAAGGTGACATAAGACTATGCCAAAGTACAGTGTCCTTCATGTAGGAATCTATGGTTATCTCAGGTCCAAGGGATCAATGACATGGTTATATATGAGATAAACTTATGACCTGATTCATGTAGTTTATCTCATGATGGGTCTATCCAACGTTCTGTTCTCTAACACATGCCTATGATTTTGATTCATATCATCATACATGATTAACACTTAATTAATCAAAATCATACTAATCTTAATTCATCGTTGTTCCCACAAGGATGATTAATTAGGGATATTTTGGATAATTCAAAAAAAATGATTTATCCATGAATATTATTATATATAAATATGCAAATAATATAATAATATAATAAAAAGAAAACTCTTAGTTCGTAATAAAAACAATGTTCGCAATACAATGATTGGCCTAGGGCACAATCTCCAACAACTCCCACTTGCACTAGGTTCAATCATTAATGTTTCTAATACCTATTGACCTAACATGACGATCATGCTTAGTCTGTGCAAGCGGCTTAGTAAGAGGATCAGTAACATTGTCATCAGTTGGTACTTTGCATATCTTTATATCACCTCTATCAATGATTTCTCTGATAAGGTGATATCGCCTGAGTATGTGTTTAGTCCTTTGACGTGATCTAGGCTCTTTAGCCTGTGCTATTGCACCATTGTTGTCACAGAACAAATCTATCGGATTTGAGATGGTAGGCACCACCCCTAGCTCAGTAATGAACTTTTTAATCCAAACAACTTCCTTAGCTGCATCTGATGCTGCTAGGTACTCAGCTTCTGTTATAGAATCAGCCACAATGCTTTGCTTTGAGCTCTTCCAACTTACTGCGCCACCATTCAAACAGAATACAAATCCTGATTGCGATCTAGAATCATCTTTGTCAGATTGAAAACTTGCATCTGTGTAACCATTTACAACAAGCTCGTCATCCAATCTTCCATACACCAAGAATACATCCTTAGTTCTTCTCAAGTACTTTAGGATATTCTTGACAGCAATCCAGTGATTCTCACATGGATCTGATTGAAATCTACTAGTCATCCTCAAGGCATATGAGACATCTGGTCGAGTGCATAACATGGCATACATGATAGATCCAATAGCCGAGGCATATGGAATCTTACTCATGCGTTCTCACTCATCACGTGTACTAGGACACTGAGTCTTGTTGAGATTGATGCCATGAGACATTGGTACAAAACCCCTTTTTGAATCTTGCATACTAAATCTATGCAATACCTTGTCTATGTAGGTGCATTGACTTAAACCGATTAGCCTCTTAGATCTATCTCTATAGATCCTAATCCCAAGGATGTAAATAGCCTCGCCAAAGTCTTTCATTGAGAAACATTTTCCTAACCAAGACTTGACAATCTGCAAGGTAGGAATGTCATTTCCAATAAGTAGGATGTCATCAATGTAAAGCACTAGAAATACAATTGCGCTCCCATTAACCTTCTTGTAAACACAAGGTTCATCAACATTTTGGATAAAACCAAAATCTTTGACTACTTCGTCAAAACGATGATTCCAACTCCGAGATGCTTGCTTCAATTTATAAATGGATTTTTGAAGCTTGCAAACCTTTCTAGAATCCTCTGGACGCATAAAACCTTCAGATTGTGTCATATACACATCCTCAAGCAGCTTTCCATTAAGGAATGCTATTTTCACGTCCATTTGCCAAATCTCATAATCATAGTATGCAGCAATGACGAGAAGGATCCTGATTGATTTGATCATAGCGACTGGTTAAAAGGTTTCATCATAGTCTATACCATGTGTTTGTTTGAATCCTTTTGCAATCAATCGTGTCTTGAAGGTATGCACTTGGCCATTCATGTCAGTTTTCTTTTTGAAAACCCACTTGCACCCTATGGCTTTTATACCTTCAGGTGGGTCAATCAAGGTTCATACCTGATTGTCATACATGGATTGCATCTCAGACTTCATAGCTTCTAGCCATTTCTTAGAGTCTGATCCCATTATGGCCTCTTGATAGGTGGTTGGCTCATCTTGATCAATGAACAACATATCACGATATCTTTGAGGCTGATATCGTGTTCTATCAGACCTCCGTGGGCCTTGTGTTACTTGAGTAGGCTCAACAACTTGTTGTGAGTCTTCTCAATTTTCCATCTCCGGTTCAATGCGATTTTGTGGCTCTCAAACTTCTTCAAGATGTATTTTACTCCCACTGGTTCTTTTGGAGATGAATTCTCTCTCTAGAAAGATACCATTCCAAGCAATAAACAATTTATTCTCGTTAGGGTTATAGAAGTAGTATCCCTTTGTTTCCTTAGGATACCCCACAAAAAGGCATTTTATAAATTTGGGTGCTAACTTATCTGAGGCATGTTGCTTAACATATACCTCGCATCCCCAAATCTTGAGAAAAGATAAACTAAGCTTTTTCCCAGTCCATATCTCATATGGTGTCTTTTCAACTGCCTTAGATGGAACACGGTTTAGTGTAAATGCAGCTGTTTCTAGTGCATAGCCCCAAAAGGATGGTGGAAGATTCGTTTGACTCATCATGGAACGAACCATATCTAATAAGGTTCGGTTCCTTCGTTCAGAAACGCCATTCTATTGTAGTGTTCCTGGTGGGGTCAATTGTGAGACAATACCATAATTTCTAAGATGGTCAATAAACTCTTGGCTCAAATATTCACCACCTCAATTGGATCGAAGTGCTTTAATAGATTTGCCAAGCTGATTCTGTACCTCATTTTGGAATGTTTTGAACATTTCAAAAGCTTCATATTTGTGTTTCATTAAATAGATGTAATCATATATACTATAGTCATCTATAAAAGTAATGAAGTACAAGTGGCCTCCTCTAGCAGTTGTACTTAGTGGACCACATACATCGATATGTACTAGGCCCAATAAGTAGTGGCCCGCTCACTATGTCCAGTGAAAGGTGCCTTAGTCATCTTTCCTAAAATACAAGATTCGCATGTGTCAAATGATTCAAAATCAAATGATTTCAGAAGTCCATCTTGATGGAGTTTTGAAATGCGTTTCTCATTTATGTGGCCTAGACGACAGTGCCAAAGATAGGCTAGATTCAAGTCGTTAGTCTTGATCCTCTTGGTAGTTATGTTATAAATATCTTGATTATTGGGAACATTAAGATTTAAGTAATAATGACCACTATGCAAATCACCATCCGCATAAAAAATATTATTACGATAAATAGAACATTTATGATTCCCAATAATTGAAATAAAACCTTCCTTATCCAAATAAGAAAGTGAAACAATATTACTACTCAAAGCAGGAACATAATAGCAATTGTTTAAAATTAACAAAAGTCCACTGGGCAAATTTATTTCATAAGTGCCTACAACTAAAGCAGCAACTCTTGCTCTATTTCCAACTCATAGGTCTACTTCGCCCTTTTTCAACTTCCTACTCCTTTTAAGACCCTGCACATTTGTACAAATGTGAGTTCCACATGCAGTATCTAATACCCACGTAGAGGAAGTAGAAAGATTAATTTCTATAACATAGATACCTGAAGGAATAGCCCCGCTATTCTTCTTTTTCTTTAGATCTTCCAGGTAGAGCTTGCAGTTTCTCTTCCAATGACCGGGCTCATTGCAAAAGAAACAAACTCTTTCCTTGGGAGGTTTTGCCTTCTTGGCTTCAGGCTTGGGTTTGGGCTTGTTTTGATTTTTCAACTTATTGTTCGGGCCCTTTCCTTTACCTTTGCCTTTCTTTTTCATTCCTTTACTTTTCTAAACCATTAAAACAGAGCTTGGATTTTTCTTAATATTTTGCTCAGCAGTTTTAAGCATCCCATGCAATTCAGAAACAGATTTCTCTATGTTGTTCATATTGTAGTTTATGAAAAACTGGTCATAACTTTCAGTGAGTGAGTTTAAGATCAAATCTGTAGATAACTCCTAACTTATTGGAAATTCGAACATTTTAAGGTGATCAAGGTAGCCTTTCATCTTCAAAACATGAGTGCTAACTGATGCACCTTCAGCCATTTTACAGGAATGCAAGGCCTTAGTGGTTTCAAACCTTTCCTGCCTTGCTTGTTGTTGGAACATTTCCTTGAGATGCACAATCATCTCATAATCTTTCATAAGTTCCAGATCTCTCTGAAGTTCTGGGACCATGGTGGCTAATATCAGGCATCCCACATCCACAGAATCATTGAGATGTTTGGTGTGGGCATCCTTCTGTGCTCTTGGAGCATTGGCTACAGGCTCCTCAGGTGTCACACCCGAAAATGCGACCGCGTGGCACCAAAATCGAAATCAAAATTAAAATGAAATTGAGAAAAGTGGAAAACAATAGAAAAAGTAGTAGAGAAAGTAGAGTCGCCACCAAACTTTTATTTTTGAAAAGGCAAAATTTTGGGAAAAACCTTTTTCAGTTTGGAATGTTACAAAAATGTGGTCTGCGAACCAAAAATGGATTCGGGAGTCGGTTGTGAGTGGGGAAGGTATTAGGCACCCCACAACACCCGTTACTAAGAACGATTACCCTAAGTTAGTTGTGCAAGATCAATATGGCCTTTAATTTGTTTTGGTTCTCCTTAACAAATCACATGCAGAATAAGAAGTGGAAATAAAAGAGATAAAATTAAAAAGAAGAATGAAATCTAAGGAATGAAATTAGAAAACAAAACAAGATAAAAGAAATTGAAAAGAAAAAAATTCAACCAAAAAAAAAATATTTACAAGGGCGGACTTGACCTAGGATAAGACCCTAGGGCCTACGTACCCTCAGAAGGAGATCAAAGTCCACGTAGTTCGATCGGGGTTAAATTTGATTTACGTTTTGTGTTGTTTTTGCTTTTGTTGTTTTTTTTTTGTTTTTTGTTTCCATGTCTTTAATTCTTTTAGTTTTTGTTTTGATTTATTTTTATGTTTTTAGTTGAAGAGAAAAGAGGATAAGAATCATTTAGACCTTTACAATAAAAACGATTTCAAAGTTGGTTTGTGTGTTTCAACTTGCAAGGCTTAGATTACTCCTACCTCTCAATTTTTTTTTCCGTTTTGATCATTTGAATGATTTTTTTGTAATCCACTCCTCACTTTTTTTTTTTTTTTTCATTTCTCTTTTTTTTTTAGAAAATAAAAGCTAAATTTTGTTTGTTTTTTTTTTTGGAAATTTTTATTATTCGTAGAGAAAACTCCTTCATTTTGGTTTTTTTGTTGTTGTTTTTTTTTTGTTTTGTTTTGTTGTTTTGCCTTCTTTTTATGGTGAAGAAAGAAAAATAATAGAAATAATTTTTTCTTTGACAAATAAAACGGGGTTAACATTGGTTGAAAGGTTTTGATTTGCCGAAAATAAAACTAACCCCATTTCTTTATCCCTTCCCATTTTTTTTTATCATTATTCTTACTTTTTTGTTGTGAGAAGAAAAAGAATATGAAAATCATTTAGGCTTTCATAATCAAAACGATTTCAAACTTACCTCATGTGTTTTAATCTATGAAAACCAAATTAACCTCACTTCTCTACTCACTTCCCCATTTTTATATGTTTTAATCATATATGTTTTTTTTTGTTTCTATATTTGTTTTTATCTTTTGGCTTTTCATTGATCATTTAAGTTAATGGAAGATATCTTTTATCTCTTCTTCTTTCAATTTTTGATTTTAATTATCAGAATTGGGTTTCCACTCAAGTATAAAATTTTCAAATCATTTTTATTTTTAATTCTTTATTATATATGCCTTGCAATTCATTTTTTTTTCTCTCTTTTTATCTAACATATATTTTGTTTGGTTTGGACAAACTTTTGAAGAAAGAAAAGTGAAACTTTAATAATAAATAAAAAATAAAAAAGGAGAAAAAATTTTGTTATTTTCTGTAGAGAAAAGCCCCTTCTTTTGTTTCTTTGCTTTAAAAGATTTAAACTTAATTCATAAATAGGAATTTAATTTTCTTTCTCTTTTTTTTTTGAAATTCCTTTAAAAACAAAATTATCTGCGGGCCATTGAAGCCCAAGACTTATTAAAACCCAAATTTGATTCCTAATAGATACTAAGGAGGTTTATTACCTCACATAATCCTTAGGTTCCTATGGGCCAGGAGATAAAACATCTCACATGGCAATTTCTAACGCAAACCAAACATAATGAAATAAAACCCAAAATAAATACTAACATACACAATTTGTGATAGTGTGTGTCCTGTCCAGAGCCAGCAACCACAGCCAACAAAACTGCTCATGATTTTCGAGCAATGATTACAAAAGAAATAAATGGAAGAGAAATTTGCCAGAAAACAAACTTGTCCACATTTTTGTCCGTCTTGATTTCCTAGTCCTCCGCATCTGATCATTGCTGCCTCCCTTTAGGGATCTCCCGGGTCTTTGCCCTTCCACTTTTTGCCATCCTCAACTATTCGCCATCCTCAAACAGGATTCATGCAAAAGAGACAAAAGAAAGGAGGGGGGGAAGTTATCGTATGCAGCATCTTATTTGTCCTACATAAGGTCATGCATCATGCAGCCCTTGAAATGTATAACGCTCATATGGGAATACTATAAAATTGGGATCCGATATTGTACAATAAACAGACACAGTCCCTCCTGGGGAATTTCATGACCACAAGACACAGAACAGCGACTTACAACAGAACTCATCATGCCAAACACAGGGACCTAATGAACCAAGTTAATCCTAACGGCGAGGCCTTCCGGAAGTACCACATTTCGACACACACAACAAAAGAACACTATTATACAGTACATCAGTCTTTAGAAGCCAGACCAGACCAAAACCTTCATTCAATAATTCAAAATGCATGTCCATAACATCAGAAAGAGTAATCAAAGTTGCGTTAGCATGATTCTTAGGGATTAACTAGCGAAAACATAACAATCAGATGCCTACAGCTATTTCGAATTTCTCTCAAGCAATCTATCGAACATCTGCTGTGCATAACCAAAGATATGTACAGAGTATGCCCTTTCGACGCTATCCATGCCCCCCTCCATACAAGAAAATGACCCAATCCTTCATGCCCATTTTACAGGGGCAGCGATCACAAGCAAATCCACTGACAGAACAGAAAAACAAAAGGTAATCAACATCTTACCTGCAAGAACCCCGGGAGCGGAATGGCTATATCCCAGTTGCTTTTTCCCCTCTGGAACACTTCTATTCCCTGCTTCGTTTTAGGTTCCTTTGCATTTTCTGTCTTCTCCCCGAATCTGGAATTCCCCACCTTTTCTTTCTCTGTGTTTCTCGACGCTTTTGTTTGTTTTTTTTTTGCTTCTCCTTCACTCTCCTTCGACTTCTCCTCTCCGTTCGCCTCTGAACCCTCAGATTTTCGATTCGAAAGTCTCCTCCTCTTTTTCGCTGTGTACGCCTCAGAACCCTAAATCGAGGGGCTTCCTCTTCTTCCTCGAATCAGACCCCTTCATTTTTTCTTTCCAGTCTCCCTCGATTTTTTTCAGATCCCCCCTCTTTTCATTTTTCGATTCCCTTTTATTCGAGTCCTCCTCTTCGATTTTTTTTCTCCAGTCGCCTTCTCCCTTTCCCTCCAGTCGCTGTTGATCTCTCCTTCTCCTCCCAGAGCCCCCTCTCGATCTATCCCTTTCTCTCTGCCTTTTTCTCTCTGTGTGCCCCTGTCGCTTTTCTTTTTTCTGAACCCTCCTCTCGCACACTGCCCCTCTGCCTCCTGCTGGCACGCTGCCTCTCTGTCTCTTTGCTGGCACGCTGCAGACCCCAAAAGTGGGTCAAAATAGAATCTGGGTCAAAACGCAGGGTTACCTGCGTTTTGGCCCCCTTCTACTTTTTTTTAAAAAATAATATATATATATTTATTTTATTTTTTTGGTTTTAATTTAATTATTTTTGTTTTCTTTTTTTTTTGGGTTAATGAGCTTAGGAATCCGACGGGCTAAAGAGACTTGGGCCAATTTTTTTTTTTTAATTTTGGGCTATTGATATAAACCTGTTTTGAGTTTTTGAATTAGACTGAAAAGCAGTGGACTGCAGTTTTTTTTTTTAATTTGGGCAGGGGTTCAGTAAAGAAACTAGTGCTGAAAAAAAAAGAACTTGAATTTTTTTCTCAATCTTTGTTTTTTCTTTTTAATCCCTAAAATTTTTCTTTCTATTTTTTTTTGATTTTTTTCTTTTTGATTTTTAACTTTTTTTTTGTTTACAGCTTTGATTTTTTTTCTTTTTTTTCTAAAGCTTTCAATTTAATAATAATTTTTTCATTTTTTCTACTTTCTCTTACTTTTCTATTTTCTTTCTTTTGTTTTGTTTTGTTTCCTTTTTTTTTGTTTAGGCCTTGGTTTTTAGTTGAATTTTTATTTTGACTTTTTCCTTTTCATTTTTCTTCTTCTCATTATTTTTATTTTTATTTTTGGCATGTCTGGATAAAATGCGGTGTTCACATCAGGAATGGGCTCATCTAGGACATATAGCTTTCTTTCCTGTTTGAAAACAATTCTTAAGTTCTTAAACCAGTCAAGAAAGTTTGTCCCATTGAGTTTGTCCTTTTCAAGGACGAATCGCAATGATATTGCAGCAGAGTTATTTGTCGACATTTTTTTTCTACAACAAAATATGCAAAAAAATTAAATTAATAACTTTCTACTAAAAATAACCCTCATCTTAATTTAGCGGACTAAGACCCATATTTCACTTAATTATAAGTCTGCTTTGGCAAGACGCTTAAAATTAAGCTATTTAGGTAGGTAACTCGTTTACCAATTACATTACATGTAACTCTTAGATCTTTTATAGGATTCATTCATCACATGATTCGTCATGTTTAATCCCATCTAATGCCTTGAGACTCAAAACCGTTTTGATAGTTTCAATTAAGTCAAACCACTATGAAACTTATGAGTATCACCATTACCCAAGCTGCCTTACTAAGATAACCTAAATGCATCCCACTTTGGTAGAACCTACAGTCAGGTGATCAAAATTTTGGCAAATTTTTATTAGTGGGCGGCATTGCAACTTCAAATTTTACACGAGGGATTTTATTTCATTATTTTATAAAACTAGTTGTTACATAATTATATACTACGATAGCATACATGCATATGATCTCATCACAAGTCTTAAAATAAATGTGACACAATATGGCCCATCTATCCTATCTCCTCCCAAGCCAATGAGAGGATTTCTCTAAGATAAAATCTATATATACATACAAAGAGAAACCTCGTTTGAACATTCGAGAGGAGTGTGAGATGAGAAAAGAATGTACATTCAGAATGAATAGAGAGAGGTACGACACGCAGGCCGTATTTCTTTTTTTAAAAAAAATTACAAACCATAAACATCCTAGGGCCATATCATGCACCATACCCATCCAAGCAAATCACAACACACATATTACAAACATCTCATCTCATATGAAAAGCTGTAAATTTAGTGAATTAATTTTAAATTATGTTATGTTAGGATTAGATAGCAATGGCAGATTCATTTATACATAGCGAAACAAATTCGAATTAAAATAGAATATAATATGTACAAAATATATCAAAATATATATATGTAACAGATTAATAATCATGTTTCCAATCACATTGAAAACTATACATATATCATATATGTGAATGAATTAAAAGAACCTCTACGCTTAGATTTCATGCTTTTCAAATAATTTGAACAAATCAATATCACATACATATCTTATATTAGCACATGCGAAAAATTGATTATATGATAAAATTCTTAGAACACACAAGTATTTAATTTAAGTAATTTTTGACGTGGCTCTGATACCACTAATGGGAATTATGAGAGGCACACAGCGAAAATGTTTAAAAATTTTCATTCCAATTCCCACCAAGGATCCGTCAAAGTCGCTTAAACTGAATAGGTTCAGAGAATTACCTTTTATATCGTTTGAGTTTGTTATTTTCTTCTGTTTGGATCATAGGAACTAACCGCAAATCAGCTCCCTCTACTGGTATCCACACGAACGGAGTTCAGCAACTTAAACAGTGTGCTAGCAGCCTATCCGTACAATTCTGTACAGTCCGTACGATTCCGTACGATGTCACTCTTGAAGGATTTTAGAGTGTCCGTATAGTCCGTACGATTCTCTCTCTCTAAGGATTTTGGAGGCAACTCTATTATTAGCTTCTGATATGGAAACCCCTATTTATAGAGTTTCAGATATATTTAATTAATCAAAATTAATTAAATATATCTATTAGTTTAAATTCATATCTATCTTATAGTTTAAATTTAAACTAATAATATCTAGAGCTTAATTTAAATTATCTGATTAGTTTAAATTTAAATTATCTGATTAGTTTGAATTTAAATCTATCTAATAGAATCAAATTTAACTTAATTCATATACATATATATAATATCAAATATAATATACATATATATATAATATATTTCACATTTAATTATTTATATATATATATATATATATAATTCCTCCATCCTAAATATTCATTGAATTTAGACACATTTCTGATTCAATGAATGTAGACATTTTAGCCCGAGTTGATCCGTTCTTGTGTGCGACCCTGCAGGCCCATATGATGTTGGCAGTGGGTCAACTGCACTGTTTGACCCACAAATCACAAGCGGCCTCTAGCAAGACATTGTGACTACCCAAATCATATGGAATCGGTGATCCGATGTAACCTATCTTATAACCCTATCATATCCCTTTTGTCACATGATATCTAGATCGAGTATGAGGCATGGAAATGTCATCCTCAACTTGCTCGATCATAACTTTCTCGATCTTCGAGCAGACTGATATAAGATAGAACCCTTTCTATCTGAGCATGGCCATGCATTTCTCAATCACACTCATCGAGGGGCCTAGAGATATCTCTCTATTAATTAAAGGGACAAATTCCATCTTGACCACTCATCTTCCTCTGCATGGATTCCATTATACCTGATCACAGTCTTTATAATCACCCCGTCAAAGGTGACATAAGACTATGCCAAAGTACAGTGTCCTTCATGTAGGAATCTATGGTTATCTCAGGTCCAAGGGATCAATGACATGGTTATATATGAGATAAACTTATGACCTGATCCATGTAGTTTATCTCATGATGGGTCTATCCAACGTTCTGTTCTCTAACACACGCCTATGATTTTGATTCATATCATCATACATGATTAACACTTAATTAATCAAAATCATACTAATCTTAATTCATCGTTGTTCCTACAAGAATGATTGATTAGGGATATTTTGGATAATTCAAAAAAAAAGATTTATCCATGGATATTATTATATATAAACATGCAAATAATATAATAATATAATAAAAAGAAAACTCTTATTTCGTAATAAAAATAATGTTCGCAATACAATGATTGGCCTAGGGCACAATCTCCAACAGTATATGCTTATACTAATTTACGATATTGACTATAATTCATATCAGAATATAGAAAATAATAATAATAATAATAATAATAATAATAATTTTCCCCTTTTAGCAAATCCTCAAAGTGACTAGATGCCAAAAAAATAAAGAAACCAAACAACTAGTAGTTGCAGGGTAAGTCTTAGAAATAACTGTGGGACCAATGGCATATCATATCATATTATTTTATAAAGACATGCCAATATGGGAAGTTAATGATAAACAGACCATGGTGCTTTCACACCCTCAGATGAATAAACTCATTTCTAATCAAATAAAACCTTAAAGGCACAATAGCGCATTTAATATTGGCTTGGAATTAAATTTTCACTAGATCCAGTGACACACTCACCGCATTCTGCTCCAAGGGAAGCACTTCAAGGAACAAATCAAGGATGTCACTATTTTCAGAGTCATTCACAAAGCGAGAAAGTGCCCTAACTGCAAATGTACGGCTTAAAGGGAACTTGTCTCCAACCCTTACCTTCATACATTCTATCACTTCATCCCATAGGTCATTGCTAACTTCTGCTTCATCTGGTAACCGCAATATGATCTACAAAGGCATGAATGAAATCAACTTTAAAAGAGAAAAACACGGAAGCAAGCACATGCAGAAACCGCGCACGTGAAGCCTGGATTATCTATTTCAAAATCCAGGAAACGGTCAACCAAACACAAGGACCAAAAGTTTATCAACTAAATGAATTATTTGTATGAGTTCCAAACTTCCAACAGAAGTCATGCCTACTCAGAAAAGACCATGAAACACTGAATAGAAAAGAAAAAATTCAGAAAAGCGTACACCAGATTCTAATCAAGTCAGATATTTCAATCTCGATGGAGAGATTTTTTCCAAATTATCTTCCAATGGTATCAAAGGGAAGAAATAATAACAAACTTGACCTCCATCCACCGTTCAGCCTATTATTTATGCCGGAACATCCTGCAACGTCAGCAGGAGAAAAATCCTTGTTTTTATTCATTGTTTAGTTGTTTAACACGTGGGGCAGGAAATGGCGAGAGAATAAAGTAAAACAAATAAATTAAAACAAAATATCTTGTACTTCTAGTTCATTTAATTTCTTTCAAGGCAACAACAGAAATCGCCATTTGAACAATTATTCAATACATAAGCTACAATGCAACAAGGCCTACTTATTCAATACAGATGTTACCGATCAGAAATTTGAATAAAGAATCAACATCGTGATTGCTTTCGATTGAAAATTTGAAACATCAACTGGAAGAGTTAATTGTACCTCCAGGTTAGCGCCAGTGCTAAGATAAATCAACGTCATGGTTGATGCATTCAGGATTTTGGCTGAAAAATATTAGGATAAATTTTAAATTCACCCGATATATGACCATACGTCTTATTTCCTCAAATATATTAAACTATTTTTTTTAAAAAAAATGGGGGCCACGGTTCTAACCGTGACTCCCATAATTTTTTTTTTTTAAATGAAAACGGATATGGTTGCATTGCATCTGTATTAAGCAAATCAGGTCCTGTCCGTATTAAGCAAATGAAGTATTGCGTGTCAAGGTTTTAGTTTTTATTTTATTGAATGGGCATGTTATTAGAAAATGCTCCATGTGGATATAGAGAGAGGGATTGAATGTGTAGAGTTAAAACAATTTTTAATATTAAAAGATTTTAATTTTTATTTTATTATATCTCATGTCATATTGTAAAAGATTTATTTTGTAAAAATTTTAATTTTCAATATTAATTTAGATCCATTATATTTAAAGCTAAATACATGATGTGTTAAGGGGTATAACATTAAGTAATTTTTAATATTGAAAGTTAGAGAAAAAAAGTTTTAAACATTAGGAATTATTTTTCTCTTCAATTATGTTTTGTATAACATTGCAAATGACTCAAATAATAATAAAACATTATTAAAGTAAAAATTTTCACACAATTTAATAATTAAAAGTTCAAATGTTATAGAACTCAAATTTTTTCTAATTAAAATATTTTGATATTTTTTATGCTAGTCTGTTAAAATAATTCATTTTTATTTTTATTTTTTTCAATAATAAATTCTTTATACTTAAGATATGTGTTAAAAAATTATTGAATTGACAATTTACAATCTCACACCAAAAATAATTAGCCAAAAAAAACACCGAAAATATGATTGATGGGAGCAAGCTCACATGCTATTATCTTACATAATTAGTATTTAGATAATTTAAATTTTAATCACATGCTATTATCTTTTAATAATTGAAATATATTCCTCAATTTATAGTATTATTGTTATAGGATGAGCTGAATTCAAAATCTAATAATTATTATACTAACTACTCATATCATAAAAAATTTAATATCTAAGACTTTTCACTTAACATACTAGCATTAGCACATTAGACACTCCTAATCCATCATAATATTGTACTAATGTAATAAAAAAAAGAAAATAATATAAAAAATGAGAGCACATATATGATTTATTTTTTTATCTAATTTTTTAATTTCTATTTAATTATATTTTATATATTTACTTGTAAAATATGAAAGATTTATGAATCACATTAAATTATTATTATTTAGTTTACATTATTTATTTATTAACTAAAATTAGTGTGTATAGAATAATCAACTTATGTAAAATCACCCTTATTGGACTTTATATTTTGTATTGAGTGTTCGAACATGGACATTGTACCATGTCAATGTAATTATATATTTATTTAATATAGACACGGTTGCATAAAATTATGAGGGTCATGGCACCATTTTTTTTTTTTAAATAATTTAATGTATGTGGAGAAATAAAACGTACGATGGGACAAATTTTAAATTGACTGTTTTTCAGTCAAAATCCCTGATGCATTCCAAAACAAATTTCTAACCTACCTTGGAAACAATCTGGCAGGCTCGAAACCTGGCAGTCCTGTTGGATGCTAATGCAGCAACCAGTAGAAATTTTAGAAAATGCTCCAAGAACTCGTCGCAAGTGGAGGCATTGGTGGGGTCACGCATACGGAAACAAAGCGGACAACGCGCTCAACGGAGCCAAGGCGCCTCTGGAAGTCAAAAAGGGCAATTAGGGTTTCGGAGAAAGCCGAGAAGAATACGGGGAGGGAAGATGATTTCGATCGCAGAACAGAGAGCTCCGTAAGCTTTCGATTGTGAGAGGCGTACGAGGCCCGACCCTCGTCCAAGACTCTAGCAATCTTCTGCTTCAATTGCATCTCTTCGTCTGTGCCCGCCATCTATCTCTGTATGAGAATTGAATTTGAGACACGCCCTTGCTTTTCTTAGAAGCAGAGAGACGCGCCTTGCCTCTGTGTTGTGGTGGATTTGAATCATCATCGTTCGCCATTTTGTTTTCCAATTTGAGCGGGAATTTACATGGATAGATTGAATAGTCATGAACCTAAATTTGTTTTTGGGTCGACATGGACCCAAATCATTAAGGCCTGGTTCCTACTATTGTACGTGTAATGAGTAAAATTTCCTTTTCGTTTTTTATATACGTTGTATTTGTTAATCTAATTTTTTATAAAATTATCTTTTTAATTTGATTGATTCTTTATGGATAAAGTACTTCTTAATTTGATCTCTCATCAAATTATCTTATTAATTTATTCCCTCACAAATAAGATACTTCTCAATTTAATCTCTCATAAAACTATCTTATCAAATTGGTTCTTCATATACAAGTACTTTTTAATTTGATCCCTCATAAACAAAATCTTTATCAATAATACCCTTCTATCAATTTGAAAAATACTAATATGAGAGGGATCAAGGGACCATTATTGATAATAATTTTATTTGTGAAAGACTAAATTAAAAAACACTCATACATCATGAACCAAATTGAGATGACAATTTTACAAGGAAGTAAATTGATAAATACCTAGTTTGTGAGGGATTAAATTAAAAGATAATTTTATGAGAGAGTAAATTAAAAAATACCTTGCGTCTATCGACCCTCTTCAGCTCAGCTTGGATTCTAAAAATGTGCTTTTTCCCTACCATCTACTTCCTTTCTACTTCTTATATAATTAATTTCTTTCCTTCATTCTTAAACTAAGCAGGTCTGCAAGTCAAAGTTCTCCAACAGATAGCAAAGAAATTATAAGCCAGAAGCTAGAACCTGGTTACTTGGGAAAGCTATACTGAAATTTATTTATTTATGCTTTTCTGCCCTTTCATTTGTATAATCTTTTTATAATATAAACTTCATCTAAATTGTGCTGGAAATAAGTTATCTATAATGTAGCTTTTTTTTGAATTCCGTGCCATCTTCTCATCTTTTTGTTTTTTCTATTATAACGAATCCGTGCATTGTTTCGAAAGTTATTTACGACTTGTTTGATACGTATTTTGTTAGGTATAAAAAAAATTATTAATAAAAAATATTTATATCTTTATTTTTAATAATTGAATAAAAATTAATAGATAATATTAATTAATAATTATAATTTTAACAAAATTTTTTTTTCTTTTTCTCATGTGCTACCAAATATGCCGTTAGTTTTTCATAAAAGCTATTGTGATACTTATTTTAAATAACTTAAATAGTTTGTACATTCTTTTTCTTTTTTTCAAATAATTTGCACACCAAAAGCCAACACATACTTTTATACAAATCATACCAATTCAAGGTCTATTTGACTCACGACAAAGACCACCGTATTGCTTTTATATAGTTGTATAAGATTTATTATCCTCTTATAATTATTACTTTATTTATCAAATTATTATTTTAATTATCAAGTTATTTTTAAAAAAATAAATATAAAAATTATTTTTTATCTTACTAATCTACTTTTTACATTCTTTCTTTTTTTACATCATCAAATCAAACACCTCCTAAATATTATGATTTCTTAAACAAAAGCAAACTACGTTATCGGACTTTGAATTCCTCGGGTTCTATCGTGCACACCTTCACTCCCCGCAGCAATTATAATTTTACTTCTGTTCCTTAAATAGCCTTTCTATAGATAACAATTACAAGTGGATAAAGCTTTATATTACATGTAGTGCTTTAATCTTGCACATTCTTCATCTATAATACTTTATGAATGGCAGTCATCAAATATATTTTGTTTTTCTGTACAAAAAGAACAAATAAATCCTTAAAACATCAAATTCAATTAAATCGTTTTTTATTGATCGGCTTCTTTTTGGTCTTAAAAACTTAAAAAAGAAAAAGAAAAAAAAAAGTTCTCTTGATCTATAAAAATTCATAATTAAAAATTTTTAATTTATGATTTTCACAATCAAATAACACATGATCTCATGTAAATGTATTATATGGTAATATTTGAATAATATAGTAAAGAACATTTACTTTGATACATAATAAAAGTAAAACTTGAGATTAGAAACTTTTAAACCTTAGTACTATGTCTTATGATTCCTCTAAGATGAGATAAAGAAATTATGACAATTATTGCATCTCATTTAAGAATCATAATTCTAATATATCATTAAGACAAATACTTTCAATTATAAACTCATCAATCATAACTAAAATATTAACAAGTCCCTATGTATAAAAGTTCTCTACCTTAAAAATAATATCAATGTATAAAATCATTTAATAAAAAATTACTCACAGGACCATCCTGACTCTTATTTGTAGGCCTGTGACCTTGTCATTATATGTATTTAACTCATTAAACTAAGGCTGAATAATGTCATGATTTGGCCTGACCCATTATCATTTCATAATCACTCGTCAGTGAGTCATAGGGTGTGCATATGTATGGTATAAACTACTCATCGAGCATTTTACTGTCAAGGCAACCCTCTTTTCGTTTCATCCTCTTTTTTTTTTTAACCTAGGATTCGTAATGAAACGAGGACAATAAATGAATTGAGTTGTTTGTAAA
This sequence comes from Erythrophleum ivorense, assembly GCA_026724425.1. NCBI lineage: Eukaryota > Viridiplantae > Streptophyta > Magnoliopsida > Fabales > Fabaceae > Erythrophleum > Erythrophleum ivorense. The sequence goes on along the minus strand of JAIUCV010000004.1, from coordinate 39,576,100 downwards.
TAATTAAAATTCAATTCACATAAAAGTTTGTTTCAGTTCAATATATTTATTAAATAAATAAATTTAAACACAACATTAAACTTATTGAATTGAATGAGTCAAGTTTTAAAAAAAATGCAAATATTTAAATATATATATATATATATATTAAGTATCATAAAATTTTATTTAATTCATTTATGTATAATCTTAAATAAATTTATAGGGGTTAAGTTTGAGCTCCCATCTAACAAAGTATTCTAATTTGATCACATTGTTTTGCTGGTTTAGTTTTGCAAGTTAAGTTTGATCAACTCATTTAATAAGTAAGCCAAAATAAATAAAAAAATAGAGCTTAATTCGATTTGACTTGTTTACACCATAGGCGAAGAGGGGATGCATGAACTGGGGAGACCCTTTATATTATGAAGTTTACCATCTTTCTTATTATTATATTTGTTGGGGTTTGAAATTCTGATTTTGTTGCTTTGTAATTTCTCTTTGTTGTTTTTTCTCTCTCTCCCTCTTCTGTAAGTTAACTTGTATATTTTTATCTCCTAAAATATGCGTTGTGAAAATGGGCGCGCAGCCATCATTTGACCAATAACAATAGGCGATAATTAATATGGATTTGGGCTTAGTCCATATACATACCGTTAAGTCTATTGGGCCTAGGCCCAAACTAACCTGGCACATGAACCGAGTTAAAGTAGTTAATTACACTTTATACCCTCAAAATTTGTGTTGCTTGCTTAGTTTGGATATAGAATTAGGTATGCTATAGAAATTACACATTAATTTTTGAGACTGAAGGTTCATAGAAAAAATGATGACACAAGATGCATTACTTTGTTAGTGCTATTAGTACATTGGGGACATCGAAATCTTTCATTGTGGGATTGCCACATATTAGATGTTTACTAAGAAAAACTCACACAACTAATCACGTAACATTTAAAGATGAACGCAAAGGGCTTTATGAATTGCGACAAAAAGTGTAGTGTCCATTTTTGGAACATTGAATAAGTTCATTAGAAAAGTACGTACCGCGGTACCAGAAACGGCAGATGCAGAAAACAGAAAGTGTTCTTTAATCGCCCAATCCCAATGGCAATTTTGGAATCCCCTACTGCGGAGTACAACGTAGTAGCAGTAGGTAGTAGATAAACACAACTAAACGAAGAAAGCCTACTGCCAAGTTGGCACCAGATCGATGTTTTACGAGGTAAATGCATGGATGTTATCTACTGAGTTTTAATTTGCCAATGACATATCAGAATTGTATGCTGCATGCTAAGTTTCTTGGTTGTCCCACTTGTCATTTTCAATACGTTGACCTAAAAAACATACAAAGAATGATATTTTAACCTAAAAGAGTCAGTTAATTTAACTGGTAAAAAAGTTTATTTTATTTATGAATCAGAGTTTAATTCTTCGAGCTAGGCTGAAGTGTAAGATAGTGAGTCCTCGAAATTATTTGGATAAAATATTTAATATCCATTCAACAAAATTCCAAAGTATTATTGATATTTGATAGTAGTAATAATAATAATAATAATAATAATAATAATAATAATACTTTATATATAGAAAAGATGACATTTTCCCCATATATATATATATATATATTATCCCCTAAATCTAGCTAGTTTAATTTATTTCTCTAAAAAATATTTCATCTTTAACATTGTTTTTATTTTAAGGTCTTGAACAAATAATTAACAAAAATTGATGGGAAAAAATTTATATGTAATTTTTTATATTTTTACTATCAAATTATCTAATTAAAATATAATAAATGTATGCTTTTACAATAATATCATAATATATATAAAATTTTTGTAAACAATTATATAATTTTTTAATTAAATTATATATTTATTATGATATTACTAAAAAAATTAAAATAAGATGTTCATACTTTAATAATCATATTAAGACAAAATATCCTTCTTGAAGACCAGAATATTGATTTATTTTAACAAAAATATTTCTTGAAGATAACATACAGGTTTGACAATTATGCAAATCATATTCACAAGCTTCATATCGCTCTAGATCAAATTAAGAACTTTTCTTGGTCTCTGGAAAATGAAGTAGGAACCGACGGAAGGGTCATTTTTAACTAAAGGTAAAGCCAAAATATTGGAAAGGCATTATGTTGACCATTTTGAGGTGCCTTAGAAGTATACATGAAAAGGACAGGTTGAAAACGAGAAGGATCAAGGGTGCACTTCATTCCAAACAATTAATTGGAGTCATCGGTCCGTAATTAGCTAGCCAATCGCTTTCTCTCTTTGTTCCTAATGTTTCTATGACCATTCTTTCCCCATTGTTTTTCTCGCCAATCATAGAAATGTTAGATATTTGTTTGTTTAGGAACAACTTCCTTCCTCAATTATTAGATTTATGTAATTTTAATTCTCACAAAATTAATAAACAGACAAGTTGTTTAAAAAAAATATATATCCAATTTGTTGCATAAATTAGTTTTTCTGACATCCTCGAATTAATGACAAAAGATTTGGTAGTGCAAAGGATTTGTTATTTTTAAATACTACATTACTTAATTTTTTAGGTTTGAAGTTAAATGGATCTAATAATTTAGGACCTAAATTTTATTTTATTTTGTTTTTTTGTGTGCTAAAGTGTTTTTTTTTCAACTTTTGCCATGGTGTGTCAAGGCAAGGAACAAAGTACATAAAGTATTTTGTTGAATATAGTTTAAGGTTATACATTTAGTAAAAAACAAAAAACAGTGTTTCGTTAAAGTTGAGGCTGAAATCATGAACGAAAAAGCGGAAGAGGAGTGGAAGATGAGGAGGAAATTAAAAGTGTTATCTGCGTATGTGAGATTCCCTTTTTATTCAATGACATTATAATCAACTCTTACATTATGCCGATAGCTATAGCTTTTAAAATAATTAACATGTTTATAATAAGAATTACGTCATTAAAAAGGATTTATGAGGTAATATAACCAATGACAATTTTTTTATAAACTTAATTTTATCAATATTTTTGGTAGGTCGAAGATAATTGATCTTCTCTTAACATGTGTGTAATTTTTTTTTCATAATGACTTAATCTATCAATAATTAAAATACTAAGAATATGCAGTAAATTTTCATGATCAACAATTAGACGGCACTTTTTTTTCCTCATATATATATATGACAAGTATTATATATGTGGTCAACGTAATAATGGTACTCTATATACATATGAAGAAAATAAACCCCATATCATCTTGGATTATCTGGTGAAATTTTTATATAAACTGTTTGCTAAACATCGTTTTTAGCTTCCAATAAACATATAGTATATATATGTGACGCTAGGATTAGACATAGCAACTTTCAGCCTTTGTATTCACGATAATAATCAATTATATGGGTATTGTCGAATAGTAAACAGCTCATAAGCAATTGATTGAGTCACAGTGACAAACAAAATCTGACCTTTGAAGACAGCCAAATAACAATTTAATGTGGATAACCATGTTTAAACATGGCTTTTATATGATTTAAGGATTAAGAATAACTTAATGTACTGACTACTGACTATTGTCATAGAACAAAAATAACGCCAAAACTCTCATGTGAAGTTTTTCATGGGAGTCGTTGATGATGAATAATATGAGCTGACTGAGTTTCATATCCGATTAGCTCACAATATGTATGAACGTACGTCTTTTAGTCTTTATGTATATATGGAGAAGTTTCACGAGAAATTATTTCATATACCTCTCCACATGAGAGAGTACCATCCATTCAACGCAAGTGGAATAACCATATGTGACTTTTTGGTTTGTTTAATTGACTTGAATGTTATTAATTAGAGTCAACGTTAAAACATCGATCATTCTCAGAATTATTTGCAAGTTCACCCAACTTTCCACTGTGCAACTCGTGACCAGCAATAAAAAATATCAGAACCCATGGCCATAAGAGAGATTCAATTTCATAAAATTCAACGGATACATGCTCACACACACACACTCTCTCTCTCTCTCTCTTTTAAACAGTTATTATTGTTGTTAAATAAACTATGAATTAGAAAAAAAAAATTTACATGCATATGTATTGTTACAAATATAACTAGTTATTATAAACAGTTTCCGCTCAAACTGCAAACATTTTATTTATGAATTTCTCAGAAGAAGGTGTAATACAATAAGCATTAAATGTTGAAAAGCATTTTATAAATATAATGATTCGTAATACTGAACAACAATAAAAATAAGGGAGCCTCGAAGATTATCTGTAAAATTCTTCATGGTACTGCAAATTGAAAATTAAGTTTTAATTATAGGATATATAACTTTTGAACGCACCATCCAAGACCATATATTCAATTTTCTAGCCAAATAATATATATATATATATATAAGAATGAGTCAATTTCTTACGTTTCCATTTGAAGACACTTGAATATATCATTAAACTTTCGTGACCTTTTGTGGATCTGAAACACCAACTTTTTTTCATTTCTTTTACTATTATTATGGAAAGGGGAATCAAAACGTTACCCATTGACCTTCAAATAATTTATGGAAAAACTGTTTGAATCATTTTATAAGAGATTGTAGTTATTCACAAACAAAAAATTTAGATATTAAATAGCAGAACTGGGCGTTCAGCCAGAAGAATCTAAAGGTCATGAATTAGCTAGTATCATTTTTAAAAAATTAATTATAAAATATAAACTTATTAATATATTTTTAATAAATTTATTTTTGACATATTTCTTTGATTATGTTGACCTATAAAGTTTATCTGACTTTTATTTTTACTAAATAATATAATAATCACTTCCATTCACCTGCTCCACCTAACTTTGAAAGTAGACATTTGAACCTGCGCTCCATATTAAATTAATTAATTTTTCTCTCTAATTTTATATCAATCGTTATAATTAACATGGCATTTTATATTTTTCACATTATTATATTTAAATAATTTTCAAATAAAACATCAAAAAATTAACATTAACATATTTTCGTATAAAACGTCAATCTGTCGAAATTACATTGTGCTATGTAAAGCTAATTATGTCTCTTAAAAGTGACTTTCCAAAATTAGTTGAGAAGTGAGGTGTTGCGCATGATCATCCACTCACTTATAATGAAACTCTTAATTTAATAAAAAAATCTCCGACCCACAGGCCATGAATAAAAAAGGTCTTGTACCTGTGCAACAACTTTCGTACCATGTGATTTCCTTTCTTTGACATTTTCCCTTTTTATCATTACTTTTTACTTCTTTTTGAATAACTAACAACAACTTGATTCTTTAATTAATAATTTTATTTTTTAAAAAATAACAAGCGACGGAAAGATTGACTGAACTTAGCCCTCCTCGATATAAATTATGAAGATGATGCAGGACTTGTGTCTTACACGTAAGAAAGAAAAAGAGAGGAATAGCATATTGCATGTTTTGTAGCATCAACTAATGAGTTATTTAGAATTATAAAATTTAGAAGTATACTATTTAAATTGTGAATTGTGAATAGGATGATTTTATAAAAGTTGACAATACTTATAAAAATAATAAAATGAATATTTCATCTCAAAGTTTGTTTTGGTGAAATGTTTACCTTAATTTTTTAATTTATTGCTTTGGCAATTATTTTGAGATCTGAATAGTAAGGTTGTAGGGATTTTATATTTCACATTTTCCCATTAGTACTCATGAGGTGACTGGAATTTTTTAATTTCTATCAAATACACTTTCAGAAAATAATTGTATATTAGTATCTTTTTTTCTTATTTTTATTAATAAAATAATAAGAATTTATTAAATAAATTTCAAATCTTATTTTATGTAATTTTTTTTAAGTCAACAAATTTAACAAATAAGTGCCAATAACATGAAATATTACTTCATCTTCACACAAAACTCTTTTATATTTAAAATGTGAACAAAATAAACATCCATTATATCCTATGCCAAAATTTAATTAAGAAAATGTAAATATTTTTCTTTAATGTTGGATCATTAGCAAACGTTTCCTTCAGCTTTAAAAACAAAACAAAAAACCCTAAGTCACCATTTTTTAAGAATCATATCATTTTGTCCAATTTCTTGTTAATGTCATTAATTGAAATGACATTTTAGAATCTTTCATTTGTCATGTGGCATGTTTCCATTCGTCTACAATAAAATTTTACCAAAATTTACATCCCAAATCATTCTATGATAATTGCATCAAAAAATCATTTAATATAAACCTTTCTAGTGATTTAGAAGTCAAAATGAACATTCAAACCATAAACTCGAGTTGTAAACTACTAAAAGAGTGTTATATACGCGATAATTGAAAATTTTTGAGGTGACACCTCAGTCCATAATATTAACTAAACACTAGACGGAATGATCTAAATTTTTAAAGTTGATAGTTCGAGGGAACATTTTTTGGTTTAAATTTTTGAGAGGGTGTTTGTCATTGACACATAATTGAAAGGAGGCATTTGGACTTTTCCTAATGCAATACTAACTAATTTGGAATGATGGAAGCGATAATGATAAAACTCGTAATTAGTTGTTCATAAAAACTGTTATATCATGCAGAAAACCAATTCATCTCAAAAATTTTTATTAAAAATGATAATATATGAGCAAATAATTGCATAAAAATCTTGATTTTGTATTTATAAGTTGAAATTATATAAAATCCCTAAATGATTAATTATAATTTTGGTACTCAAATTTTAGATTGTAATATTTAATCTCAAATTATCACAGAAATTAAAAATTCTCCATACTGGTTAAAAGAAAAAAGTCTAAAAGTCCCGTTATTATCATATAATATCTTTTGCTTCCATCATTTTTCCAAATTTTTCTTTGGTTAAAAATATCATATTACAATTACTTGACTTTTAAACATTAGTTTTAACTTATATATAATAGTTTCACTTTTTACAAAGATTAGATTTAAATATAATTGTTTATATTTTTATTCTTTTTTTTTTTTACAAAATTATGGTATGTAAAAAAAAACTTAAAAAACTCAATTATTTATTGTTAAGTTGTATAATCTTTACACTTATTCTATTAATAGAGATATATAAAATAACATATAAATTTCTTTTATAATAATTCAAAGTGATTAAGTGTTACATTTTTAAAGATTATATCTTAAAATTATAATTTAGGACCTATATATAATGTTTTTATTTATAGGGTATGTTTAGTTAAAAGACATAATAGTAAAGAAAATATAATAATTAAGTAGGTAAAGGTAATTAAAATAAAAAACAATTATTTTTATTTTTTAAAAAATAATTTAATAAATAAAATAATAAATATAAAAATAAAATAAACTATACACAAATTATATAAAAACAATACGTTTAACATCGTGAAATACAAGTAGAGTCTAAATGATTAGAGTCTTTGGACGTCATTGTTCCGCCAATTTGTCAGATATTAACACTTTTGAAAATGCAGAAAGGTTAGGCCAACCTCACGTGCTGCACTAGCGCGTTAACATTTTCAATTTGCCTAGGAAGTAGCGGTGGGCGCCACTAATTCTGATGAAGCGGAGACGGATTCCGATAGCGAAAACTTCGAGGAGGGGTGGGCCCCATTTTAAATGACCTATCAACAGCATTGGACAGTGAGAGTAATGACACGTGTCGGTTGAACCCATTGGAGAACAGAGTATCCCTGATGTACCGCACAGTCACGTGAGATCCCACGCGTATCCACAATCATGAGCCTCCTCCCAGGACGACAGTCTAATGGCCACTAATGTCTCGTCAGGATAATGGTAAACAGGCAATGACTCTTTCCAAACTTGATTCTAAATATAAAAAATGTAAAACCTTTTTATTTATTTATTTATAAACAATCACAAAATATAGCGTAAATATTATATATTCGCAGTATGTTATAATTATGCACGAGATTTTCATATATTTTTTATAAATAGTTTAAAATTTTTATGATATTGAATTTTTATAATTTTTAAATAATTTAACATATCACTTAAAATAATGTTATTTGTTATTTTTTTTTATGTTGTATGATGTTAGAGTCAATATAAAAAATTTGATATATTGATATCTTAAATATATTATCAACTCATTTGGTAAGGGAAGAAAAGAGAAGAAAAGTAAATAAGAAAAAAGAAAAAAAAAGTTTGACAAATTTTGAATTTTATTTCTATGATTATTATTTAATATTTTTTAATAATAATTATTTAATTATTAAAAATAAGAATATTATAAATATTTTTTATTTATAAAATTATTTTTTTATTTTTTATTTTTATACTTAGTTTTTTATATACTAAATAAGTCATGTGTAACTAATAACAGAGGAAAGGGATTGGGGTGCTTTGGCCCCCTTTAATTTTGATTTTTTTTACATATGTATGTATATAAATTTTCTTTATATAACCCCTTTAAAAATTAAAATTTACATAAAGTGTTTTAAAAAATAAAGTTTACGTGTATATAAAAATAAAATAATGTAACTAAAAGTTTATATATTAATTTAATATATATTTTACCTTAGATGACAGAATATTATTTATTGTTATTATAAATAATAAATTACTTTAATAATCTTATAAGACTTTAAGAACAATAAAATAAAAGAAAAAAAAAAGATAAACTTCCAAAACAATATCTTATCAAAGTCTAAAAATTAAAAAGTTAAAAAGTTGTTCTTTATACTTTTATATTAATTAAAAGACTAAAATTTAAAATAGTGAAGATCATTACTTTTTTTTTCTTTTTTGTTTTTTTTACTTTATTTGGTATTCATTTTTTTTAAACCTTTTTAAGGTTTTTTTTCCTCCTTTACCTTTTAATATTCTTCAACTTACCTTTTGCATTTGCATTATTTTTAACTTTCTAATATCTTTTCACCTATAAGTTTAATAGATTACTTTATTTATCATTATTATCAAATTATCAATAAGTTTTATCTCTATTTTTTTAACTTGAAATTAGTTTATAATTTATAAAAAGTTAACCAATATGATGAATCATATAAAATAGGACTTCTTCAGGAAATATGCTCTTTTTTATACATACTTTATCATGTGGTGTTGTTTAACTTATTTGATTTTAATATAATATATTATTTTTTTCTTTATATATATATAATTTTTAAAAAAATATTATATATTGTAATTTACAATCTCGATACTCTTAAGAGAAAATTCATCCCACGAGCCCTGTATGTCACATTCTATACCGTCATAAATAAATATATGAATTTTGAGGCCCATATTTTATAAGTTGTACTTTGATTACCCATAAGACAAGGAATATCGCCATCAATTCACGTCCCCCAACAACTGGGGCTTGATAAGGATATTACATTCTAAATCTTTTATATCACGTTCCATGATTGGTGGTAAATTTTTTTTTTCATAGATTATCAATTTTGTTCTCTGCCTTAAAGAATATCACATATTTTGTATTAATTTTGTTCACAAATTATCTTAGATATCCTTATATTTTGAGGGATGATTCTGTGAACTCGAATCTATCATGAATTTTAGGAATGATATAATAATACTTTATTATTTTATTAGATTTATTATTATAATTATACTGATTAATCATACAAAAGTCAAATCAACCTTATTAAGAATTATTAATTATTAAAAAGCTTGATATTTTAAGCAATTAAACATGAAATTATGGACAAAATATTATTATATATTTAATAATATTGTGTTATTATTAAGGCCATGATAGATCTGAGTTCTTAAAATTATCACTCAACATTTTATATAGTGATATCTCATATATATATATATATATATATAAGATATATATGTTCATATATATATATATATATATATATGAATGTAAGATAAGAATATTCTCAAGTAATCAAATTATAATTTTTCTTAAATAATCTTAAGAGTGTACTTTCATTTTAGCTTAATGCATTTAGGAGAATTAATAAAATTTTCTAGGTGCTAGTTTTAAAATCTGAATCTAAACAGTTGAAGTAAGAAACACGCATTTTCTAAGGACCAAAACAAATGGTTGAGGATATAATATATGTGTTCCAAATACTTTCAAAATATATAACTGAGATTTCAGTATATCTAATATCTTGATGTTTCACACTGATGCCTGAATTATCAAAATAAAAAGAACACTATATATATCAACGTAGGGCTCCCAAATTGAATCATAATACACGTCACAGGATTTTGGACAAAGCTAAGTTTGGTCCTAGGTCTCTAATATCTAAAGTCAAATAATTGTTGACGATTGGCTAAAGGAAAAGCCAATAAAGAAACTAATTAGCGAATGGATGATCTTACACAAACGAATGGACACCATAGCTCCCAGCTTCACATTACAGAGGACGTAAAGCTCATTTTCCTTCAGCGTGTTTACATTTAAGAAAGATGTCATGTGGCATTGTTGCACCCACACGTCTATTGTATTGAATTTTGCAGCTAGAGGGCTAATTTACGAGATTTTTCAGCACTCCAAGGTTATGTTTGCTAAAAGAAATTTGTTTTTTATGGAAATAAGAATGAGAATTGAAATAAGAGTGAAATAAAATTTAAAATCTTAAAGTATGTTTGATATAATATAGAAAAATATAAAAATATTTTTTTTATTTGTATGTCTAATAAAATAAAAAATATAAGAATAGAATGAAAAATTGTACAGATGACTATAATATACATAATGTAAACAAATATTTTCAATTTAAAAAAAATATATTTTTTGAATTATCAATAATAAAAAAATATTTATTTTTAATTTTAATTTAAAAAAATATTTATTTTTAATTTTAATTTAAAAAAATAAAATATTTAATATTTATGTTAAGTGGGACAAATGAACAATGACACAAAATGATATTTTGCCTTCCCTTTTTCCATTGAATAATAGCCTTCCATTGATAATATGATGGAAAGCAAGACAAATTGACAGATAAGGGGAAAAAATCAGGTTTAAGTGTAATAAACAAGATTTTAATTTTTTTTCTTTTCCTATTTCACTTTCATTTTCAAAGCTTTCTCTCCTACCATACATGGCAACTTCCTAGTCATAAAGTTGCCCGAAATTTAAGTGATACGCGCATTTTGAGGCTTTTTTTAGGCAATTAAAGGGTGTTAATGAGCAGTTGAGTTTTTTTCTTTTCTTTTTTTTCCGGGGGAGTTCTCTTTGTAAAGCTAACTCTCCTGCCCCATGTTTTGCAACTTATTACTATTTAATGTGGGTCAAATACTACAATGCATTCTGAGATGTCACATATACATAGGCAGCTCACAAAACTCCTCAATGTGCACTCTACTCTAACAATTCGATTAATCACTAATTTTTTGGTTCTGCTTACAACAATAATATCTTCGAGTTAGTTTGCACATTACTTGATACTTATCCTTCTCCTAACAAGAACACTTTTTACATTGACCCGATACATTTAAAATGATAAATTCTCTTAAATGTTTTGTCTGAAGTTTGAATCTAAATAATCAAAATAAAAAGTACACCTGTACTATCAATCATTGGTTAAAAAATTTGGATTTTTTGTTAAAATTTGTTAGGATACATACATGCTATGTGAATAAGCAAGCTCAATAAATAAACCTTATGCATATTGTCACTTTATAACAAATAATTTTTTAGTAAATCATATTATAATGTTCATCTTATTGTTTTCCACTTTAGTTTTGTTAATCTATCTTAAATGCTTATCTAATTTTTTGCCCTTTTTTAATGAAACCTTAGACAATGTCATGTTGAGAAGTTATTGGATAAAGTTCATAGATTAATTTTAGTAACCTTAAAAACTAATAAAAGCAATCATATATGCTTGAGTTAATTTTTCCTAAAGTCCTATTACTAATCTTTATTAATTTTTTACATACAATTTTTTAATAATTTGATTACTATTTATTGATTTTCTCCATTTTAAATAGACGTGTCTCCATAAATAGCATTGTTCTAGTAAGAAATAGGATAAAACTAGTTAGCATAAATATTTTCCAAGGGCTTGTTTAATTGTTGGAATGATTGGGCATAAGAATGAAAATAAAAATAAAAATGTGAATGGGTCTTGATTGAATAAAATCTTATAACCGATAATTATATTTGGTATAACATGAAAAAGATAAACATTTCTTTTATTTCCCGTATTTGATTGGATGAAAATAATACAATAATAAATAAATAGTCATAATACTCATTGTGTACAATTTTTTTTTTGTGATGATAGTGATAGTGATAGTGGTAGTGATAAAGGTGATGGCAACAATTGAGGTGGCAATGATAGTGGCAACAATGGTGGTTGAAGGCATATTTATTAATCTTTATCAGATTTCATGGGAGAGCTAGCTTTTTCTTTGATTTTGTGGAGGAATCACAATTGCTTTAGATGATGGAGTGAGGATTTGCTAAGGTGAAGGAAAGGGGACCCATTCTAGTAGCGAAACAACTTACTTGAAGAACCTCATTTTTCTTTTCCTTTCCATCAACTCAAACCCTACATATAAACGAATCTTTAAGCCTCGTTTAGTATGTATAATGAATTTTAATGGGAATATGAATGTAAATGAAAATAAGAATAGAATGAAATTTTATAACCAAAATTATATTCAATAGATTTGAAGAAGAATGGGAATGTAATTTTATTTCTATATTTGGTTGGATATAAACAAATTAGTAATGGAAAGGAAGGATTATACAATGAACAAAATACATTTAAATAAAAAATTAATAAAATTATATATATATTTACTAACAAAAATCAATGAAAAAGAAATGCAACAATTTTCCATCCCCAGATCTACATATTTTTTGACTTTAGATTTATAGTAATTCTAACAACACCAATGAGCAGAATAGGGGAAGAGATGCATATAAGTTTTCGGCAAGTGAATGACTGGACAGATGTGGCAATTTTTTGGCAAAGTTTTGGCCTAAGTTAAGCCTCAAATTTTCTCATTTTTTGGTCAAGAAGCGTAATAATATTGGCAATAGCACCCTTTTTTTTTGGCAAATAGCAATTTTAACCAAGAAGCGTAGCACATTTTTTCTAATAAAATTTTAGTTTGATTCAAACAAATTGATGAATGGAGTAAAGGAAGACATGGGATGAGAATGAAGAAGATGCACAATGGTGATTGAAGCAATTTTGCTAATTTCAGCAACAAGATGATCATTTATGTTCACTCTCCTTTACGAGTAAAGCATTTTCCTTTAAGATCATGTTTGGTACAAAGGCTATAGTAGGGAAAAGAATGGAAAGGTGTATGACATGCAAATTTTTGGCATTTGGTACCAAGTAAATGGCTCTCCATGGCATCAATATTTCTCGCATATGAAAGAAAACATATGCCTTAGCTAAATTGATGTAAAGTATATGCAGTCGAAGGCGACACATGGGAGATTACCATTCTACCCTTCCTTTCGCTGTAAATCATACTTTTGATATCATGCCATAGATAAGCCAACAACACCATAGAGGCATGTGAGTCCTTAAACCTTTGTCGCAGAGTCTTCCTCTTCCTCATGGCAACAAAACTTAAGTATTATCGGCAAACACAATTTGTGGCGATAACTCCCCTGTGGCATTCTTCCTCAAGGTGAACAAGGTAAGAAGCACCATTGATAACTCAGTAAGAGCTCTAATATATCAAGTTCAAGTTTTCACCCTATTAAATATCAAATCCATTGATAATACTCTGACTGGACCTTATTTGTGGAAAAAGAATTAAAATTTACTTGTCGACATATTAATTTGACTTGTATCATTAGTCTTCACATTTTGGATTAAAAACTTACAATTAGAAAAAATGCAAAGAACCAATCAGGATTGGATCCCACCCAATGATAATTTAGGCTATAGGATGTTAACAATAGAGCCTTAAAGGTCTTCAATTTGATGACTAAGGTATAAGTATTATTGTTAAACTTGCAAGTTAACTCGCCGAGTTTACCAAGTTTAAGATTTTACTTAAGAAAATTGTGTCAACTCGGTGGTAAACTTGAACTCAATATAAACTCGATTTAACTCATATTTGATTCGAATAAATTTGGTTAACTCAATATAAACTCAGTTAACTTAATATTTTTTAAACTGAGTTTAACTAAGTTGCATATAACTGAATTAAACTAAATTTTCAAAAAAAAAAAAATTAATCTCAACCCAACTTAGCAAAAAAAGATATAAAAATAGTGAAGAAAGATTAAAAGAAAAAAAGAATCAATAAAATTATGCCCTAACGAAGATGCCTACATCAAGTTGTTCTATTTTGCGCAGTGCCTTTGCTTCCTTCTATTCTGTAGCTTTTAAAACTCTTCCCTCCTTCAATTCTACCCTAGGTCTAGCAGCAAGATTCAGTCCTTATTTTTTATTATCGAAGCTTGATTCCATAACTTTCAAGTGAGACCACTTACCATATCGTTCTGCATTAGACCTAAAGAGTGCGAAACCATCATGTGGTATACTGTTATGCACTTGGGCGAGAGAGTAAGAACCACATTGTTCCTTCATTGATGTGTTCCTTCGTTGAGCAGCAATACTGGAAAAGAGAACATTTGCTTCTCAACAACCTTGAAAAGAAAAGTGAGAGAGAGTAAGTGATAAAGAGAAGAAAAATTGGAAGAAAAGTCCAAAAAATTCAAAAAGTAAGTACTGAAGTTGCAACCTTAACATCTTGCTTTTCTCAATACCTTCCATTATGTAACATCATCTAATTGGTTGAAGTTCCATCTTGTCTTTTATCTATTTTAAATTTGAGTTTTATATTTAATGTCTATTCTTAAATCTTAATGTCTTTCATTAGGTAATTTTTTTTAATCCTTTTTATGAATAAAAAAATTGGACCTAACAAAAATAATAATATGTTTTATATTTGATAGATTTTAGGTAGAATTGAAATCATATTTGAGTTTATAAAAAGGTCTTATTTTTTATATTTAATAAGATATGGTAAAGTATATTTTTTATTTGATAAATTTGAGCAATTCAAAAATATTTTTATATTTGAATTTCAAACCATTTAAATTTGAGCAACTTAAAAAATATTTATTATATTTTTATAATTATTATTTAATAATTTTTTTATAACTTTTTTCAAAATAGGAATATAAGAGTTATCTTTTATTTACAAGTAATCACAAAATATGATTCACAAGTTTGTATGCTTGTAAAATGTGATTTTATCTTTATATTTGTACTTGTTAATATATTTTATCCTCATATAAGTGAATAGTTTTGTTTAATATGTTGTTTTTTCTCTCTCTTAATTTTAGAGCTTTTTGTTGAATTCAATATGTCTTCAAGTGCAAATGGAGTTGCTGCAAGAAAAAACTATCCTAGTAATAGGTTTGATATATGATGGAAACATGGGATGGATATTGACGGAAATGGTAAAAAAGTGCACTGTAAATATTGTGGCAAAGTTATTAGTGGAGGCATTTATAGGTTTAAACATCATTTAGTTGGTACTAAAATAAACATTGAAGCTTGTATTAGTGTTTCGGATGATGTGAGGGCAACAATGTTACAACATGTTTATGAAGCTAAATATGCATCATCTAAAAGAAAAAAACAATGGGTTGATATTGGTGAGGAGGAGGATCAAGGCATACAAACACAAGTTGAATCTCACGAGAAAGGGAAATGACTCATGAATTTCTTGAAAAGTACTAAAAATAATAGCAGTGGAGTAGGTAACACACAATCAACCATTAATCAAATGTTCAAGAAAGACTTAAGGGAAGAAGCTTGCCAACAAGTAGCTCGATTTTTTTACACAAGTGCTATTCTTTTTAATTTTGTAAAAAATCTAGAGTTTACAAAGATGTGTAAGATTATTAAAAAATATGGCCAGGGGTTTAAGCCTCCTTCTTATTATGAAATCAGACAAAAATACTTAAATCTAGAAGTGAAAAATACACAGGCAATGCTTGGTAATTTCAAAAATGAATGGAAAAAAATAGGTTGTTCTATCATGTCTGATGGGTGAACTGATAAAAAAAGGCATTCTATTTGCAATTTCTTAGTGAATAGTCCTAAAGGGACTATGTGTTTTGTATTCATTGGATACTTCTGATATTTCTAAAACTGCTGACAAAGTTTTTGACATACTTGATGAAGCTGTGGAGAAAGTAGGAGAGGAGAATGTGGTGCAAATAATAACTGATAATGATGCAAATTATAAAGTAGTTGAACGAAAATTAATGGAGAAGAGGAAACACTTGTATTAGACACCATGTGCAGCCCATTGTATTGACTTGATGTTAGAAGACTTTGAAAAAAAATTATGTTGCATAAAGAAACCATAAGTAGGGGTGGAAGAATTACAACCTATATTTATACCAGAGCAATGCTTATTAGCTTGCTGAAAAAATTCACAAAAGAGAGAGATTTGATTAGGCTAGCTGTGACTCAATTTGCCACTACTTATTTGACAATTGCATATCTTAATAAGTATAAAGCAGCATTGATAAATTTGTTTAGTTCTAAGGAGTGGAAGGACAGTAAGTTTTCATCTACCAAAGATGGAAAGGAAGTAACAAGAATAGTTATGGATAATAGTTTGTGGAAGAACATTGTGACATGCCTTAAGGCCACTGCTTCTCTCATTAGAGTTCTTCGCCTAGTGGACTCAGATGAGAAGCCAGTTATGAGATTCATATATGAAGCAATGGAAAGTGCAAAGGAAAAGATTAAGGAAAACTTTAATAATGTTTAAAAAAAGATAATTAAATAGTAAACTTAATGTTTATATCTTTAATTTTATTATTGCAAATTTTATATTTTAACTTTGATTTTTATTGATTATTATAATTATGAACTTATATGGAACATAATTGATGAGAGATGGGAAATTCAATTGTATAAGCCTTTACATGTAGCTGCATACTACCTCAATCCTTACTTCCACTATAACACTAATTTCAAACCTGCTTATGGGATTAAGCAAGGACTATGTGATTGCTTGACAAGAATGGTTGAAGATCAAGATGAGAAAAATAAAATTAAGTTTCAACTAACTGACTTTCATTATGCATGAGGCATGTTTGGCTGTGACACTGTACAGGCATTAAGAACAAAGATGGCTCTAGCAAAATGGTGGGATTCTTATGGAGATGGATGTCCAGAACTTAAAAGAATTGCAATTTGCATTCCCAGCTTATATTGTAGCTCTTCTGGGTATGAACGTAATTGGAGTGTTTTTGAAATGGTAAGTAATTAAACTTGATATAAACTACTTTCATTCTTCATGTTCACTTATATTATTTTAAAGGTTAGAATACTTATGAATTTTCTTTTATTTTGTTTAGATTCATATGAAGAAAAGAAATCACTTGCACTAAAAAAAGATGAATGATTTGCCATTTGTGACGTGCAATTTGAAGTTAAGAAGCAAACAAAATAGTAGAACTTATATTTATGACTTTGACGATATTCATTTTGATGATGAATTGATAACTAAAGGGAGGAGAAATGAAGATGATGTGGAGGAAGAAGATGATGGGATTTTTCAACCTATTTAAGTTAATGAGAATATTATTAATCCTACTCTTGAGCTAGTGATAGAGATAGGCAATCATTTGGGGTTGATTTAATATTAATAATAAAGGTAGTGATGCTTTAAATATGACTTTAGATGATGACATTGAAGAAAAATATAATGATGGTGATTTTGGTGATAATAGTGGTGAGATAGGTGAAGATGATGGTAATAAGACTTTTAAAGATCTTTATTGAATTTTTATTTTTTATTTTTTAAATTTAGATATATTAAATGACTATTTATTTATGAACTTGATTGAAATTTTTATGTTGAAAAATATAAATTATGGAATTAATTTTTTTTAAAAAATTAGTATGATTTGAATTGTATTTAAATGAATTTTTTTATATAGTATATTTTAAATGTAATTATTAACAAATATAAGCTCTTACAAGTTTATGATACGAGCTTATATTATGAGTTTACTTCCTATTTCTGAGTTTATTTAAACTCGTAAATTTGACAACATTGGGTATAACAAGAGATGCTTTTCTAATGGAGTGAAGAATATCAAATCAATATCGCACGAGATAAAAATCATATTGGAGGAGGGAAGTTAAAGACAGATAGGAAATATGGCTACTTCGACGATAGGAGAAAGAGGAGCAAACGACTGGTGCTAGAAACCCAGAACCACTATTGAATGCTGCAGATATTGTGACACTTAGAGTTTTGATAAAAGAAGCTTCATTGTTCACCGCCCATTGGCATTTAAACTAAGGCTCAAAAGAGGAGGCTATCAGGTTCTATTATTAGATTCTTTTTTCTTCGTTCAGTAAATAAAAAATCAAGCTAAAACAATGTTATTTTCTTAATTTTTTTAATTTAAGGATATTTTGGTCTTTTATTTTTTTGTCCTTTCCATTCTTCTATTTTTTTATCTAACCAAACAAAAAAGGCATGTCATTCTTATTTGATTTTAAGCTATACCAAACAAGATTTGGGTCTCGAGATTTTTTTTCTATCTTCATTCTTTTTCCTATCAAGATTTCTTCAGCATACTAAACAAAGCCTAATAGTTTGTAACATCAGCAACTCTCACATTTAACAGAGATTGCTCACCCATGGCTTGCAAGATCCCAACCTATCAAACATGCAAAAATGGCACTCCCACTTTCTTTTCCATTCCATGATTAGCGTCTTCCAATTTACCAAATCAACCTTACTTATATCTATATCTATAAAAGTATATCTCAAAATATTATATCTGGGCAGAAAAAAAAAGTATCAGCAATTTAAACATAAAAGAACTTTTATACAACAATCAAAACTAGAATCTTTTTTGACCGAACAAATCTGTTATTCGGGACAGAATCATTCCTTAATGGATATATTGTAGCAAACATATCTAATTCTACATATACTGAATAATTGGCACATTGTACATATTCACGCACCACAAGCAGGGAGTGAATTACGGCACGTGATTTATTGCCATTTGAAGCCCTCAAGGAGACGAATCAGAGCAAAAATAGAAGCAAGAACAGGAATCAATTTATTATTAGCATTTCCCATACCGAATGAATAGGAAACTGGCACAGCAGTTACCCGGTGACCACCGAGTGGACCCCGCTCATTAGATTCTTTCCCCGAAAGTTAATTGGTATCCCAGAATCTGTGAAACGCTCATGCCCAATTGCACCATTTCATAAGTTCCACCCAATCAAAATAATTCAAAAGTAAATTCATAATTTAACATTAAATTATCATATTTATTTAGATTTAGTCTGTTAAAAATTAACCACTATACCAATGAATTTTTGAAAATATCAAATTTGTTATTTAGTTTTTTCGCATAGTGAACAAAAAATACTAAAAAGACTAATAGGATAAGAATTTGTTATTTTCAGAAACTATTCATGGAACAAAAATTAAACAAATCTAACAGGAAACAAATTGCTAATATGATAAGAATTTGTTATTTTCAGAAACCATTCACCCAACAAAAAGATAAACAAATCTAACAGGAAACAAATTGCTAGCTGTATTAACTATTTATTTGTTTAAAAAAATTTTCAAATCGTAATTTTATAATTTGTTTTATATTTTCCAAGTACGAGACCGCGCTATAAAAACCTACGCAGGATTTGGCTCGGCACACATCTCTGTATTGAATCTGAGGAACGCAGAGAGAGAGAGAGAGAGAGATTCTAGTTCTGAAGGCGTTTCTGGTAAGACTTTCATCTTGGAGATGTCTCTGCTTTCAGATCTAATCAACCTGAACCTCTCCGACACCACAGAAAAGGTGATCGCAGAGTACATATGGTATGTCTCTCTTCTTACCATGCCTCTGTCTCTTCGTTATATGCATGAATTTACGTGCTTACCTATTTGTTCGTCTTTTCTTGATCGATCACTCTCTAGTCTCCGCTTTACTCTTCAAATCACTGTTTTTACTACATAAACCTACCTACCCTCTGAAAAACGAGGCCGATAAAATATGATTAGGTGTTTGAGAAGCAGAAGGGTGATTTAAGTATATGATTATGAGTGTTGACCTTCTGGTATTTCATTAAATCGTTCAGAACCAAAGAAAAAAAAAAGGGAAACCACTTGTTCTTCTTTATGTATCCCCTGTTTCATTTTTGTGTGAGTTTGCTCTGATCTCTTGTTCAATTTTATCTTCAATTTTTTACTCTCAATCTTGGTTTTGGATATTTCTGGGATTTTTGTACTGTTTTCTTTTAGCATAAGTTCTCTCCATTTTGTTTGTTGTTGTTGGCTTTTAATTCACGACGGCCATAACTAATACCTGTACTGAGTAATGACTCAAAACGACATTGACTTCTTGTTCTGCTTCTTTCTCATCTAACTCCTCAGTGTACCTAACATACTTTTCAACTATTTTCCACCGATCATTCATTTATTATCTCTGATCCCTTTTTTCCATTCCTATATTTTAGGATCGGTGGATCTGGTATGGACCTAAGGAGCAAAGCAAGGGTAATTTAGTAATTCAATTGTTAACCCAGAGAAGAAATTCCTATATTTTCTATTTTGTTTGGTTTACTTATGCAAATATATACTGTTTTGGGGATATAAAGACTCTCCCAGGGCCAGTTAGTGACCCTTCAAAGCTGCCCAAGTGGAATTATGATGGTTCCAGCACAGGTCAAGCTCCTGGAGAAGACAGTGAGGTTATCTTATAGTAAGCATTTTTTCCCCATTAATAAGCTGACTCTGCCAAAGAGTTTATCAAAAACATATACTTTTAATATTGATGACATTTCTAATATTGGTCTATGTCCACCAAATGCAACAGCCCACAAGCAATTTTCAGAGATCCATTCAGAAGGGGTAAAAATATCTTGGTGGGTTTGTTTTGTCCCAAAAGCTTTTGCCATACCATATTAAAATTGTTTTCATGGTTTAATTCTTTTCAGTTATGATTGTCTTGAACTTTAGGTTATATGTGATGCATACACCCCTGCTGGAGAACCTATTCCCACAAACAAAAGACATGCTGCTGCAAAGATATTCAGCCATCCTGATGTTGTTGCTGAAGAACCCTGGTATTAGTTGGAGCTTAATGTCTGATTCAAAAGAGATGTTTGGCTCAGAACTTATTTTCCTTTTTCACTGACTCTGCTTTTATTTCATATGGAAATAGGTATGGAATTGAGCAGGAATACACCTTGCTGCAGAAAGATGTCCATTGGCCCCTTGGGTGGCCTGTTGGTGGCTTTCCTGGACCTCAGGTGAAAATTCTCTTTCCTTAAAAGTTTTGTAAGGCCACTTACTTTGCACATTCAAGTTCAGCTTAATCAAGCACACTTTTGCAAAATTAATCACTCTTAATTTTTTATTTTGCCCATCTGAGTTTCAAATCCAAGGTAGGAGTTCTCCAAGAATTTTTTTTTCTAGGGTAGATATTAAATAGTAAGTAGTGGAGATCGTGATTAGGATCCTCTCAATTACTATATTAGGTGCAATTCGAGAGAGACAAACACAAGTGATAGGACTCATATAGGACACTTGGAGTGGGCCCCATTGCT
Organism: Erythrophleum ivorense; assembly: GCA_026724425.1. Lineage (NCBI taxonomy): Eukaryota > Viridiplantae > Streptophyta > Magnoliopsida > Fabales > Fabaceae > Erythrophleum > Erythrophleum ivorense. Next base: position 39,554,600 of record JAIUCV010000004.1, on the reverse strand, counting down.
TGTGTCTATATGTCTTCAAATACACTTGATACAATATTAGAGAGGATCCTAATTTGTGAGAGATTCTTCCATTTCTAAAAAATTTGTAGATTGAACAATTTATGAAGAGTGGGTCTAATATGTTTCCTTATTTCTTTGTGATTGGCTTTACTTATTTATTTTTATAAACAGAATTTACTTAAGAATTTTTTCAGTACATAATACTGTTGTGTGAATAAGCCTTACTTCTACATATCACAACATAATGTTTTTACTTATATTAAATGTACAGGATCATCAGCCTGGAAGGGCAAAATTAAATTTTTACCTGTTCCTCAGATTTCTGTCTCATCATAACAGGGACCATACTACTGCGGTGCTGGTGCTGACAAGGCTTTTGGGCGTGATATTGTGGATTCACATTACAAAGCCTGCCTACATGCTGGCATCAACATCAGTGGAATCAATGGAGAAGTGATGCCCGGCCAGGTATATATTGCTTCCTTTCTATTACTCCTTTTCTTATTCATCTTTCTTCTTTGATCATTTTTATACTTTTCAATTTATTTTTATTTTTTTTCCTAAATTCCTTTTAATTCAATTCTTTTGTGCAGTGGGAATTCCAAGTTGGTCCTGCAGTTGGTATCTCTGCTGGTGACGAATTGTGGGCTGCTCGTTACATCTTGGAGGTACCTCATGGCTTCTGTCACTTTCTTTCTTATCATCTTTCTAGTAAATTAGCAGCTTGGTCTCAGAATTTATATATTTTTTATTTGATTTTAGTCTTCAAAAATTAATAAATACACAAATTAATCCTAAAAAACCACAAATTCATTGCACCTAAATTGTTCTTATGTGTGTGTGTATATATATATATAATTCTTCTAGTTAGCATTAGATCATTTGACAGATTAATGTATAACAAATTTATTATTATGAAGGATTACTTCACTACTTTTTTCATTATTAGTGGGTCAAACGACCAAATTGTTAGTTTATTCTTCTGCTAGAAATACCTCAACTAACGTCTCTGTTTCTGGGTAATAGAGAATCACTGAGATTGCTGGTGTGGAGCTTTCCTTTGACCCCAAGCCAATTCCGGTATAAAAAACTTTACCCATTTGGGTTCAAAATATTTCGATTTCTCAAAGATTCTTGTCCTATTTTATGATATTTTCATTGGACTTGATTTGTTATTGGCTCTTGCCATTTGGGTTCTTACCTACAGGGTGACTGGAATGGAGCTGGTGCTCACACAAATTACAGGTAAGCTTTGTTGTTTATGAGAGGATGTGTATGAATGAAATTTTCTCTTTGCTTTCCTCATGCATGACAAAGTGTTTGATAATATGCCAGTACCAAGTCCATGAGAAACGATGGAGGATATGAAGTCATCAAGAAGGCAATTGAGAAGTTGGGTAAGAGGCACAAGGAGCACATAGCTGCTTATGGCGAAGGCAACGAGCGGCGTCTGACAGGGAGGCACGAGACAGCCAACATCGAAACTTTCATATGGGTACGCTATAAGATTAATTTTTGACATGTTTATATATCTCTTCATAATTTATAAGTCGTTTCTATTTAAAAATGTCTCATTTTTGTAATCATTTGGAATTGCGCAGGGTGTTGCAAACCGTGGTGCTTCAATTAGAGTTGGGAGGGACACAGAGAAGGCAGGGAAGGGTTATTTTGAGGACAGGAGGCCTGCTTCTAACATGGACCCATATGTGGTCACTTCCATGATTGCAGAAACCACCATTCTTTGGAAACCATGAAGCCTGTTGAGATTCTTGTTGCTACCCTTTCCCCATTCTATTATATGTGGTTACCTTTCACTAGGTTGTCTTAGTGCTCGTTTATTTAGGATTTGCAGGCTTGTGGTTCCTTTGCTGTTTGCCTTGTTCGTCTTTGGTACATGTTACCAAGGCAAGTGTATTACTTCCAATCCCATCATTGTCCCCCTAAACGTGTTACAATAATGCAATGGTCTTAAGTTAATAAGATGATATTGTCATGCCCATGACATATATACAATTGACTGTATTTGTTTCTCTCATGTGAGAGTCTCACTTGAAAGTCTCAATGGAGGGAATCACATCATTTGACTTTCACTAAATTCATATCTTTGTTGTAGAGTATGCCACATCAACATGCAAATAGAGACACCAATAGTAATACGCGCTATTTCACTAACCATCCATCTTCTTTCTTCTTCCACCCTAATCTCCTTTCCCAAAACGAAGCATTTTGGTGTATGGATTCAATTAAAGAAATTTTAATCCTAAGAGTATGTTTTGATGTAATGGTAAGTATTAAAAAAAAAAGAATAAAAAGATGAATAAAAATGAGTAGAAAATGATTCTCACACTTTTATTTAAAAAAATAAAAACAAATAAAATAATAATTATAAGAATATAATAAATATTTTAATTAACAATACAATACCTTCTACATTATTACAATGATATTAAACATACCTTAAGAATTCAAACATACCCTAAGAATTCAGAGATGAACAAGGCTCGATTGGTCTTGGAAAACGTGACTTGGGCTTGAAGGCTGCTTCCCTTTGTTAGTTTCTTCAAAATCCTCTGAAAATTCCCAGCTAGCACTTTCGTTTAATTGCCTCCGATCACTTTGTTTTTTCCGAACCTTTTCTTCCCCCTTAATCTTAAGTCTCAAAGAAGAAAAATTAAACACGGATATTAATGGAAACTTGTGAGTGCCACGGTAGTTTGTGATTCTGTGAACACAAAACTAGGTCCAATTCGATTTTTCTTTTTTAAATTCTTGAACCTATGCTTTAGTGAATAGTTAACTCAAATTTTATTTTATTTCATTAAATTTCTAAATCTTTGGACTTGAAGCAATTTACTTAAGAAAATTTCAAAACTAGTAATTTTTTCCTCAAATTAAAACTTATTTACAATAAAAAAATTTCACAACCATTAATCTTATTAAAATACATGATTAACATAAATTATTTAGTCTTAACAATATATGTGTGTGTGTATATATATATATATAAAAGGCTTTGCTGTGAAAACTTGTGTTTTTGGAACCACATGTTTATGGAAGATAGAATCTATTTTGAAGGTTGTCAAATGCATAAATTTAAATAAATTCATAAAAAAAATAAATTTATAATATAAACTTATATTGTAAATTAATAAAAATTTATATTTGTTAATAATTATATATAAAATATAATATATAAAAAGTACACTTTAAATTATACTAATTTTTTTAAAAAAATTATTTATATTTTATAATTTAAAAATTTTAATCAAATTCATACATAAATATTATTTTTATATCTTTTTTATTGGATTATATGAGATTTAAGAATTTTTATTTTTTTTAAACATAATTTAACTCAATTATATAGTAACTCATTAAATTAAATTTAAAAAATATTAAATTATCTAAATTTATTTGAGTCAATAAGAATTAAATCAAATTTGCACGAATCAAAACTTACAAGTAAATTAACACAATTTTTTTAAAAGAAAATTTAATTTCAATAAACTCGAAAATTCCTGAGTTTATCGACAATGTCTATTTACTCGGCAATTGAAGTTCACCTACTGCATTGTTAAGGAACTCCGAAATGACAGCAAAACAAACCAGAAAGACGGCCAGCTGATACCACCATCTGCCCATGAGAAGATCGAGACCTAGAACTACAACAAACTTTACTATTAAGGCTAGCGTAGTTCAAAACCCTAAATCTCTTGGTTGTGGTCATAGTAGCATTCGCCTTCCGTAATTCTTAGTATAAGTTTAAAAAAAGAGTGAAATAGATACCCTCATCTTTCTCGCTGTAAGAGATGTCTTTGCGGCTGCTAGCAGCAAATTTACTCAAAAAGTTTCGTTTTCCTTCTCGCAAAGCCTATTCTACTTCTGTAATAACCTCTAATGCGTTGCCCAGTTCACTTCCTGGTTCGTCACTAATCATCGTAATCTTTTATTATTCGCGTATTTGATATCTCCAATTATCATTGTTACTATAATTTGAATTTACTGCTAGAATCCAGTACTTCATAAAATTATCAGAGTTTTTCTAATCAAGGTGAAGGGTTTTTCGAATTTCAAATATGGTCCCGCGTTGTAGTTATGATCTCATTTTTTATCGTCTTTCAATATTTTGATTACAATCCTTAAGTTCTAGTAATGAAGTAACAAACATTTTAGTGCAAAAAGGGAAAAAGGATGTCAATTTGAGATTGCCTTGAAACAGCAGGGTTTATAAGTGTACTGCTTAATTTTAGAATGGTAAAATGCATCGGGTATCGTAGTTCCATTGATTTTATTGGTTTGTGTGAGTGAAATACATATTACAACTCTTCCATTAGAATCTGGATATAGGCGTGAATAAATTTCTCAACCAGTTTGTCTATTTTAGATGGCATCATAATAGGACGGTTAGTAGATTTTCTAGCAATTGATGAACAAATGTGTCCTATGAGAAAGTATTTATGATTTACCATTTATTGAATCTTCAACTTGTTGAATTTTCTGTATCCTGTATAGCTAGATCAGGTCTTGGTTGTTCAAAACGGACAATAATGTCTTGTTTTAATTGTTCTGCACAGTGAAGATGATTTTGACCTATCATTGTTTTTTCATCATTTGGTGTTATATCAGGCAAAATTAATACTTGCCACTGGTATCGAACTGGAGCATATGGTTGGAGGATAGATCCTAGGGATCCTCGTCTATGGATTGTTATATATGGACATGTTGGTATGCTTTCCTAATTAACACATAAATCTGCTCTATGTTATTTTCCATTTGTAATTTCGCTGATGTTTATTCTACAATCTGCATTATGTTCCTTTTTCATCCTTCTAATATTCCTTCCATTTTTAAATTCATAATATCCACAAGGACTGCACTAATTATTGTAGACAGATATTGCAACCTGATATCTAAATTAATTTTATAGCTAGTCAGTAAAGCTTTATTTAGAAAATCAAGGCAAGTGTACGTGCATTTAGAAGGTTTAATTAGCTCTTATAAACTCTTATCTTTTTATCATGCTGATCAGGAGGGTATCTAATCTTTTTACGTTGTAACTTCCATTCTTCTCAATAAAATTTTTCATTCTATCCAGAAAAAAGAATTCAGAAAAATAATAACACGACCTTATAGCAAGACAGCGGGTTATTTGCAGCAACAAATGGTAGTCTTTTTGTTCTATATGAAGATAACTTTTCCTAGCAAGTGATATAGTAAAGTTGGGTCCTTTTCCTTTTAAATGGAGAGGAAATTTGTTGCTGAGAATGTAAAATAATATTAAGATTGTCAATTAACTTGTTTACTACAGGCTATCTTTCCCAGATGAAATTTGAATATAAAACATATTGTTCAGTCTGTCTGTCTTTCTATTTGTTTTCTACCTACCATTCTTCACGCATCTATAATTTTATTAGCTTTTAGTTCATATGCACTGCACTGATGGCTGGAATTCCATCTGGATGTCTGAGTCATCTTTCCTTCCTTCCTTTTCAAGAAACCAATTCACCCAAAGCCTAAATTGTTAGTTGCAGGCCTTGAAACAATTTTTAAATCTAAACCACTTCTCATTTGGAAGTCCATTTGGCTTGAAGCATGGACAAAGCATAGGCTCATTCTTACTGTTTGTGTTGAAAGTTAATTTAAGATACTTAATGGCAAGGTCAAACTCTTGATCACTTGATCAAAGGGGTTTTGATACCAGGTCAAGGAACCGGTTTTGTGAAAAAACAGATGCTGTTAGGTGCAAGGTTCAGATTAGGTTTTGTTTCATAACATTATTTCCATTGGCTGTTGCATCTCTTTTATTGTTGCTCACACTTAAAAGCCATTGGCAGTAGAGCTACTTCCCATTTATTATGTGCTGTATAAACTAGTTATCTTAACATAGGTTAGCCAACCAATTTGATTAAATTATTTCCTGCAGAGCCAACCGCTGCTTATTTGATTTACATTCTGTTTGTATGTGTGTCTTAATTCAAGACTTGGTATACTTGCACTGTTGCACAATTGAATAAAATTATATATGATATGATTTTCATTGATCCACCCATTGAATCATGAGTTTTAATATTTTGACAATCCATGGAAAGTTTTAGATTAACTGGATTTATTTATTTATTTTGGTGAATGATTAACTGGATTTATTAATCATAAAATCAAGTTGTTTTAATATAATATTTTGGAAATTATATTGTTCATCAATCTCATGGAATTTTACGGAGTATAAAATAGTTTATGATTAATGTATTTGGATAAGAGAAGAAGTTTTATTTGTCAGAAAACAGGATACATACAAGCAGGGAGGAGGTTAAGAATGCTTCTAGAAAGAGAAACTAAAAGAAAACAGTGAGCCTGAGATTTTAGGACTGTGATCTAAATTATATGAGGTTTTAATCCTAGGGTAGGTTTTACATATACTTTATTCCAGAAAAAACTTATTCAATGCTGCAGTACTTTGGGTCAACTCTGGAGGTTGAATTAAACTTTATGCTCAAATAGTTTGCATTGATTACTCTGATATTTGTGCAGCATTAATTCTTGGCGTTAATGCCAACCCTGTGTTTGCAAAAGATGCATCAACCGAAGCAGTTTCTGATAATGACACTGTAAAGGATGACATAACTGGGTTGCAAAAAATTGAGGATGGCTCTGTAGTATCAAATATACACACATCAAAATGGAGAATCTTTACGGATAAAGGGAGAGACTTATTTCTTCAGGCAAGCAGGTTTTCCTTTTGCCTTGTTTTATTTTTCTTCAGTTATATCTTTTGCATTCCAAAGTTTGTTTTCTGTCAATTATCTGCCAGGGAAAAATAGATGAAGCTGAAAAGCTCTTCGTTTCTGCAGTACAAGAAGCTAAAGAAGGTTTTGGCCAGAGAGACCCACATGTTGCATCTGCATGCAACAATCTGGTCAGTTTATCATTATGATGTTTTACACTTGATAATTATCTTCCTCCTAATTGTAGTTGTGAGAACTGTCACCAAATCATTGAGGAATCTTCCTGGAGAGTTTTTCTTAGAGACTGTCATTGGGTTGCTGTCTTATTTTTTAAATTTGGCAATTGTCTTCCTTTTAATTGTAGTTGTGAGAACTGTATTATAAATCATTGAGGAATATGCCTGGAGAGTTTTTCTTAGAGACCCTCACTGAGTTGCTGTCTTTATTTATTTTTTTCATTGTTAATCTTCTCGTTCTTTGTTTTGATGCCTTTGAAGGATTTCTTATCCTTTGAAGATGTTGTTGCCACCCATTGAAGTTAGAAGAAAAAGTAAATGCGACTGTTTTCAGACAACTCAACTGTTTCTATGATTGTCATTTCAGGCTGAGTTGTACAGAGTCAAGAAGGCATTTGACAAAGCAGAACCACTGTATTTGGAAGCTATCAACATATTGGAGGAATCATTTGGCCCTGAAGATATACGGTAAAGTGCATTTACTGTGAAATCATCACAATTAATGCTTTTGATCATTCAGGAGTAATGAACTACTTATGGTAGGGTACATCTGTTTCCCATTTCCAATAAGTTAAAAGCCTCATGTCACCGCGCAAGGAGAAAACCATCATACAGAATTCATAGGTGAAATAATAATTAATGCAAATTTTCTTTTCTAGCTCTCCTCTTTGCATAACAGTTCTAGTTCTTGGTTCTTTGCTCTGGAGGATTCCAGTTTTTCTTGGCATTTCCTTTCTTTCTTGAACCTCACTAATATAGAGGTGAAGGAACAAGCATGTGCAGAGCACCAAAGGGATTTTTTAACGAAAGTAAAGGCAGAGAGAGACCCTCGAAAATATTTGCATGTCTCCAACAAAATACACCTAGAGCTGTATAAACTGATACACTATACATTGTTATAAAATCATAGCATCCGTATGTGTCATATGAATTGCTCCAGATTCTTGACCTTATCACTTCTTGAATTGGGTTCTTATATTTAGGATCCTTTCCTTCCAAGGCCCTCCCCCACCACAAAAAAAAAAAAAAAAACCCAATCAGTGTCTATTTGGAAGTAGAAAAATCCTTCCTAAGTTAAAGACTCCTATGCTTATGTATGGTCTTCATTTTATTTATCTTTGATCTATATTGCCTTCAGTTTGTGCTCCTCTAATTGCTCACACTGGCAATTGAAACTGTGATGGTACAGAGTGGGGGCTGCTGCTCATAACCTTGGGCAGTTCTACCTTGGACAGCGAAAGTTGGAAGAAGCTCGAGTTTACTACGCGGTAAATTGTTAAATTTCCTGAGTTTAATCATCCTGGTGACATGTGCACTGATTTTTAGAAATCTCTTTATCATTAAGAGGATTAATAACTAAACCTTTAGTCTAGTTAAACCCCTCCAACTATATTTAATGTGCACATAGCACCCTGTGCTTTCAGTAGTAGCAATAAACCTCCTCAGGTTACTGTGTTGCTGAAAGAACAAAAGTCCTGGGTTGTTCACATGACAAATTAACCCTTCTTTTGCTCCAGTCTTGTTAAGGAGACACCCTGGAAGAGTCCATGAGTTAAGCACCAAAAATGAGATCCTGAAGACAGCTCTATCCCATAACAACCTTGAAAATCTTAGCATTTTCCTCAACACATCATTCATTTATAAGGAGAAAGTGCTTTGTGTTTGTGAGATCTACAAATATGCAACATAACATTAGTTAGTGGTAAATGTGTTTAGTACTTTTGTCCTAATTCCTACACAGTAGTCTATATCATTTGTTTTTCTGAAAAAAATGCTTCTTTTTAAGAATTATTTGGACATGGAATTTTGTAGAAATTTTGGATGGGGGAATAATACGGTGAAGTAAGATTATAGAGGTGGATAAAGGATTTTAAAAAGGGAATATTCCTCAACCAAAGATCCCTATAGACCATATTATCAGAACCATTACCCATTCTTAGAGCAAGGTTGTTAAGATCAATATCTATTGACTGCTCATCTATTTATTGCTAGTCAATCTGTTTATGTTGCTTCAGTTCTAGTGATCAGATTTTATTTTTCTCCTTCCTTTTTTTTTTGATTGAATTTTCCTTCCTTTGGTTTTTGTTTTTGACAGATGGCTTTGAAGGTGTGGACCTATTATACTCATTCGCACTTAATTTTCCTATGATCAGGAAACATTTATCTTTTTTCAACCTTAGTTGTATATTATAATCACTTCACAACTCATTCTGTATTTGAACTTGGTTTTTTTTCTTTTTAATTGACGAATATTCAGATAAAAAGGCGTGTTCTGGGATATGACCATCCAGACTGTGCTGATACAATGTATCATCTGGGAGTGGTAATAATTCATTCTTTTACTGTACTATTCTTTCTTCTAATTGGTATTGTTTGGTATAACACTGATAGATTTTCTACTGGCAAGAATTCTATATTTATGTTAAAAAAAAATATTTATCACAAATATCAATGTGAAGGTTGCATTTGGATAAGTTAATTCTGTATAACTTATTCCAAAAAAAATGTCAGGATTTGAGATTTTTATATCAAGCATGACCGTCATACTTCATAAATTTTTTTCATATTGTTGAATGCAACCAAAGAGATGCCCAATTTATTGTTCTGTTCCAGAGTAAACACCATATTTCAATCTTCACCATATGATTGTAATATTAAATGAGTTGAAGATAAAAACAACATATGATAGATGGAGTTTGAGAGTCATCCTCCACTTCAATTCGTCATGAGGTTTATCATTTCCAGAATTTGTGTGTAAAGTAAGATGCGGCTGGGCCCAACTTATTCTTATTTCTCCTCCATCTTGCAGCCAATCCAAAGGGGGAGTGTTGGTGCATTAAGCTTGATGCATATAATTCAACCTTATTTTTGTTATGTTCAAGTTTTGCTGTATTTTGTTTTGTTCTCTCTTCTTTTCTTGCTTGCTTATTTCTAGAAGAAACAGGATTTTTGTCCTCTGTTTTCTCCTTTGTCTTCTATTAATGGACTTCTTTTACAAAAGAATGTGATATCTCATAATATCATAAAGAAAAAAGGAAATAAAAAGCTGTCTTTACTATATCTTTCAAGTCTATGCTGTGAAGCAATGCCATACAATCACAATGGGTGTGAAAACTGTATACTGATAGGAATATTTTCAGTTTTGAGGTGATTACCTGTGCAACCTCACTAGGATAGACTAGTTTTCAATGCAACTTTGTAAGAGTCTGTTCATGGTTTTTTTTTTTTTAAGGGGATTTCTATTTCTGGTATGCAGAGGGACAGAGAAACTATAATGAGCTGATGTATTCCTTTGTGCTTTTCTTTGCTTTAGGAGGATTTCTTATTCTCTTGATTTGTTTTCCTCTGTTTCCTAGACAGTCTTCTTTAATATAGAAGAAGAATACCTTTGAAACTTGAAATATATGTTGTAATCATTCTTTTTCACATCTATTTAGTGGATATGAATGGTGAGTTTCTAGAAGTGAGGTTGTAGGTGTTTCATTATATTCATCTTCGTTTGGGTGTCTCAGTAGCATGGTCTAAATTGAACTGTATTTTTAGGTAACTTTATTTTCTTTAATGTTTTCTGGAATTTGAGCCTGACTGGATTTTAAGTTACCATAAAATTGTGAGTTCAGGTGCTGTATCTTCAAGGAAAAGAAAGGGATGCTGAGGCCTTTATTCAGGACTCTATAAGAATGCTAGAGGTGCATCTTTTTTCTACCTGAAATCAGCCTAACAGGTGCTTTTGTGATTTTGAATTGTTTTCTTCATAGGACAATTTGTTTATCTATGTAGGAAGGTGGTGAAGGGGAGTCCTTTATATGCATTAGAAGACTTCGATACCTCTCTCAGGTTGTCTTTTATCCTTTTAATGATAAACTTTCTTGATTAAGGTTGATTCTTATACATGGATAATAAGGAAGGGAATTTAAGTATTTGGATTTTATCTTAAATTTATAGGGGCCAAGCAAGCTAAGTTTTTTTTTTCCCCTTTTTTGGCCTCCCATTTGTTGGGGGTTGGGGGGGGGGGGTTGTGTGGTGGGGGAGGGTTGGGATAAACTAGTAAGCAACTATGACCTAAAAGTGATAGAATGCAAGAAATCTGAAAGTATATTCTTCATGCTGCACACCAATAAGACAGCCAGACACAGAACCAGATGATGGCCTCTATTGGACAGATTTAAAAAAGTGCTCCTTCTGGGTAGCAGAAATTAAAACCCTATCAATCCAGCACATACTTCTCTCATTGGAGCCACTGATCTCATCTCTCTCACACGTTAGATCCAACAAATTATTGACCTGCACATAATCATTGAATGCAGATATTGCTGGTCTAATCTTAACACAGCCCAACCTCTTCTCCATGAAACTGGTGCATTTGAATCTCTCCCAAGCCAACTAGGCACATTGCACATCCAATTGATTAGGTCCCCTCACAATCTTCTTCTGGGAGAAGTGCACACACTCAAATTCACAGGACCATACACACCATTGCAGGCTAGGATTAGTTCCCCTCACAATTCTGTTCCAATTTTCTGGTTATAATTTTTTCTAAGTCTAATTTTTGTAGTCTCAGTAAGTTGTTGCTACTTATATTCTAGATATATATCAAATCACATCGACTTGCTGAAGCTGAGATGGTTCAAAGAAAGATTCTTCATATAATGGAACTATCAAAGGTTCTTTTTTTGAACTCCTTTCTCTCTTGCTGTGTTTAATTAACATATTGCTCTGACTGACATTATCATTTACTTTTAGCATTTTAAATGTGTTTTATCAAATCGAAGTTTTATGCTTATAGAAAGTTGACTTTACTTGATAAACATTTTTAAGAGTTGAACTTCTTAGAAAACAATCGAGATTTAAAGATCCTTAGGACTATTGTTATGTATTGAAAGTCATGAAAGGTGTTATGAAAGGCAAAGCACGTGACAGATGGTTGCTATATGATGACCCTTGGCAGAACAACTCTGATCTTGTTTTCATTTGCTACTTACTATCTTCTACAATTAGTTGTTATCACCTTGCTCAATTAGGTTTAAAAAAATATTGCAAGAACAGTTATCTTACAAGATTTGTTTTGTTAAAAATGTGGTGTGATTTGTGGAAGACAGGGATGGGATTCCTTGGACACTGTTACTATGGCTGAAAGTTTGGCTCTGACTTTGCAAGCATCTAATAATTTAAAAGACTCACAAGAGCTTCTTGAAAGGTGATTTGTTAAGTTATTGTAGCCTCAGAAAGAAATTTGGCTTTGATTTTATACAATTGATATCCTTTTACTTTCCTTACAGATGTCTTAATGCTCGGAAAGTCTTACTTCCCAGTGACCATATTCAGGTTCATATTCTTGATCACAAATTCATTTAGATATTGTGAAATATGATTTTAAAGAACTGATCAACCTAAATTCAAAAGCTATCAAACAGTTACCTAGGAATGGTTATATCTTTAGGTTGTCCCCTCATGTTCTAGCCCACAAGGTCATCGCAGGAGTCCTTTTTCTGTGTTAACATGGATTTTACTTCTCTGAGATGCCTCCAAGATTCAAGCCTTTGGTTGACTATGGCAACTTAATTTTGATGTGCAGTTGTTCTCTGATAATAGCACTTTACCATAAACCAGTAAAAGAATTTCATATATACAATAGGTTTTATGGATGTTGACCATCTAATACCCTGTATTTTTAAATATTCGGATGATATTGGGTTTTGATAATTTTCTTTCTATGAGAGTTCAAATCCCCACTCAATTTGATTGCAAAGCTGGTGGTAAACTTAAATATGTATTTAATTTTAATGTCTATTATTGTAATGAACATGCCGGTTATGCTAGTTATTGTAATCTTTCTTGTTAACAGTTATCAGATTAAAGATAGAATACAAAATTTTTACTTTCTTTTATCCATGGTCAGATTGGTGCAAATCTGCTTCATTTAGCAAGGGGGGTGGTGCTTTCCAGTAGCCAACTGCAAAAATGGGACGCTTGTAGAGAAGCTGAGTTTGTTAAGGCAAAGGATCATGCGAATAATTCCATAAGGTTTATTTTAGTTTGTCAAATATAGCTCTTGCATGACTAAATATGAATATCTAAACTAAATTAAATTGTCACAATTTTTTTCCCAATGCCAATTAGCCTTTCCTTCCAGAGTTGCCATCATCTTGCTTTCTTGTCAGTTCCCTTTTCGATATGTGTTTGCATCCATGCTTTCTGGGCAGGTGAAATTTGATGTCATGCATACAATGTCCAGTCTTGTCTATACAGCTTGTGGATTTGGTTGAAACACTTCAGAAGAGCCAAAACATTCTCACCTGACCAGACATAGTTCTTATATAAGACATTTTTTTTCTTTATTCCTTTTAAATTTATATAGTTAGAAATGCGAGGGAGCATTCAGAGACATAGAAAGACAATAATGGTAAATGGAAATGTGGCCAGGACGGACTTTTAGGCATCCAGAAAGTACAGAGGCTACCATTATGCTAAATGAATAATGAATAGAATTCCATAAACAAGCTTCTTTGACCTGCTATAAGGGGATCATATTTTGAAAGCTAATGTTTTGTCTATGGTTTAGGTTGTTGTTTGGTTGGCTTGCCCAAGAAAATATGTCTTTCACTTGTGAACTTTCATATTTTTAGTTGTGAAATCCAGGGTAATCCATTTTTTGTATTGTTCCTTTGCTTGGAGTGCATGGTATGTGCATCGTGAGGGAAGTGGTTTTTCCCTCGAAGTTAAGACCTTATGACATTGATTATTTTCAAGGTATTTAGGAAGAAAAACTAGGCTAAGATCTTTTTAGGTGTTCCATCCAGTGGTTTGGCATCTCTGCCCCCTCTAGAATGGTTTTTTGTTGAAAATATCCAATTATCCCAAGCAATTGGAGGTCTTCCCTATATTCGGTTTGGCTTTTGTTTTATTATGTCAACTTTTGGTAGGATTTTCTAACTATTGTCTCATAACAATGTTTAGAGAACAGAGTACCTTTCTTTTGTGTGCATTTGTACAAATTATTGATAGGCTGTTTTAAATTCAATCTCAGGATTGCTCGTCAAGTTCTAAATAAATTATTGAAACAAAAAGTCAACACAAAAAATTACAGTGCACTTGGGCATTCCAGAAAGGAAAGACAAGCAGCATTGATCATACTGGTCAGTTTTTTATTGTCATAATTCCCCTTCTTTTATGCATGTTTACAATCATGAGTTTAATATCTAGCACAAGGGCTTTTGTCATGAAAAATTTTTCTTGGAATGCTATATTGTTGGAGATTGTGCCCTACGCCAATCATTGTATTGCAAACATTATACTTTATTAAGAAATAAGAGTTTTCATTTATTACATTATTATATTGTTTGCATGTTCTATATAATAATATTCTTGGATAAATCATATTGATTATCCTAAATACCCCTAATTGATCATCATTGTGGAAATGATGATGAACTAAGATTAGTATGATTTTGATTGATGATTATGTGTTAATCATGTATATAGATACAAATCAAAATCATAGACACTTTTTAGGGAACAAGATACTGGATCGACCTATTATGAGATAGCTACATGGATTAAGTCATAAGCGTATCTCATATATAACCGTGTCACCGAGTCCTTAGACTTGAGATTATCACAATTTCCAACATGAGGAACACTATGTTTTGGCATAGTCAAAAGTCATTTTTAACCGAGTGATCATAAAGGCTATGATTGGATATAGTGGAACTCATATAGAAGAAGATGAGTGGTCAAGATGAAATTTGTCCCTCTGATTATTAGAGAGATATCTCTGGGTCTCTCAATGAATGAGATTGAGAAATACATAGCCTATAGCTTGCTTTGCTCTCGCAATTTCATACCATTGCTTAGGCTTGCTATTCCCTATCCTTTTGCTTTAGAAAGCCTATAGCTAACGAGCAAGATAAGTCCAGTGCTAAGGAACAGATAGCAGCAATAGCAGCTTGAGCTACGCTATAGCTTGAGCGCTAGCGTGCTTAGTCAATCCGTTGCTTGTTCTCAAGAGAGCTAAGCTAAATAAGTTCTTACCTTTTACCTGCAATGAGATTTCCTCTCGCAACGAGGTTTTCACCAAGTGTTGTGTGCAGACCTGACAGTGGTACACGTTAACCATTCATATAGGGAATTGTTAACAAGATGACCAGAAAACGAATTTTAACACTATTTTTTTCGATAGAAAGACTGATTGAGAAAGCGGCGATTGAGTAAGATGAGGATGATATTTTCATGCCTCATACTTGATTTAGATATCGTGTGACAAAAGGGATGTGATAGGTTTATATGATAGGTTGCATTGGATCACCAATCCCTATATGATTTGGATAGTTACAATATCTTGTTAGAAGCCGTCTGTGACTTGTGGGTGTCAAATAGTGTCATTAGCCCACTGCCAACATCATGAGTCTACAGGGTCACACACAAGAATGAGTCAACTCAAGTTAGAATGTCCAAATTCATTGAATCTGAAATTGTATCTAGATTCAATGAATGTCATGTTTAATCTAGGGTGGAAGAATTTTATAAATTAAAAAAAATATATATATATATATTTGATATATATATATAGTTTAAAAAATTCGAAACATATATATTTATATGTTTGAAATATACATATATATCCTTTAATTAATTTAAATAAATTAATTTTAAATTTAAGTCTATATGATAGATTTAAATTTAAACTAATATGATAATTTAAATTTAATTTATGAGATAAATTAAATTTGAATTTAGTTTTAGATTTAGATTAAATAATTGGTTAAATTTAATCTATTAGATAGACTTAAATTTAAACTAATTTATTTAATTAAGATTTGATTTGATTTAAAATAATATATTTTAAATTAATCAAATATATCTAAAACCCTAATGAGATTCTTCTATAAAAAAAAGGAGGCTAGGGTTTCCTAAAATGATAGAGAAAACACAACTCTGAGATAGAAAAGAAAAAACCCTAGAGAGAGAAAGCGTACTGACAGTGTACGAACACTTAGAGAGAGAAAGAGGAGAGTGTCTTTTCTAGCAAGAATGTGTACGGACATTGGTCAGAGGCACTAGCACTAGCACTAGCACGCTGTTCGAGTTGAACAATCGTTCATGTGGATACCGATAGAGGGAGCAGATCTGAAGATCAGTTCCTGAGGTCCGACAGTGAAAGAAGTATCACGTAACAAAGGTAAATATTTCTAGATCTACTCGATTTAAATGACATTGATGGATTTACAGGAAGGGATTCGGGATTTATAAATTTTAATTTTCCACTACGTGTCGTAGAATTCCCAACACATACTACTACGTGCTCTTTTGTTCCCATTATCATAGAAGTATGCTTCATATATTTCTTACATTGGTTTTAAATTTAGTTACCTACATAGCATATCATAGTAATTGTACCTTCTATGTAATTTCTGTTGCTGATATAATGTTTGGGGGTGGGGGGGGGGGGGGCGAAGTACTATTTGGTGATATAAAGACCATTGTGAAAAAAAGATGTACTTTATCATGATATTCTTTTTCAAATTCGTAACTGGTGATCCTAGCTCATAGTAGTTGTGAAAATCATAGCCTGAAGTTGAGTGGTCTAGTTGTATATAAACCTTGATAGTAAGCTACGTCCATGGTAATTTATATGAGAAGTACTGAATACTCATGGACCCTGACCTTGCAATGAGGCTCATAGCGTTTAAACTGCACATGGTCTTTCAAGTTTTCTGATTGAGGCAGTAATAAACCCATCGATGACCTAGGGGGGATAACTGAATGTATGGTGTTTTTTACTATTAGGCTTTAATTGTTAAAGGATAGGATTTTCTTTGCTTAAGCAGATTGATTTTGGTCAGTAACATTTTGTTACTATGCCTCTTCAATATCTGCATTGATTAAACTGTGATTATTAAGGTGGTGCCCTTGATGGATATCCACAGAGGTGGCAGAGCCTTTTTGTTATTGCATTGATGTTTTCTTCAAGTTTTTTTGGTTTTCTTTTTCTTAATGTATTGAGGGGATAAATTATCCTCCATTTTTTGGCTCTGTTCTTGCTCTTTTATCAACAAAGATCCGTTTTAATAAAATTGAATTGTGATATTTGCAGCTGCAATCACTCAGTACTTTGGCGTCATTGGAGTTAGCTAAGCAAGAGTCGCTGGAAACTCAGGTTAGAATGCTATACTTTGTGGTAGTTGACGATTTTTCTTCCTAAGTAATAGATTGTCTAATTACATAACCACTGATCACATGATTTGACTTCTTCTAAGACTGCACATGGAAAAACATTGGATGCTGCAGGCACATTTGATGTGGTTTTCAAAGAAGTTGTATGTGTGATCTTCTTCGTTTTCTCTAATTCATCTCTAAACATCGTTTGGTTTATTTTTGACAGGCATGCGAGATATAAATTAATGTGCATGAATAGAATATGAACACACGATTTTTGACCTTTACTAGCTTTTGATTTTTTGGGAAATGTATAGCATTCATTCCTTTGGAATAGCAGAGACAATAAAAATATATACTGATGATATAATTGCTTGCTATTGCTGGACCTTCTTTTTAACTCCATTCATTTGTAGAGTTCTGTTACTCATCTCCTGCAATACTTTTTGTTACCAAGTTAATTTCGTTGTCTAGGTAGCCCATTTGCAACTTCATGGGTTCTAGGCTCATGTATCATAAGCCATCTTCTGTAGCACCTCATGGTTGAGGAATTTAGTTATTTTCAATCTGATCCCCACATCTGCAGCAAATTCTAGAAATTGAATATGAGGAAACCTCAATCATCTCAAAATAAACATTGATTGCAAGGACTTCTTCATCATCAGTCATTATACTTTTCCCTACAACTAGGGAGTTGTGGAGGGCCCAAGAGGCCTTTGCCAAACCCACTTTGAAACTGACCTTGATAAGCTTGTTATGCCAACATCGTGCTAATCATGAGGAAATGCATGATTTTGGCATAACTAGCAAGCGAGAAATTTCTGTCCTTTGGGATGTCTGCTCACACAGGGACAGAATCTGATGGTGCTTCAGGAGGTCAGGATGGATTCTATGGGTGCTCTGAGAGATGCACTCATCAGAGGGTGTGTCAATGGGCGTTTTGGGAAGTCAGCTCACCAGAGGATGGGTGCCTTAGGTGACCTAAGGTGAACTGGCAGGACCCCAGGTGAGAGCTTGGGATAGCATTAGATAGGCTAATAGGGCCCCAGGTGGGCACAATTTTTGTCTTCTCAAATGGGGCTCTCTTGCTATTCCTTTGGTCATAGTATCTATGAGGAACAGTCAAAAGGCTGGCGCCCTGGCCCTGAGAGGTGCAAAGTATAACCCTACATTATAATGCTCATTTTCTTGTAATAGATTAGGCTTTTGTCCTTCTACAACAACAATAACAATAAGCTTTTTCCCTGTAAGTGGGGTCAGTTGTATAGATCAATTGACGCTATAAAGTTCTATTGTGAATTATATCTTTAGACAAATTATTTAAATCTAAATTTTTCTTAATGGTTTTGCATATAGTTTTTCTTAGTCCTTTTCTACTTTTAATTATTAGACTATTCTTTGTCTGATCTATTCTCTTTATTGGGGCTTTTATAAGTTTTCTCTACACATGCTCAAATTATTTAAGGTGCGATTTTACAATCTTTTTTACAGTAAATATTACTTCAACTTTCTATTTAATGCATTCATTTCTAATTTTATTTTATTTGGTGTGTCCACTCATCCAACACAATATTCTTATCTCTACAATATTGAACTTATTCTCTTATTGACTTTTTATTGCCCAATATTCAATCCCATACAATATTGCAGGTTTTATAATGTATGGTTAAATTTATCCTTAAACGTGAGTAGTACTTTTCTATCATAAATAACACCTGAAACACTCCTCCATTTTATTCACCCTACTTGAATTCTATGATTTTCATCTTTTTCTATCTATATGATGGATCCAAAATACTTAAATTGCGTGACTTGTGATATGGTATGTTTTTCAATTTTTACTTCTACATCAGAATTAGTGCGCGTTTTGCTAAATTTACATTCTATATATTGTTTTATTTCTACTTAAACGAAATTCATGAGCTTTCAAAGTTAGTCTCCGCATTTCTAATTTCTCATTGATTTTTTTTTTAGACTCTCCAACTAGGACTATATTTTCCAAAGCTAGTCTTTGTCCTTCTCTCACAAAAATTGGTGCATGATCTCATACTGCCTTGAAATTATGTCCTGAGAGTGTCAATGCTTTGCTGGATTAATGTGACTAATCCACCCACTCTAATCTGGAAATTCCGAGTTTAAATTCCTTTAATTGCTATATTGATTGCTGATATTATAATAATAACTAATGAGAATTATGAAGTGTCAAACAAAATATTCTTTTCCCGCTTGACTTTTGAAGGCATATATATATATATATATATATGTAAATGATTGCATCTCTTGGCAGTTTTAGTCTTTAAAAAAATGTGACTTGCCATGAATTGAATTTTTGCCGGATCCTTACATCTAAATAACCCAAACAAAATGCACTGTCACTTTACGGATCTCTGGACCAGGGGACCATATCTTCTCATAATGTAAAACTTGAAGGATAGTTTTTAATTGTTTCATTTTACAGTTCTTGTAAAGCATGCCATTATGTACTATATACTGAATACGTTATTCTAGTTATCTATGTGATTTCTGTTCATTTTGTGAAACAGGAAGGGCATATAAACCTTGAAGTTCGGGAGGCGCTTCTTCAATGTGTTTCTGCTTACAGGGAGGTAAAATTGAGCCATATCACATGAAAAAATTTCTTGGGAACTTTGAATAAGATCTGACTGCATGCTCTTTATGATTGCTCCCCATCTGCTGATGTCTAATGCTATCAAAAGTTTATTATGGATGATCTTTATTGGATAATAGCAATGGGCGAATATGTTATATAGGTTTTGTCATGGTTTCTAGTTAATTAATTATTTGTTAGTACCCTTAATTGTGTCATATGCTTAGTCTTCTAGTTTTTGCGATGTAAATCCAGTGATCATGTTGAGACTGCTACTGCTCCTGGATCGGCGATGAGCAAAAAAAGAAACTAAGGACTTACAGTTTCAGTCCACAGCTTGAAGATGTAGTTGATATTAGGAATAGATTCACATTAGTCGTAAGACTCCTATTGAGAATGATAATCAGTGGAAAAACTGGGGATCCTATAATTTCTTACTGGTAAATTATGTAGTCTGAAGTCCTAATAAGTAATAGAACATTTTTTATAGGTCATAACTAGTGATTGCTCTTGTTGGACAAGGCCATGCATACGCTACTAAGTTTTATATCCAGAATTTGCTAGTAAATGTGAACAATCTATGTGCATGTCATTTCGTCTTTCACATGGGGTTTTGAACATTTATGACAATTATAATCTTCTTTACAGTATGTATCTGAGAAATCAGTTGCTGATTCCCCTGAAATAAAGAACGAGTATCTTTCATGTTTAAAGCGTGCTCAAAACTTGCTTGGTGGTAAATTTGCTGAGGAGCCAACCAATGAAGAGGATTCCAGAAGCTGAATTAAGCATCTTGACCATTTTTGCTTGACAGAAAAAGTAGCCAAGCTGAACAGAGAGCTTTATTGTCCCTCTTCCTGTCAGAGAGAAGCATACACCTTATACAGGGGGTATGTCGGACATGATGTATGCTATGCAAAATTAAATGAATCATCTTGTTTTGGCGTTTACCTCCATTGTTGTCTAAATTTTGGAATTATATACTGTTTCCTTTGTAGTGTAATAGGATTGTTCTTTACTTGTTTAATTTGTTCAGGAAATAATGTTCCTTTTAAAAAGTACAATGATAAATTCTTAACTAATTGAGCCCCCATAAAATATTCCTTGTAAAACATTGTGACTTGGATACACCTTTTTCCTTTTATACAGTTGATTTGAGATTTGAGTTCTTGGTCTTTTTTTGGTCTGAATTACATTGGGAGGCATTAAGGCCTAAAATCAGATGCTACAAAAGAACACAGCAAACAGTAACGTTCCCAGAGTGCAGGATCATCTGAATGAAACCAGCTACAAGTAGATGCAACACTCCTCATTTTCAGTGATACTTAACATCAGGTAGTTTCAACCTGATGAGAAAAAATCCAACAAAGTAGGAACTTATGTTGGTGAAATACTCAAATGTCAATAGGCAATAGTCGCTGTGCAATTCTTGATCAGGTTTTCTATTTCCACTCCAACTCTCCCACGGAGAAAATTCCTTTGGTTTTCTTTTGAGAGGGTCTTGTTCTGTAGAAGATTAAGCCTTCAAAAGCAAAGGCATTACTGCATACAGCTAAAGGCTAAGACGGCATATCAGAACATACAACTAGAGCTAAGACAAGCAAAACGAAGGAAGAGGGAAAATGGATAAATACAAAGCTCCGAAGTATAAGAACTTCTGCCTTGTAGTATTTATTGAATTATTTTTATACTCAAATTGGTCTATTTAGAGGAGGGTTGAAAAGGCTTTTACAAAGGGCAAAATTTAGAAGTGTAATTTTTTCAAGGCGTTGTTAATTTATTTTAAAAAAGACGTCGATCATTTTTACATCCTAGCATGAGTTTCCTCTTTTAAAAATGAAAGTTATATTTTATTGAAGAATGTTATAACAAATACATAAAAAAATTTTATCTTAGATTTTACTTTTTTTATATAAAACCGTAAGACCTTTATATTACATGAGATTTTTATTTTTAAGAGATTGAGATTTTTTACTATTAGATTTATTTTAGAAGCTTCATTTTAATTTTTCAAGTAGTAAGATAAGGACTTCAAAATGCATCTAAATGTGAATCTCTTGACCCTTAACAACCCCTTCACCAAGGTGACGCCAATTGCCATTCTCCCATGAAAATGACCGGTTTTTGAAGAATAAAGCTCCTGTGGTGTAGACAAGTTAGAAGAATGCATTTACCATAACAGACCAGTTCCCCTCGGACCCCAAACTTCCACGCATCTTCAAGCTCTCTGTGGTCCCCAGTCTCCATTTCCAAGTTGAATGATCCTATTAAATTTTGATTTTGACAACACCACAGGACCAAAATAGTTGCAGCCAGCTAAGAAAGTCACATACGCCTTCCTTCGCAAATGAAATTGCTCGACCAAATCCTACTTTTCCATATTGCATTGCGTGGAACTTGGTTTTTCCATACATTCTTCTCCCCCTCACCTCACTATTACCAAACTTTCCCTCATGGCATCCAAGCTCTTGAGAAACTCTCTCATGGATAGAAATAGAAGCAAACCTAAACCTAAAGATCACAAGACCGATGCATTGGCCATTGAGAAGGCAGCTGCATGGGCATGGTACCAACATAGTTCAGGCTCTGAAGGAAAGGCAACGAGAGAGTTCCATACAACAAGAACTCACTGCGATCCAAAGCCTTCTCGTTACAAGTTGGAAGCAATGAGAATGGCTTCTTCCCAGGAAACCAAGGAAGGATCCCCAGTTCACGCCAAGAAATTACCTCTTCTTGATGCGTACGAAGTACGTAGTATTCTAATGAGACTAGATAGTCTCGTCACAGAATCTAGCTCTAGTCACAACAATGTTAGTAACGGTTTCGGTTCTGCAAATGTGTGCTTGGATGATAATGGCTGTGGAAGGATGAAGAAGAAGAAAAAGGGGGGAAAAGGGATTTGGAAAAAGCATGGTGTCATATGCAGCACAAGGGAAGAAGACGTGGTGGATGGAAGAAGAGGCTTTTAGGGTTTTTCCTGTTTTTTTCTTTTTTTTTTTGGGGGGGGGGGGTGGTGTTCAGGTTCAGCTATCAGCAAAGCGTGTACCTGCTGTTAATCTGGCTAAGCGTTCAATGCCAAGGGTTAACGGTGCTTTGTGATCTTTTTCCAAGTCTATAGCATCTAGTAAATGAGTTTAAGGAGCACATTAAGTGTCAAAAGCCTTAAAAAGAAAAGTATTATTGCTGATAAATAGACACTAACTTTTAATTGGAAAAATGTTTTAGATCTTATTATACATCAATTAAAATTTTTTTAGAGTCTATTATTATTCTAAGAAGCAGATCTTGTTGAGGTCATTTTGGACCTAAAATTTTTTATTTCCGTATGTTTTTGGAATTGTTTAGTTATTTTCTCTATTTTATTTGCATTTTTAGTTATTTTTCGGGAATTAATTTAAGTGAACACAATATAAATAGCATCTATTCAATTTTGACAATAATTTTTTATTGAATAAAATTTGTGAATTTAGATTCCTAAATTTTTATTTCAATATTTTTTTCTTTAATTTTTGCGTGCTTTACGGCATTGTTATCTATGCATATGCTCAGAGACAAGGAAGAATCAATGATAAAATGTTATGATATCAATAGGATTAAGCTTCCTTCAATCTTGTAGTTTGAGTCCCCGCAGAAATACCTCTTATCGATTAGCATATCTTATTTGTTTGTACTTCAATCATTGATTACAGAATCGTTTAGTTCAGAAATGCAGTGAAAATCTGAGTTAAGCATATTTACATCGGTAGATAATAAGTGTAGAAGAAAAAAGAAAAAGATGATTTTGATAAAATAGTGGCATAAAAAGCTTTCCACTTTCCAGGACAATGGAAAAGAGTCACTAGAGTTGGCGTGACCAAATACGTTTTGCTGAATGATAACCATACACTTTGGGCCCTTTTGCACACATTCATGCAAGACATAGGGTTAGGAGCAATTTTTGCAGGCAGGTACGTCAGGATTGCACCTGTAAGTGTGGCGTAATTTTAGCCATTGCATGTACATGCCGCTTACATGCAAGAAATTTTCTAGAGCTTCAACATCTTTACTACTCTTTATCTCTTGGTGCAGTGTATGAATTCAATACAGTGTCACATATTTTCCTTCTTCGATTCAATGCAGTGACGTGCGTGAAGTAAACCCATATCTCATCAATTCAGGTTGTTGGGTTTTCGGTTAGAGTGTTAGAGTCATTTCTTTTTCGGTTAATTTTTATTTTTTTAAGAAGTTATTGATACAAATCATAATTCTATACAACAATTATGTATGGTTGAGTCTTATCGTTGTGCAAATAGCATATGCAAACAAACGAAATTTTAAGGATATTACCGTATCAGAAACGATGGTTTGGAAGCTATGTATATTCCAAGAATGGGCCATATTGGCTGCACCTGCAGAGAGTTGAGAGAGATGGTGGAAACATAAAAAAAGGGGTTAAATTGATTGTTGAACTATGATGAGATGATGGCAGGAGATTATTAGTTTGAGTCAATTGAGATCGTTATAACTTTGATCTCATGTTCTTATGCTCGTTAGCTGCTGTATTCTGGAGCATTTCTGGTAAGGATGATACACTTCGCCTAAATGGGAGGTGAGTTGGATATTTTCATAATAATAGGTAGTTTCAAAACGTTATCTCTCAAAACTTTTGAAAGAAACAAGTTGCAGAGGTTGATGTCGATATCATGCTAAGTTGGGTAAGAGCAAAACAAAACAGAAAACAGTGAAATTTTAAAATAAACTTCTAAAAACATAGCCAAACATACTCTTAGAAAGTGAAGACTTGGGACATATGAATTGCAAGGGGCATTTGGGAGAGAAATAAAGAGAGAAAAGTGGGGTTCATGCTTGTACTCCTATTAGCTTCACCTGTTCTCTCTTTTTTCAATTTAACTAGATTCTATGTAATCTGTGTTAGAATTACAATAAAACATTACAAATCTGAAAGTTTTTCATTTCCATATTCAGTCTTTTTATTTTGATTATATTTGAAGTTTTCTTTTTCTCTTGTTTTTCTAATTCTTTCTCCATATTTAGTCATATATATATTTTTGTTATATTCAACTTTCTTTAAATTAGATGAATCTTTTAGTTACTCTTGTGATTGCTCCACATTCCTTTATAACTAACTAGGAGGATCAATAAAAGTACACTGACAAATTAATTATGGAGGATACTTTAAGGAAGGAGATGAACAAACTAAAGTGAAGAAGGAAAAAACTTATATATAATTACTTATATTTTTATTGTTAGATTTGTCAATTAAAATATAATAAATATATAATTTTTATAAATAATTATATAATATTTTAATTAAACTATGTACATATCATGTTATTATTCATGTTATAATTAGAGAATCTAATGATAAAAATATAAACAACTCCAATGAAAAAACGCTGAAAATGAGTTTGTAATTGAAGGAAAAAGCTAAAATAACTAGTATGCGAATACAATCAATTCTTTGCTTACATTCTTTCTCATGTATGATATTTGTAACGGACCTCAAAAGAATTTAATGAAAAATAGGCCGTGTTTAATGCTTTTAACAGAATAATCATCTTCTAACATTTTGAGCTAAGGGTATATCTGGGAGTTTCTTTGAGGGGATGGAGTGGGATGGAATAGATTTAAAATTTAAATTATTGTTTAAAAGTTTTTTTTAGGAGTGAATGGAATGATAAGAGATGGTCTCTCAAGTCATCCTCAACTATTTAAAACTCATTTTTTCTTGTTTTCCTAGTTTGGAAAGTCAATGATGGAATGATTAAATTTAAATATTTAAATTACAAAATTATCTTTTAACCTTATTTAATTGATGCAAAATTATGAAAATCCTAGTATAAATATATTAAAATTATTAGTTTTAGAAAACATTAATTCTAGAAAAATGAATAAAATATGTTTTTTAATTTTTTTGTTAGTTTTAAATTATTTTAAAATGAGATATATGACTCCCATTCATTTTATAATAACTCTCAAACAATAATTAAATAAAATCATTCCATCTTCTTATAAAACTCCCAAACAATATTATATTTCATTAAACTCTACTCCATTACATTAAGTTCCATTATATTTCATTGATATCCATTCCATTCTATTTCTTTTTAAACTTCCAAACATAGCCTAAGGTCACATTTGGTCTGTGAAAATATATCTAAAGGATTATATAACTTTTCAAAAAAAGTTTAAAAATATTTATTATATTTTTATAATTATTATTTAATAATATTTATTATTATTATTATTATTATTATTATTATCTTTTAAAATTTTATTTTATTTATCCCTTTAATCCTATTCCATTCTATTCCCACGTTGGTCGGAGCGTGATTCTCACAAAAATTCTTTTCAATTGCTATTAGAATTATTTATTATGTCATGGACCAAAATATATATTTAGTTTATTTTAAAGGATTACCCCAACAAAAAAGAGTGGGGCCCAATTTATATATTCTCTCCTTAAAAATTTTGCAAATCGAAATATTTAATTGACAGGTTGAATTAATTTTTATTCAAAAAAGTTGACTACGGTGCTTTTCTTCGTAAAACGCAGCAGTACAGAACCGGCGTTCTCTGCACATCAGAAAGCACGGCACCTAGGCTGATGAACAGCCTAAAAAGTGAAAACTACCCCATGGAAAAATAGCAGAAACCAAGAAATGGTCGCCCTGATTCTGAAACTCTCAAAAACCCATAATTTTCTCTCTCAACCTTCCTACCTTCTATGTTCATCTTCCTCCCATAGGGCCCTCTCGTCCAACCCCTGGTATACTCCATCACGTCCCCACAAAGACGACGATGACATTCTCTCAGCAATCTCTGAAGCTATCAACAATTCCCAAACGAAGCCTCTGGATTCCTCTCTCCGAAGGATCCTCCCTTCACTCACAGCCCATCAAGTCATCAATCTTATCAACTGCAACCCTCATTCTCTTTCCCCTTCTTCTCTCTTGTCCTTCTTCAATTGGCTCGCCTCTCGCCCCCCTTTTCGCCACACTATCCAATCCTACTGCACAATGGCCCACTTCCTCTGCGCTCACCGAATGCTCCCCGAAGCTCAATCTCTCCTACAATTCCTAGTGTCTTGGAAAGGCAAGGACTCTGCTTCTTCATTGTTTGCTTCTATTCTCCAAACGAGAGGTACCCACCAATCCAATCTTGTATTAGATGTTTTAATTGATGCTTATACGGATTCCGGATTTGTTGCGGATGCGATTCAATGTTTTCGGTTGGCTAGGACAAATAAACTCCAAGTCCCACTTCGTGCTTGTGGTCATCTGCTTGATAAGATGATGAAGTTGAAATCAGCTGAGTCTGCCTGGGCAGTTTATTTGGAGATTTTGGATTGTGGATATCCTTTAAAAGCTTATAATTTCAATGTTTTAATGCATAGGTTTTGTAAGGAAGGTAATATTCGAAGTGCCCAATTGGTATTTGATGAAATGGGAAGGAGAGGTTTGCGTCCTACGGTTGTTAGTTTCAACACTTTAATCAATGGGTATTGTAAATCAGGGAACTTGAAAGAGGCGTTTAGGTTGAAGAGTGTCATGGAAAATGAAAGAATCGTTCCTGATGTTTTCACTTTTAGCGCTTTGATCAACGGGTTGTGTAAAGAGGGTGGGTTAGATGAGGCGAATCTTCTGTTTAATGAAATGTTCAAAAGAGGTTTGGTTCCTAATTACGTTACTTTCACCACTTTAATTGATGGGCAATGCAAAGATGGGAAAGTCGATTTAGCCATGAAAAATTTTCAGCTAATGCTAGCTGAGGGCGTCAAACCTGACTTAGTCGCTTACAATGCACTGATCAATGGCCTTTGCAGGGTTGGAGATTTTAAAGAAGCTAGGAAGCTTCTTGATGAGATGAGTGCAAGTGGTTTGAAGCCTGATAAGATCACTTTCACTACAATAATGGATGGATTTTGTAAGGATGGAGATCTTGAACTGGCATTGGAGATCAAGCAGAGAATGATTGAAGAAGGGATTAAACTTGATGACGTAGCTTTCACTGTGCTTATTTCTGGATTTTGTAAAGAAGGAAGAGTTCATGATGCAGAAAAAATGTTGAGAGAGATGTTGAGTTCTGGTTTCAAACCTGATGATGCCACATATACTATGGTTATTGATGGTTTTTGTAAGAAGGGCGACATTAAGATGGGATTTAAGCTACTCAAGGAAATGCAAAGGAATGGACATGTTCCCGGAGTTGTGACATATAATGTGCTAATGAATGGACTATGTAAGCAAGGTCAAATAAAAAATGCTAAAATGCTGTTAGATGCCATGCTTAATTTGGGGGTGGTTCCAGATGATATTACATTTAACATTTTACTTGATGGTCATTGCAAGCATGGAAGTTCTTATGAAATTGAGTTATTTAGAAGTGAGAAAGGACTTGTAACAGATTATGCTTCTTATACTGCACTTCTTAGTGAAGCAAGTAAAGCTTCCAAAGATCGCAAGAAGAGATGATTGCTACTACATTTCTTATTTTCTGGAATGCCATAGTTGGGGGACAACATGGCTTACAAGTAAGCATCTCTAGATTTGATAGAAAGCAACTTAATCAGTTCTTACATATTAGCTGTGTTTATCAGAAGTCTTCTGCAAGCTTTGGGTTTATTGCGAAAAAGAAGTCTTCAAAAACCATGAGAAACCTCTATCTAATAATAGGTTGGTTACTAAACCACTGCCATCCTTGAAGTTCTCTCTCAAGACAACTGGATATTGGAACTGTATACCTCATAATGTTTCTGTAATGGATGATTTATAAATGGCAATTGAGGTCTTTTTGTTAGCTTCAATTCAACCTCATCAACAAAGCAACTCAATTACTAATTTGAAAGCTGGAAACCAAAGCTCAGGATACCGGCTTCTTGTGAGCTACTGAAAGCTAAGATATTAATGCTCAAGTTAATTGTACAGGAAGTGCTTTAATGGCAGATACCAAATTGCTCATTGATACGCAGAAGCGGGCTAGATGCTTCTTCTTGTATCTTGGGTGCCTTTAATTAAGGCTTGAATTGAGATATTTTTCCAAACTCAACTAATTTCCCTGAAGAAGAATCCATCTTGACTATGCCAATTCTCAAGTCTGTAATTTGCATTTTTTGCATTGATATGTGCTCTTGGGTTTATTACCTTTGGCCATAGGCAGAAGAAGGAATTAACCTTCATTGATCTGTTGAAACATATTACAGAACTGGATCATAATCTTCATTGCTCATTCTTTGAATCATAGGAGGAATGTTGTGGTAATGCTCAGGTAAGGAGAAGATTATTTCATTAAAGGTCTTGTCTTCGATCTTGCCTTGGGTCGATCTGTCATTTCGTCCTGACCATTCTGTGGTGATAATGAAGTTTTCAAGTGATCATTTCTATGGATTTTATTAACATGAAAATGAGTTTGATTATCTACTTGTTCATACAGCGATCCTGCTAAAAGATCACAGCTATAAGCCTGGACATTATGATCTTATAGTGAATATAGTCTGTGACGAAGGTGTATCTTTTGGTCTTTAGTTGCTGGTAACAAGTCTCTACTAAAAGAAATGGCAAACATTAGCGGCTCTTTGCATGAGATTCTACTAGCATAGTGGGTACACTGATCTCCAATTTTTATATATGGAGAACACTAGGAAAAAGTATGGAAAAGTTCTTTATTTAACATTTTCTCTTAGGCCATGTTTGGTTTAAAGATTTAATTTTGATAAGAGGGTGAATGGGAATAGAAATAAGAATGGAATGGAATCTTATCAGTTATATTATGTTTGGTAGAATAAGGAAGGGAATGAGAATATTATGTTTGGTTATGTGAAAATAATATTAAAATGAAAAGGAGACCTGAGAAATAGACCAAAATATCCTTTAATGAAAAAACATTTTTTTTAGACTAAGGAAATTGCAAATTGTTCTTACATTACAACATAATAGTTAGATTACAAAAGTGCAAGTAGTAAACTACCATAGACTAAACCCAAATACCATACAATTCTTGCCATTTTTCTTGACAACAAGACTTTTCCACGCGCAGAAATTGCAACAAAGCGATTAAACAACTTAAGAAAACCCTATCCCTTAAACCCTTGCCTCCCTTTCCACACCCAAACATCTTGCTTAGA
Organism: Erythrophleum ivorense; assembly: GCA_026724425.1. NCBI lineage: Eukaryota > Viridiplantae > Streptophyta > Magnoliopsida > Fabales > Fabaceae > Erythrophleum > Erythrophleum ivorense. The sequence continues at coordinate 39,524,756 of JAIUCV010000004.1, read as the reverse complement.
AGCTTGGGTAAATGTTAAAATTACTAAAAAGCTTTAGGCGTGAGAAATGTATGGTTATTTCTTTTTAATTGAGTATGAACAACAAAAATAACATTTTCAATTGGCAAAACGCACAGTAAAACCCACCTTCTTTGGCTTCATCCTCCATCATCATCTTCCTCTTGTGATTACGCCACGAGTTCATTGGTTAAAGGAGACAAAAGAGAGATTTTCGTCACGGGACTTCGATTGAGTGCACAAGTGAGTCAATGTGTATCAAATCTCGACTTTTACCACCAATCTCATCGAGGAGACAAAGAGATATCGAAGTTGAAGCCAGTGGCTAGATTAGAAAAAATCTAAAAAAAATAGCTAACCTAATAAATTGATTATTTATAGCCCAATGAATCAAAGGAAGAGAACTACAAGAGAATACTCGTCACAATTCATGTCCGTTGAAGGTGTCCACACTTTATTATGGCTTACAGAATAGGAGGATATAGCTGGAAATGTTGAGGGTTAGTGTGCGAGGGATGCTCTGTCCCGCTATCTATGAAGCTTCGACCATTATGAGGGACAAGATGGTAATCTATCACTTGTCTCCTTTGAAGTTGTCTGCTTCCCTTCACTTCATCGAAGGAAAGATCTCACCTCCATTTGTTGGAAATGGAATGCTCCAAGAAATGCCAACCCACGTACCAAACATATAAAAGTCACAATCTTTCTCCCTCTCCGTTGCTTTCTGTCACAACACCCCCATACCAAACATGTCCTTACTCTTGCCTTTGTGACTGACATGGGAAGAGAAAGTATATCCAAATTAGAACTTAGAGTTTTACTAAATAATTTGTTTTTAATTTCTTTAAACCTTTTTGGGTTACAATGGAGGCCTCAGGCCTTGTGACCAGATGGTGGATAATGGAAGACTGGGAGGTATTGAACCATTCATATCAAGCTCAGGTCAATCTTGAAGATGGGAGCTAATGTTATGTGAACTCTTAACTTACTTGACTAAACCGCATGGTATAGATGGACGGATTGTGGATTAAATTGTAATGAGTGGGTCAAATTGGACCCATTGGCCTGTTCAAAATCCAGTAAGAAGCATTTTAAAAAAATCCAATTTATTTATAACTCATTTTGCAGATAGTTATCTATTCATCTATTGATCCATATGTTTGGATATTTACCCAATCCATTCACATATTGGACTAAGAGTGGATGGATCCATGCATATTCATGATTCGTCCAACCCATTAAAAGTTAGATCCAATTCGAAGCTACCCATTTAATCCATAACTTTAATGGATCGAATTGGACCAATAATTTAGTGGACGCTTTTATGGATCATGGTTAAGCGTTGTCATCCCCAAAGTTAGAGATGGGGCTAGCGGCTGAGAGAATTCTTTATGCGAGCGGAGAGTGTTAACAAGATTTCTTTTAGGGCCGATACATTCCAGAGATTGTTAAAACTTGGTTGTAACTAATAAAGTGGCTCAACAGTATATTGTCTCATTAAAACGTAGTAATTATTAAATGTTATTAAATATAAAATAATATTTTGTTTATTTTAATAGATTTGTTATTATAATCATATTTATTAATTATATAAAAAAAAAATTATGAGCTTTTGATTGGTGGAAAAGACAGTTGTATTATGGAAATTTATAAGAGAGAGAAAAGAGTCAAAAAAAGAAAAAAGGCAAAGAAAATCATGTCCTCTCTCCCACTGCATTTTTCACATTACTGTAGAGAATCCAATGGTAAGTAAAAGAGAGTTTTAAAAAAACCGCATCAGATTCCAATCGCATGTACGTTGCTGAATTCGAAAATATCACAAATAAAAGTGCTAAAAAGGTCGCTTATAGGAGGAGGCCCGCAAGTGGAGCTCTTTCTTGTCTACCTCGTTTTTGGTATATGTGACTGGTCTGCGATTCGTCAAATGCGATTCATGATGATTATAACTTTCTCTTTTCCTATAAAAGATAGCATAATTACAAGGTTGCACTTTTTTATTGTGGAAATCAATAATAACTGGTTTTTTAAATTATGTGTTCGGCTGCTCTTTTTTTTTCATTATATATTATACATATTGGTAAGATTTATTATTGAGATCAGTCTAAATACTCTATAATTAATCTTTTATTTAATAATTAAATTAAATTTAATTGTGTCGGAGATCGACATTAAATCTAAGTTGTAGACCATCTCTTTAATATTTTGATCCTTTTTATAAATTAAACCTTTGGAATCTTTAAACTTGCAAAATGTCTCTGGACTAAGTTGAAATAGATTCTTTAGTTTCTCTAGTTAATTATACTTAGATTCTATTCGGAGGTAGGTTGAAAATGAAATTAATTTTCACCTAGATATTATATCTAGCATTGATTGGCCAACATAACAGGTTCTTCTTCAATTTGTCCAGAAGTTGGTACACAGTCTCGAGCAATCACTTCATCAAATTAACAACAACTGAAATAGTCAAAGGAAAAAACAGTGTGTGTTAACGGAGAGAATGTATTATTATCCGATATATATAAGTCCTCTCATATTTGATTTGCATCAGAAGTCAACGGATTCTCGAATGTCTGACTTACTACTTCGTGGTTTCGAATCCCATGATTGGAGAAGCAGTTGAGATTAATGTTGTTGCAGTTGAAACATCTTGAATTGTGTTTGTATAAAAAATTCTATATTCATATTTAATTACCTGTCCATATAATTAATAAATTCTGAGTTTTCTTAAATAAAGAGATTTTAAAATAACTTATAATTTTATAACATTATAATGAAAAAATATATTTGATACATAATCATGAATAACTATGAATAGATATGCCTTCAGCTTCACTTCTGTGAATCTAAGTCCTATCGTCATGTTTTGAAGAAAATGGACGGTGCAAGGGCTATTCGCGTTTGATTTACTTGCTATGACTCTCTTTAATTTCCTCTATTTTGTTTTTTTGTTTTACCTTCTTAATTATTTCCTCTTGTTTATATTTGGCTCTTGCAATGCAAATCGTATGATTATATAACAAGATAACACGGGGTTTTCTGAAAAACACCCCAATCACATACACACACATAATAAGTACTTGCCCTACTAACCATGTTAACCTTGAAATGAACTGAACTCACTCTGTGGTCATTAAAGTTTTGATCGATTTAACATAAACCAATTAAATATAACTCGAAGACGTAGGGGTTCAATTCAAGTTCAATTTGGTGACTACTAATACATTTTTAATTACTTGTTGTTGTTATATTAATTAATTTTGTATATATGTCGGATTAGGATATGAATCCGTCTAGAATTCTATACGAAATTCTCAATATGTGATGTAGAGTTCGGCATCCCACTAGGGATATATATTAAGCTGTAAATGCGAAGATGCTAGCACATATATGGACACAGTGCATATCTTTCGCCAGGTAACGGGATAAAAGAGAAATTAAAATAAAAGAATTAACAAAAAAAGAGAAGAGCTTTTTGGCTATAAGTATGATAGTATGTTTTAATTGCCAAAAATGATGTTATGGTTTTTGTTCTTGATGTCTCTCGATAAAAAGAACTTGGATCTACTCATTCAATCTAACTTAATTTTAAAATGTCTGAAATATTTAATTGTTATCATTTATTAAACTTTATTTAATAATCTAGCATAGTAAGTTGTTCAAATAATTTCGAACAGAGCGATTTTGACATAACAAGTCATTTCATCATATGACTTTTATAATTTTATTAGGCATGAGAACGTTGTATGGAACAATGAAAGGCACATGTTTATTTCCTTGATATAATTATTCTAAAGATGGAAAGTATGTCCTCAAAGAACGATCTTAGGATAAGTGAGATAGCTTCTGCAAGAGAGGATATACAATGTGTGAGTTCATATTCAATGTTCGTTTTTATCTGCTAGTCTTATGATGATATGCCCGAGGTTGATCATTTTTCTTTTATCCAATTCGGTAGTAGGGAGTAAGATAGGCATTATATATAGTATCAAATCATTGTATATCTGCATTTATGAAATTAGTGATATGCATGAAATTAATTTTTTCAAGAAAAAACTACTTTCTTATCTTTTAATAATAATGTAATTATAACATTGATATATGAATTTTAAAACGTAATATTTTATTTTTCTAAACTATGAAAAAATAGTAAAACTTTTAATAATCTATTAACTACAAGATCTAATAACTATATAGAATCTTTAAAATTGACTTTTGTTATTTGATTTTAAAAAAATAATTTTCAAAGTAACATCAACTGAAATTAACTTTTTTGCTATTAGAAATTGATTCTCACGATCTGAAGAGTCAACTCCTTTTTATTTTATTTTAAAAAAGACTTATTTTTTCTTTTGTACATAAATAACAAAAAATGACTTTTAAAAGTACTTTAGTTAGTCTTGTGGCTATTAAATGCTAAAGTCAACAAATGGTTAATTGAATTATATGTTATTATAGTTCAATAAACCAAAGCGTTGCACCTTAAAATTTATATAGTAATATTATAATTAAATTACGATTTAAGGGAGCAAAATGTAATTTTTTTTCTATTCTAATAAATATTAACTATTAAGCCACCTTCATATGTTCATTTCTAAAAAAAATTATATTTTAAAATTTCAAATTGAATGCATTTATATTAAAAGACCTTAAAATTTAAAATTATTTGAAGATAAAAATTTTTAACTTGAGTTCATGAACTTTCTACACAATTTAAATTTTTATTTTTTAGGTCTTTCACAATAATTTTAAAATTTAAGATAGTTGAATATAAATATTTTTGACTAAAAATTTTCAATTGTAAATTTATTTTTTTGCTTTTGACAAAGCCAAAAAATGAAAAACACGGATATGCAGTCAAAGATTTGCTTAATATTTGTCTCTTTTCTCTTCTTTTTTTTTTGGTAGAGAGATCAAAACTTTTGAGACTAAAATTTTGGATATGGGATAAAATTTTAACTATGAAAACAAAAATTTTAATTTTAAAAAGTTATAGTTTAAAAATTTTAATTAAAAAATTTATTATAAAAAGCCTTAAATTTTAAATTATTTTAAAACTTTAGAGACTAAAGAATTGTTCTTGTTGTTAAAATTTTAAAGTATAATTTTTGAAAAAAATTAAGTTTTTATTTTCATAATTAAAATTTTTACCTTTAAAATTAAAATTTGTTATCTTTCTACCAAAAATTAAAAAAAAAAGACACATCCAACAAATACCCTGTTTTTTTGGTCCAGAGTCAAACAAATAGTTGAAGGGTCTAGGAACCGAGCCGATTCTCTACACTTTCAAACGCGAAAAATGCACATTTAATTTGTACTGTCCAAATTAAATATAAATAATTTAGATTTTTTTTAATTTAATATTTTTATTATTTTAAAATATACAAAATTTAAAATAAAAATAATTTTTAATTAAAATTAAAAAAACATTATTTTAAATAAAAATGATAAAAATAAAAAATTTTAAGCTTGGACAGTCGGAATCAAATTTGGACGGTCCGATTTGGACGCGCCTAGGATCTTCGATCCAGAACCCCATCAGCGAACCATAGAAGGATCCAGAACCCCGTCCGAGGAGCACTATAAATTGCAAACGAATTAAACTACCATTCGTGTCTCTGAAGTGAAGCTGCAGAAGGCGGAGAGAGATAGAGAGGGATTCTAAGACGTTTCTGGTAGGACTTCCATTTCGGAGATGTCGCTGCTTTCAGATCTAGAAAACCTTAGCCTCTGCTACTCCACAGAGAAGTCGGAGAAGGTGATCGCAGACTACGTATAGTATGTCCCTTCTTACAATGGCTCTGCCTTCTTTGATTATTGTCTTAATGAGTTTGATTTATTTTTGTTTGTCTTCCCTTTGACTTTGATTTATCACTCTTTGCTTACTGTTTTATACTCCAAATCAAAACGAGGCCAAGTAAAGATGATTGGTTCTTCGAGAAGGATTGTTTATGTCTGTGAATTGATCTTCTCAAACTACATTAAATCGAGCAGAACAAAGAAAACAAATGATTTCTTTTTCCTTAAGTTTTCCCTCTTTCTTTGATCTTTTCTGGTGTGATTGTGCTTTCTTCTTCCATTCTCAATGGACAGGTTTTCCTCATTTCTGGGATTTAATTCTGTTTCTTTTGAATAGTACTGTTCTTTCTTGACGATTATGCATGGTTGTAGTTTACCTTGCTAGTACTGCAGAAAAACATGGGCCTTTTCCTGTTTTGTCGTTGGCTTTTATTTCACGACAACCTTAACTAATACCAGATGTTGGATAGAGAAAGTACGTGGGCCTTATCTCCCATGTTTCCTTTTCCCTCATATATATCCGTTTTCAATAATGACTCAAAGTAAAAAAGACATTGACTTCTTGCCCTGCTACTTTCTCATCCAATACTCTGTGTACTACCGTACTTTTCAATTATTTTCCACTCATCATTCATTTACTATTTCGGATCCCCTTTTTTGCCTTTTTTTTTTTTTTTGGACTCCTTTTTCGCCTTTCTAGTATCGATGGATCTGGTGACTTGAGGAGCAGAGCTCGGGTAATTCTATATTTCAACTTTTTAACCCAGAAAAGAAATTGCTATTAATTTGTTTAAATTTTGTTATTTAAATTTTAAATTTTAAACATTTTAATAGTAACCCAAAAATCAAAGAATCAATTTTTATAAATAGAACAATTAGTAAGTTTAGTGTTCAATGATTTTTAAACAACTAAATATATAGTTATTTTTTTTTAGGAAAGCATGACAATATTTTGAATGATCTCGTTTGTTACAAAATTGTTTGAGATAAGAGACTTCTTTAATTATTATTATTATTATTGAGATCTTTTAACTTGTCAAAAGAAGTCCCTGAATCTTCTTGTAAATTGTAAATTTTAAAATAAGTTTGGTGGATTAAGATTTTTACATTGTATCTATTAGCATGGGAAAAATATTTATGATCTTTAATTTGCTTTCATTTAATATTGGTTGAATTTATATAAATGAAATTGTATAATTATACTCACAAATAAAAAATGTTTTCGGGGGTATAAAGATTGCCCCAGGACCAGTTAGCGACCCTTCGGAGCTGCCCAACTGGGACTATGATGGTTCTCTCACAGGTGAAGCTCCTGCGTATGACAGTCAGGTTATCTTAAAGTAAGCATTATCCCCCCCCCCCCCCCCCCCTTCTTTTTTCTAAATAAACTGACTGCCTAAGAATTTGTCTAAAACTTAAACTTTTATTATTGATGACATGAATTCTATTTCTAATATTAGTTCATGTCCACCAAATGCAACAGGCCACAAGCAATTTTCAGGGATCCATTCACAGGGGGGTAATAATATCTTGGTGGGTTTGTTTTGTTCACTGAGTCTTTCCCAAAAGCTTTCGCCATATTAAAATTGTTTTCCATAGTTTAATTCTCTCTTTTTGTTTTTTCAATTATGATTGACTTGAACTTCAGGTTATGTGTGATGCATACACTCCTGCTGGAGAACCCATTCCCACAAACAAGAGATATGCTGCTGCAAAGATATTCAGCCATCCTGATGTTGTTGCTGAAGAACCCTGGTATTAGTTGTAGCTTAATGTCTGATTCAGAACAGATGTTTAGCTCAGAACTTATTTCCTTTCTTTACTGATTCTATGCTTTTGCTGCTTAATATGGAAATAGGTATGGATTTCATCAGGAATACACCTTGTTGCAGAAGCCCGTTGGTGGCTTTCCTGGACCTCAGGTGAATTTTTCTTCGTCTGGATGCAAAACTGAAGAAATTCAAACTACCCTACCTTATCAAGCTTAGCTAAATTAATAAAATTTGCAATGGCTAGAGTGCTTTCAGGATCCTGCAACAAACAGCATTGAAATTTTGGAATTCTCTGCTAACTGCTATAATTCCACAAGTCTGAACCAATGATTCTAAGCTTAGCATTGTTCCTGTAATCCTGTATAAACAACTATTGTTCTGTTCCTGATCCTGGATTAGGAGAAGCACCCTTCTCGTACTTTCCCACGACAGTGTATGCATGAGAAGGCCATTGGCATCTCCGTAACCCAAACAACGCCAGATCTGATGATTAAACTGAATCCTCTTGCTCTTCAAACCCCAAATCACCACAGAGCAACCTTCATGTGCCTGACCTTGTTGATGACATTTACTCATCATATTAACTAGGACTCAGATTTTTTCAGGTTAACTGCTGTTGTTCAATATTTACTTGTTCTTCAGATTTCTCTCTCATTATAACAATGGCCATACTACTGCGTTGCTGGCGATGACAAGGCTTTTGGGCGTGATATTGTGAATGCACACTACAAAGCCTGCCTATATGCTGGCATCAACATCAGTGGAATCAATGGAGAAATGATGGCCGGCCAGGTATATCGCAGCATTAATGTACTCCTTTTCTTATTCATCATTCTTTACCCTCTTGTGTTAAATTCTTGATCATATACACAGTTGTTAATCCATTTTTATTTTTATTTTTATTTTTCTAAATCCTTACTAATTCAATTCATTCTTCAACCTCTCGTGCAGGGGGATTTCCAAGTGATGCCCGGCCAGGTATATTAATGCAACTATTTCCATCACTCCTTTTCTTATTCATCATTCTTTAGCCTCTTGTTGGTTATTTATATATTTTTTAATTTTTTTTTTCCAATTTCGTTTTAATCCAATCCATTCTTCAAACTCTTATGTAGAGTGTTCCTGCTCCTGCATCTGGAATTTCTGCTGGTGACCAGTTTTGGATTGCTCGTTATATTTTGAAGGTACCTCATGGCTGCTGTCACTCTCTTTGTCGCCATCATTTTACTCTAAATACTTGAACTAACGCCCTTGTTTCTGTTTAATAGAGGATCACTGATATGCTTGGGGTGAGACTTTCCTTTGACCCCAATCCGATTCCGGTATTGAAAAAACTTTCCCATCTGGGTTCAAAATATTTTGATTTCTGCTAAAAAAATTTTCTATTTTAAGGATATTTTCATTGGACTTGATTGGATATTGACCCTTGCCATTTGGGGTTCTTACAAAACCAGGGTTATTTGGAGGGAGCTGGTGCACGGATAATTTTCAGGTAAGTCTCATTACTTGTGAGAGAATTGTGTAAAATTTTCTTTGCTTTCTTCATGCATGACAAGTGTTTGATAATATGCTAGTACCAAGTCCATGGGAGAGGTTGGATGCTATGAGGTATCCACGATCAAACTTGAGAAGCTGAGGATGAAGCACAAGTTGGACATGGCGGCTTATGGAGAAGGCAAAGAGAATCGTTTGCCAGCCAAAACTGTCTTACTGGTAAGCAATGCAATTGGAGAGACATTATCATGTTTCTGGGCATTTGTTGTTGTCTAGGGCTTGTCACTGCCATGGTTCCTAAACCACGTCCAAGTTTGCTTTCATTTCTCCCCTTCCATGTCAAAAGATCAAACCGAAATCAGAGATCCTGCATTAATCTTCTCTGACTTTTGAACTCAGTTTCTTACTTTCCTTGATAAAAATTACGTAGGTACATTCCATCTACAAAAGGCTGATAAATAAGTCCACCATAAAAAATATTGAACTCAGTTTCTTACTTTCCTAGATAAAAATTACGTAGGTACATTCCATCTACAAAAGGCAGATAAATAAGTCCACCATAAAAAATATATGTTAAGTATAATTCACCTTTGACTTGTTAAATGTCTGTATTACCTTACTTTTGTAAATGACATTATCAATGTTTATGTGCATTTATTGCCATTAAATACATGTCACTGCCATAGTTCCATGTCCAAAGGTCAAAATTTTTTACAACGTTTTCTTACTTTTCAGAAAAGGTTTTGAAGTTGATTCCGTATCAACTTATTATTAAAAGACTTGTATGCATATCAAGTACTTTCTTAAGTAGAATTTATTTTTTTACATATTTACAAGTTTTTTAATGATTTATATATATATATATATATGGATTCTAATTAAGAATGTCTCACTTTACTATCATTTGGCATTGGGCAGGCTTTTCCACACCGCGGTGCCTCACTTGGAGCTGGAAGCGGCACAAAGGGATATATTATAGAGGACAGGAGGCCTGCGTCTAACATGGACCCATACGAGGTTACTTCCCAGATTGCAAAGACCACCATTATCTGGAAACCAACAGCCTTTGAGATCCTTGCTGCTATGATACCCTTTCCCCGTTGGATGAAGAGACTCTTTAGTCGGACCTGCTATTAAAATGAACTAAGCTTTATCAACAATTTTAATCAAATGCCTATCATGGCATAATGATTATCGTTGTTGTTATAATGATTGTTGTGGAATTCCAAATTTCATTTTCTTACAATGGAAATATTTGTCGCCCCTTCGTCACCCTCTTCTTTTTCCTGACCTGTATTCTACCACTGAGATGTACATGATTTGACTGTATTTAATGGATGTGTTATTAGCTTTTTGACCTTGGAATGGTAACGTTCTTCCTTTGCATTTTCTAATTTCATTGAATTTAAGTTATTTGGTTGGTGACATCCCAGAGTTCATTTAATTATTATTCAAAAAGGTTAACAATGAAGTTTATCTCTGTAGAACATAGCAGTATAGAATCGATGTTCTTTAAACATTTGGAAACATGGTAGCTAGGCTGATGAAGAGCCTAAAAACTACTCCATGAACTAATAGCAGAAACCGAAGACTACGTCACCCTGATTCAGAAACTCTCAAAAACTCCATATTCTCTCTCAACCTTCTTGCCTTCTACGTTCGTATTCCTCTTGTAGGGTCCTTTCGTCCAACTCCCGATATAATCCGCCAGGTCCCCACCTGGACGACGATCACATTCTCCTAGCAATCTCTGAAGCTATCAACAATTCCCAAACAAAGCCTTTGGATTCCCCTCTCCTAAGGATCCTCCCTTCGCTCAATGCCTATCATGTCATCAATCTCAGCAAGTTCAACCCTCACTCTATTTCCCTTCTTCTTTCCTTTCCAATTGGATCGCTTGTCACCGCCCTTTTCGCCACACTTTCCAATCCTACCGCGCTACGGCCCACTTCCTGTGAACTCATTGGATGCTTCCTGAAGCTCAATTTCTCCTCCAAATCCTAGTGTCTCGGAAAGGCAAGGACTTTGCCTTTTCATTGTTTGCTTCTATTCAGCAAACGGGAGGTACCCACCAATCCAATCTTGTATTAGATGTTTTAATTACTTCTGATATGGATTCTGGATTTGTTCAGGCTACGATTTAATCTTTTTCGTTGGCTAGGACAAATAAACTCCAAGTCCCATTTTGTGCTTGTTGTCATCTGCTTGATAAGATGAAGAAGTTGAAATCAGATGAGTCTGCCTGGGCATTTTATTTGGAGATTTTGGATTGCGGACATCCTCCAAAAGCTTATAATTTCAATTTTTTGATGCATAGGTTTTGTAAGGAAGGTAATATTAGAAATGCTTAGTTGGTATTTGATGAAATGGGGATGAGAGGTTTGCGTCCTAGGGTGGTTAGTTCCAACACTCTGATGAATGGGTACCGTAAATCAGGGAACCTAAGGGAGGGGTTTAGGTTGAAGAGTGTCACGGAAAATGAAAGAATCTTTCCTGATGTTTTCACTTTTAGTGCTTTGATCAATGGGTTATGTAAAGAGAGTAGGTTTGACGAAGCAAATCTTCTGTTTGATGAATCGAGAGGTTTGATGCCAAATTATGTTACTCTCACTACTTTTAATTGATGGGCTATTAATGTGAAAGCCAGAAACCAAAGTTAAGGATATTGGCTTCCTGTGAGCTACTGGAAATTAACTACCTAATATTAATGCCCAAGTTAAATCGTACAAGAAGTGCTGTGATGGCAGATAACAAACTGCAGATTGATATGCAGAATCGGGCTAAATGCTTTTGCTAGTATCTAGGTGTTTTTAATTAAGGCTTGTACTGAGATATTTTTCCAAGAGTTACTATTTTCCTGAAGAAGAATGTCATCTAATTATGTTAATTCTCGTGTCTGTAATGTGCATTTTTCACTTGATCAGCTCAAGGGATGTCTGTGATGTGCATTTTTTATTTTCATTAAGTCATTAAATCCGCCCTAAAAGATTAGAATTAGATGAGGGGCTTTTAAATTAAATCTTTTAAATGAGTTGGGATAAAGTATGTATCTTGAAAGTGTCAATATATTATATGATTGGTCATATTAATAAAATTTAATATTAGAAATTAAATTAAGATTTTATAAAATTAAGATTTAATAAATAAATTTTTAAATTATAAGAACTAAATTAAAAATTAAATAAAACTATAAAAACTAACACAATAGTGAACCTTATTCAAATAAACAATTCAGCAATGGCCATGAGCATCATAATAAATTTTGTTTTTACAACAATGGCCCATCGAAGGAATTCAAGGCAAAAGTTCAAATAAAATGGCCGATCTGATAGAATCAAAGTTCTTTGGGTAGGGGATCAAATTTAACTCCAACCCAATGAACTAAATTTGAAGTCAACTTATAAGAATTTTTTTTAGTCTTATTCGCATAAAATGAATTTTTTTTATAATTCAAATTATAATTTTATTAATAAAATCATAATTTATAAATTAATTATATTTTAATATCTTATATAAAAAATTAATTATATCAATAATATATATATATTCTTAATGAAACATGAAGGCTGTACCTTGGCGTTTTTATTAAAAAATAAAAAAATGTTAAAGATTTGTGTCATATGTTTTCACAATTGAACATAACAAATTTTTTTTTAAGTGTCAAAAATATTCGTGCACGAGACTAAGTGAGTAAAGGGTGTTGTTTGACAGTGGGAATGGGTGAATGAATATAGGAATATATGATTTGATGAATATATTAGGCCAGGCCATGTTTGGTACCCTGAAATAGCAAAGAAAGAATGGGATACAGGAAACGAATTAGGCATTTTATTTGTTTGGTATGCAGACAAGCAACTGTTCACTGGAACGAGCTTGCCTTAGCTCAAGTGAAGGAAAGAGGTCACATTCGTGGGAGAGAAAAGCCAAAAGACATAATTGCCCCTAACCTTATCATCCTTTTGATGGTCTCAAGAAGCTTTGTGACTCAGTTTCATGTACGCTAGCTCCATTTCAGTCTAGACCTGCGCTTTTTGCCAATTGCCTTCGAAGCCTCCTCCTTCACCAGCCATTGGTTGTGGTGGAGATCTGCTGTCGTACGGCATCTTCCATCGATATCCTATTAAAATATTTTAATTTAATTATTATTGGAATATTTGCAATAAAAGTATATTGTGACATTCCACATTTTACTATTGGGATATTTTAAATGAAAGAATATTAAGATATACTATTATTATTTGAATTTTAAATTTTAAATATTCTAATAGTGACTCAAAAATTAAGGGATTAGTTTTGAAATATAAAACAGTTAATGGGTTTAGTGGTCTATGATTTCTAAATGACTATATATATATATATATATATAATGTTCTTTGATAGGAAGAACAACGTATTTTGATTGAACTATTTTATTGCGAGATTCCTGACAACAAAAATTTCTCTGAAAATCATTATCATTGAAGTCTTCCAACTTGTCACAAGAAGCTTTTGACAAGATTGAATTTTTTTATTCTTTTTCTGGTATTCACAAATTGCAGGATTTGAAAACAATTTTTATGGATTAAAATTCCTACATCAAATTTATAAGCATGCCTAGAGATATTTATGATCCTTTATTGCTTCCCACAAGTTCTTATTGAATTGATATTTAAGTAAGTGAAATTGCATGATTCAATTTACATTAGTATCAGAGTTTGTCTTTGATTAATTCTACCTGCAATATAAGAATTCAAATGTCTTAGTTTTTATGGTAATAGAGAAATTAAGAATTGCTCGTTTGGGTTGAATTTTATATGATATTGAATCATTCAAATTTGTGGGATGCATTTTTCGTGCATATATTGTTTTATGATTGAATGGTTGTGCAACTATAGTTGTGAGTGTTTCTATTGTTAAAACCATTAAAGTTCCATTGTGCATAATTTAAATATAATGTTTTTAAGCAAGAATTTTGTTTTCAATGCTTGAAATTGAATGATCTCAAGTTTCTAAATGTCTTAGCATTGGGATAGTTGAAAACAGAGCTTTATATTACATGATTTAGCTAATCAAACTTGCAAGTCTATAATAGGTCAAAACCAAATCGACATAATCAAACTAGAGCAAGAAGATAACTAAAAGAACAAATTGTTAAGGTCGCTTGCCAAAATGACATGTCATCTTGGAGTATGGGGAAGCCACATTTTAGACCTCCCAAAAGTAGCACATCATTTTAGCTTTAGCATTGAAACACACAGTTTCACTTATTATATAGTATGGGGCAAACTTGAATGCATTTTTTTTTTCTAGCTTGTGGCACACTTTTGCACTAGACATCTTGGGCCTTTGTTTCTTGTAATCTCTAGTTAGCCAAAAAAAAACTTAAGAGGATGTTGGGCCATTAATGAAATGGGCTTGGGCCATTTTTTGTTAAAAAAAGCACAATTTTGGGCTAAAAAAGATTTATGGACCTTTTAAGGCTAATTTTTAGACCTTTTTTTTGTGGCTATGTTGGCATCAAAACTACATTTGGCCTATTTTTGGGTTTTGTCTAGAATCTATTTTTTGGTTCTTTAGGTTATTTTAATTTTTGGTTTTGACCCAAAATTATTTTTGGATTGGAGGAATTATAAAAAATTATAATTAAGTGCTAATTAATTTGTCTAAATTTTTAAAAAATTATTTTAGGCAAAATTTTGACAAATTTATGGAATAATTATAAATTCTCATTAGGATACAATTAATTAGTGCATATTTATGGATATTTAACTGTACATAATGAACTTATATATTTTTATAATTAGCATGTATAAGTTAAACAAGTAGCCTTAGTATCATTTATAACTGTATATATGCATTTTTTATTTGTTCCTATGAATATAAAGATCACATATGAATTTAAAATATCAACTCTAATTACATAAGGCCAATTTTGGCATATTTTGAATAAAAAATTAATTTAAATGCTATTTAATTTAGCCTAAACTATTGAAAATTATTATTTTAAACAATTTTGGCACATTTTGGAATAAAAATCAATTTAAGTTTTATTTAATTTTTTGTCCTATTTTAGAAAAAAAAAATTAGGTAATTTGGCACATGTGGAATTTTGTGAAAATTATTTTTTGGTGCTATTAAATTTTCTTCAAATTATAAAAAATTAATGTGAACAATTTTTGGCACATTTTAGACAATCCTAAGGGGGAATTTTAATTAATTAATCATATATAGTTTAGTTGATTAATTAATTATATAATTCTCATCATGTAATGGATATTTTAGTGCATATATATGTTTTACATATATATAACGAACTTAGATGTTTTATTATTAGCATGTATAATTAGGAAGCAATCATAGCATTCTTATGTAATTGTGTATATGCATTCTTGGTTTGTTTTTCAAATATAGCTATCACATAAAGATTTAAAGATATCAATTCTAATTAAATATGTGGTTATATCATGTCTTTGCCCACAGAAAGACAATTATGATCGTGTACCAAAGTAGGATAAAATAGAAATTACTTTACATTTTTTGATATGCCCGCAGGTATTAAAAACATGAATGCATTCTAATTTTATCATAAACAATCCATAAATATATGCAATGCTAAGGTCTTTGCCCCCATAAAGATTTTAATGACACAAATTTTATGTTTAGTATGTCTTAAATTAGTAAGCGTACATTTAAAATGTGATGATTGATTGCTTCATATAGTGTTTGTATAAATGTGATTAAAGTTAAATCCTAAATTTACAGTATTATCATTTTTTCAATTACTAAAATTGTTGAGAGATCATTTTAATTAAGGATAATTATAGAGCACTGAAGGAAGTAATCTTCCTTCATTTAGAGTAACCTTAACTATGCTTTATGATAAGAAAAGCCTTTTGTACCTATTAATACTAACATAAGATTTGAAATTGTATTGTGTAGGTGTTAGGAGTGATTTTATCATCTTAGCATAATGTTTATTAAATCTCACTTAAAGGCTAGTTGTCTTAGGTTCATATCGAAATATGAGAAGGTTAGGGACTATTTATAGGTTAAAGATGAAATTTTATAAGTCATCATAAAAGTCACTTGCTTGTATACTAATAATAATTTAGTTCTCTATAAAATAAACTGATAATAAAAGTGGGCAAAAGTATATAATACAAATGTGAGACACAATCTCATAACTTAAGTCTCTTAAAATAAATATCTTCATTTTATTTTTGGTGTAAATGATCCTTAATTAGTTATCCCATCAATATAAACCATTATATATTTCTTATAAAAACACGCAAGGAAAGGTGAACAATAAACATTTTATTGGACATATGCGTACAAGAAAATAATAAGCTTATTTGTAACATAATGAGGTTCTACATGATGTTCATTTAGTTACTAGCTCTAAGAGGGAGGCCATAAAGGAAGTGGCATATATAAAGTGATTACCTTAAGAAGAAAAGTCTAATTAGAGAAGAAAAGATATACTCTTTTCTCTAGTCTGTAATCTCATGTAATTTTAACTTATCATGAGTGAGAGTTCCTTTAAAGTATGGCATAGGAAATTGAAAAATATCTTCATTGAGAAAGTAAAGGAGTTTATAAAGAATGGGGTTCTTGAATCTCTAAACCTTATCAATTTAGATTCATGTGTGGATTGTATTAAAAGATAAGCATACCAACATGTCACTTTTGAATTGTTAAAGATTATATACACTAATATTTGTTAATATTTGTTAAAGGAGTTAGAAGAATTTTTAAATTGTTAAAGATTATATATATTATTGTTGTCTTAATTTATGTTCTAATAATCAAAAAGTATTTTATTCCTTTTATTGGTAACTTCTTACACTACATGCACACCTACTTGCTTTATAAGTAAAGTAAGGCATTTGATGCCTTTTAAGGTGTATAAAGTAAAGATAGAGAAATAATCTGGTAAACAGATTAATATGTTAAGTTCAAATAAAAGAGATGAATATTTTGACAAGTACACATGTGATGGATAAACACCTTGTATAGAGATGCATTTAAGATAGTAGTGTATATTTTAAATATGGTTCCAATAAATATTGTATCTAAGATACCCTTTAAAATCTAAAAAGGTTAGAAATTCAATGATTCATACACATGTATAGGGTTATTCTGCAGAGGTAAGAGCATATAATCCACATAAAAGGAACTTAGATTCTAAGACTATCATTATACATTGAGTAAATAGAGAAGTTTAAGGGATATAAATTATACTATCCTTCACATTAAATCAGATCTATATAATCTAGTGATACCAAGTTCTTAATAATGACATAATTAATAAGAATGATCAACTACATAACTAAGTCAATAGAGATTATCATATACAGCAAACTATCTCTACTAATTATGATAGAATGCTAGTTTTACATGACCCTTTATTCAATGGAGTGAATGTAAAACATAATAAAGTTTTAGAAATCACAGTTGACCATGCTAGAAACTAGAAGTATCGACATCTAGATGATCTTATCACTTCTTGATAAGGCACCTCATAATGAACAAAAGGCATTTTAAAGTAGTGATAAAAAATACTCTCATTGAGCAACATTAACGTTAATAAGAGGTCAAATTGAAAAGATTGATAAAGGTTAGAAAATTGGCAATTTCTATATATACTACATAGTGTACCTTATGAAATTGGACTAAAATATAAATATTGAAAATGATCACATAACATTTTTTGTAAACAATTAGTATAAATTCTAAATTATGGCATGATGTCATAATAAATGAGATGGAATCTATGCAAATAATAATGTTTAAAACCTTATACAATTACTTAGTGGGACGAAGGTACTTGGCTATAAATAAGTCTTTAAAACCAAAAGGATTCATTAAGCAACATTGAACGCTACAAGATTAAATTGGTTGCCAAAGATTTTACACAAAATGAGGGAATTGACTATATAGAGATATTATATTATATAATGATTTATTTCATATCTTTATGGCTTTAGTTACCCATTTTAACTTGGAATAACATCAAATAAATGTAAAAATGGTCTTGCTTAATTGTAATCATAAGAAAAATGTGCACATGAAACAATTTGAAGGGTTTATCAAATATCAAAGGAGAATTTAGCATGCAAGATTAAAAAAGATTATCTTTGAACTTAAGCAAGCCTTACGACAATGGTACTTGAAGTCCCATGATCACATTTCTCAATTTTATTGACAACATAATGTATCCTTATACCATAAGGTAGTGGGAGTGAAGTTATCTATTTGGTTTTATATAAAGATGACATATTGCTTATATCTAATGACATGGGGTTGTTACATAAGGTAAAACAAACATTGTTCAAAAACTATAATATGATAGATATGGGTAAGGCATCTATGAGAATCTATATAAAGATATCTCAAGGTATTTTAGGCCAAGCATAAGAAACTTATATTAATTAAGTACTTAAACATCTATTGATAAAAGGTTGTTCACTAAATGTGATGTCTATTATGAAAATAAACAAATTTAATTTGTTTCTATGTCCTAAATACAATCTTGAAAGAGAAAAGATTGAGAATGTTTCTTTTATTTAGTAGTTAAAGGCTTAATGTTTATCTAGATATGCACAAGACTGGACATAACTTTTACTAAAAGAATGTTAGATACTAAAGTCATTTAGGCTGAGATCATTGAATTAAAAGTTGTAATGATTGTTATGAAGTACATTTAAGGTAAATTAAATTTCACACTTACATATAAAAGAACCAACAATTTGGAAGATATTGTTTATACAGATTCAAACTTAGCAAAATGTGTTGACTTTAAAAGAAAAAAGGCCAACATTGTAATACATCTTTATACTTGTTGAATTAGCTATATATCATAGAAGAGTGCAAGAATACTAAGCAATCATTAATTGTTACTTCTATCATGAAAGACTAAATTTATATCTAATTTTAAGGCAAGATCATAGGGTAATTTGATTGAGAAGTTTCATTATTGGATTTCAAATTGTGGGTTAATTTTGAATCTATTAAGGAATACAATGAACATATAAAGATAAGTAGTCATAGAACACATAAGAAATAAAGATTCTTTAACTAATAGCATACATTTTAAAAGAGTTTAGGAATCATATCTCTTATGTAAAAACTTAAACCATATGGAGTTATTGTTGGTCTAGTTGAGATATGTTTAATTAATGAAATTCAAATTATGGTTTGTTATCTCTATATCTGATTATGCACATTTTAGTGAGATTGACAAACATTTGACTTTAAAACCGAATAGACATTTAAGGTCTATTCATAAAGACTATTACCTTATCAAATTTAAAACATATTGTATCTTATGTATGAAAGGTAATGCTTACTTTCAAAGGACTTACCACTATAGTTCTTGTAGTATTTGTTTAATTTATTCATAACGTGCAATCTATCAAAATATATTCAGGCCAAGTGAAAAAATATTAGAATATTTTAATTTAATTATTATTGGAATATTTTAAACAAAGGTATATTAAGATATTTCATATTTTGCTAATGGGATATTTTAAGTAAAAGAATAATAAGATATTTTATTATTATTTAAAATTTAAATATTCTAATAGTGGCCCAAAAATTAAGTGATTAATTTTTGCAAATAGAGTAGTCAATGGATTAGTGGATTCAGTGGTAAATGATTTTTGAACAACTAAATACATTATTATCTTTTATGAGAAGATATGACGTATTTTGACTGACCCATTTAGTTGAAAAGTTCCTTGATATGAGAGACTTCCCTAAAATTCACCATTATTGAGGCCTCCCAACTTATTAGAAGATACTTCTGACAAGAATGAATTTCTTTAGATTTCTTCTGGTATTCACAAATTGCAGATCTGAAAATAAATTTTGTGGATTAGGATTTTTACATTAGATTTATAAGCATGGTTTGGAGGTATGTGTGATCTTTTATTGCTTCCACTAAGTTCTCATTGATTTGATATTCATGTAAGTGAAATTGCATAGTTTGATTTAAATTTCCTACCGGTGATTCTCTTTTCTCGAGCTCGAAGAAGATGAGATCTTGTTTACTCTTTGATTTCTTCCCTCTTTCAATCTTGTTCCTTGCAAATTCTCAAATGTTCTCTTTTTCAATCTTGGTAGCCGTGGTTTGTTTGGGCATGGCTTACTTGAACTTTGCAAATCAATGGCTTATAAGAAGTGCTCTAATGGAAGATACCAAATTGTTGATTGATATGCAGAAGCGGATTAAATGCTTCTGCTAGTATCTAGGTGTTTTTAATTAGATATTTTTCCAAATTTAACTATTATCCCTGAAGAAGAATGTCATCTTGATTATGCTGATTCTCGTGTCTGTAATGTGCATTTTTTACTTTGACCATGTGCTCTTAGGTTTATTACCTTCGGCCATAGGCAGAGCAAGGAACTTACCTTGATTGATCTGTTGAAACATAATATAGAAGTGGATTATAATATTTCATTTCTCATTCTTTCAATCATATTTGGAACGTTGTGGTAATGCTCATGTAAGGAGAACATTATTTCATTAGAAGTCTCAGATTTTGCCTTGGATCAATATGTCATTTCATCCTTACTATTCTATGGTGATCATGAAGTTTTCACATGAAGGTTTCTGTGGATTTTTTAACTTCAAAAGGAGTTTGATTGTTTACAAGTTTATAGTGCAAGCCAGCTAAAAGATTACAGCTATAAGCCCAGATTTTATGATCTTATATTGGATTTAGTTTGTGATGAGGGTGTATCTTTTGATCTCTAGTTGCTGGTAACAAGTCTTTGCTAGAAGAAATGGCAAACATTAGTGGCTTTTTGCATGAGATTTTATTGGCATATGGATTCTCTAATCTCCGGTTTGTATATATGATGAACACTAGGAAAAAGTATGGTACAACTCTTTATTTAACCTTTTCTCTTATTCTCACCTCTTGGGCTAATACAAGAAGGGTAAAGATGTCCTAATTAGCACCTAAACTTTTACTGCATGAGGATGTCAAGCTTAGGTCAATCTTAAAGATGGAAGCTAATGCCACGTGAATTACAAACTTACTGACTAAAATACATGAGGTTTTTTCCTATAAACTTATCGACTGAAATGTGTTTCACATAGTTATGTTGTCAGTGATGCTCTTACCTTACTTAGAGGTGGCAAATAGACAAATTGTAAATCAAATTATAATGAGCGGGTCAAAGTTGACCCATTGTTAGAAGATATTATGGTTAGCTTTAGCATTTCTTATGGTACATATTACGTAGAGAAATAATGATCATACACAATATTGAAAGAATTCACTCCCATTCGCATATAAAAACATGTAAATCAAGATCTCTAGTAGTTCCACTATTGTTTTTCCTTTTTCTCTTTGAATAAAAAGTTTGCTAGGCTTTTAATTAGACTGAACAATCACAAAAAGGAGATAAAATGCATGTTGTGCACATATATAGAGTGGCATGACATGACATGATGCAATTACAGAGGCCTGGAATGGATTAGGTTCCATGGAGTGGAGTGAAGCAATCTACCTTGAACACTAGAATAGAGTGTGGCAGCAGCGTCGACGTTGATGAAGTGCCACATGGATGGACTGCGATGAAGACCATTGAGCACTCAAGGGATGTCATGTGCGAGACTGAGGGAGTAAGCATTGCGTGAATATTGGGCCAAGACTGTTGTTTGACTGTGGGTATGAGTGAATGAATATATTGGATTAAGAGTAGATGCATCTCACGCATATTCATGATCCATCAAAAAAACCGCCCATTAAAAGTTAGATTCAATTTGACTCCATCCATTAAATCCATAACTTTAATGGATTGAATCGGGCCAATAATTTAGTAGAGGAATTTATGAGTTGGGTTATCCGTTACTATACCTAAAGCCAGAGATGAGGCTCCTCTAGGTTTTGGCGGAGAGCATTCCCTGTGCGAGCACAAAGTGCTCATGAGATTTCTTATTTGAACCAATGCATTTAAATTTTTAGGACTTGGTAATAACTAATAACGTGGCTGAGTACTTCTTTTTTTTTTTTAAATCAAAATAATATTATAAACTCGAGAATATTATATTCTAATTATGATATAATAATTAAATATAGAATAACTTATTTTAATAAATTTATTATCATAATCATACTCATTAACTATATCAAAATTAAATTAATTCTTTAAAAAACTATTGATTGGTGATAAAGGGGAATAATAAATTACTAAAGGAGTGTTAATAAGCAGAGAATTAAAAGTATAAAAAACTATATCAAGTCCAATCCTACACACATTGCTGAAATCCAAAATATCAAAACTAGAAGTGCTAAAAAGGTCGCTTGGGAGGAGACCTGTGATTGGAGCTCTTTCTTGTCTACCTCTTTTTGGTAGTATGTGTCCTATATGTGTGACTGGTCACTGGTCTGCGATTTGTCAAATGAAGAAAGAAGGTATCTGCAGTTCATGATGATTATAACTCTGTCTTTTCCCATAAAGGATAGCACAATTACAAGGTTGCTCTTTTTATTGTGAAAATAAATAATAACTAGTTTCTTAGATTTTGTGTTCAGCCGTTCTACTTTTTCTCTCATTATATATTATACATACCGGTAAGGTTTACTGTTGAGATTAGTCCGAATTCTCTATAATTAATATTTTATTCAATAATTAAATTAAAATTTATTGCACCGGAGATAGACATTAAATCTAAGTTGTAGACTATCTCTTTAATATTCTGATCCTTTTATAAATTAAATCTTGGGAATCTTGAAACTTGCAAAATGTCTATGGATTTAGTTGAGTTAGATTCTTCGATTTCTCCTTAGATTCGTTACGGAGGCAGATTGAGAATGTAATTAAATTATATCATTGATAATTATTAATAGATAAATAAGATATAAAAAAATGTCTTATATCAATTGACAATTTCAATTTGTGATATATCTATTATTTTTAACAGTAATTTCGACCTAATTCAGAAAATAAAAAGAGTTTTTTCCCCCCTAAAAATCATAATTTAAACATTTAAAAAGGTGTACGAAGACTTTTATTTGAAGAATCTAATAAGTGAATGAAGATTTGAATTTTTCTTGTTAAGTATGTATAAATAACTAAGAATGATGAAAATAAATAACCATTGCATAGAGTTTAGCCTTTGTAAGGCTCTTATCCTTCAAATTAGATTCTTGGCATAGTGAGACACAACGAAGTGAGAGTATGTATAGAGTCTTTTTTTTTTTTTAATTTACATGCATTCCTTCTTTTCTCTCTATCTCTCTTTGATTATACTATATGCACTTAATTTATAAAATATAAAGGATCTGAACTATCTTTCAAATTAGAATTACATTTTTTAAAAAATAAATGTAAACATCTAAAAATGTATACAAAGACCTTCTTGTCATGAGATATTAAGACTATATAATTTTTGAATTAATTAAAATACTAATTTGTTTTTCCTGACTGAATGTGATTAAGCAACAATACACCAATATATAAACCAATATAGCACTTTTATATAGATAATTCATCTCAAAAAGTAGCAACAAACTAATACACAAATCAAAATTTCAGACCATGGCAAATCACGCAACAAATGAAAAACAAATTGGCAATTAATTAGACCATACATGAAGCAAAATTTGAAAGGAAAAAAAAATACTGAAAAGAAATATCCTAAGCAAATTCACAATACAAAACCTTCAAATTATAGTAATGAAAAAGAAAGAAAGAAAATAATCATACCTTTGATATAGTAGCTCATGCAAGTCATGGTGAAAGTCTAGAGAGTGAAGATTTAGAAAGAGAAGAAAGAGAGAAAAGTTAGAATTAAAAAAAAAAACAAAAAGGTATGAAATGCCATTCTAGAAAGCTTAAAGGAAGGGAGAGGGTGGTGCAGGAAAGGAAGAGACAAAGGGCAAGGTGACAAGGGGAGGAGAACGAGAAAGGAGGAGATAGAAAGGAGCATACCTATATGTGTGTGTCTACCTAAGGGAGGGGTATTAAATTTAAAATAGCAATAGATCAACAAGGGAAATATTCCTTGCTAATTTAAAAAAAAAAATTAGCGAGGAATATAAGGTTAGTGACAAACACAGCATACTGGGGGACGTGTCTCTCGGCTTTCCATCGTCAAGTTATTGCAAAAGTCATCCTTTTCTCTATCTAGGCTGCATTGAATCAATGAGGGAATTATGTTTTTTTTTTTGGTCCCTTACTAATTGGGAAGAACTAGTAAGGGAATACTTCCTTTATTGAATTCTCTTGCTATTTTGTCATTTTCTTAGTGTGTTAGTTAATATAAATATAAAACTTACAAGAATGTGGATTAATTTATGCAAATTGATGAATTAATGAGTTCTATAGCTCTAATTTGTAATGAAATTCTAAATTTGTAAGTGTCTTTAATTGCTCTAATGAATAAATGCATTCATTATGTTTATATTTTATCTCAATTTATCTATTTTGTTTTTATGATCAAGAATAAGTTGTAAAACACACTTTTCCAATTTGATAACCTATAAGTCCAAGGTATGGTAGATATTACCCTTTCCATCTCTAGCCTCAAACCTGAACCCATTTTTCTTAATTCCCTTATCGTGCCCAAATAGATAAATTTTATGAGTATCCATCAAATATGAATATTCTAATCATTCCTAATTGTATTGATTCTATAATATCATTTTAAGGGTGAATTACATTCCTTTTTTCAAAAAATTAATCATTGAAGTTAAATATTAATTTTAAATTAACATGACATATATTATTTAAAATTATCTAATAAATATTAAATATAGCTATAAGGTATAATTGTGCATCCCTGGGGCATAAATATTTAAGGGTGTACAAAATCGAATCCATCCAGTTCCAATTGGTTCAAGTCAACCAAAACCAACTAATTAATTGGATTAACCAAATGGAATTTGGCCAAAAGCAATTAGGTTGATTTGGTTGTTGGATGATAATAATAGACATATAATATCAATTATTGACTGATTACATATTAATATTTTATATTATATATATTCAATTATATATACTTAATATATTTTTAAATTTTTAATAGACAAGTAAATATCTAGCCCTAACATTTGCTTTACTTCTCTCATATTGTGATACTCCTAAACTTTAGCAATTCATTCTCACTTCTTAGCAACTGCAACGTGTCTTTTTCTTATAATTAAGGTTATAAAATATTCAATGTTAAATTTTAAAAATGTTTCAACATTTTTTTTTCAAAAACTAACCATCCAATGCAATCTAAATTGATCCAGGATTGGCTTGCGGCTTTGTCCAAAATGATTGGATTAATTGGATAAGATTTCTTTCTATTCAATTAAAGCGGGTCAATTGGTCAAAGTGATCAAATTAAACCAATCTAAATTGATCGTCACCGTCATAATAAATACTATTAGAAATTTCAAAATTATTACTTTGATGGAATCATTAAATGTTAGATATAATTGTATAGTATATATATGGTATATTCATGCATCGCATTGATAAATTCTAGTTTAAGAGAGAAGTAAGTAGCTTTAAACCAAAATATATACAATTTCCTTTGACACACAAAGATAATCAAAATATCCCTAAGAAAACAATTATATTTTTTATTAAAAATATAATTGATTAAAAATGTATTTTTAACTTTTATTTAAACATTATGTATTTTATTTTGAAAATTATAAATGTGATTTATTCTAAATTTTAAAAAGTGACTATTCTATATTGGTCATATATATTTAATAATTATTATATTATATAAATATTAATTATAAATGTATTTTAGTTAAAATAAGTAATTTTAGCTTTTTTCTGTTACAAAAAAAATGTTAATATTATGCATATTTTGATTTTAAGATAAAAGAGTATAAATTTTTAAAATAGAAAAAAAGGTCTTGTAATTTAAACATCTCAAGAGAAGGGAAATTTATTCAAAAATTTATTAGTATTTATATTTGGTTATCTAAAAAAATTGGATAAAATTCATAGAGAAGTGTATAGTTTTTAAAATTTGAATATTAATTTTTTAAACAATATCTGATAATATCTAATTTTCTAGACAGTGTTGTTATTCAAATTTAGTAACGCCGTTTGAGAAATTGACCATAAAACTTCTCAAAACAAGAGACAAAAATATCAAAGGTGTCCCGCAAACTTCATTCCACTAAATGCCCAAGTGGCAACAGCTCAAGTGTCAATTTTTTTACGAGTCAAGCCATTTTCTTTCTCTCTCCATTATAACTAATTTTGTCTCCTGGATTGGGAATTGTTGATAATTCAAGGAAATTGGGAAAACGAAGCACCCTAATTTCATTTGTTTCAAATTTAATCAATTAGAAAGTGGTGTTGACCTCCATTTCTACTATGTAATTAGGTTTTCCTCCCGATTTGTAGCAGAAAATGAAATAGGGAGTGTGATTCTGTTCGAAGATCTAGGGTTGCAAGTTATCTGATCCCGCTGATTGTTCAACCGTAATCCAAACAAGTGTTGGCCTCTTCCCCCTTCCCTAGGGTCGACCTGTGAAATTCAATGATTTATGCAAAAGTCAGCCATGATCGATCTCTTCGCCTAAGTGGTATCGAGAACGGAAGCGGGTTCAGCACAAGCTTGGAAAGAGAGAGAGAGAGAGAGAGAGAGAGAGAGAGAGTTGCGTACGAAGAAAAGAGAGAAACAGAATTGAAAAAGGTCGGAAAGAAATTAGTGGCACCTAGACAGCCATGTCATGCCACGCTTGATGATTAGGTGATTTACAGCCCATCATTTATTGTTCTTTTCTTGCGGCATTTGCAAATGGCCAATGATTTATTGCCATTTGTTGCAATTAGAGACAGAAAACAATTTAGAATTTATCTCATGACTAGAAAAAAAGGAAAAAGGGCATCATTGTTCAACGATCTTCATGCAATGGGAAGTGGGCCCCACTCAATTAAAATCTATACACAAGATATTTGGGATCCCAGAATCTGTGAAGCGCCATCGTGGCCTAATTATACGATTTCTTAGTTTCTACCCAATAGAAACAAGTATTTGCTAATGTGCGTCATTTAAAATATATTTTTTCACTAATTGCTTTTTATTTTTCCACACGAGACTGAAGTACCGAACCATAAAACCTACGCAACATTTGGCCGCTCACGTCTCTGAATTGAATCTGGGGAACGAAGAAGGCAGAGAGAGAGAGAGAGAGAGAGAGTTTGATTTCAGAGATCGATGTCTTTGCCTTCACATCTATGCCTCTCCGACGCCATTAGATAGGCAATCACACAGATTAAATATAGTCCTCGTTTGTGATACAAAAGTTAGAGTATAAAAATTTTAAAAAAAAATTATAGTATTTTTATTTTAAATAATTAATAAATAATATTAAATAATAATTGAATAATGATTATAAAAATAAAATATAAATTTTCATTTTTCTTATCATTTCCCACCTAAGTACCAAACATGCCGATATGGTATGTCTCCTTATAGCATGACTGTCTCTTCGTTTTCTGTATGAATTTACATGAGCACGAAAGCAATATGTGGTAATTCTCATCATTTGATTTATTCTTGTTCATCCTTCCTTTGATAGATCACTTTCTAACTTACACTCTAAATCATTGTTTTTAATTTGTTTCGTACATCCGAGCATTGATCCCCTGGAATTTCATTAAATCGAATTGAACAAGACAAGGAATGATTTCTCTTTTCATTTTTAGGTTTTTCCTTTTGTTGCTTTCTGTGATCTCTTTTGCTTTGTGAAAAAGAAAATATATGAACACCAATAAAATAGCACTCGTGCTTTATATATATCTCATTGTGTCCTGTGTGTGTGTGTGTGTATATATATATATATATAAATATATGTCAATATGGGTGTTACGGCGTCGGTGTGGGGGCCAGTTCTTAGTTAATGTTCTAAATCTATTCTCAATAAACAAGTTTTGGATATTCCTGGGATTTCGTTGCTTTTAATATTTATTCACGCCGATGACTCTGGTTGTTTTTTTTTTTTTTTTTCTGTGGATAGGACTTGGATTGCGTAAATTTAAAGGCAATTATAATTTTTTTTGGGGGGAATATAAGGCTCTCGATCTGGACCAGTTAATGACCATTCTATGCTGCCAAGGTGGAATTATGATAATTCCTGCATTGGTCAAGCCCTAGTAAGCCTTTCTCCCCGCAACATCACATTTGTCTGCTTTGTTGACAATAATTAAAACAATTCTTGGATAAAAAATAATATTTCAAATTAATTATTAGTATATATATAGACGTGTTAAATATTTTTAAATAATATCTACTTTTAACATATATATACATACATACATACATATTTATTTATAATTTGACCTAATTATTAATAAATTGTCACTATTTGCCAAGAACATATCGTTTTATAATTGATGACGTAACTTTTATTTCTAATATTGTTGTATGTCTATAAAATAGCTCAGTCCATAATTCATCTTGAGGAAGTAAAAATATCATGGTCAACATATGCATGCCCTATTATATTTCAAAGTCACAAGTCATAAAATCTCAATTGTTTCTTTGAACTAAATCAAGTTAAGATATTCCATGGATAATAACAAGTTATTAATAATTGACTCTATATGGCACACTAGAATATAAATTGGGAAATTTCATTCTCTTAAATTAAGATCTAATTCTAAAGTTGACCATCATGAACTTTAAAAAATAAGAAAATATCTTATAAATTTTAAAACGTGACAAAATCATGTTTAAGTATCAAAACCCAAACATTTCTTTAGGGAGTGTTTTTACTACATTTTAAAGTATTTTTTTTATGTGGGGGGGTATTTTGTTAGTCTTAAAGTTTGTGTACGAATTTTGTAATTAGAATCTAATTTAAGAGGAAGTTTGTGTAACAATTTTATAAGTAGCCTTTAATTTAAGAGATACATAAGGTTTGAGTATTAAACTCTTAATGGAATTGACATGTTTGTGTGAGCTTATTTTTTAACATATAGTACATAACCATATAAGTGCTTAAACTTTTGATGTACTGTATGGCATTGCCCAAAGCTTGTTACCGTTAATTTTGTTAAATCTTTGAATTACTTACCCTATAAAAAGGTTCTAATAAAAAGATAGCTTTCAATCTCTATAAATGCATTAGCTTATAAACTAGACTATTAGAGTTTTAAAGTTTCAAATTTAAGTGAGAAATTGTTAGAGGTAGTTTAAACAATGTAATTGTGAATATGTAAGAGATCAATGGTGTCTTTCAAATCTTATATTGAGAGATGAAAGAAATTTGGAGTTTTTAATAAATAAAACTCCCACACATGTAAACAAAGAAGGAAGAGGAAGCTTCCAAGATACTGAACCGAAAAAAAATTGTGCAATGAAGTGGTTTAATTTTCATCCCACTAATAGTAATGTAAAAGAAGAACTTGCTCTTAAGAGTTATAAATGTGGCATATTGAAGTGATTACATGTATGGGAAAAGAACTCTTGGGCTATATAAGTATGATAGAAAGTGTCAATAGCCAAAAAGGGTGTTTTGATTTTTGTTATAAGTGTTGTTCGATTACAAGATTTTAGATGAGCTCACTCTAATCCAATCTAATTTTAAAATGCCCAAAACATTGAATAGTTACTATTAATCGAGGCTTATCTAAGGAACTAATAAAGCAAATTGTCCAAGTAATTTTAAACAAAATGATTGTAACATAACAAGTCACTTGATCAAATGATTTTTTATAGCTTCACTAGGCACGAAAACACCAAATGGAAGAAATCAAGGTACATGTTTATTTAAGGATTTATATTTTGCAAAATTTACAATAAAAAATATTAAAAATTAAAATTACTCCAAAAATCAAAATTATTATCAAGTTTCAAAAAATTTACTAATAAGTTTAGGAGAAGTACTATTAGGTTTTACAACAATTACCACCAAAGTTACTTAAATGATAATTTTCTTAAAATTTAATAATAACTTTTTTAAACTTTAGTAGTAAGTGATAATAATTTTGATTATTAAAAATAATTTTAACTTTTTAAAATCTTTTGTTCTAAATTTTACAAAATTTGAATACTTAAATATAATTTTTTAAATAATAATTATAAAAATATAATAAACATTACATTAGTAATAATTTTTTAAAATTTTTATAATAAACGATAGTAATTTTGACCTTTGACATTAATTTTAATTTTTTAAATTTTTTATTACAAATTTTACAAAATTTAAAATTTAATTTTTAAATAATAATTATAAAAATATAATAAATATTGTGTATAATACCTCTTTATAGCAATTTTGACTTGGAGATAAATTAAACCTTTGGAATGTTTGTACCTGCAAAATATCTCTGTACTAAGTTGAAGCAGATTTTTCAGTTAATTAACTGTACTTTAGATTTAATGCGGAGGTAGATTGAGAATGAAATTAATTACATCTATAGCATTGATTGGCCAACATTACCGGCCCTTCTTTCACTTTGTGTAGAAGTTGGTACATCAGTTTTCGAGCAAACAATTCATCGAAAAAAAATTGATAGAAGTCGAAGAAGAAAGCAGTGCGTGTTGACCGTTCTTACAAAGATAAACGCGTTTTGGATGGAGCAACGGCCAACGGCAGAGCGATGATAAACACGTGACACGTTTCAAAGTTGCTAAAGATAATCTATTGGACAAGCAATACAAACCCAATTATTAATCTATCTATTACATGACAAACAATCCAAGCCTAATCATTATAAAGTCTAAGAAATGGAAAACGCAGTTGGTTTACGTGCTTGGAATTGGAACCACTAAACAACGCCGTCCAATCAGTGATAACCCAGGGGAGGAAGCAAAGCTGAATTTCCGATTTTACCCCCATATGACGAAAGCTAAACGGTATGTCATCTTCTTTGTCTTGGAAAGATGGAAATATCAACCTTTCCTTCTGTCTGCCGCTTCCTGTTTCTCACTCTAGTGGAGCCCACGAATGTTGCATTCAATTATTTAAACTAAATAAAATAAGTCTTATTTATTAATAAAATAATATTAAATTATAATTAAATTTCACATTCAATTATTTACTAATATTTTATAAGATTCATTCTATTATCTACTATAATATTATTATATGAGTTTTATTATATAATTTGATTTGATTTTACTAATTAGTACGTAAATGATGTAATATGTCAAATGTATGTAAAATTTTCTTTTTTTTTCATTTCATTTCATTTTTATTTTCTATCAATTTTAGAGAAAAGATAAAGATACAATGTATGAAATAGACTAAGTATCAAATGAGTTCTATTTGAATATACAAGAGAGTGAGTGAGTGGAAATAGAAAAAAAAAAAGTGAATTATGTATATATTCTTACTCTTTATATTATACTCTTTCTCACTTCTTACATATTTTATATTATAAAAGATTTAAATTAAAAAGTCATTTAAATTATGGGTATCACATATTTTATATTTATCTTTATTTAAAATTGACAAAAAATTTTAAAAACGAACCTTTATAACCACGCGCGGGCCTCAAATCAACGAAAGCAATCATCATGCACTTAAAAGGGCTTGGAATAATGTATGCAAAAGGATTGGACTTCTGGTCATCAAATTGATACATAATTATTCCAAGGAAAAAATAAAAAAATTTGTTTCAATGGGTCACTAGAAATTCTAGATTCCATCTACGTCCCCATAATCACTTCCTCAAACGTGACATACTGACACGCGTTTGTGTTAGACGACAACGGATTCTCGAATTTGAATGATATACTGAATAAGAAATTGACAAATATAACTTCTTAAAAACTTTTTCAACCTTCAAAACAAAGTCTATAATAAAGAAAGAGAAATCTCAAAAAGTGTACCGCAATGACGCTTCGTTTTGACGTGAAATGGTCTAAAGATAGCATAGATGTTGCAATTTAAATAGCCATCGCGTGAGTCAAACATCATGAGAAATGATATAATTGAAATAATATGATAAGGGCATATTGTGCTTGTTCCCATAATAAAACTAAAAAGCTATACACCCTATTTCATAATTATCTGTTCAGTCATAATCTCATTTAATTTTTAATCAGTCATATTGCATGCCCACTTTCTATGAACTTAGATCTAATTATAGATCTAGACATATCGATTAGGGTTACAACAAACTTATTAAGATATATATGGACTTTAATACTCCTGAACTATGTGCTATATAGATAGTCCTCAAGGTACTAAACTATAATTTATTTTCCATTATTATATTCTCATCTTCTTTGCACAACCAGTCACTGGAAGAATAATAGAGGCAGGAGCACTAACTCCCTTAAATAGCTACAAAGATTCAATAAGGACACGGAAGAGGCAACATGAATCTTTATCAAAAAAACACTATTCACTAAAATATAATTAAATGCAGAGAAGTTTTTAAAAAATAATTTTTACATGCTGTTGTACTGTTTGATAAAAGAAACCTTAAATTGTGAACTTAGTTTTCCTTAAAAAAAAAAAAAGAACTTCACCATTTTATGGGCCTAAAAAAAACCTTCATGTTAAAGTCTCTTAAAATTTCTCTTCTTTCATAGCGTCACCTAACTCCTTTAACGTCCTTCCACCATATGTATGGCTAGTGGCAGTAGGTTATTTTGAATTTTGTTGTTTTCTAGCTTCTATTTTGTTAGTTTAAATAGTGCCAAGCTTCTATTTTGTGGTCAACTGTTTCCGCGCGTGGGAAAGTGAAGGACCCAGAGACGGGTGGGAGAGCCAGGAACCGACCACTTATTTTTCTTTTTTCTTTTTTCTTTTTTTAAATGTTGTCCACTATATATAGTTTGGCAGGGTGCTGGTGCTGCTCAGGTTGCTCAATTTGATACGGAGGATCTAAGAAAGCAGAGAGAGAGAGAGAGAGAGAGAGTCAGAGATTATAGTTCTGAAGAAGTTCTGGAATTCTGGTTGGAGTTTCATTTTGGAGATGTCTCTGCTTTCAGATCTAATCAACCTTAACCTCTCCGACACCACAGAGAAGGTGATCGCAGAGTACATATGGTATGTCTCTTCCTACCATGGCTGTGTTTATTTGTTATATGCATAAAGTTAATTACGTGCGCGCCAATGATTTCTTCTTCCTTAAGTTTTCCCTGTTTCTTTGATCTTTTCTGTGTGATTGTGCTTTCTGTGATTTCTTCTTCCATTTCTCAATAGACAGGTTTTCCTCATTTCTGGGATTTAGTTCTGTTTCTTTTGGAATAAGACAGTTCTTTCTTGACGGTTATGCATGGTTCTGGTTTTCTTTTGGTAGTTCTGCAGAAAAACGTGGGCCTTTTCCTGTTTTTGTCGCTGGCTTTTACTTCACGACAACCTTAACTGATACCTGTACTTAGTAATGGCTCGAAACGACACTGACTCCTTACTCTGTTTCTTTCTCATCTAAGTCCTCTGTGTACCTAACACACTTTTCAACTATTTTCCACCGATCATTCATTTATTACCTCCGATCCCTTTTTTCCTTTGCTATATTTTAGGATCGGTGGATCTGGTATGGACCTCAGGAGCAAAGCAAAGGTAATTTAATACTTCATTTTGTTAACCCAAAGAAGAAATTTCTGTTGTTTTGTTTCGTTTACTTATGTAAATATAAAATGTTTTGGAGATATAAAGACTCTCCCAGGATCAGTTAGTGATCCTTCAGAGCTGCCCAAGTGGAATTATGATGGTTCTAGCACAGGTCAAGCTCCTGGAGAAGACAGTGAGGTTATCTTATAGTAAGCATTTTCTTCCCACTAAGCTGATTCTGCCTAAGAATTTGTCAAAAAGATATACTTTTATTATTGATGACATGACTCTTATTTCTAATATTGGTCCATGTCCACCAAATGCAACAGCCCACAGGCAATTTTCAAGGATCCATTCAGAAGGGGTAATAATATCTTGGTGGGTTTGTTTTGTCCACTGTCAAGATTTCCCAAAAGCTTTTGCCATATTAAAATTGTTTCCATTGTTTGATTCGTTTCAATTATGATTGACTTGAACTTTAGGTTATGTGTGATACATACACTCCTGCTGGGGAACCCATGCCCACAAACAAGAGGCATGCTGCTGCAAAGATATTCAGCCATCCTGATGTTGCTGCTGAAGAACCTTGGTATTAGTTGTAGCTTAATGTCTGATTCAAAAGAGATGTTTGGCTCAGAACTTATTTCCTTTCTTTCCTGATTCTATGCTTTTGCTGCTTAATATGGAAATAGGTATGGATTTCATCAGGAATACACCTTGTTGCAAAAAGATGTCCACTGGCCTCTTGGGTGGCCTGTTGGTGGTGGACCTCAGGTGAATTTTTCTTTTCTGGACACAAAACTGGAAAAAAGGTTCAAGAAATGCAAACTACCCTACATTAACAAACTTAGCTAAATTAATAAAATTTGCAACAGCTTGAGTGCTTTCAGGATCCTGCAACAAACCAGCATTGAAATTTTGGAACTCTCTGCTATAGTTCCCCTTTTCTGAACCAATGATTCTAAGCTTAGCATTGTTTCTGTAATCCTGCATAAACAGCTATTGTTCTATTCCTGATCCTGGAGAAGGACCCTTCTCGTACTTTCCAACAGTCTATGCATGAGAAGGCCATTGGCATCTCCCTAACCCAAACAACGCCAAATCTGATGATTAAACTGAATCCTCTTGCTGTTCAAACCCCAAATCACCACAGACCAACCTTCATTTCCCATACCTTGTTGATGACATTTACTCATCTTATTAACTGGGACTCAGATTTCTTCTGGTTAACTGCTATAGTTCAATATTTACTTGTTCTTGAGATTTCTCTCTCATTATAACAGGGGCCATACTACTGCGTTGCTGGTGATGACAAGGCTTTTGGGCGTGATATTGTTGATGCACATTACAAAGCCTGCCTATATGCTGGCATCAACATCAGTGGAATCAATGGAGAAATGATGCCCGGCCTGGTATATTGCAGCATTAATATACTCCTTTTCTTATTCATCATTCTTTACCCTCTTGTTTTAAATTCTTGATCATTTATACAGTTATTAATCCATTTTTTTATTATTATTTTTTCTAAATCCTTTTTAATTCAATTCATTCTTCAACCTCTTGCGCAGTGGGAATTCCAAGTGGGCCAGGTATATTAATGCAACTATTTCCATTACTCCCTTTGTTATTCATCATTCTTTACCCTCTTGTTGGTTATTAATTCATATATTTGTTTATTATTTATTCTAAATTTCTTTTGATTCAATCCATTCTGCAAACTCCTATAGACTGGTCGTCCATCTGGAATCTGTGCTGGGGACCAGTTGTGGGTTGCTCGTTACATTTTAGAGGTACCTCACGGCTACTGTCACTCTCTTCCTCCTCATCATTTTACTCTAAATACTTCAACTGACGCTCTGTTTCTGTGTAACAGAGGATCACTGAGACTGCTGGTGTGGTGCTTTCCTTTGACCCCAATCCAACTCCGGTATCACAGAAAACTTTCTCCACCTGGGTTCAAAATATTTAAGGATATTTCATTGGACTTGATTGGATATTAACTCTTGCTATTTGGGTTTCTTACAAAACCAGGGTTATTTGGAGGGTGCTGGTGCCCGCACAATGTACAGGTAGGTTTCCTTACTTGTGAAAGAATTATGTGAAATTTTCTCTTTGCTTTCTCCATGCACGACAAGTGTTTGATAATATTCCAGTACCAAGTCCATGAGAGAGGTTGGGTGCCATGAGGTCTCCAAGATCAAACTCGAAAAGCTGAGGATGAAGCACAAGGAGGACATGGCGGCTTACGGAGAAGGCAATGAGAGTGGTTTGCCGGCGAAAACTGTCTTACGGGTAAGCAATGCCAAGAAGAGTGACATTATCACGTTTTTGGGCATTGATTGCCGTTTAGGGTTTGTCACTGCCATGGTTTCAAAACCACGTCTAAGTTTGCTTTTATTTTCAGAGATCCTAACATTAATCTTCTCCAACTTTTGAACTCAGTTTCTTACTTTTCTTTAAAAAGGGAAAAAAAGTATTTAGGTACATTCCGTCTACAATAGTGAGATAAATAAATTAATCATAAAGAAATCCACCTTTGATATGTTAAATGTCTATATTATGGTATTACCTTACTTTTGTAAATGACATTTTCAATGTTTGTGTGCATGCGTTGCCATTTAGTGCATCTCACTGCCAAAGTTCCATGTCCAAAGATCAAAATTTTTGAAAACAGTTTCTACTTTTTCAAAAAAATTTTGAAACTCATTCAGTATTAAACTAATTATAAAAAAGACTTGTAAATATATCAACTATATTTTAAAGTAAAATTTATCTCCCATATACTTAAACATGTTTTTTGTGATTAAATTGATCTATTTATATAATTGTAGATGGATTCTAATTAAGAATGTCTCACTTTACTCTCATTTGGCATTCGGCAGGCTTTTCCATACCGTGATGCTTCAATTGAAGCTGGGAGCGGCGCAAAAACGGCATGGAAGGGATGTATTATAGAGGACAAGAGGCCTGCTTCTAACATGGACCCATACGTGGTCACTTCCAGGATCGCAGAAACCACCATTCTCTGGAAACCAACAGCCTATGAGATCCTTGTTGCTTACCTTGCGATGATACCCCTCCCCCGTTGGATGAAGAAACTCTTTGGTCGCATCTGTTATTAATCAAAAGCCTATCATGGCATAATTTGATGCTACCGCTAGGACCCGATACCTCAAAAACCAGAGTTCAAATGCAGGCGAAAATTCGGTCGAATTTCAAATGGTCCCTTATAGAGAAGGATTTTCTGTAGTGAGTGATGATTTTGCTGCGATGGTAATGTTTTTATCCCCTTTGTCACTTCTTGTGCCTTAATAAGATCTAGAAGATCTGATTAGATTAATTGGATGTGTTGTTAGCTTTTTGACTTGGCAATGGTAGCGTTCTTTCTTCCTTCGCATTTTTCAATTTCATTGAATGGTTTTTACTTTTTGTGTAGTTATTGGTTACTAACATCCCAGGGTTCATTTAACTTTTATTCAAAAAGCTTAAGCGGGGTTTTTCTCTGTAAAACATAGCTAGAAAACATGGTAACGAGGCTGATGAACAGCCTAGAAACTACCCCATGAAGTAGTGGCGAGACATGGCCACCCAAATTCAGAAACTCTAAAAAAACCCATCATTTTCTCTCTACCTTCCTACCTTTTATGTTCATATTCCTATAAGGCCCTTTTGTCCCGCCCCACGTGTACTCCACCATGTCCCTGCAAAGACGATGATGATATTCTCCCAGCGATCTCTGAAATCATTAACAATTCCCAAATGAAACCTTTGGATTCCTCTCTCCAAAGGATCCTCCCTTCATTCACAGCCTATCATGTCATCATTCTCATCAGCTTCAACCCTCATTCTTTTTCCCCTTCTTCTCTCCTTTCCTTTTTCAATTTTGCTCGCTTCTCACCCTCCTTGTCGCCACACTATTTAATCCCAATACAATATGGCCCACTCCTTCTTCACTCACCGAATGCTCCCCAAAGCTCAATCTCTCCTCCACTTCCTAGTGTCTTTGAAAGGCAAGGACTCTGCTTCTTCATTGTTTGCTTCTATTCTCCAAACCAGAGGTACCCACCAATCCAATGTTGTATTTGATGTTTTAAATAATCACTTATACGGATATGGATTTGTTGCGGATATGATGCAGTGTTTTCGGTTGGTTAGGACAAACAAATTCCCAATCCCACTTCGTGCTTCTGGTCATCTGCGCGATAAGATGAAGTTGAACTTGTCTGAGTCTGCTTGGGCATTTTATGTGGGGATTTTGGATTGAGGGTATCCTCCAAAAGCTTATAATTTTAATGCTTTGATGCATAGGTTTTCTAAGAAAGGTAATAATAGAAACGCTTAGTTGGCATCCGATGAAATGGGGAAGAGAAATTTGCGTCCTACAATTGTTAGTAAGTACTTCTTTCTTTGATGAAGTGATTGCTCGATAATTGATGTACCAACTTCTGGAAATACGGAAGAAGAACCTGTTATGTTGGCCAATCAATACTGGATATAATTAATTACATTCTCAATCTGCCTCCGTATCGAATCTACAGTACAATTAACTAGAGAAATCAAAGAATCTATTTCAACTAAGTCCAGTGACATTTTGCAAGTTGAAAGATTTCCAAGGCTTAATTTAAAAAAGGATCAGAATATTAAAGAAACAGTCCACAACTTGGATTTAATATCTATCTCTGCAACAAAATTTAATTAATTATTAAATAAAAGATTACTTATAGAGTATTCAGACTGATCTCAGCTCTAAACCTTACCAGTATGTATAATGTATAATGAGAGAAAAAGCAGCACAACTGACTACGAAATTTAAGAAACTAGTTATTATTGATTTTAACAATAAAAAATATCAGCCTTGTAATTATGCTATCTTTTGTAAAAAGAGATAGTATTTTACTTTATTGGCCCAATTCGATCCATTAAAGTTATGGATTTATTGGATGGATATCAAATTGAATGGGTGGTTTTAAATGGATCATGAATATGCAAGGGATCCGTATACTCTTAGTTCAATATATCATTTACTCACACCCACTGTCAAACAACAGTCTTGGCCCAATATAACTAGCAGACGTAAGGGTTCAATTCAAGTTCAATTTGTTATACATTTTTAATTACTTCTTGTTGTTATATTAATTAATTTTGTATATACGTCGGGTTAGGATTTGAATCTGTCCAGAATTCTATACGAAATTCTTAATATGTGCTGCAGAGTTAGGCATCCCACTAGGGATATATATTAAGCTGTAAATGCGAAGATGCCAGCACGTATATGGAAACAGTGCATATCTTTCGCTAGCTAATGGAAAAAAAATTGAAATTAAAATAAAAGAATTAAGAAAAAAAGAGAAGAAATTTTGGGCTATAAGTATGATAAAATGTTTTAATAGTCAAAAAGGATAGTTATGCTTTTTTTTTTTTATTGATGTCTCTCGATCAGGAGTGTTTGGATCTACTCATTCGATCTAGCAATTCATGATATAATAACTCTCTCTATTCCTATAAAAGATAGCATAATTACAAGGTTACTCTTTTTTATTGTGAAAAATCAATAATAACTAGTTTCTTAAATTATGTGTTCAGCTGTTCTACTTTTTCTCTCATTATATATTATACATGCTAGTAAGGTTTATTGTTGATATTAGTCTGAATACCCTATAATTAATATCTTATTTAATAATTAAATTAAATTAAATGGCATCGGAGATAAACATTAAATCTAAGTTGCGGACTAGCTCTTTAATATTCTGATCCTTTTATAAATTAAACCTTTGGAATCTTTAAACTTGCAAAATATCTATGCATTTAGTTGAAGTAGATTCTTCGATTTCTCTAGTGAATTTTACTTAGATTTGATACAGAGAGAGATTGAGAATGTAATTAAATTACATCGTTGATAATTATTAGTAGAGAGATAAGATATAAAAAGTGTCTTATATCAATTGATAATTTCAACTTGTGATATATCTATTTTTTTTAATAGTTATTTTTTACATAATTCAGAGAATAAAAAGAATTTTTTTTGAAAATATACTTTAAACATTTAGAAAGGCGTACGAAGACTTTCATTTGAAAATCCAAGTGAACAAAGATTTAATTTTTTTTCTATTAAGAATGTATAAATAACCAAGAATGATGAAAATAAATAGCCATTGCATAGAGTTTAACATTTGTAAGGTCCTTCTCCTTCAAATTAGATCCTTTGCAAAGTCTCAGGAAGTGACACAAAAAAATGAAAATATGTATAAAGTTTATTTTTTCTTTTTATACTCATTCTCTTTTTTTTTTCTTTCTCTTACTGCACTGTATGTAGTTGGTTTATGAACTGCAAAAGATTTGAACTGTTCTTCAAATTGAAATTACATCTTTAAAAAAATAAATGTAAACATCTAAAAATGTATATGAAGACTTTCCTGTTATGAGATATTAAGACTAAATAATTTTTGGATTAAAGTACTAATTTATTTTACCTGACAGAATGTGATTAAGCAACAACACACCAATACACAAACCAATATAAGACCTTTATATAGATAATTCATCTCAAAAAGTAACAACACACCAATACACAAACTAAAATTTCAGACCATGACAAAGACAAAATGGCAATTAATTAGACCATACACGAACCAAAACTTGAAAGAAAAAAATTAGTAGAAAGAAATATCCTAAGCAAATTCACAATGCAAAACCTTCAAATTATAGTAATCAAAAAGAAAGAAAGAAAATAACCATACCTTTGATGTAGTAGCTCATGTAAGTCACAGTGAAAGTCTAGAAAGTGAAAACCTGGAAAGAGAAAAAAGAAGGAAAGAAAAGTTAGAATTAAAACAAAAAAAACAAAAAGGGGTGAAATGCCCTTTTAGAAAGCTTAAAGGAAAGGGAGAGGGTGGTGTGAGAGAAGAGGAGATAGAGGGAGAGGAAGGGGGAAATGAGGAGATCAAAAGGTGCATACTTGTGTGTGTCTACCAAAGGGAGGGGGTATTAGATTTAAAGTAGCAGTGGATTGAGGTGGAAAATATCCTTTGCTAATTTAAAAAAAAAATTAGCAAGGGATATAAGGTTAGCAACAAAGATAACGTAGTGACGGACATGTCTCTTGCCTTTCCGTCATTAAGTTGTTGCAAATGTTAGCACAAACTTGTATGCCTTTCCTCTATCTAGGCTGCATTGAATTAGTGAGATAATTATTTTTCTTTTCTAGTGTCTCGCTAATTAGGAGGGACTAGTGAGGGAATACTTCATTTATTGAATTCTCTTACTATTTTGTTATTTTTTTTATTGTGTTAATTAATACACATATAAAACTTAATTAAGTACCAATATCAAGAATGTGGATTAATTTATGCAAATTGATGGATTAATGAGTTCTGTAGCTCTAATTTATTATGAAATTCTAAATTTGTTATTGTGTTGAATAGCTTTAATTATAAATACATTCATTTTGTTTATGTTCTATCTCAATTTATTTGCTTTTGTTTTTTGATCAAGAATAAGTTGCAAAATAGACTTTCCCAATTTGATAATCTACATGTCCAAGACAGGGTGGGTGTCACCCTTTCCATCTCTAGCTTTAGACCCAGACCCAATTTTTTTTTTATTCCCTTATCATGTCCAACTAG
Organism: Erythrophleum ivorense; assembly: GCA_026724425.1. Lineage (NCBI taxonomy): Eukaryota > Viridiplantae > Streptophyta > Magnoliopsida > Fabales > Fabaceae > Erythrophleum > Erythrophleum ivorense. Next base: position 39,483,608 of record JAIUCV010000004.1, on the reverse strand, counting down.
ATAAATTTTATGAATATCCATCACATATGAATATTCTAATCATTCCTAATGGTATTGATTCTATAATGTCATTTTAAGGGTAAATTACCTTTTTTTTTTGGAAAAGTAGTCACTAAAGTTAAATATTAATTTTAAATTAAAGTGACATATTATTTAAAATTATCTAATGAATATTAAATATAGTTATAAACATAAATACTTGGGGGTGTATAAAACCAAATCCATTCAATTTGACCAAAATCAACAAATTAATTGGATCAATTAGAAGGAATTTGGCTAAAAGTGATTAGGTTGGTTTGATTGTTAAATAACAATAATAGACATCCAATATCAATTGTACTTACTGATATCATATTCATATTTTATATTATTTTTATTTAATATATTTTTAAATTTTTAATAAACAAGTAAATAGCTAACCCTAATATTTGCTCTACCTCTATCATATCGTGATACTCTTATACTTAAGCAATTCATTTTCACTTCTCAAGGGCCACTTCTTGACTCATTTTTATGGTTAAGATTAAACAATATTCAATGTTGAATTTTAAAAAAAAATTTGAAAACTTTTTTTTTCAAAAATTGATCATTCAATCCAATCTAAATTGACCAAGGGTTGAATCAAATTAATTTGGTTTTGTCCAAAATGATTGAATTGATTAAGTGAGATTTCTTTCTATCTAATTAGATCAGTTTGATTGGTCAAAGTGACCAAACTGAACCATTCTAAATTGATGAATATTCTTATAAATATTATAAGAATTTTTAAAATTATTAATTTGTTGGAATCATTAAGTATTAAATATAATTGTATAGTATATATATAGTATATTCATGCATCACATTGATAAATTCTAGTTTAATAGAGAAGTAAGTAGTTTTTAACCAAAATATATACAATTTCCTTTGAAGTGAAAAGATAATCAAAATATCCTTAAGGATAATTTTATTTTTTATTAAAAATATAGTTGATTAAAAATATATTTTTTAAATTTTATTTAAATGTTATGTATTTTATTTTAAAAATCATAAATTTAATTTATTCTAAATTTAAAGAAGTTATTATTTTATACTAGTTATATATATATATATATATTTATTTATTTATTTATTTAATACTTATTATATTATATAAGTATCAAAATATAAAGATATTTTGGTTAAAATAAGTAATTTTTAATTTTTTTTGGGTTACAAAAAAGGTTAATATTATGCATATGTTGATTTTAAATAAAGGAGTATAAATTTGTAAAATAGGAAAAAAGTTCTTGTAATTTAAACATCTCAAGAGGAGGGAAATTTACCCAAAAAGTTAATAGTATTTATATTTGGTTATCTGAAAAATTTTAATAAAATTCAAAGGGAAGTGTATAATTTTTTAACTTTAAATATTAATTTTTTAAATAATATCTGATAATATCTAATTTTTTAAACAGTGTTATTATTCAAATTTAATAACATCGTTTGAGAAATTGACCATATAACTTCTCAAAACAATAGAGAGAAATATCAAAGGTATGCCACAAAACTTCACTCCACCAAATGCCCAGGTGGCAGCAGCTCAAGTGTCAACTTTTCTTACGAGTCAGCCATTTTCTTTCTCTCTCCATTATAACTCATTTTGTCTCCTGTATTGGGAATTGTTAATAGAGTAATTCTAGGCAATTGGGGAAATGAATCACACTAATTTCATTTATTTGAAATTCAACCAATTAGAAAGTGGCGTTCACCTTCATTTCTACTCTGTAGTTAGGTTTTCTCCTGATTTGTAGCAGAAATTGAAATGAGGGGTGTGGTTCGGCTTGAAGATCTAGGGTTGCAAGTTAACTAATCCCGCTGATTGTTCCATCGTAATCCAAACAAGTGCTGGCCTCTTCCCTCTTCTTTGGGGTCGATCTGTGAAATTCGATGATTTATGCAAAAGTCAACCATGATCGATCTCTTCGCTTAATTGGTATGGAGAACGAAAGTGGGCTCAGCACAAGCTCGGAAAGAGAGATAAGAGTTGAAGAAGAAGAAGAAGAAGAAGAAGAAGACGAGGAAGAGAGAGAAACAGAATTGGAAAAGGTGGGAAAGAAATTAGTGGCTCCTAGATAGCCATTTCATGCCACGTTTGATGATTGGGTGGATTATGGCACATCATTTATTGCTTTCTTCGTGAGTGTTACAAGTGTCCAATGATTTATTGCCGTTCGTAGTAATGGAAAACAATTTAAAATTTATGTCAGAAAGGAAAAGAAAAAAGGAAAAAGGGAATCAACTTTATTTATATTGTCCAACGACCTCCATAATGAAACAGAGCATGGGCCCCACTCAATGAAAATCTTTACACAACAGATAATTGGTATCCCAGAATCTGAAACGTCATCGTGGGCTAATTATACAATTTCCTAATTTCCACCCAATTGAAACAAGAATTTGCTAATTTGCTTTATTATATATATATATATATATATATATATATATAACTTTTTCACTAGTTGTTTTGTATTTTTCCACACAAGACTGAAGTACCGAACCATAAAACCTACGCAATATTTGGCTGCTCACTTCTTTGAATTGAATCTGGTGAACGAAGACGGCACAGAGAGAGAGAGAGAAAGAGAGAGTTTGATTTCAGAGATCGATGTCTCTGCCTTCAGATCTTTGCCTCAGCGACACCACTAGAGAAGTAATCGCACAGTCCATATATATGGTATGTCTCCTTATAGCATGACACTGTCTCTTCGTTATCTGTATGAATTTACATGAGCACGAAAGCATTATGTGGTGATTCTCATCATGGGTTTGATTTATTCTTGTTCATCTTTCCTTTGATAGATCACTTGTAAATCACTGTTTTTACATCCGAGTATTGATCCCCTGCAATTTTATTAAATCGAATTGAACAAGAAAAGGAATGATTTATCCTTTCATTTTTAGGTTTTTCCGTTTTTTCTTTTTTTGCTTTCTGTGATCTCTTTTTTTTTTTTTTTTAAATAATTGTTAGCATCAACACATTTGCCTTCTGTACATGATCTCTTTTGTTCTGTGAAAAAGAAAATTTATGAACACCAATAGAATTGCACTCGTGCTTTATATATATATATGTATCTCATTGTGTTCTGTATATTATATATATATATATATGTCAATGTGGGTGTTACGGCATCTGTGTGGGGCCAGTTCTTAGTTAATGTTCTAAATCTATTCTCAATAAACAGGTTTTGGATATTCCTGGGATTTCGTTGCTTTTAATATTTCTTCACGCTGATGATTGTGGTTTTCTTTTTCTTTTCTTTTCTTTTTTCGGTGGCTAGGGCTTGGATTGCGTAAAGCAATGGCTTTTTCCTTTGTTATTGTTGCTTGTTAGTTTTTTCCTTTTTTTTTTTCTTGAAAGATGATAGCAAAGATAAGTTTCTGATTTCTCCAACACTGTCCAGGCGCTAATGGTCTTACTCAAAATCTCATTTCATTCCCACACTTAAATCTATCAATATATGATGATCAACACAAACTCCTAAGGCCAAACCTAATATCATTTTCCACTTTTTTCCCCTGATCATTATTCTCTGATCCCTTTCTTATTTTCGATATGGTAGGATCGGTGGATCTGGCATGCGCCTGAGAAGCAAAACAAGGGTAATTTAATTAATAATTCATTTTCCTAACCCATAAAGGAGTTTGTTCTTCTTTGATTTGGTTTACTTACGCAATTATAAATTGTTTTTTGGGAATATAAAGGCTCTCGATCGGGACCAGTTAATGACCATTCTAAGCTGCCAACGTGAAATTATGATGGTTCCTGCATTGATCAAGCTCTAGTAAGCCTTTCTCCCCATAACATTACATTTGTCTGCTTTGTTGACAATAGTTTAAATCATATATAGAACAATTTTTGGATTAAAAAATACTAATAAAAAAATAATATTTCAAATTAATTATTATTAGCATATATATATATATACGTGTTAAACATTTTTAAATAACCTCTACTTTCAACATACATACATATATACATACATACATATTTATTTATAATTTGATTTAATTTATTAATAAATTGTCACTGTTTGCCAAAAACATATTGTTTTATAATTGATGATGTGACTTTTATTTCTAATATTGTTGTATGTCTATAAAATACTTCAGTCCACAATTCATCTGGAGGAGCTAAAAATATCTGGTGAACATATGCATGCCCAATAATAAAATCTCAATTTTTACATTGAACTAAATCAAGTGAAGATATTCCTTGGATGATAAGAAGTTATTGATAATTGACTCCATATGACACACTAGAATATAAATTGAGAAAAATTATATTTCATTCTCTTAAATTAAGATCTAATTCTAAAATTGACCATCATGAACTTTAAAACATAACAAAATATCTCATTAATTTTAAAATGCAACAAAATCGTGTTTAATCATCAAACACCAAATATTTCTTTAGGGAGTTTTTTTACTACGTTTTAAAGTTTTTTTTGGGGGGGGGGGGGGGATATTTTGTTAGTTTTCAAGTTTGCCTACCAATTTTGTAATTAGACTCTAATTTAAGAGGAAGTTTGTGTACTAATTTTATAAGTAGACTATAATTCAAGAGATACATAAGGTTTGAGTGTTAAACTCTTAATAAGATTAAAATGTGTGTCCAGGCTTATCTCTTAACATATAGCACATAAGTGCTAAAACTTTTGATTGTACTATTTTTAAAGTTATTTTGTCTAATATGTATGGCATTTTCCAAAGCTTGTTACCATTGATTTTATTAAATCTTTGAATTACTTACCATATGAAAAGGTCCTAATCAAAAGATAGCTTTCGATCTCTATATATGCATTAGTTTATAAGCTAGACTATTAGAGTTTACAAAGTTTTAAATTCAAGTGAGAAATTGTTAGAGGTAGTTTAAATAATATAATTATGAATATGTAAGAGAGCGGTGTCTTTTAAATTTTATATTGAGAGACAAAAGAATTTTTGAGTTTTTAATAAATAAAACCCCCTCACGTGTAAACAAAGAAGGAGGAGGAAGGCCTCCAAGATACTGAACCAAAAAAAAAAAGCAATGAAGTGGTTTAATTTTAATCCCACTAATGGTAATTAAAAGAAGAACTTGCTCTTAAGAGCTATAGATGTCACATATTGAAGTGATTACATGTATTGTTTGTCATGAGTGCTACTCGACTACAAGAGTTGGAATGGGCTCAACTCACTTTAATTCAATTTTAGAAGGTTCAAAACACTTACGCATCGACTATCATTCAAGGAGTTAACATAACGAATTACCTAAATGACTTCAAATAGAATGGTTCTAGTACAACAGGTCACCTGATCAAACAATTTTATGGCTTCATTGGGCATGAACACCAGATGGAATAATTAAAGGTACATGTTTATTTCCTTGATACAATTATTCTAATTTGACAATTTTTATTTGTCCAATGCAAGGCTTATTTTATTGAAGCATCTAATTTATATAAAAGGCGGAAAATATGTCCTCAAAGAAATGGTCTTGAAGGAGAAGTGAGATAGCTTCTGCGAAAGAGGATAAACAATGAGTGAGTTCATAACTTCATATTCAATTTTGTCTTTATCTGTTAGTCTTATGATGATATGCCCGAGGTTGATCGTTATTCTTTTATCCAATTTGGTCATATAGAATAAAATAGGCATTATATATATAGTACTAAATCATGATATATCTGTGTTTATTAAATGAATGAGATGCATGAAATTAATTTTTTAAAGAAAAATTATTTTTTATCTCTTGATAATAATTTGATTATAACACTGATACTGAACTTTAAACCATAATATTTTATTTTTTTAAATTATCACAAAAAAATAAAACTTTTAATAATCATCTATTAACTATAAGATCTAATAGCTAGTTAGATGAAGTTAACTTTTGAGTCTTGAAAAACTGATTTTTGTTACTTGTTTAAGAAATAAAATATTTTTCAAAGTAACATCAACACAAAATATATTTTTTGCTATGAGAAGTTGATTCTCTTGATTTGAAGTGTCAATTCTTTTTATTTTATTTTAAAAAAGGCTTTTCTTAAAAAAAATAAATGACAAAAATTGACTTTAGGATTTTAGTTAGTCTTGTAGTTATTAAATGATAAAGTTAACAAATGGTTAATTGAATTATATGTTATGATAGTTTAATAAAGTAAAGTGTTGCATTTAAAATTTATATAGTAATATTATAATTAAATTACAATTCATTCTTTCTATTTTGATATATATTAAGCCGCCTTCAGAGGCTCACCTCTAATTCTGAGAAAGCAGAAAGAGACACCTACTTGTGGCAGGACTGGAATTTATTGTAATTTGATGACTTGTTTTATATTTCCAAGTACGAGACCGCACTGTAAAAAGCCACGCAGTATTTGGCTCCGCTCGGCTTTTTAACGTAAATATACTTCTAAAAAAAACAAAAGAAAGATATGTAACAATCTTAAAACATATTTCGGATATATATAACTATTTTTTTTAAAATAATAATAATAATGGGACACGGAGCTCCAACCTCCGCGTCTCAAATAATTTTTTTTTTATAAAAAAATTAAGGAACGTGAAATATGAAGCTCCGCGTCTCTTTTTTTTAAAAAAAAAAAATTTATTTTTTTTTAAAAAACTGACCCTTGAAGGGTCAGCTACTACTGACCCTACGTGGGTCAGTCTAACCTGCGTAGGGTCAGTGTCACATTTGACCCCTAAATGGGGGTCAGAAAAAAAAAATTTATGATGCCTATATATTTCGCCCCACCTTGCATTCTCAGATGGTTTTGTATCTTTTGCCTCCTTCCTCTTCATCTCCTCACAATCCATTTCTCTTTCCCTTCAGATCTCTTGAATATTTTTATTTATTCAATAAATTTATTCTTTCTCTTCATGCCTATATAAGGTTTGTATTTTATTTTAAAAAAATATTTATTTCTCATGTGCTTAACAAATATTTATATTTTTCTCTTAAAAAAATTAATTATTTATTTTTTAAAATGATTAACAGGTTGGTAATCGTTGCGTTCATGATAGTATCTATCATTTCGGATGTATTAAAGACTTAGAAGTTCTGATCCACTTTCATATTCCGGTTGAGGTATGTAATTTAATATTAATTAATTTTTATTTCTTATTTTATTTAGCTTTTTTATGTAAATATATAAAAAATGAAAACAAAATAAACATATATATAACCTATAAAACTATTTCCTTACGTATATATTTTTTACTGTTGGACAATTTTTTTTTTAATAAAAATTAGAACGCAGAGCTTGTTGTCCCGCATCCCTATTAACTTTTGTTTTTTATAAATTTAAAGGGACTCTGTAGAATTTTTTAAATTTTTTTAAATTAATTATAATATATAATTTATAATTTTTATAAAAAATGATAATAATTTTATTATATTTAGTAATATTAAAATATTTACATATTTTGTAAAAAATTAATTTTCTTTTTATTTATATCATACACATATAAATTTTTAAAAATTGTAAATTTTTAAAATTGTAATGTATTTAATTTTTTAATTCAAAAATTTTGTTTTTAAAAATTTTTGAATTTCATATAATAATTTTTTAACTATAAAATAATTTTTTTTTCCTATTTTGAGACATATTAATGTATTTTTGTTTTAAATTTGTAAAAAAAAAGTTCCAAGAGAAATTGAATAATTATATCTAATATGTCATAAACAAGAATCAATATTTGATTATATTTTGATATTTGATTAAATGAAAATAATACAAAAAAATGAACAAATAATTATAATATCTTTAATACAAAAAGGTATTAATATTTTTTTTATTTTATTTTGTTAAAAAAATATTGTAACATTAAAAATAGTATATTTTACTATTACTATTAAAAAATAAACTGTTACATAAAATAATAAAGTTAAAAAGATAATAATATAAATTCTCATCCTATTTTTTTAGTTATTCTACCATTCTATCCATTACAAGTTTTTGCTAATAATTATTTTAAATTTTAAAAAAAATTGAAAGCTTTAAACTTATTATTCAAGAAAAAAAATATCAGAGCATTTGACTATGTGAACATTTACTTAATCTTGGTCAAAGTGTTATATATATATATATATACACATAACATTAACAATAAAAATTAAAATATTTTCTTTGCAAATTTAAAACAAAAATATATTAACATTTCTCAAAATACAAATATTTGAAGATTACATAATTAATATATATATATATATTACAAATTATTTTCACAAAATACAAATAAAAACAATGTATTTCAAAAATAGATGAGTTACAAAATACAAATTATATAAAATTCAAAAATAGATGAGTTACAAAAATTTTAAAAATAAATTTTTATGAATTAAAAAAATAAAAATATTATCATTTTTAAATTTTACAATTTTAAAAAATTTAGATGGGTATGCTTTAAAAAAATTAATTTTTTACAAAATATTTAAATATTTTAAAAAGTAATAAATATAAAAAATTATGCTTATTTTCTTCTCATATATTTTTAATTTTAAAAAAATGCTGATAAGTTTTTTTTTTCTATTTGTACAGATTCTAAAGAGCTTTTATTCTACCCAGAAACATTTGTTTGTCCGAAATTCTTTGTAATATCTTCGTTATCTTTTATCTTTGATCATTTTAATGTATTATATTTAATTATTATTTTTACAAAGGTATTGAGTAAAGATTGACAATGAGTAGAAGGAAGGAAATCATATGCATTCATGCAAATTGAAGAATTTTTTCCACCAACGAAGGAACCACATTTGTTTGTGATAAGCCAAAATTATTAAGAGTTGACCCTGACATTAATCTGGAGCAGTTGAAGGTTGTAGTTGGAGAAAAATTATGACTTCAGTTAAGACAATATGTATCTGAGTTGGTGTACCGATACCCGCGATCACTTAATCCAACTTGGTACTTGCCATGCACATTGGAGGACGACTCAAATATTCAAACCATGTGGGAAGCAAACTGACACTTTCCATCTCAATTAAGGGCACCTGAATTATATGCACACATCTCAACTAATAATGTGGGCCTAAGAGTTGAAGAGATTGATGTGATTGAATCGTTGACAAATCCATGTGCAAGTCAGATTAATAGATCGAATGAATCGGTCTCCTTATTTAGCTCTTATCTCAAAAATATTCATCCATTTGAGACTCAGCTTTCTAATGCTCTACCAATGCCACTGATGAATGATATATCTCAGCCAAGTTCATCGAGGGGTGAGATGTGTCATAACAATCCTTCTAGTCCCCCAGATGTAACTGAAGCTATAATGGATGAGTTTGAGGAGAAGGATGAATATGATGCTCCGCCAAATGCCAATGAATATGGAGATGATGATATTGCCGCGAATGATACTGAAGGGAATCCTGTATCTCCATTGAATTTGCATTCTGAGCAGGCATTTGCTTTTATCTCAGATCAGCAATGATAATGTGAGTGAATTTGAGATACCTGACATGGAGGGGGTTATTGATCTGAATGATGACCAAGAGATGTATGTTGGCATGCGATTTTTTGATAAACAGTCACTGAGTCGTGCTGCAAAACTTTATTCAGTTCGTAAACACCACACATTCAAGGTGCATCAATCATCGATAAAGTACATGGAGTATCGTTGTCCAGAGTATGGTGTTAGATGTAATTGGCGGATAAGAGCATGTCAATCCGAGGGAGAAACTGATCGGCGGATAACAAAGTACGCAGGCCCACACACTTGTGTCTCTTCCATGCTATCACAAGATCATCCAAAACTAGACTCCGATATAATAGCATCAAATATTGTATCGATGGTCACAGAAAATTCTTCTGTTTCAATTCATGATGTTATTGAAAGGATTCATAGCATCTTTGGATATACGGTGTCCTACAAAAAGGCATGGTTGGGTAAGCAACGGGCTATTGCAATCGCTTTTGGAAATTGGGAGCTATCATATGCAGTTCTCTCGAAATGGCTAGTTGCTGTACAACACTTCAATCCAAACTCATACTTTGAATTTGTGACTAAGGAATGCCCGCAAACAGCATCAGATACAGAAGGTACAACTATGTTTCATAGGGCATTTTGGACATTTAAACCTTGCATTGATGCCTTTGATCACTTGAAACCGATTATCCAAATAGATGGTACATTTTTGTATGGAAAATATAAGAGGACATTGCTAATTGTCAGCTCACAAGATGGTGCTAGAAAAGTTATCCCCCTTGCATTTGCCATCGTTGAGGGTGAAACGATTGAGGCATGGGGGTGGTTTCTTAGTAACCTTAGGCGACGAGTGGTACCGAACAAATAAGATATTTGTTTGATATCTGATCGTCATCCTGAAATATTAGCAGCAATCGCAAACTCAGAAAATAGGTGGCAACCACTCCATGCGCTTCATATGTTTTGTTTACGTCACATTGCGAGTAACCTGAACACGACATTCAGGATTAAATGGTTAAAGAAAAAGTTTGTGAATATCGGCTATCTGAACGAGCGTCATTTGGTTGATGAACAACTGGCTCAGATCCTGCAGTTGCATCCAGAAGCGGCGAATTAGATAGAGAATATACCAAAAAATAAGTGGTCACGCGCATATGACGTAGATGGGCGTCGCTGGGGGCACATGACAACAAATTTAGCCGAGTGTATCAATAGTGTCTTCAAAGGTGTTATGTTCCTTCCCATTATTGGCTTGGTCAAGGCAACATTGTATCGGTTGAATAAATATTGGGTTGAACGAACACAAACCACATTTGCTCAGATGCAAGCAGGCAGCTTATTCTCTAAGGATATCCACGAAAAGATTTCAATTAGAATTGCAAGAGCATCTGCTTTATCAGTTCGTGCATTTGATAGAAGGGCTTCAGAATTTGAAGTCGAAGAGCCCTACGATCCTTCTAATAAACAGTATGGGTGAATATGCAAGGTTAGCCTGATAAATAGAACATGTGACTGTGGCGAGTTTCAACTCCAGAAGTATCCCTGTTAGCATGTCTTTGCTGTATGTGCCAAGGTGCATCTTGATCCTTTACAATTTGTGCACGCTGTTTTCCGACTGAAGACAATCCTAAATGCTTACAAGATGGAATTTCGTCCAATGGGAGGAGACGTTTATTGGCCTCACATAAGTGGGCCTCGATTGGTCCTTGATCCTTTTACGATTCGAGATAAAGGTCGGCCAAAAGCCTCGCGAATACGCAATGAGATGGATTGGCAAGAAACCTCCAGGGACAATCAAAGATGTGGTTTATGTAGGCAGATTGGACACAATCATGCCACGTGCCCCTCTTGTCAACTACGGGGATAGATATAGTTATTAGAGCAAATAAAATATTTATTGTTAATGATCATTTGTATTTGAATGCTATATGAATCGTCAATTATTAGTTTAAAAGTGTCTTTTTTGCTTATTCATTGTTCATTAATTTGACATACTAAGATTATATTATTGGCTTATGATTTATCATTCATCTGTTTGATATATTAGTGTTATTATTACCAGATATTTGAGTTATTGGTTTCTATAATGGACCCTCGTCAGAGTGTTGTTCATCCTGGACCAGAGGATGAGTCTTTACTATGTTTACAGTCCCGTCATATGTCTCAAGCTGTGTGGCAAGGATGAGTGAGTAACAAATTTACTTTATTGTTTATTGTTGCGTTAACTAAATTTGTAACATTTTCTCTAATATAATTACACAAGATGATAGAATTCTACGTATAAGACGAATAGCACAACAAGATAATATCTTCGATCCGCCTCCGGCTATTGTCCCATATCTCATACAAGTTAGTTTTTACGGTGTTTCACGTCTTGGTCATTTTGACTTCAATGCTGCCCTCGTGTCAGCCTTGATTGAGCGGTGGCGCCCGGAGATGCATACCTTTCACCTCACTAGAGGCGAGTGCATAATCACACTGCAAGACATCGCTATCCAACTGGATTTGCCTTGCACGGGAAATGCAGTATGTGGACGGACAGATTTTAATTAGTCAATTGTTTGTAATGAGTTGCTTGGTGTGATACCTCCTCTTGAGACATTGGATGGACAGAGGTTGAGTGTTTCCTGGTTGACTCAAACATTCAATAACTTGCCGGATGATGGAGATGATGATACTATTCGCCAGTTTGCACGAGCATATATCCTGCGTTTGATTGGGGGGTATTTGATGCCAGATAGGACTGGACATAAAGTTATGTTAATGTATCTTCCGCTACTTGCTGATTTTGTAGAAGCTGGTCAGTATAGTTGGGGATCAACAGTGTTGACCCATCTATATAGAGAAATGTGTAATGCCACCCACTATGATAAGGTTAACATAGGTGGTTGTCTGACGCTGCTTCATTTATGGGCATGAGACCGATTTCCCCGTCTTGCTCCACGAAGACCTCCCAGCCTGATCCTCGGATGGCTATTTATCCTACTCAACCCCCGCTGGATTTCAGGTATAGGCATATATATTTTTTAGATATGCTATTTTTTGATAATTGATAAAGTAACATGTATTCTCCCTTTCCTTACAGGTGGCGGAATGTTCCACAATATCCTCGACCGACGATAGATGCCTTGAAGCAGTGTAGAATATTGTTAGACCAAATAAAAGACGATGAGGTTTATATTTGGGTACTTACTTGTTATTCGTTTTACAATTTGTGACCCAAAGTAACTATCTTCTGGTGTGTAGGTTATTTGGCGCCCATACGACTCACCCGAGGTTGTCCAACTAATTCCGGAGTATTGCCTAGTGATGTCTAATGTATGGCGTGCATCTGTACCTATACTTTGCTTTTGGATAGTTGAGTGGCATTACGCTAAGCGCGTTCTCCGTCAATTTGGTATGGTGCAGCATATTCCAGAAAAACCATTTAATATAGGATTACTGCATACTCTTCAATTAAGAGGAAAAATTCACAAAGACTGGTGCGAAGAGCATGTAGTGTTTATTACAGCATGGAATTCATGGCCCTTGGTAGTGGCACAAAATGACCTTACTGATAGACCACTAGATCGCGCCTCAGACTATATGCGTTGGTATTGGCGACATACGCGAAGATGGATCCATCCTGCTAGTGGTTCTCAAGGTTTTGTGGTATGACTTTTATATTATTCTTATCTTTATATTGTCTATCCTTAAATAGATATATGTATTATTCTTAACAATTCATTTTCTTTTTCACAGACTGATTTGTTGGAGAACTTATACAGACTTACTATCATTGACCAACCGAAGCTTAGTTATGGAGATTTTAGGCACAAAGCAAGCAATAATATTCGAAATGTGTTGCATGCTTTAGGAGAACACCAAGATATGTTCGTCTTTCAACCAGCTCCACCAGCATCTGATCTATCCAGACCTCCAGAGCCAGAGGCGAGACCAAGAAAAAGAGGTCATGGGTTCCTCTCATCCAGGGAACCAATGTCTGGTAGCGACTTTAGGGGATGTCATACGAACATGCCATCATCATCTTATACGACAGACCCTATGTCCGGTGGTGATGTTGGTGACGTTGGTCCTTCTTCTACTTTACCACAGACTATCAGTGGAGACGTTGGTTCTTCTTCCTGTCCCCCATCTGTAGATGTTGGCATTCCAGGTCCATCTTCCTTTGCACCTTATTATGCACCTTTATTGCCTTCGTCCACTTATATTGAGTCATCCTTCTCCACACCGCACTCGCAATCAATGCAAGCTGCCGGAGTACCATTTACATCATTATTTATGGATCCATCTGCATTTAGTACAGAGTATGGCAACACTTCTTCTTTCTCACAGTGGGCATCCTACCAACTGCAACATGGCTTTCTCACTCCAAATCAACCAATTCCGCCTGTTCAATCTCCTCAGTAGAATTTTAGTTCACAACAAATTCGTAATCAAGTGGAGAATGAATCGTCTGGAGAAGGAAATGAAGAAGTACTTGTCAATGATACTGAAGAGGACGAAGAGGAAGAACAGCAACAACCACAACAACGTCGGCCACAGCGAATGAGGAGAAGGTCTCGGTGTGAGACAGACAGTCATTATGGTTGATAGTTATTAATCTTTTTTAAGTTTAATGTTCATTTGTATTATTTAATGACAGACTTACATATATTGTAAGAAAATTTTATTTTCTCTTTGCATAACATTAGCTTATTAAAAGATTAATTACTACAATTATATACACATCTATATAATGAATATATATATATATTACAACATTATTTTTAAATATTAATGCGTTATATTTTTAAAATTGTTATATTTCATTTACAAAAATTTCTTTTCATACATTAGAAAAAAAAAACATATCTCCCAATGTACGAAAACAATTTGATTAAGAAACTTGATTATATCTACCAACTTAACAAAATTATTTAATATTCTTCAAAACATTAATTTTTGTTTTACAAATTATTTTATTAATTTTTTTCCTTTCACATCAAACAAAATTAATTAATACACCTCACAATAATTTAAACAAATTAAGACATTATATTCTTCAAACTATAAATAAGAGAATTTTTTTATAAGCAAAAAAATGTTACTAATATTACCATAGCAAATGAATTGTATTATGAGTTTACAAATACTTTTATTATATGTTTAAGAATTCTTATATGAATTTTTTAAAACTTATTATTTATATTTTACTTGTTCAAAATCTAAATAAAATTGATTACTATTTTTCATCACATAAATTTCTTATAATTATAAAATTAAACAAATTGTATATACAAATTAAATCATTCTCTTCCTCAATATATAGATTAAATTTTTTTTCCCAATTAAAAAGGTCCCATATAAATATAGTTTTAGAAATACTTTTATTAATTTATTTAAATTCTTGTTTACTTTTTTGGTTATCTAAATTTCACCTTTTACAAATTTCAATAAATTTATTTAAATTTTCTCAAAACATAAATTCTTAACACTTACAAAATTAATAAAATTATAAAAAATTTTAAAGACATTATTTTTTTAAATATACAAAAATAATTAATATAAATTTAAATAATAATTAAATTAAACCATTGTCTTTTTCAATATATAGATTAAAATTTTTTTCCCAATTAAAAAAGTCCCATATAAATGTAGTTTTATAAATACTTTTATTAATTTATTTAAATTCTTGTTTACTTTTTTAGTTATCTAAATTTCACCTTTTACAAATTTCAATAAAATTATTAAAATTTTCTCAAAACACAAATTCTTAACACTTACAAAATTAATAAAATTATAAAAAATTTTAAAGATCTTGTTTTTTAAAATATATAAAAAGACTTAATATAAATTTAAATAATAAATAAATTAAACTATTGTCTTCTTCAATATATAGATTAAATTTTTTTTTTCAATTAAAAAAGTCCCATATAAATGTAGTTTTAGAAATACTTCTATTAATTTATTTAAATTCTTGTTTACTTTTTTAGTAATTTTAATAAAATTATTTAAATTTTCTCAAAACATAAATTCTTAACACTTACAAAATTAATAAAATTATAACAAATTTTTAAAGACATTGTTTTTTTAAATGTACAAAAAGAATTAATATAAATTTAAATAATAAATAAATTAAACCATTGTCTTCTTCCTTTCATAGATTAAAATTTTTTCCCCATTTAAAATTTTTTTCCCATTTAAAACATATAATTTTAGAAATACTTTTATGAGATTATTTAAATTCTTGTTTACTTTTTTTAGTTATCTACATTTCACCCTTTACAAATTTCAATAAAATTATTTAAATTTTTTCAAAATATAAATTCTTAACACTTACAAAATTAATAAAATTATAAAAAAATTTAAAGATATTGTATTTTTAAATATACAAAAATAATTAATATAAATTTAAATAATAATTAAATTAAACCATTATCTTTTCAATATATAGATTACAATTTTTTCTCCATTTAAAAAAGTCTCATATAAATGTAATTTTAGAAATACTATTATTAGTTTATTTAAATTCTTGTTTACTTTTTAGTTATCTAAATTTCACCTTTTACAAATTTCGATAAAATTATTTAAATTTTCTCAAAACATAAATTCTTGACACTTCCAAAATTAATAAAATTATAAAAATTTTAAAGATTTCTTATTTTTTAATATTAAAAAAAATTAATATAAATTTAAATAATAAATAAATTAAACCATTGTCCTCTTCAATATATAAATTAAATTTTTTTTTTCATTTAAAAAAGTCCCATATTAATGTAATTTTAAAAATACTTTTATTAACTTATTTAAATTCTTTTTGTTTTTAGTTATCTAAATTTTACCTTTTATAAATTTTAATAAAATTATTTAAATTTTTTCAAAACATAAATTTTTACACTTGTAAAATTAATAAAATTATAAAAATTTTAAACATTTTTAATATACAAAAAAATTAATATATATTTAAATAATTAATAAATTTAATAAATAAATTAAAATCATGTATTACAATAAATTTTTATTTTTTAAAATTTATATTTATATTTTTTTAAAATAAATTAATTAAAATAATAAATTTTTAATAATTTAAAAAAACTCACGGGTCAATATGACCCATGAGTCTATTTGACTGACTCGTTGGGTCAGTCAAACTAACCCACGTAGGGTCAGTTAAACTAACCCACATAAGGTCAATAGTAGCTAACTAGTCTGACTCACATAGGGTTAACAAAGCTGACCCTTTGAAGGTCAATTTTTTTTAAATAAAAAATAAAAAAATTTTGAAAAAAAAAGGACGCAGAGCTTCATACTCTGCATCCCTTAATTTAAAAAAAAAATTTGTTAGGACACAGAGGCTGGACCTCTGTGTCTCATTATTATTATTTTAAAATTATATATATATATATATATATATATATATCTGAAGTATGTTTTAGGATTGTTAGGTTTCTTTTTTTTATATTTTTTTGAAGTATATTTACTTTAAAAAACCGGCTCCGCTCTCACCTTTGTATTGAACCTGAGGAATGCAGAGAGAGGGAGGGAGAGATTCTAGTTCTGAAAGTAAGATTTTCATTTCGGAGATGTCTCTGCTTTCAGATCTAATCAACCTTAACCTCTCCGATACCACAGAGAAGGTGATCGCAGAGTACATATGGTATGTCCCTTCTCACCATGGCTGTGTCTATTTGTTATAGGCATGAAGTTAATTACGTGCGCGCCAATGATTTCTTCTTCCTTAAGTTTTCCCTGTTTCTTTGATCTTTTCTGTGTGATTGTGCTTTTTGTGATTTCTTCTTCGATTTCTCAATACACAGGTTTTCCTCATTTCTGGGATTTAGTTCTGTTTCTTTTGGAATAATACAGTTCTTTCTTGACTGTTATGCGTGGTTCTAGCTTTCTTTTGGTAGTACTGCAGAAAAACATGGGCCTTTTCCTGTTTTGTCGTTGGCTACAACCTTAACTAATACCTGTACTTAGTGATGGCTCAAAACGACAGACTTCTTACTCTGCTTCTTTCTCATCTAAGTCCTCTGTGCATACTTTTCAACTATTTTCCCACGATCATTCATTTATTATCTCTGATCCCTTTTTTAGGATCGGTGGATCTGGTATGGACCTGAGGAGCAAAGCAAGGGTAATTTAGCAATTCATTTTGTTAACCCAGAAAAGAAATTCCTATATTTTCTATTTTGTTTGGTGTACTTATGCAAATATATAATGTTTTTGGGATATAAAGACTCTCCCAGGGCCAGTTAGTGACCCTTCAAAGCTCCCCAAGTGGAATTATGATGGTTCCAGTACAGGTATAGTAAGCATTTTTTCGCCACTAATGAGCTGACTCTGCCTAAGAACTTGTAAAAAAAAATACTTTTAATATTGATGACATGATTTTTAATTTCTAACATTGGTTTATGTCCGCCAAATGCAACAGCCCACAAGCAATTTTCAGAGATCCCTTCAGAAAGGGTAAAAATATCTTGGTGGGTTTGTTTTGTCCCAAAGGCTTTTGCCATATTAAAATTGTTTTTATGGTTTAATTCTTTTCACTTATGATTGACTTGAACTTTAGGTTATTTGTAATTCTTACACCCCTGCTGGAGAACCCACGCCCACAAGCAAGAGACATGCTGCTGCAAAGATATTCAGCCATCCTGATGTTGTTGCTAAAGAACCCTGGTATTAGTTGTAGCTTAATGTCTGATTCAAAGGAGATGCTTGGCTCAGAACTTATTTGCTTTCTTTACTGATTCTATGCTTTTGCTGCTTAATCTGGAAATAGGTATGGATTTCATCAGGAATACACATTGTTGCAGAAGCCCGTTGGTGGCTTTCTTGGACCTCAGGTGAATTTTTCTTTTCTGGATGCAAAACTGAAAAAACAGTCAAAGAAATTCAAACTACCCTACATTAACAAACTTGGCTAAATTAATCAAATTTGCAATGGCTAGAGTGCTTTCAGGATCCTGCAACAAATGAGCATTGAAATTTTGGAATTCTCTGCTATAGTTCTACAAGTCTGAACCAATGATCCTAAGCTTAGCATTGTTTCTTGAATCCTGCATAAACAACTATTGTTCTGTTCCTGATCCTTGATTAGGAGAGGCACCCTTCTCGTACTTTCCAATAGACTACGCATGAGAAGACCATTGGCAATCCCTAACCCAAAAATCGTCAAATCTGATGATTAAACTGAATCCTCTTACTGTTCAAACTCCAAATGACCCTAAATCAACCTTCATTTGCCAGACCTTCTTGACGACATCTAGTCATCATATTAGGTGGGACTCAGATTTCTTCTGGTTAACTGCTATAGTTCAATATTTACTTGTTCTTGAGATTTCTCTCTCATTATGACAGGGGCCATACTACAGCGTTGCTGGTGATGACAAGGCTTTTGGGCGTGATATTGTTGATGCACATTACAAAGCCTGCCTATATGCTGGCATCAACATCAGTGGAATCAATGGAGAAATGATGCCCGGCCTGGTATATTGCAGCATTAATATACTCCTTTTCTTATTCATCATTCTTTACCCTCTTGTCTTAAATTCTTGATCATTTATACAGTTATTAATCCATTTTTTTATTATTATTTTTTCTAAATCCTTTTTAATTCAATTCATTCTTCAACCTCTTGCGCAGTGGGAATTCCAAGTGGTCCAGGTATATTAATGCAACTATTTCCATTACTCCCTTTGTTATTCATCATTCTTTACCCTCTTGTTGGTTATTATTCATATATTTGTTTATTATTTATTCTAAATTTCTTTTGATTCAACCCATTCTGCAAACTCCTATAGACTGGTCCTCCATCTGGAATCTGTGCTGGGGACGGGTTGCTCGTTACATTTTAGAGGTACCTCATGGCTACTGTCACTCTCTTTCTCGTCATCATTTTACTCTAAATACTTCAACTAACGCCCTGTTTCTGCGTAACAGAGGATCACTGAGATTGCTGGTCTGGTGCTTTCCTTTGATCCCCATCCGATTCCGGTACCAAGAAAACTTTATCCATCTGGGTTCAAAATGCTTAAGGATATTTCTTTGGACTTGATTGGATATTGACTCTTGCGATTTGGGTTTCTTACAAAACCAGGGTTATTTGGAGGGAGCTTGTACACGAACCATGTACAGGTAGGTTTCGTTACTTGTGAGAGAATTATGTGAAATTATCTATTTGCTTTCTTCATGCATGACAACTGTTTGATAATATGCCAGTACGAAATCCATGAGAGAGGCTGGGTGCTATGAGGTCTCCAAGATCAAACTTGACAAGCTGAGGATGGAGCACAAGGAGGACACGGTGGCTTATGGAGAAGCCAATGATAGTGGTTTGCCAGCCAAAACTCTCTTACGGGTAAGCAATGCCAAGAAGAGTGACATTATCACGTTTTTGGGCATTTATTGCCATAGTTTTTGTCATTGCCATGGTTCCAAAACCATGTCAAGTTTGCTTTTATTTTCAGAGATCCTAACATTAATCTTCTCCAACTTTTGAACTCAGTTTCTTACTTTTCCTTAAAAAGGAAAAAAAAGTATTTAGGTACATTCTGTCTACAATAGTGAGATAAATAAATTAATCATAAAGAAATCCACCTTTGATATGTTAAATGTCTATATTACCTTACTTTTGTAATTGACATTATCAATGTTTCAGTGCATGTGTTGCCATTTAGAGCATGTCACTGCCATAGTTTTTATGTCCAAAGATCAAAATTTTTTAAAACAGTTTCTTACTTTTTTGAAAAAATTTTGAAATTCATTCAGTATTAAACTAATTATAAAAAAGACTTGTAAATATATCAACTATATTTTTAAGTAAAATTTATCTCTCATATACTTAACATGCTTTTTTGTCATTAAATTGATCTATATATATAATTGTAGATGGATTCTAATTAAGAATGTCTCACTTTACTATCATTTGGCATTGGGCAGGCTTTTCCATACCGTGATGCTTCAACTGGAGTTGGAAGCGGCGCAAGAAAAGTATGGAAGGGATATATTATAGAGGACAAGAGGCCTGCTTCTAACATGGACCCATACGTGGTCACTTCCAAGATTGCAGAAACCACCATTCTCTGGAAACCAACAGCCTATGAGATCCTTGTTGCTAACCTTGCAATGATACCCCTCGCCCGTTGGATGAAGAAACTCTTTGGTCGCATCTGCTATTAATCAAAAGCCTATCATGGCATAATTTGATGCTACCGCTAGAACCTAATACCTCAAAAACCAGAGTTCAAATGAAGTCGAAATTCGATTGAATTTCAAATGGTCCCTTATAGAGAAGGTTTTCTGTAGTGAATGATGATTTTCTTGCGATAGAAATGTTTTTATCCCCTTTGTCACTTCTTGTGCCTTACTAAGATCTAGAAGATCTCATTAGGTTAATTGGATGTGTTATTAGCTTTTTGACTTGGCAATGGTAGCGTTCTTTCTTCCTTCGCATTTTTCAATTTCGTTGAATGGTTTTTACTTTTTGTGTGGTTATTGGTTACTAACATCCCAAGGTTCATTTAACTTTTATTCAAAAAGCTTAAACGGGGTTTTTCTCTGTGAAACATAGCTAGAAAACATGGTAACTAGGCTGATGAACAGCCTAAAAACTACCCCATGAAGTAATAGCAAGACATGGCCACCCAAATTCGGAAACTCGAAAAAAACCCATCATTTTCTCTCTCAACCTTCCTAACTTTCATGTTCATATTCCTCCTATAGGGCCCTTTTGTCCCACCCTCGTATACTCCAGCATGTCCCTGCAAAGACGATGATGATATTCTCTCAGCCATCTTTGAAACCATCAACAATTCCCAAGTGAAACCTTTGGATTCCTCTCTCCAAAGGATCCTCCCGTCACTCACAGCCTATTCATGTCATCATTCTCATCAGCTTCAACCCTCATTCTTTTTCCCCTTCTTCTCTCCTTTCCTTTGTCAATTTACTCGCTTCTCGCCCTCCTTTTCGCCTCACTATTTAATCCTACTACAATATGACCCACTCCCTCTTCACTCACTCAATGCTCCCCAAAGCTCAATCTCTCCTCCAATTCCTAGTGTCTTTGAAAGGCAAGGACCCTGCTTCTTCATTGTTTGCTTCTATTCTCCAAACCAGAGGTACCCACCAACCAATGTTGTATTTGATGTTTTAATTAATGCTTACACGGATATGGATTTGTTGCGGATGTGATGCAGTGTTTTCGGTTGGTTAGGACAAACAAATGCCCAATCCCACTTCGTGCTTCTGGTCATCTGCGAGATAAGATGAAGTCGAACTCGTCTGAGTCTGCTTGGGCATTTCATCTGGAGATTTTGGATCAAGGGTGTCCCCTAAAAGCTTATAATTTTAATGCTTTGATGCATAGGTTTTCTAAAGAAGGTAATATTAGAAATGCTTAGTTGGTATGCGATGAAATGGGGAAGAGAAATTTGCGTCCTACAGGTGCTAGTAAGTGCTTCTTTCTTTGATGAAGTGATTGCTCAAAAACTGATGTGCCAACTTCTGGACATATGAGGAAGAACCTGTTATGTTGGCCTATCAATACTGGATATAATTAATTTCATTCTCAATCTGCCTCCGTGTCGAATATAAAGTACAATTAACTAGACAAACCGAAGAATCTACTTCAACTAAGTCCAGACATTTTGCAAGTTTAAAGATTCCCAAGGCGTAATTTAAAGAAGGATCAGAATATTAAAGAGATAGTCCGCAACTTAGATTTAATGTCTATCTCCGATGCAATAAAATTTAATTTAATTATTAAATAAAAGATTACTTATAGAGTATTCGGACTGATCTCAACTCTGAACCTCACCAGTATGTGTAATATATAATGAGAGAAAAAGCAGAACAACTGAACACATAATTTAAGAAGCTAGTTATTATTTATTTTCACAATAAAAAAGATCAACCTTGTAATTATGCTATCTTTTATAGGAGAAGAGAGAGTATTTTACTTTATTGGCCCAATTCGATCCATTAAAGTTGTAGATTTAATGGTTTGCTGTCAAATTGAATGGGTGGTTTTAAATGGATCATGAATATGCATGGGATCCATATACTTTTTGTCTAATATATCATTCACTCACACTCACTGTCAAACAACAGTCTTGCCCCAATATTCACGCAATGCTTACTTACTCAGTCTCACGCACAACATCCCTTGGGTGCTCAATGGACTCCATCGTAGTCCATCCATGTCGCATTTCATCAACGTCGACGCTGCTGCCACACTCTATTCTAGTGTCCAAGATAGATCGCTCTACTCCACTTCATGGAACCTAATCCATTCCAGGCCTTTGCAGCTGTATCATGTCATTCACAATTTTGCATGTTAGCATGCAAAAGCCACTCTAGCCCATCTTCAGAAGTGAACAGCATTATCTCCTTTTTTTGATTGTTCAGTCTGTAATTAAAAGCATACCTAACTTTTATTCAAAGAGAAAAGGAAAAACAATAATGTGTACAAGGGATTTAAATTACTAGAGATCTCGATTTACATGTTTTCATATGCGAATGGAAGTGAATTCTTTCAATATTGTGTTGGATCATTATTTCTCTTAATATATACCTCTAAGAAATTCTAAACCTAACCATAGTATCTTCTATCAATGGGTTAAATTTAACCCGCTCATTATAATTTGATTTACAATTGTCCATTTGCCAACTCTAAGGTAAGAGCATCACTGACAACACAACTATGTGAAACACATTTCAGTCGATGAGTTTGTGGAAAAAAACCTCGTGGTTTGGTCAATAAGTTCATAATTGACGTTGAATTAGCTTCCATCTCTAATATTGACCTGAGCTTGATATCCTTACGGAGTAAAACTCTAGGTGCTAATTCGGACATCCTTTCCCTTCCTGTGTCAGCCACAGAGGAAAGAATAAGAGAAATGGTTAAATAAAGTGCTTGTACCATACTTTTTCCTGGTGTTCATCATAGATACAAAGTGGAGATTAGTGTACCTACTATGCTAATAGAATCTCATGCAAAGAGCCACCCACAATGTTTGCCATTTCTTCTAGCAGAGACTTGTTACCAGCAACTAAAGACCAAAAGATACACGTTCATCACAAACTAAATGCAATATAAGATCGTAAAGTGTCCAGGCTTATAGCTGTGATCTTTTAGCAGGCCTGCAGTATGCACTTGTAGATAATCAAACTCCATTTTTTATGTTAATAAAATCCACAGAAACGATCACTTGAAAACTTCATGATCACCATAAGACAGCGAGGATGGAATGATAAATTGACCCAAGGCAAGATCGAAGACAATACTTTTAACGAAATAATCTTCTCCTTACTTGAGCATTACCACAGCATTCCAAATATGACTCAAAGAATGAGAAATGAACAATTATAATCCACTTCTGTATTATGTTTCAACAGATTGATTAAGGTTAATTCCTTGCTCTACTTAAGGCCAAAAGGAATAAAACTAAGAGCACAAGATCAAAGCAAAAAATGCACATTACAGACATGAGAATCAGCATAATCAAGATGACATTCTTCTTCAGGGAAAATAATTAAGTTTGGAAAAATATATCAATAAAAGCCCTAAAAAAAGGCACCCAGATACTAGCAAAAGCATCTAGCCCGCTTCTGTCTATCAATCAGCAATTAGGCATTTGACATTAGAGTACTTCTTGGACAATTAACTTGGGCATTAATATCAGGTAGTTAGCTTTCAGTAACTTGCAGTAAGCCAGCATCCTTAACTTTGGTTTTTAGCTTTCACATTAGTAGCCGAGTTGCTTTATTAATAAGGTTGAATTGAAGCTGACAAAAGGACATCAATCGCCATTTGTAAATCATCCATTACAGAAACATCAACAGGTATAAAGTTTCAATCTCCAGCTGTTGTGAGAGAAAACTTCAAGGATGACAATGGTTTAGTAACTATATTATCAGATAGAGGTTTCTCATGGCTTTTTGAAGACTTCCTTTTGGCAATAAACCCAAAGCTTGCAGAAGACTCCTGATAAACACAACTAATATGGAAGAACTAATTAAGTTGCTTTCAATTCAACTCTAGAGATGTTTACTTGTAAGCCATGTTGTCCACCAACCATGGCATTCCAGAAAACAAAACACGTAGTAACAATCATCTCTTCTTGCGATCTTTGGAAGCTTTAATTGCTTCACTAAGAAGTGCAATATAAGAAGCATAATCTGTAAGAAGTCCTTTCTCACTTTTAAATAACTCAATTTCATCAGAACTTCCATACCTGCAATGGCCATCGAGCAAAATGTTAAATGTAATATCATCTGAAATCACCCCTAAAATTAAGCATTGCATCTAACAGCATTTTAGCATTTTTCATCTGACCTTCCTTGCATGGTCCATTCATTAGAACATTTTAGGTCACAACTCCTGGAACATGTCCATCCCTTTGCATCTCCTTGAGTAGCTTAAATCCCATCCTAACGTCGCTCTTCTTACAAAAACCATCAATAACCATGGTTTATGTGGCATCGTCAGGTTTGAAACCAGAATTCAACATCTCTCTTAACATTTGTTCTACTTCATAGACTCTTCCTTCTCCACAGAGTCCAGAAATAAACATAGTGAAAGCTACATGATCAAGTTTAATCCTCTTCGATCATTTCCTGCTTGATCTCCAAGGCCAGTTCAAGATCTCCATCCTTAGAAAATCCATCTATTAGTGTAGTGAAAGTGATCTTGTCAGGCTTTAAACCACTTGCACTCATCTCGTCAAGAAGCTTCCTAGCCTCCTTCAAATCTGCAACCCTGCAAAGGCCATTTATCAGTGCATTGTAAGTGACTAAGTTAGGTTTGATGCCCTCAGCCAGCATTAGCTGAAAAAAATTTCATGGCTAA
Source organism: Erythrophleum ivorense (assembly GCA_026724425.1). NCBI lineage: Eukaryota > Viridiplantae > Streptophyta > Magnoliopsida > Fabales > Fabaceae > Erythrophleum > Erythrophleum ivorense. Next base: position 39,458,344 of record JAIUCV010000004.1, on the reverse strand, counting down.
ATCAACTTTCACATCTTTGCACTGCCCATCAATTAAAGCGGTGAAAATAACATCACTAGGAAGAAAACATCTCTAACCAACTCTATTTACACAACCCATTGATCAAAGCACTGAAAGCGAAAACATCAGGAAATATTCACCAACTCTATTTACACAACCCATTGATCAAAGCACTGAAAGCGAAAACATCAGGAAATATTCTTTCATTTTCCATGACACTCTTCAACCTAAACCCCTCCTTTAGATTCCCCGATTTACATTTTTCAATACCCATTGATTAAAGTGTTAAAACTAACAAATCTTAAATAAAGAGATATTAAATGAGGCCAACGTATAAATATAATATTTTGATCATTCATGGCATAACTTGTAATTTTAGAACATTATAATGAAAAAATATATTTGATATGCATGTTGATAATTTAAAGTAGAAGGCTATTTAAGTAAAATTAGAAAAATATGTAAAAAAATTAATATTCTATTACTTCACTTTATTCCATAATTGAAACTGCCTATTTATAGGCTTACAAATAACTAAAATGTAAAAATAAATGGTAACTAAAAGTAGATAATCATGGAAACTAACTACTATTTAATTTAATTTAAAAATAGATAAAGTTTCAAGTTTTTAGCTAACTAACTAACTAAAAAGATTAATTATAACAATTTTGAATCATATCTCCAACATTCTCCCTTGATTCAAAATTGCAAATTTTCAAATTTTATGAAGCACTTCTCTCCACATCTTCAAATTTGTGAAGTACTTCTCTTCACTTTATGATGCACTTTCTCACCAACCTCCAATTGTTGGAGCACTTCTCATTAACTTTCAAAAAAGAGTTTCTTCTTCAACTACCTCCACTATATTTGCTTGTTCTTCCTTATTAAATTTGCAATTCTTTTATAGATGCCTAAATCTCTTGCACTTGAAACATTGAGGTTTTCTTTTATGCCAACAATCTTTCTCTTCATGACCATACTTCTTACAATGATTGCATTGAGAAATTTTTCTTTTTCCCTTTGAAAATTTGGCTAGACAGGCCCCTTCAACCATCTCTTGTGTTCCTTCTTTCCTCATAACTCTTCTTTGCTCTTGAGCTTGCAAAGCATTAATTAATTCTAGCAAGGTTATTTCACTAATATCTCTTGAATCTTCAAGAGATGAAATTTTTGCCTCAAATCTTTCAGGCAAACTTATAAACATCTTCTCAACGACCCTACTATCAGGTAGCTCTTCTCCCATTAATCGAATTTTGTTTACCACTATCATCAGCCTGTCAGAATACTCTTGTATGGTCTCTTTTTCTTTCATAGTCAGAATCTCAAAATCTCTTTTAAGATTTAAGATTTGCATCCTTCTTATTCTGTCATTACCTTGATATACTTCCTTTAGCATATTCAAAGCTTCCTTTGCTGTTTCACAAGTCATAATTCTTGTGAAAACTGATTCTGAGATAGCAGAATGAATTGAAGATAAAGCTCTTAGAGCTTTTGCTTCTTCTTCTTCATGAGCCCTAATTTGATTGAGAGTTGGATTGCTTCCTAAAGGAGTTATTTCTCTTTCATCTTGAACCCATTGCCATAAGCCAAGATTTCTTAGATGAGTTTTCATCTTGACAGCTCATACTTGATAATTTTCACCGTTGAAAATTGGAAGTAAGAGAGATGATGTATTATTGAAAGCCATGAGAGTTAGTCACTCACAAGTCCTTTAAGATCTATGAGAGCTCTGATACCATGTTGATAATTTAAAGTAGTAGGTTATTTAAGTGAAATTAGAAAAATATGTAGAGAAATTAATATTCTACTACTTCACTTTATTCCACAATTGAAACTGCCTATTTATATGCTTACAAATAACTAAAATGTAAAAATAAATGATAACTAAAAGTGGATAATCATAGAAACTAACTACTACTTAATTTAATTTAAAAATAGATAAAATTTTAAATTTTTAACTAACTAACTAACTAAAAAGATTAATTATAATAATTTTGAATCATATCTCCAACAATATAATCATTAATAATTATTATTAGAAAAATAAGATACAAAAAATGTCCTATATCAATTGACAATTTCAAGTTATGATATATCTATTATTTTCTAACAGTTATTTTGACTAATTTAGAGAATAAAAAGAGTTTTTTTTTTCTTTTTGTGAAAACCATACTTTAAATATTTAAAAAGGTGTACGAAGATTTTCATTGGAAAATGTAAGTGAACAAAGATTTAAATTTTTTTTGTTAACTATGTATAAATAAACAAGGATGAAAATAAATAATTGTTGCATAGAGTCTAACATTTGTAATGCCTTTAATTTTTAAATTGGATCCTCTATAATTGTGCATTAGAGAGTGACATAAAAGAGTATGAGTATATATAGAGTTTACTTCCTCTCTTTATTTATTCACATTCCTTCTCTCTCTCTCTCTCTCTCTCTTTTTGTTATACTATATACAATTAATTTATAGAATGCAAAAGATATGCACTATCCTTCAATTGGAATTACATCTTTAAAAAAATAAATGTAAACATATAAAAATATATATGACTTTTTCTTTTTTTGAGATATTAAGACTAAATAATTTTTTGATTAAAATACTAATTTATTTTACTTGACAGCATGTGAGTAAGCAACAACACACCAATACATAGGAAAATTTTTTTCTTTGGGTATAAGTATGTATAAATGAACAAGAATAATGAAAATAAATAACCATTGCATGGAGTTTAACATTTGTAAGGCCCTAATTTTTCAAATTGGATCCTCTGTAATTATACAGTGAAAAATGACACAAAAGAATAAAAATGTGTATGGAGTTTACTTACTCTCTTTATTTGTATACATTTATTTTTTTCTCTTTATTTTTTTTACTACATTATATGCAGTTAATTTATGAATTGCAAAATATCTAAACTATCATGCAAATTCAAATTACATCTTTAAAAAATAAATGTAAACATCTAAAAATGTATATGGAGACTTTCTTCTTGTGAGATATTAAGACTAAATGATTTTTTGATTAAAACACTAATTTAGTTTACTTGACAAATGTGAGTAAGCAACAATACACCAATACACAAACCAAAATAGGACCTCTATATAGATAATTTCTGTTAAAAAGTAATAACACATCAATACATAAACCAAAATTTCAAACCATGGCAAATCAAGCACAAAATGAAAGGCAAATTGGCAATTAATCAAACCATACATGAACCAAAATTTGAAGGAAAAAAATACTAAAAACAAATATCCCAAGCAAATTCATAATACAAAACCTTCAAGTTATAATAATCCAAATGAAAGAAAAAAAATAATTGTACCTTTGATGTCGTAACTCATGCAAGTTAGGTTGAAAGTCTAAAAAGTGAAGATCTAGGGAGAGAAGAAAGAAAGAAAGAAGGTTAGAATAAAAAAAAAAGAGGGGCGAAATGCGCTTCTTAAAAGCTCAAAGGATGGAAGGGGTGATAGGAGAGAGGAGGAGACAAAGGGAAGGGGAGGCAAAGGGAGGGGAAAGGAGGAGACAAAGAGGCTCATACTTGTGAAAGTATGTCTGTCCAGGCGAGGAGTATTAGATTTAAAATAGCTATAGATAGATAAAGAGGAAAATATCTCTTGCTAATTTTTTTTAAAAAAATTAATAAGGGATATAAGGTTAGCCATAAACACAACATAACGAGGGACATGTTCCTTGCCATTCCATTGTTAAGTTGCTACAAAAGTTAGTGTGAGCTTTCATACCTTTTCTCTGTCTAGGCCATAATGAATCAACAAGGAAATTATGTCTCCTTACTATTTCCTCACTACTTTAAAAAAGTAGTCAATAAAATTAGATATTATTTTTAAATTAAAAATATTATTTTTAAATTAAAGTGGCATATATTATTTAAAATTATCTAATAATATTAAATATAGTTATAAAGTACAACTGTGCATCCCAAAGGCATAAATATTTAAGGGTGTATAAAAACAAATTCATCTAATTCCAACTTATATGATATGACAAAAATCTACTAATTGATTAGATCAATTGGATGACAATTGACCAAAAAACAATTAGGTTAGTTTAGTTGTTGAATGATAATAATAGACATCCAATATCAACCATATTGACTAATTATATATTTATATATTATATTTTAGATATTTTAAATTTTTAATAAACAAATAAAAAATATTTGCTCTACCTCTCTCATATTGTGATACTCCTAAACTTGAGCAACTCATTTTCACTTTTCAGTGGTTACATCTCGTCTCATTTCTTTGGTTGAGATTAAATAATATTCAATGTTGAATTGTATAAAATTTTCAACAAATTTTTTTCCCAAAAATTGACCATTCAATCTAATCTAAACTGATCAAGGGTTGGATTAAATTAGTTTGTTTTTGTCCAAAATAACTAGATTGATGGGATAGAATTTTTTCCATCCAATTAAATTGGTTCAATTGGTTGAAGGAACCAAATCAAAGCACTCTAAACCAATGAATATTCCTATAAATGCTATTAGATTTTTCAAATTTTTTTAATTTGTTGGAATTATTAAATATTAAATACAATTGTGTACTATGTATATTATGTTTATAATATATCCATGCATCTTATGGATAAATTCTAGTTTAAGAGGGAAGTAAGTAGTTTTTAACTAAAGTATACACAATTTCCATTGAAACAAAAAGATAATCAAAATGTCCTTAAGGATAATTTTAATTTTTTACTAGAAATATAATTGATTGAAAATGTATTTTGTTTTACTTTTATTTAAATGTTATTTATTTTATTTTAAAATTTTAAAATTTAATTTATTTTGAATTTTAAAAAAGTGACTATTTTATATTAGTCTAATGTATAATACTTATTATATTATATAAACAATAAATATAAAGATATTTTGGTTAAAATAAAAATAATTTTAGCTTATTTTCTATTACAAGAAATGTCAATGTTATGCATCTTTTAATTTTAAGATAAGGGAGTATAATTTTTAAAGTAAATAAAAAGACTTTGTAATTTAAACTTCACAAGGGAAGGAGAATTTACCTAAACATTTAATAGTATTTATATTTGGTTATCTAAAAAATTTGGATAAAATTTAAGGAAAAGTGGATAATTTTTTAACCTTGAATCTTTTCTAAACAATATCTAATAATATCTTTTTTTATTACTTTAAAGATTATTCAAAGCAAGTAACTTTTAAATTTGAATAATAACACTGTTTGAGAAATTGACAATAAAACCTCCCAAAAACTCTTTTTTGCCCTTTGAAACAAAATTTATAATAAAGATAAAGAGAAATGCTTTTTACCAAAAAACAAATTGAGAGAAATATCAAAAGAGTACCATATTCAAGCCTCCTTCTGTTAAATACGGTATAAGTGTCAATTTTTTTATGGATTTGAATGCTTTTAAGTGAATAAATAATAAAACATTTTTTAAATAAAAAAAGAGATAAAAAAGGAAACATTGACTTTATATACATTCTAATTTCTTATATTATTTTTTATTTAAAAATACTTTACCCTTTATTTTTTTTTTGTGTCAACCATTTTCTTTCCCTGTTATAACTCATATTGCCTCTTGAATTGGGGAATTGGGAAAATGAAGCACCCTAATTTCATTTGTTTCAAATTCAATTAATTTGAAGGGGGTATTAACCTCCATTTCTACTCTGTAATTGTTCTCCCAATTTGTACTAGAAGTTGAAATAGGGGGTGTGGTTCTCTTTGGAGATAAGCCATGAAGTTAGGGTTGTAAGTTAACTATCTTGCTAATTGTTCCATGTTTATCCAAACAAGGCGTGCCAGTGCTGACTAGCCTCTTCCCTCTTCTTAAGGTCTGTGATTGTAAAAATTGGTATCAAGAAAGGAAGTAGATTCAGCATAAGCTCCAAGAGAGAGAGAGAGAGAGTTGCAGAAGAATACAAAGGGAGAAATGGAATGGGAAAAAAATGTGATGATTGGGTCAAAAATATTGCCACGTAACATAAATTAGTGGCACCTAGAGAGCCATGTCATACCACGTTTGATGTTATAACACATCATTTATTGCTCTTTTTTTGGGGCATTACAAATGGCCAATGATTTATCGCCATTTGTTGCAATTAGAGACAGAAAACAATTTAGAATTTATCTCATAATAAAAAATAAAGGGAAAAGGGAATCAACTTTATTTATATTGTTCAACGATCCCATTATGAAACGACAAGTGGGCCCTGCTCAATCAAAATCTTTACACAAAAGATAATTGGTATCCCAGAATCTATGAAACATTATCATGGCCTAATTATATGATTTCTTAGTTTCCACCCAATAGAAACAAATATTTGCTAATTCACACTATTTTAAATACATTTCTTTCAATATTATGTTGCTGTTTCAAGACCCAACCATAAAAATATAATTGGTTACTCAATTGAATCTATGGAAGGAAGATGGCACGCACACTGTGTGTGTGTGAGAGAGTGTGGTTTCAAAGATCGATATCTCTACCTTTAAATTTATGCAACATTAACCTCTCCGACTCCCCGAGAGAGGTGATTGCACAACACATATGGTATGTCTCCTTATAGCATGACTCTGTCTCTTTGTCGTATGTATGAATTTACCTGTGCCCCAAAGCATTATGTGATGATTCTCATAGTAGGTTTGATTTATTCTTGTTCATCCTTCCTTTAGTCCATCACTTTTTCATTTACACTCTCAATCATTGTTCTTGTTTCGTACATGCGAGTATTCATTAAATCAAATTGAACAAGAAAAGGAATGATTTCTCTTTTCATTTTTAGGTTTTTCCATTTTTTTCTTTTTTCCTTTCTGTGATCTCCTTTATTAAAAAATGAACAGTAGCACATTTGCACTCTATATTTGATCGTGTCTTGTATTTATATCAACACATTTGCTTTTTGCATGTGATCTTGATCTTTTTTTTTGTGAAAAAGAAAATTTACAAACACAAAGAAAATTGCATTCGTGCTTTATATATATCTCATTATGTCCTGTATATATATGTCAATATGGCTGTTATAGTATCGGTGCGGGGGTAGAAGTTCATGTTCTAAATCTATTCTCAATAAATAGGTTTTGGATATATATATCTATTCCTGGGTGAAAAGGATAAAGCCCATCAAATAAAATTTAGTTATAGGAGTTAAAAGTTTGTTATTCAGTTACTTAGTTTTACTACTATAAAAATACTGTTGGTTGACACCATAATATGTGAAGCTTTACATTGTATCTCAAATTCTAATCAAGATTTAATATCATTCATCAAAGCCTTTTCTTATCATCTTCTGTCCTTCATCTTGAAATTCTTTTCTTTTCAAACCTTTTGTTGAACCATTATATAGTGTTAGAGCTTTGCGATCATGGCAAGCTCCACTGCTGAAAACTCAACTCAAGAAATCACAAATCCAAGTTGTGAAAATACAACTAAAGGTTCGGTTCAAACTTTTAGCAATTCAGTATCAATTAAACTAAAAGAACATAACTTCCTTCCATGGAAGCAGCAAGTCGGTGCAACTATAGTAAGACATGAACTAGAAGAATATCTACTGAGAGAACAACATATTCCTCTAAAGTTCAAAACGAAAGAAGATGAACAGCAGTAGAGAATCAATCCTGAATTTCATCGCTGGAGAAAATAAGATTAGTTACTGTTATCTTTACTCTTGTCATCCATGTTTGAAGGAATGCTCTATAGAATGGTAGGCTGCACACATTCATATCAAGTTTAGGAATGTTTGGAAATTTTCTTTGCCTTTTAAAACCATGCAAAGATCAAACAACTCAAAACTCAATTAAGAACTACAAAGAAGGGTGATCTTTCTATAAATGACTACTTGTTAAAGATCAAGAAGATAGCAGATGCGTTAATATCAGTTGGTTTTCCAATCTCAGTAGTAGATCATGTTGATGCAATTTTTGAAGGCCTCCCTCAAGATTATGACAGTTTGATCACCTCTGTGAACATAAGAATTGAACCTTATACAATCACTAAAATTTAAGCCATTCTTTTATCTCAAGAAGATAAAATTGAGAAGCATAAGAAAGAGATGGATATAGTCTCTGCTCATATGGCACAAATCAATCAAAGGTCATATCAGAAGAATAATGGCTAGTATAAGCCAACAAGATCTAACTACAATCAAAATCAGAATTTTAATAAGAATCTTTAACCAAATAGACACAATAACAGGGGCCGTGGTAGAGCAAACAAGGGAAACATGCCTCAATGTCAAGTGTGTGGAAAACTTGGTCATGAGGCTTGGAAATGCTATCACAGGTTTGATCAGAGTTACGTAGGACTTTCTCATTCCAACCAGAACTTCAACTCTCATAAGAACTCAAATTTCGGTGCTACTGCTAATACCTAAATGAATGCCATATTAGCTACACCTGAAGTGATATATGATCTTGATTGGTATCCAAATTCTGGTGCCTTTAATCACCTTACAGCAAATTCTGGAAACTTGATGAATAAAACTCCATATAATGGACAAGATAGAGCGCATATAGGTAATGGCACAGGTATATCTATTCAAAATGTGGGTCATTCATCATTCTTGTCTCCCTTTGATCATTACACCTCCTTGCATTTAAACCAATTGCTTTATGTTCCTTCTATTGCCAAAAATTTATTAAGTATGTCTCAATTCACTAAGGATAACAAAATCTTTTTTGAATTCCATGCTGACAAATGTATTGTTAAATCCCAAGATACAAAGAAAGTGCTTCTGCAAGGGAAGATTAAAATGGTCTTTACAGTCTTGGTACACTCTCACTCAATGTTGTAGCTTAATCCTTTGTAGCCTCTGATAATAACGTTTCTGCCATGTTTGCTCATACACACCATAGTAGAAATTCTTTTCAATTTTCTTCCTGTAATTCAAATGTATGCTCTAATTCACTTCTCTAACACCGTCATTTAAGACACCCCTCCCTCAAAGTAGTGAACCATGTATTATAAACTTGTAATGTTCCTTACAATAATGAAGAGAATCAGCTTTTATGTTCCTCTTGTATTTTATCCAAATCTCACAAACTTCCATTCCACAAGTCACAAAATCAATATACTCGACCACTTTAGTTAATACACTTTGATATATGGGGTCTAACTCCTGTCCAATCATTAAATGGTTTTCAATATTACATCAACTTTATTGATGGGTTTTCAAAATATACATGGGTTTATCTACTACAGTCCAAATCAAAAGCATTTTCCACATTCTTACAATTTAAAGCCATGATTGAACTCCAAACTAAACTCAAAATTCAATCCATCTAAACTGATTGGGGTAGGGAATACAGAGCTTTTACACAATTTCTTATTGAACATGGTATCATCCATAGAATGTCTAGCCCTCATACACCCGAACAAAATGGTATAGTTGAGTGCAAACATCGACACCTCACTGAAATGAGCCTTACTCTCTTAGCTCAAGTTTCATTACCTCTCAAATATTGGGATTATACAGTAAAAACATCTACACACCTTATCAATCTCCTTCCTACTTTTCTTTTCAATAACAAATCTCCCACTCCTATATTATTTCACAAAAACCCAGACCATTCCATTCTAAAAGTTTTGGGATGTGCATGCTATCCATATACCAGACCTTACAATAAACACAAATTTGATTACAAGTCCAAAAAGTGTGTATTTCTTGGCTACTGTGAAAATTAAATTGGCTACAAATGTCTTTATCTCCCAACTAGTATTGTCTATATCTCAAGGCATGTTGTTTTTCATGAGCAATCATTTCCTTTCTCTCATCATAACTCTAATTCTCATATGTCTTGATCCTCTTTCTCTTCCTCTAATTCTTTACCTACCTCTATTCCCTTAGTCACTTCATCCACCTCTAGTTCAGCTTCCCTTACTTTTAACTCCATGATGAATAACTAACATATTATGTCTCTTTCTATCAACTCTCTTCATGGCAGGACCAATTCATCTGATATGGCACTCAATTCACCTGATAGAGCACATATGTCAACCTCCATAGATTATGCACCTTCTAACATATCTAATCCACTATCAGCTCCTAATTAGAATCTCCATCCTATGAGCACTAGACTTAAAGCTGGCATTCAAAAACCCAAAACTATTCATGTTATAGTATCTTATATTGAACCCATGATTGTTAAATAAGCTCTAGCTTCCCTACCATGGTGTCAAGCTATAATAGATGAATACCAGGATCTCATCAAGAATCATACTTGGAGTTTAGTCTCATTGCCAACTAGAAGGGAACCCATTGGATGTAAGTGGGTGTTCAAAATTAAAGAAAATCTAGATGGGACAATTCAAAAGTGCAAAGCACGTCTTATTGCCAAAGGGTTTTACCAACAAGAAGGTTTTGATTATAAGGAAACTTTTAGCCCCGTGGTCAAGCCTACTACAATCCGAGTAGTTCTTACAGATGTTCTTGCACACGGTTGGCACATTTATCAATTGGATATCAACAATGCCTTTCTTAATGGAGATCTCCAAGAGGAAGTATATATGACTCATCCCCCTGGATTTGAATCTTCTCAATCTCATCTGGTTTGCAAGCTTCACAAGTCTTTATATAGTCTCAAACAAGCTCTAAGAGCTTGGTTTCAGAAGCTGGTAGCTACTTTCCTTGAATTGGGTTTCAAATTAGCTTACTGTGATTCATCCCTCTTCATCAAAATCTCCTTAGCCTCTACCTTGTTTGTCCTTGTATATGTTGATCATATTCTCATTACTGGCTCCAATCTTCATGACTTTAGCAGTTTGGTGCAGCACCTCAATCATCAATTTCCTCTTAAGGATTTGGGTTCATTAAGTTATTTCTTGAGAATTGAAGTTTGCAAAATAAACCAAGGTCTTCATCTCTCTCAAACAAAATATATTAAGGACTTGCTCACTAAAGCTGATATGGCTTATTGCAAACCTCTATTTACTCCCAATTGTACCTCATATAAACTGTCAGCAGATGCCGATCCTAATGTTGCAGATCCCATCTTGTATTGATCAGTAGTAGAAGCCCTCTAATATGTCACAATTACCTGACTTGAGTTAGCTTTCACAGTCAACAAACTATCTTAGTTCATGAACAAACCAAAACTTGATCATTAAAAAGTTGCCAAGTGCACTTTATGGTATCTTGCTAGCACACTTTCTCATGGACTACATTTTCGGAAACCTTATCATTTACAATTGTTAGGTATGTGTGATGTAAACTGGGCAACAGATCCAGATGACCGATATTCCACCACAGGCTATTGTGTATATTTAGGTTCAAGCCTTATCTCTTGGTCCTCAAATAAGCAACAGGTAGTTTCCTACTCCAGTACTGAAGCAAAATACATAAATTTGCCTCATCTTGTTACTAAAATAATGTGGATCAAGTCTCTTCTCTCTGATCTTCATGTCTCTATTGATCAACCACCAAAATTGCACTGTGATAAGCTCAATACTGTCTTACTTTTAGCTAATCTTGTTTTACATGCTCGTACAAAGCATTTGGAGATTAATCTATATTTTTTCATAGAGCAAGTTCTTCAAAAACATATTCAAGTCTTCCATATTCCCTCTCATGAACAAACTGCAGATGTGTTGACTAAACCAGTCTCTATGTCTCAGTTTCTTCTTCAGCGATACAAACTCAGAGTTGAACCATGTCCCTATTTACGTTTGAGGGGGATGAAAAGGATAAAGCCTGTCAAAATAAAAGTTAGTTATAGGAGTTAAAAGTTTGTTATTCAATTGCTTAGTTTTATTGCTATAAAAACATTGTTGGTTGACACCATAGTATGCAAAACTTTACATTGTATCTCATATTCTAATCAAGATTTAATATCATTCATCAAAGCCTTCTCTTATCATCTTTTACCCTTCATCTTCAAATTCTACATGTTCATTCTTTTCTTTTCAAACCTTTTGTCGAACCATTACACTGGGATTTCGTTGCTTTTAGTACTTCTTCTTTGTCCAAGAGCCAATGGTTTTACTTAAATTTTCATTTCTTTCTCACACTTAACATCTATCAATCTATGATCAACATAAACTCCTAAAACAAAATCTATGCAAATTTCACCTAATTAATATGTACTTTTTTAACTTTTTCCAATTGATCATTACTCTCTGACTGCTTTTTTATTTTCGATATGGTAGAATCAATAGATCTAGCATCTATCTGAGGAGAGCAAAGCAAGGGTAATTCATTTTCCTAACTTGTAGAAGAAATTACTCTTCTTTTGTTTGGTTTACTTATGCAATTATATAATTTTTTTGGGGATGTAAAGACTCTTGATCGGGACTAGTTAATGACCATTCTAATATGTCAAGCTGCTGGAGATGACAGTGAAGTGATCCTATATAGTAAGCTTTCTTCCCACAAGATCACATTTCTCTGTTTGTTAGCAATAGTTAAAAACATGTATGGAACACAATTTTTGAATAAAAATTATTTGCAAAAAATAATATATCAAATTAATTATTCATAGGTATATACACTTGTTATATCTTTTTTAAATAATATCTACTTTTAACATACATACATATTTATTTATGATTTAATTGGATTTATCAATAAGCTATTGTTAGCAATAGTTAAAAACATGTATGGAACACAATTTTTGAATAAAAATTATTTGCAAAAAATAATATATCAAATTAATTATTCATAGGTATATACACTTGTTATATCTTTTTTAAATAATATCTACTTTTAACATACATACATATTTATTTATGATTTAATTGGATTTATCAATAAGCTATCTCTGTTGGCCAAAAACATATAATTTTGTATGTGTGTGTAGCTTTGATGTACTGTTTTTAAAGTGATTTAATCTAATGTGTGTGGTATTTCTTGTTCTATCTAATTTTAAATTATGGTCTGAAGCTAAAATGTTACATTAAGTTTGTTAAATCTTTGAATTACTTACCCTATGAAAAGGTCCTAATCAAATGATAGTTTTCTTTATGCGTTAGTTTTAATATTAAGTGGGGAAATGTTAGAAATAGTTTGAAAAATATAATTGTAAATTTGTAAGAGGGTGGTGTCTTTCAAGTCTTATATTGAGAGAGAAAAGACTCTTTGAATCTGGAAGGTTTAAATGGTTTTAATGGGTTATTATATACTAGCAGAGGGTTGGCATGAAAACTCCGGATGAAATAATTGAAGATAGATGTTTATTTCCTTGATATAGTTATTCTAATTTGACAATTTTTATTTGCCCAGTACAAGGTTTATATTGTGGAAGCTTTTAATTTGTATAAAGATAGAAAGTGTGTCCTCAAAGAATGATCTTGAAGAAGTGAAGATAGTTTCTGCCAAAGAGAATTTACAATCTGGGAGTTCATATTCAATAGTTTCTGCCAAAGAGAATTTACAATCTGTGAATTCATATTCAATTTTTTCTTTATCTATTAAAGTCTCATAATGATTTGCCAGAGATTAATCATTATTCTTTTATCTAATTTTGAAATATAGAATTAAATAGGTATTATATGTAGAATTAGATCATGGCATATGTGAGTTTATTACATTAAGGATATGCGCCAGATTAATCTTTTTATAGCGACATAACTTGCTAAAATTAACCCTGGATCCCTTGGAAATTGAGTTTTGTTGTTTACTTTTAGAAAAACAAATATTTTTTGAAGTAACATCAACAAAAGTATGAGAATTTGATTTTTAAGGCCCAGTTTGGTCACAGGCAAAGAAAAAGAATTCTTTTTTAATAATTTTATATAATATTTATTATATATTTATAATTATTATTTAATGTTATTTATTTTTTTATTTTATTAAAATAAGAAAACAAAAAATATTTTTTCCTCAAAATTATATTTTTCATTTTATTTTATATTTCATTTTATTTCATTCTATATATCAAATTGATAGTTAATAGAAAAACTCAACTTTCTTTTATTTCATTTTGAAAAAGATTTATTTTTTTCAAAACAAATAATAAAAGTTGACTTTCAAAGACTTAAAAATCAGCTTTTGTTAGTCTTGAAAAGTATTAGATGTTAAAGTTAACGAATGATCAATTATTTTATATGTTTTGATAATTAAATGGGACAAAGTGTGCTATTTTAAAATTTGTGTGTTAATACTATAATTAAGTGATACTTTAAGGGAAGTAAAATGTAATTTTGGTTTTTTATTAAAAAAATATTTTTCAAGTTATTAAAAAAATATACTTGTAAGGATTGGTGTTGTCCTTGCCTCTGTTGAATCAGATTTATAGTAACTATCAGAGTAAAGAGAGAGACAATCATTTCCAAGATACTTGAACTTTTGGATCCAACCAACCCTGACTTCGAGATCACTGACATGACTGCAGTTTGCATATGGCATTTTTCTTGATACTATCAAGGGAATCCTTGTCTGGTTTTCTTCTTTAAGAAATACTATTCCCACTTAACTAGTTCAAATAACAATTAAGGTGAAGTAGGGTTAGAAACAAAGAATCTATTTATGGTGAACAGATTTGCATAATATGAATTCTAAACATTCATCATTTGGATATGCATGGGTCGAATTACTTATCTCTCGGCTATTAGTAAATTATTTTTAAAAAAATTATGAAAAATGTTCTATTAAAATTATTCTTATTATTTCTTCATCTCATATTTCTTAAGAAATAAACTCTAGCAAGATAGTTTTAATCTCTTTAAGTGTATGAGTGGGCTTCTCCCACCTCTTTCTTTTCTCTCTTTTCTTTTCTAAATTGAAATAAGTATAGATCTTTTGCAATTTTGTTAAATCAACAAATGATTGTTAGGTTACCCCAACATGCTTTACTTTTTCCCACTTATCATTCATTTATTATCTCTGATTCCTTTTTTTCCTTTCCAATATGGTAGGCTTGATGGCTTTGGCCAGCTTTGGTATATGAGAAGAGCACAAATGGTAATGTAATACTTCATTCTATTAATTGGAAAAAGAAATTGCTACTGTTTTGTTTGGTTTTCTTATGCAAATATAAAATTTCTGGGGACATAGAGACTCTCCCAAGACAAATTAGTACCCTTTTAGAGTTGTTGGACAAGTAGGAATCTCCTGGAGATGACAACAAAGTTATCTTACAGTTTGTCAAAAACATATACTTTTATCATTGGATGACATGACTTTTATTTCTAATATGGCTTTATTTCCTCCAAATGCAACAGCCCACAAAAATGTACCAAGATTCGTTTAGAAGGATTGATCATATCATGGTGGGTTTGATTTGTCCATTAGCAGGCTCCCTAAAAGCTTTTACCATATTAAAATTGTTTCCATGGTTTAGTTCTTTTCAATTATGATTGACTTCAACTTTAGGTTATGGGTGATGCATACACTACTGCTGAAGAACCTAGTCCCTAGAACAAAAGACATACTGCAGCAAGGATATTCAACCATCCTGATGTTGTTGTTACAAATATCTGGTATTAGTTGTAACTCAATGTCTGATTCAAGAGAGACGTTTGACCCAGAACTTTTCTTTTTTCTTTATTGACTAAATGCTTTTGTTTCATATGGAAATAGGTTTGAAATTTGTCAAGAGTACACCTTGTGGTTGAAAGATGACAATGGGCATGTTGGTTAGGTGAGAATTTTTTTTTTTTAGTGACACAAAACTAAAAAGAGTTTGAGAAATTCAGACCATCCTACATTAACAAAGTTAAATTAATACAAATTTGCAATGGCTAAAGTCCTTTTAGGCTCCTACAACAAACCAATACTGAAAATTTGAAATTCTCTGCTATATTTCCATTAGTTTGAACTAGTGACCCTAAGCTCAGCATTGTTTCTATAATCTTGCATAAAAAAAAGATAGCGAAAAGGCTTTAGAAATAGATTTTGGCAGCAACTACTATTCTGTTCCTAATCCTTGATAAGTAGTAGAAGCCTCCTTCTCATACTTTCCAACCACAGCTTATGCATGTAGAGATCATTGGCATCTTCATAATGTAAAAAACACCAAATGTGACAATTAAAATGAATCAACATAACAATTTTCCCTAGATAACTATTTATACTCTTGCTCTTCAAACCCCATATCGTCTCAGACCATCCTTCATTTGCCAGACCTTGTTGATGACATTTACTCATCATATTAACTAGGGGGACTTTATGAGAAAGATCACTGTCCTTCCAACCAGAAATAATATTATGAAACTGATGCTAAACTTTATAAGTATGAGAGGTATGCATAGGTGATGGAACCCATGTAGTTGTAAAAAACACAATAGCCCTAGATTTCTAACTACCAAGAGAGAAGATAAACAGTCACATCACAAGAATAAACCCAAAAGGTGAACAGCAGGGGGTGGATTTTTCTTTAAAATTATTTAATGATTAGACTATGATTAATAATTATACTAAAACCAGATTGTAACTCCTAGGAACCTTATTGGTAACCTTAGAGAACTTGAACATAAAAGCAAATGCCTCTTAGATATCCAACCTAATTATGACCACTTATTAATACAAAAAAATTACTTTGATATTCTCAACAATAGTGAGTCCCACCACTTGAATTTTGTCTTGAAAACACTAGGCAGTCTCAATAAAAAATTGTATCTAATATACTTATCTATTTTATTCATAACTTGCCTTCTTTTCTTTTTGGACCAAATCTAAAATAATTTATTTTGAACTCAAAAATCAATATGCATTTAGTTTAGAGGCATGGTACAGTATCATCAGCTTGGGAGGCCAAAGTTCAATATTTACTTGTTCCTCATATTTCACTCTTATTATGACAGGGACCGCACGACTGTGCTCGTGTGCATATTATTTTGAGCCATGCTCTTCTCGCTGTCATTGTAAATGAACATTTCGAAGCCTACATACTGGCATCAACATCACTGAAACCAATGGAGAAGCGATTTCCAGCAAAGTATACTGCAACCATCCTATTATTCTTTTTCTTATTCATCATTCTTTGTCCTCGGGTTAAAATCTTGATCATTTATACATGTATTAATCCATTTTCATTTTTTTTCTAAATTCTTTCTAATTCATTCTTCAACCTCTTTTGTAGTACAAATTTCAAGTGGGCTAGGTATATTAATGCAACTATTTCCATTACCCCTTTAGTTGTTCATCATTCCTCTTGTTGGTTATGTATATATCTATTAATTATCTTTTTCCCAATTTTATTTTAATTCAATCCATTCTTTAAACTCTTATGCAAGTTGGTTTTGCATTTAGAATCTCTGCCGCTGACGACTTGTGGATTGCTCGTTACATTTTGGAGGTACCTCATGGCTACTGTCACTCTCTTTCTCATCATTATTTTACTTTAAACACTTCAACTAACGCCCCTATTTCTGTGTAACAGATGATTGCTCAGATGAATGGGGTGGTGGTTTCCGTTAACCCTAATGCAATTCTGGTATCAAAAAAGCTTTCCCTATTTGGGTTCACAATATTTTTATTTTTGCTAAATTTTTGTCCTATAACTTTATTGGATACTGACTCTTGCCATTTGGGGTTCTTGCAAAACTAGGGTTCTTCAAAGGATGCTAATGCACTCATACAGTTCAAGTAAGTTTCATTACTTGTGAGAGAATTGTGTGAAATTTTCTCTTTGCTTTCTTCATGCATGACAAATGCTTGATAATTTGCCAGTACCAATCCCATAAGAAACGGTGGAGGCCTTGAGGCCACCACGATTGCACTTGAAAAGTTATGGATGAAGTTCATAGAGGATATGGCAACTTATGGAGAAGGCAATGAGAGTTGTTTCGCAGCCAAAAATGTCATACAGGTAAGCAATGCAAGAAGAGTGATTAGGGGTATTTGTTACTATTTAGTGCTTGTCACTACCTTGGTTCCTAAACCACATCTATGTTTTCATCTCACACCTTCCATGTCAAAAGATCAAATCGAAATTAGGGATCCTAACATTAATCTTCTCTAACTTCTTAATTAATTTCTTACTTTTCCAGAGGAAAAAAAATATCTTAGTGTATTTCATTTGCAACAGATAGATAAATAAGTCAAAGATAAAGAAATATGACTGCATTTGAGTATAATCCACAAATTTCTATATTACCTTTCTTTACCTTACTTTTTGTAAATGGCTCACATTGGAACTTTCTTATGGGATAAGAAAATGACATTATTAATGTTTCTGTGCATTTACTATCATTTAGTGCATGTCACTACCATATTTTCATGTCCAAAGATAAAAATTTTAAAAGAAATATCTTACATTTTCAAAAAAATTAAGCTAATCTTAAAAGGACTTGTAAGTATGTCAAATACATTTTTAAATAAAATTTATAACCTATATCCTTATATGTCTTTTTAAAAGTAAATTCATATATATACATATATATATATATATACATATATATATATTTGGAGATGGATTCTAACTAAGAATGTGTCTCACCTTACTATCATTTGGCATTGGGTAGATTGTTCGATACCGTGATGATTTAGTTGGAGCTAAAGGATATATTATTGAAGACAGAAGGCCTACTTATCATATGGACCCATACGTGGTCACTTCTAAGATTGCAAAAACCACCGTTATCTAGAAACCAACACCCCTAGATACCCTTGCTGCTATGGTGCCCTTTGTCTATTGGGCGAAGAACCACTTTAGTCGTACCTGAAATTAAAGTAAACTACAACTACTGTGATTTGAGGTGACAGATAGAACTCAATAAAATTACCGAAATGGTATGAAGGCTAAACTTCTGTCGAATTTCAAATGGTCCCATATGTAGAGTCGTCAGAGAAGGATTTTTTGTAGTAAATGATGATTTTCTTGCAATGGTAATGTTTACCATCCTAATGTAGAAGATCTGATTAGATTTAATAGATGTGTTATTAGATTTTTAATTGAGCCATGGTCGTGTTCTTTCTTCTTTTGCTTTTTTTAATTTCATTGAATGTTATTTACTTTCTGTGAAGTTATCAGTCGATTAATTTGATTTTTATTTAGAAAGCTTAACAATGACATAGCAGTATAGAGCCAATGTTTACTAGACATTGGAAAACATGTTAACCAAACTGATGAACAACTTGAAAATTACCCTATAAAGTTATTGCAAAAACTAAAGACATAGCCACCTTGATTCAGAAACTCTCCAAAACCCATCTTTTTCTCTCTCAACCTTACCTTTTACGTTCATCCTCCTTTTATAGGGCCTTTTCGTCCAACCCCCTGTATACTCTACCACGAGCCCACTAAGACAACGATCAAATTCTCTTAGCAATCTTTGAAGTTAGCAACAACTTCTAAACGAAGCCTCTGGATTCCTCTCACCAAAGAATTTTCCCTTCATTCATAGCCCATTATGTCATCGATCTTATCAACTTCAACCCTCACTCTCTTTCCCTTTCTTCTCTCCTTTCCATCTTCATTTGGCTCGTTTCGTGCCCACCTTTTTGCCATACTATCCAATCCTACTATGCTCCGCATTCACCAGATGCTCTCCTCAGCTCAATCTCCCATTTAATTTCTAGTGTCTCAGACAGGCAAACACTCTACTCATTGTTGTTTCTATTCTCCAAACGAGAGGCATCCACCAATCTAATCTTGTATCTAATATTTTAATTAATGCTTATATGGATTTTGGATTTGTTGCTAATGCGATTCAGTGTTTTTGGTTGGTTAAGACAAACAAATTCCCAATCCCACTTCATGCTTGTGATCATCTACTTTACAAGATGATGAAGTTGAAATTGGCTGAGTCTGCGTGGCCATTTTATGTGGAAATTTTTTATTGTGGATATCCCCCAAAAGCTTATAATTTCAATGTTCTGATGCATAGGTTTTGTAAGGAAGGTAAATTAGAAATGCCCAGTAGGTGTTTGATGTAATGAGGAAGAGAGGTTTGCGTTCAATGGTTATTAGCTTCAACACTTTGATCAATGGGTATTGTAAATCAGGGAATCTACAGAAGGGGTTTAGGTTGAAGAGGGGCATGGACAATGAAAGAATCTTTCCTGATGCTTTCACTTTTAATGCTTTGATCAATGGGATGTGTAAAAAGAGTAGGTTAGATGAGGCAAATGTGCAAGAGGTTTCATTCCTAGTGACGTTATTTTCACCACTTCAATTGATGGGCAATTCAAAGTTGGGAAAGCTGATTTAGCCATGAAAAATGTTCAGCTAATGCTGGCTTAGGGCATCAAACCTGACCTTGTCACATGCAATGCACTGATCAATGGCCTCTGTAAAGTTCGAGATTCGAAAGAGGCTAAGAAGCTCCTTGATAAGATGCGATGAACGCATGTGGTGTGAAGCTTGACAAGATCACTTTCACTACACTGATGGATTTTTTCGTGCATGGAGATCTTGAAATGGCCTTAGAAAGGCTTTTTTACTAACATCCTATATAATTATGTAAATTTGACTCAAAACCCTTTGACTAAAATTATTGCCCTCAAATCCCATATATTGCTCCAAAATTAGAATGGAAGATTTCGATTACAAAAATTTTATTTATTTTTTAAATATAAATATAAAAGTCTGACTTCCATAGTTTAAAAAAAATAGCAAAAATAATCAAAACATAAAGGACTAAGTAATTGGATCCATATGTGATTCATTCCAGAGTAGCATGTACCAATAGCATGTACATGGATAATAGCAAAAAATTATAAAAACAAAAGAAAATAAGTAATTGGACTCACATGTGATTCTTTCCACAATAGCATGGACATGGAGCGTCTCACACTATTGCTTTATATGTTGAAAATTTTGGAACATGATGAGTTGAATAATTATTTAGGAAAATACATAAAGATAAAAATAAAAATAAATAATGTTAGAGATAAAAATTATTTTCATATGTTTTTAAATAATAAAAGAATAATATTATGAAATAAAAATTAGAAAATTTTTATTATTTATTATTTATTTGCTATTAATAAATAAGAATTATTTATTAAAAATAATATTATTTTTATTATTTTATAAATAAAAATTGCTTTCATAATTTTATAAAACTTTTGTATTTATTTCTACACTTACAAACTAGCTCCAATTGGCCTCACTTCAACTAAGTTCATTCATTGTAAAAAATTAGGAAAAAAATTACACATAAATATTCAATCTATAAAAATTATAATAAAAATATGAAAAATTAAAATTATATTTCAAAGACTTAATTTTATGTCATGACAAGCGTAAGGCCTATAAAAATTAATTTTTATTAATTTAAAGAAATGTAACCAAAATATATATAAACATAATATAAACAAAAAGATATAAACACAAAATTTAAAGCAGTTGTAATTAATATGACCAAAAAATTAAATGTAAAGAAACTAAATATAACAAAATAAATAAATACAAACAAAACAAAGGTAGGAAAAAATAAATATTAAAAAAATAAACCATTCTAAATATAACTACACAAAAATATAATTGGCATCAAAATAAATATAACAAAATTAATGCAACCAAGTTAAATATAAGAAAGGCATTTAATACAAAAATAAATAAATATACCAAAAATATAAAACAAACAAAATAAATATAATACACAAAAATAATGCTAGCAAAATAAATATGAATTAATGCAAACAAAATCAATATAACACAATTAACTTAAGGCAAACAAAATAAATATAATCTATACAAATAAATGTAAATTTAATAAATTTAATAAAAAATTAAATATAAATACAACATGTATAAGCAAAAATTAAATGTCCACTAAACAAATATAAAAAAATTAAATTCAAAAAAATTAAATAAAAAATACAAAAGTAATAAATTTCACAAAAAGATAATTAATACAAACACATTAAATATAACAAAATATTAAATGTTAACAAAATATATATAACCAAAAAATACATATAATATTAATAATTTATGTATATAAAATAAATATAATAATAAAATACATATAGGTAAAATAAATAAATGTAGTTGAACTCAATATAACATAAAAAATTAAATATAAATATATAACTTAACAAATAAATATTTATAAAAAAATTTACAAACATCAAAAAGGGAAAGTTGGAAAGTGGACTTGAATACTTCTAGTAATTAAAATTAACAAGTTGTAGATGATGAAATGAAGAAAAAATATAAAAAATTGAAAAATTTAATAAGAAGATAAAAACAAAGGCGTGTATATTATAAGAGGCTAAAGAAGAGAAGAAGAAATGAGAATATAGCATAAGAAGCCAAAAAAGAAAAAAAGATATATGTATGTGTGAGAAAAATGTGAAATGCAAGAATTTTTAAATAATAGGGGAGAGAAAAAATTTTTGTAGACTCAATTAATTTGTGTTGTACGCCTAGCCTGTAGTGGTTTTTGCACATGGCTGCAACACACATACACTATAACATTATTATAGGTAGTGTTGTGGTAATGGGGTTTAAGTAATGAACTTGTACTGTTAGCCAAAAAAAAAAGTTTACGGAGAGGCTAAATTTTTAACCAGATTTTTTATTAGAATACATTTTTTTAGGTATTGGATAAACTGGATTAATACCACTAATGTTATTTTTTAACAATATACAAAAAGATAATTTATTTGATCATATATATATCAAAAGTAGTGATCGCCAATACCACAAGGAACTCTTCGCCTTTCACATTGTGGTCGTTCTTGACCTACAGGTTCTTCATGTTCTTCATGTTGTTAACCTGGTGAATTGTTAATAGGAGCAGGCAATGATGAATTTAGATCAAACGTGGAAGAATGCACAGGGGGAATTAGATGCTAAGGGGTCATAAACCCATAATGCGATGATCCTCTAATTTCAAAAAATTAACCACCCGTATTCAATATTAAAGATCATTGGGTCATCAAATAATGACATAAATAACCTAAATTGAGAGGGACCAGGAGATTCAAATTAAGATAACGATGAACGAGGCACATGATATGAAGGACCAGCTTCTCCAAACTCTACATGTTGGCTAGTCAGCATAGAAGAAGATGGATTGACTATACTGATGTGTTGTTATGTCACAACACCTCCATCGAGCGTAAATAATACTAAAGCACTGATATCATGATGATTTTGTTCATTGAGGTTAATAATAGGCAATCGGGTTGATAAATAACCTTCACATCTCTTACCTGACCTGCCTTTTAGAATTTCTGGTCGTGGTAAATCAGGTGCAGGTGGAGCAAGTTGAGAGACCATTGTGAAGCACTATTCCCCAAGAGCCAATAAAATATTCAGTTGGTCCTGACTCACCCTCTCTCGATAGTTATGATAGTCCATTTGTGGAAGGTCCTAAATGTTTAACTTGTAGAGGTCATCAGCAATATCGACCTGAAAAAAAGATTATACTAGTAAAACAAAGATATATGATATATTAAGAAAATAAAAATAATAAAAGTGACAAGCAAAAAATGTACCGCAAACCCAGCAGCACCACTAGCAAGGTAGATCCACTAACGAGTGCAAGTTCAGTATCATCGCATGTATTCAGAAGTATTATCCATAGGTACTGAAACTATAGGCGCCTGAGATAAGGCATTTTGTCATCCATTCCATGCCTCAACAAAGTCTATACGTTCTTCTTGCCAATTCGTTGATTTTTTCCTCGCAACTATAATGTATGGCAAGCCCCTAAATTGACTAGAGAAGCCGGGATTGGCTACTGCCTGCCAAACTGGCAAAGCACACGATCTAAGTGATGTCATTGGATGATATGAAAGCAAATAAGAAGCACTAAAGCTAGCCAAATGTCTTGAGATGCTAAGCAATATTATGGGATAAATTCTTGCACACTATTTGATTCACATGACTGCAAAATGATCTATACACAAAACATAAAAATAGCATAATAAATACATCATATACAATAGTTGATTTAATAAAAATCAATTTTTACAAAATGAATAAACCTCATTATCACACATTGTATCCAATAAAATCTGATATTACCGTAAGACTATGACCTCAGGACGAGGAGGTCGTCTCACATTTTTCCATCTATGGTTCAAAATAAATATGTCACAACATGTTAATAGAGAAATAATTAATGTTTTGAATATATGTAATATGTATATATTATTTATCATATCTTACTTAAATCCCAGAGGAGGAAGCAGTGGATAGATATTTGTCTGGGAATCTGGCTATAGAGGTCTTTGTTATGCTAATATCGGGAATCTATCCTATGCTCATACATGAAATAGGGTTAGACAACCACCTATACCCTGTTTTTCAAGATTAATTGCATTGCAGAACTCTCTGTACAAGTGAGCTAATAGTGCAGATCTCAAACTATATTCCCCTATTTGTTCAAAATCCCATAACAATGGGAGGTACATCAAATACACTTTGTAACTAGATCTATCTAGCATAAGAAAACCTCCAATCAACCTCAATATATATGCACATGCAAATCATTGTACATCTTCATCATTTATATCATCTAGCAGTTCATTGAAGTGTTTAGCCAACCAACTAATGACAACTCTTTATCTAATCATTTTTTCATCTGGTAGGGTAATTCCAAATAGCCACTCACATTTTGTGGTCATTTAAAGTTCGTGCAACTAATAACAAACCTTCCCATGCATGGGAGGTCTAACTGTATAACAACATCCTTTAAAGTAATCATACACTTTCTGCAGGTAGTGTGAAAAGTATGAGTTTGGGGTCATCATCTCTCCACAAGTGCTGATGCAAGTGATGGATTATATTCAAACTAGCTTAATCGCACAACGCCATAAAATCCAGGTTGTCGAAAATAGTCAAAAATAGCAGGCGGAGGTGGGAGTAGCCAATTACTATGCATGACATGTCGTGGTCAGAACACTCGGTTATCCTACAAAAAAATATAAAATATTATACGTACAGTGTTACAATTGAATCAAATAAAGTATAAAACATTATAATTATAAGATTATCATATGTGGCCAAGCCATACAGCGTGTAACACGTCACGTCTGGAGGTACAGAAAGGAGTCATCCTCTAACCCTAGATGAATAATTTGCTACGAACACACCACTACTCCAAGCTTCCTGCATACCTCATTATGTTATAAATAATACAAAATATGATAAGTTTTAATTGTAAAGTCCCACATTGGATGGAATGGTCCTGGGAACGGCCCATATAAGTGGGGAGAATCCTCTCCCTCACAAGGCGCTTTTCCCGTGAGCTAAGCGGGAAGGGACAAATCCCAACGAACTGGGAAGGCAGGGTCAATGACCCACGAACCGGGAAGGAAGGGACAATACTCGTAAGGGCTCTGTATGTGTTGGTATCAGAGCCGGCCATTCGAATGTGCAACCCGAGGACGGGTTAGCCTCCAAGGGGGGTGGAATGTAAAGTCCCACATCGGATGGAATGCTCTTAGGAACGGCCTATATAAGTGGAGAGAATCCTCCTCCTCACGAGCGCGCTTTTCCCGTAAGCTAAGCAGGAAGGGACAAACCCCAACGAACCAAGAAGACAGGGTCAATAACCCAACAACCGGGAAGGAAGGGACAATACTCGTGAGGGCTTTGTATGTGTTGGTATCAGAGCAAAGTTCTAGGCTCTTTCGGATTAGATTTGGCTTGAGGATGTAACAATTGGGCTATATAAAGGCTTGAATAAATAGGTAAGGTCTTATATAAGACATGTTGAGTTTATGAGTATAGTTTGTGGTTTTAATCATGATGAGTAAGTTATAGGATGGTCTTGGAATAGTTAGTGGACACCGGGACAGGGTGGCCTCTAGAGTAGCTTGAGCAGAGTTAAGCTTGAGCGGATCTAAGGGATCTAACGACTAGGGCTTGATGAGATATGATAGCTCACTGGGATCAATGGCAAGCCCTAGACATAAATGATGAGAAATGATTTTGTTAATATAAAAAGGCTTGCTAGAGAGAGTGTGTGAGACCTAATCCTCCCTGGTAGTCATACTCAGGCCATTCTGAGATGTCTCGCTTAATGCAGAGACAAGTAGGATGCAGTGCGATATGAAATGAGACTGTAGCTGTACAAGACTAGTTTAGAGGGGAAGTGAGAAAAAGAGTCACCCCCTAGCCACAACACCCAAATGTCTAGGTGAGTTTTAGAGCCCGAAAGATTAATTTCCTCAAGCCAGGAGTTTAAGTTACAAGCTACACCCTAAAGCTCAATTACCCAGAAATGATAAGTAGTTATGTATGAACGAAGTAAGAGGTAGAACCTTTTAGCTTGATGAGGCAGTGAGGCTCGGGTTGGTAGCTAAAGATGAAAATCCAATCCTTGAAAAATAAGCCAATCAAAGGCCGTTAGCCACGACCAATTATTCCATAGAAATAGCGAGGCAATCCAGAGAATTCCTCGTCGCAGTCAATTAAGAAGTTAGCCGTAACCAATACTTAGACAGAAGAACTAGAGTGAACCTAAAGCTGATTAGCTGCGGTGAATGATATGTTAGCTGCGGCGAATAGCACCATAAATGTTTTGTTGGTCATATTCATGCCAACTTAAGAAAGGAGTTGATAAGGGGTCAAACAACCTATAAAGAGCGAGAACCCCTAGTATAAATAGAGAAAAGAGTAATGAATGATTACAGAAGATTAGTAAAAAAAATCTGTGGGCCTAATAAATGAGACTGAGAAAAGAGCTCAATATAAAAAATGTTACACACAAGGATAATGAGGTTGTTGAGACCCACTTTTAAGGCGTTGACTCCAACCTAGGATGTTACCTTGTGAGACATTGAATGATAGAATGTTAGTGTAGCCTCGAAATAACGTAAGATAAGACTACCAGTAGTAAGGCACATAGTGAGTGGCCTAGAGGGGTGTACCTCATAGGTAAAACCTAGAAGTAAGTATGAGTAGCCCAGTAATGGAAGCTCAGAAAAGAATAAGGATAGTAAATAAGCTATAGGTCTGATGAGATGACTAGCCCAAGTTGAGCATAAGCTAAAACCTAGGGGAGATGAGCAGTAGCATCGTTCCATGTGAGATATGTAAGTGAAAGGCTTAATGAAAGTTCTCCCTGGATCAAGAAAGAAAAGATGAGACACCCTGAGTCAGAGAAACTACCCAATAGTGATTAGTAAATTCCCCTAAATAGACCCCCCTGAGTCATAAAGCATAGTGACAAAGGAAGCGAGGAAGAACTGAGAAACTAGTCATAGAAAAGATACCTTCGCTTTAATAATGATTAAATGAATAAGCTAAGCCCTGTAAAGTAAATAGATAAGGTCCAATAGTTAGTCAGACGAGCTCCCTAATATGAGAATGATATGGGGTTAAGGCACGTGAGTGATTAGAGTACTCAGTAGAGCATAAGTTCTCAGTAAGATAGAATCCAGACATTGAGAGTACATGTTCTAGATTGGGTTAGCAGAACCCTAAAAATAATATATTGTGCTCCTAGGGATGAGGCTAAAGAGGCTAAACAGAGAGAAAGCCCAACTCTGATCCAAACGTAGAAATAAGCTTAGACAAACAGCTAATGTCTTCGTACCTTTAGAAAAGCTCGAGGGAGCTAGAGACCACTTCAAAAGGCGAGCCTCGTGTTACATAGAGAGAGAATGTAAGTTGAGAGCACCATAGAATGAAATTCCTAGGATTATGTGAAATAAAATCTTTTTTACCAAGGGATGGTCTAGCTAAGAATAGAATAAGAGTATGAACGAAAAGTAGACCCTTTGATATTACAAAGAGTGAATAAGTGGAGGAACCCAGGAAAAATGTAGGTGCTCTTGAGCATAGGAAGACCTGAACTAGCAACAGAAACAGTCAGTAGTAAAATATCCTTTTTACTTAAGTAAGAGGATAAGAAAGGTAGAAAGAGAAGATATGATAGTGTACAAGCTGAAGACATATTAGATTAAGAATAAATATCTAGTTAATGTGCTTGAGTATTAGAGAAAGCACACTTGTCCTTAGCATAGGTGTCTTTTTCGCATGATAGTGCTCGAAGTAAAAACAGTCGGGCAATGTAAAGTGATCTTGGGATGAAGTAGAGAAAGAATCTTATTTTTCCCCAGTATCCTAAGAGAATAGGACATATAAAGAAAAGTACGAGAGGAATACTTTAGATTGTTGGAAAACTTGTAATATACTGGCGATAGTGGCCTTGAATTCAATCATAAGGTGCCCGTGTATTAATGCTTGATGTTATGGTTTGCTTGCAACAATGGTTACATGATATAAGGCCTGATCAACCTAATGGTAATGTGGCTTAAATGTGTAGCAAATGAAGCCATCAATCACCAAAGTGTCCTGATGATCGAAGGATATCCTAGTTAGCTAGATAACGAGATAAGTCAAGAAAGAAAGGTAAAAGGATTCCAGTAATATCAGAATAATGAGAAAAGCATACAGAAAGGGATTCCCAGCAGAAAATGTACAGATTCAGTATGCATAGACCGAGTCCCTTATAGTACATATAAATGAAATGAGAAGGAACTAGTGCATAGCCTCTCTCCTGCCAGAGACGTTAACTACACTTAATGTGTGAGATGCTCTAGTGCCAAAGCACTTAAAAGCAGAATGTAGGCATAGTTACAAACTGCAGGATATGCAAGATAAGAGAGGAAGACTAGAATGAGTACACGTAAAGTAAGTAAGTCAATAGAGTAAGAAAGGAAAGCCCAAGCAAAAAAGGGCTGAAGTGGGAATCTGAGGATCCTATGAGGAGCGATAAATAATAATTTAAAACACTCCCTAGTATTAGTATGACAGGATCCTAGAGAATCAGATTACATAGAACCCACTTCGCATGAAGAGCATGATGTACCTCTGAGTTTAGCCTCAACTATTATGGGCAATAGTTACCGGACTTGGTGAGTATGTATTTCACTATCAGATACAGTGATCTTAGGCTTTGACATCTCCCAGAGATGGATCACAGTAGATCCTAATATGTCACAACGGATTGCAGTAGACCCTAGCAGGGCTCTGAGAGGTCGCAGTAGACCCAGAGGTCACAGTAGATCCCACAGAGTTACAGAGAGCCCTAGCCACAACATGATAGTTCTCTGGTGAGATGACAGCCTGAGATAGTTTTACAGAGCAGTGAGTCTTAGAGACCAGTACAGCTTCAACTAACTTTTGTCTCAGAGACTACAGACCTCTTGAGTTTGGTAAACCGTTGCCACAGAGATATTAAGGCTTTACTCAGACAGTTAGACCACTAACTAGCTTTCTTCAGAGATGAGCATAGTGTATGGGATGAGGAAAGTAAAAAATTAGCTTTCCAAAATTAGAGCCAAATGAACCACTATCCAATAGATATTAGCCCTGACTAAGAGATAGAGAGATCCCTTACATGTTAGCTTATATATTTAAAAAAGAGTCAGGTACAGTTTTACATAAGGCAAGTGGTACAGTATATCTCCAGTGAGCAAACTTGTGAGACTAGCTAGCATCCCATTAGAGCCCAGCAGTAGTCAGTGGTAGTAGCTCTTCGGTGCTAGTATGAGATATATGCTAGGCCAATTAATATTAGAAGAAGGGACTATAAAATGCCACTGTAAGTGAGCAAAGAAAGTGAGAAGAAGTCTCGACCTACAAAGACAGATATAGTAATAAACAAAGAAACTGAGATCATTAAAAGCAGAAACTCCTCAAAGGAGTTGTAATCCTAGTAAGCAGTTACGATATGAGGCCTATGATAGAAAGAGATGTGAATTGTAATCATGGGATGAGCTAGTAAGAAAGAACACAGAGATAAATAGTGGACAGTATACTTCAAAACAATAGACAAATAAAAACCTTTGATGGCTCTAATGATCAGAAAAGATATGATGAAATCGTATGAGAAGCCATTCAGAGAGGATACGGGAGATGTGATATGAAATAAGTTACCTCCCGATATGTGTAAATGAGTCCACTGAAAAAAACGTTAATCCTGCGAACGAGTTAACATTGACCCTATATGATTAGTAAACTCTCCCAAGATAAACCTCTAGAGTTAGAAATTTATTTCCCTTATGAGAAAGACCTAGCTAGCATTTTATAGCAATAGAACCCTTATTAAAAACTAGCAATGAAAAATCCCCTGGTTAAGAGAAAATTCGAACAAATAAAATTGCTAAGAAAGTGTATAGAGTCAGGAAGAAGGGAAAGAAAAGAACAGTTATTTAGAAAAAAAAAAGAGCAAGAGAAAATATACCCCTAAATTTTGAGGCAGAAATTTATTTAAGGGGAGGAGAAATGTAACATCCAGTCCCTCCGTAAACGTAAGAAACGCAATGTTCGGTTTCTCCGTAAACGTTAGAAATGGGCCAAATATAAAAGGAAGTCCACAAAATAGAAGGAATTGGGGCCAAATAAAATTATGATAAAATTCTAAATAATGAAAAATGAGGATTTGAGGCTTGAGTTGCTTAGAAATCAAGGCTAGGGTGATTCGAAAAATTTGTCGAAAGGCTAGTGGTATTTTTGTAAATATGGGCACTTTTTGAAAAACTCACAGGAGGGCTTTTTAAATAAAAGTTTTAAGTTTCTGAGGTTCTTAGAAGCCCTGACTATAGGAAGCCCTGGGACAATTAAAACCCCTCCGGTATATGTTTTCCAACGATGGTGAGTCCGAACGTTAGCCGAATCATTCGGGAAGGTTTTAGCTCCAAATTGAGTGATTCCAAAGGCATTTTATAAGATTGAGGACCTAAATTTTATGATAGAAAAGATGGTTCTCAAAAAGGAGCTAAATAGGATTAGAAACGAAAATGCCAAAAACAAAGGATGAAATGGGAATTTTTGGAATTCTTTTGCTTTTAATACTGTCTCTTTCTCACGCCCTCCCTTGCCCTCATTTTTCACCATCTTTCTTCTGCCTAAAACAGATAGGAGAATCAGTTCTCTTAGGCGCACAAGAAAGAGCACTCTTGGAAGGAGAAAAAAGCCAAGAAAAGGTAGAAAATTCCATGGAAAATCTAGCTTTCTCCTTAGCAAGTCACTTCTCCTCCTTCTCCTCCTTATTTCTATGGGTTTTATGGTGCTTTTAAATCAGTTTTAAAGGCAGAATAGAGGTGGAATTTTCGGATTTGATGAGGGGAGGCTAGCCAAGTGAAAAGCAACCAAGAGAAAGCAAGAAAACAAGGTAAAACTTTCATTCTTTGGTAGTTTCTTCCTCCTCCTTCCTCTTGCACAAATTTGGACACCATGAGCCCAATTCTTAGGGGCTGTTTTCTGTCCAATTCATGAAGGGATTAGAGGTTTTGGAGTGCAAGGATTAAGAATAAACCAATAGAATCAAGAAATGGGCATTAGGAAACAAGATTGAACTATTAGGGATTCAAATGCTCCCTTACAAATTTGATTTAACATGAATGTTTTTAGGTTTAATTGAATATTTAAACATGCTCCTAAGACCCCTAGAGAGCTTCCCACATGCACCTCCCATCCAAGAAAGTAAAGAAATTGCAAGAAAAACTAATGAACTCTAAGTTAAAAAAGTGTAGAACTTTTGAATACTTTGCAAAAACTAATTTGATATATGAGTTTCCTTGCATGTGTAAGTATTTGATTGAGCTCCTAAGACCTCTAAGAAGTCTCCCAAATGTGTCTCCCATCAAAAAAAAATCAAGAAGGCTATGAACTCTTCTTCCCCTCATAGTCTCGGCCTAGGCAAGATCCTATAGCTAGGGAGAGTTTTAAATTTTTCTAAGGCTATTCTTGAGTCATATGTGATGAGTGAAGATAAGTAGAGGCCTTGGAAAAAAATTAGAACTCAAAAAAAGTGAATTAGTGCCATAGGTTCCATATTAGGACCTAAAGAAGCAACATGATGCTAGAACCTTTTGTTTTAATGATATGATGACTCCAAGAGATTTAAAAGGAGCCAAGAATCATATTTGAAAGGAAAGAATGAGGTCTAGAAGTCCCTTGAGGGGTGTTGCTTCATTAGGTGCCTTTATAGACCATAATGGAGTTTATAGAGTAATCTAGAGTTTAAGCAAATTGTGTAGCCTTAGAATATGTCTCATGAACCTAATTGGCTCCCTTAAATCATGTCTAGGCCAAGAGAAACCATCTCCACCAAATTATGGGTGTATAGCAGAGGCAAAGGAGGGAAATCCAAGGAGAAAAGTGTGTAGATTTGTACAAGGTAGCTCTCTTCCCCTTCTCTCATATATGAATGTGTGTTTAGCTTGTTTTAAAATGTGTGTATGTGTATTTTCAAGCTATAGAAAATATGCTAGCATGCCTTTACATATCATGATCCTTGATGCCATGTTATGTTTTAAATGAATCTATGATGTTTGTATGAGTTTGCTTGAGTGTGAGGAGGCCAAGAACTCTTCCCTTTGGTGAGGATGAGCCAAGAACCCTTGAGTTTGGTTGAGACAAAGTGAAGAATCTCCCAAAAGTAAAGTGGGCTCCCAAGAGTATGGTTGAGTCTAAAGTGCTCAAGAATGGGTGAGGCAAGTCCAAAATCTATGAGGAGAAGTGTGAGGCCAATCCAAACACTTGGTGAGCTCTTGAATGATTTGTATGAGTGGTTCACATGCCAAGTTTGCCTTTAAAATGTCTATGACTTTTATTTTCTCCATACATACATTTGTAAAGCTTGGTTACACATATTATGTATGATTGAATAGGAGATGAGCTATTGGGATTCTTTGAATTTCATCCCCTCCTCTCCAATGATCTAACATGCTAGGTGGATCAAGTAATTATGGATGAAGGGAGCCAACAACCATGAAGGGCAAGGATTGACAAGCTTATGTGTTATTTTAGCCATTTTGGAACCATAATGATAGTTCATAATGTATATGATGTTATATATGTACCATGAACCATAAGACATGTGTAAATATATTATTATGTGATGTTTAGATATATGAAAGTGATATATGACCTATAGCACTTATTTTGAGTATGGAAGGCCAAGGTGTGCAATATGGGATTTTGATGAATGTATGCATAAATGTGGGTTGAATAGCCAAAATGAGATGCATGAGATTTGGAACCATTTGGGCAGCTCACTTAAGTCTCAAATGTACTTTTGGACTTGCCCAAAAGGTGCCACAACCAAGGAAAGGCCATTTGGCAATTTTGGTACCTCATATGGAGCCAAAATTGACTAATATGGAACCCTATATCACTTTTTGGCCAAATGAGTTAGTCTTGGTCTAAAATATAGCATGCAATTAGGTCTCATTGAGAACTTTCTGGGAAGCTAAAGATCAAAATTTTTGAAGGTCTACAGAATATTTAATGATTTTTCAAAGTTGGCAAAATTTATGTTTCTGGTTTCCTGCACTATTCATTTGGTCCAAAATTGTTTTCTATCACTCGAAATTCAAATGATGTCCAATTGCCATGAAATTTTGTACAGAGAAGCTAGATAATCACAGTGACGATGCCAACTAGAAGCACCTCATTTGGAGGTCTAGAAAGGGAGATATGAATTTTTGAAGTTTCTATCTAGTATCAATAACCTTGCCCGACCAGAAGTACTGTTCTATTGAATTCCAAAGTTTGAGCCTGATGAACTGATCTGAGATATTTTTCCCCTCTAGTTAACATCTACAGCTTTTCATATTTATATCATTTGCATGGATTGGATTATTTTGGAATTAATTGGACATTTTTGAAGTTCATATCAGTAAACTGTGACAGCATCAGGACCCAATCCGACCTCTAGACTATTTTTCATGTCAAAAGCTATGTGTGTGGGATGTTATGACTTGTACATATTTTTATCATGAAGTAGATGTCCCAAGCTTTCTAGAATGACCAAGAATGCATGTTTTTTATTTTTCTAGATTTAGTTATGATTTTTCAAAGTTTGTGACAGAAAAGAGGAAATCCTGGCCGAAAATGCAAACACGGATTTCATATGCTCCTTTGCTTTCCACGAGTTGTAGGCCAAATTTGATGATGGAAATGAGTTATATTCATGTGTTTAAGTATGAGAAAGTGATAAATGCTTTCATATGGCCTACGGGACTCCGAAAGAAAAATTTTACTTGTAAAGAAATACATTTGTATTCATAACTCCCTCACGAGTATTGTCCCTTCCTTCCCGGTTTGTGGGTCATTGACCCTACCTTTCTGGTTCGTTGGGGTTTGTCTCTTCCCGCTTAACTCACAAAAAAAGCGAGCTCGTGAGGGGGAGGATTCTCCCCACTTATATGGGTCGTTCTCAGGACCATTCCATCTGATGTGGGACTTTACATTCTACCCCCCTTGGGGGCCAACCCGTCCTCGGGTTGCACATTCGAATGGCCGGCTCTGATACCAACATATACAGAGCCCTCACGAGTATTGTTCCTTCCTTCCCGGTTCGTTGGGGTTTGTCCCTTCCCGCTTAACTCACGGAAAAAGTGCGCTCGTGAGGGAGAGGATTCTCCCAACTTATATGGGTTGTTCTCAGGACCATTCCATCTGATGTGGGACTTTACATTCCACCCCCTTAGGGGCCAATCCATCATCAGGTTGCACATTCGAATGGCCGGCTTTGATACCAACACATACAGAGCCCTCACGAGTATTGTCCCTTCCTTCCCAATTTGTGGGTCATTGACCTTGCCTTCCCGGTTCGTTGGGGTTTGTCTCTTCCCGCTTAGCTCACAGGAAAAGTGCGCTCGTGAGGGGGAGGATTCTCCCCACTTATATGGGCCATTCCCAAGACCATTCCATCCGATGTGGGACTTTACATTAATCATCAATGACAACAATAATTAATTATTGTGCACAAAGATTTGATCAATTCAAAAGCAAAGTCCCAACCCATTCACATTTAGACTAAGTTTTTATACATATACATGTTCACAAATAATAAAATATATTCAAAAGCAAGGACCTAACTCATATACATTGCAGCCAATGTTTTATATATATACATGAAAAAGCTTGATCCTACTATTATCTAATGGGATGACGGTATAGACAAGTGAAACGATTATGGCCAACTTCTTCACATAACCCGCACTTATTTGGTTTACCCGGTTGTATCCAATCCACCTCATTGCGTATATGTGTGGAACGAAGGTGGCCTTTTGCTCAAATCATCGATAGATCAGGAATCAACTTTGGTGTCACCCCCAATAAGTTGGAATTTATTACTCTATGCACTGTGCATCATTTCCAACCAGAAAACGGGGTTAACAAACTACAAATGGTTAAGGCCAACATTACCACAAGCCGCAATAACATGCTAACACAACTCGCCACAATCACATTTTATCTCTACTAAATTTATTTTGCAACACTAACCAAATTGATGATTTTAGACATCGTATGGCTCCTTAACCTCAAAAGACGTCGCTCTCATATCAAACGAGCGGACAACACATGCAAAGGCAGCTTGAGTAATTGGAGCCAACTTCTTTGTAAGCGTCTCACAAAATACTTGGTCAACCATCATCTGTGCATGCATCTGTTGAGCCCATTCAACGAAATATATGTTTACCTTGTACATAGTTACCTTTGTAAGGCTAGTTATAGGCAAACCCTAATGCTCTTAAAAACACCATTCATTGTCTCATCCAAATTTATTGTCATATGACCATAGCGTCGACCCTCTATATCATAGGCTAATAACTATTGCTCTTTGGGAATGTCAGCTATCTAAGCATCTATAAGGCCATGTAAAATTACTAATTCAGCCAAATGTGCATCAATAATATGACGCTCATATGCATATCCAATATTTATGATTTTTTTTTACCCAATTTGTTCCATGTACTTTATGCAAGTTGTAAGCCACAAGCCGAAGATAGAAGACATGATGCCCATATGGTGGTTGCCACCCTACCCTCAAATCAGAGATGGTGTATAAAATTGAAAGATGTCTATTTGATATCAAACAAATCCTCCTTCTACTCTTGATGACACTCCTACAAAGATTGAAAAGGAACCATGCCCAAACTCCTTGTGTCTCTCTCTCTACAATAGCAAATGCAAGGGATAGGACTTTTCTATCACCATCTTGAGATACAGTCATAAGTAGTGTGCCCATATATTTTTCATACAAGAATGTCTCATTGACTTAAACAATCGGTTTGAGGTGTTGAAATATATTAATGCATAGTTTGAATGCCTAAAATACTCGACAAAAACATCTCCACGGGTTGCCCATCAGAATTGGATTGTTAACATTGTTTATTTGAAAAATATACCACTGCTAGTGAAAAATATTGGTGCACTGACTATGGATGCAATTACAATTGGAGGGTCAGAGCATGTAAAAAAGCAAAAAGAACATATTGGGATATTATAAAATATAAAGGACCACATATATGTTTGTCTTCGAGTTTGTCCTAAGACCATCTAAATTTGGATTCTGATATTATATCATTATGTATCGTGGTAATGGTGACAGACCAATCAGATGTTAAAGTTTTTCAAATCATTGAGAGAATGCAAAAATTATTTAGCTATATTGTATCTTATAGAAAGGCATGGAAGGCAAAGCACTATGCTCTTGCCATTGCATTTGGAAACTAATAAAGCTTATATACAGTATTGCCTAGGTGATTGGCTGTCGTTCAAGTAAAGTTTAACCTTATGACGTAATGCCTTTATATCTACATATTGCTTGCTAACACTTAACTCTCAATTGCCGTTAAGATTCATAAGCTCTCCTCTTCCAGGAAAATCGAGACCACTTGCTGCCTCTGTATTAACCCGTGTGAAGAAGGTAAAAGCTGGGTCATTATATTCACTAGCAGTTTTATTGGTCTCTACATTGGACTCATTATCATCTTTGTCATCATCATCATCATCAGGGATGTAGAGTTATATTCATCTTCATCCTCATCCTCAAATTCATCCATTAGGTCTTCTATTGCAATTATGGGAGATTAAGATAGAGTATTGCTTAATACTTGATGGGATGAACTCGATTGAAACATGTGGTTTGTAGGAGGAATGTTATACTGTCCACTATTGCTAACTTGTGAATCAAATGAGTGAACATCTCCAAAATATGCCTTGAATAAGGATGTCTATTCTATTGCCTCATTCACATTACTAGTAGATGGGAGTGTTAATGCAACATGATCCTTTTCTAATTGCGTTTCGAGGTTCAAATCTATCTCATTA
Organism: Erythrophleum ivorense; assembly: GCA_026724425.1. Lineage (NCBI taxonomy): Eukaryota > Viridiplantae > Streptophyta > Magnoliopsida > Fabales > Fabaceae > Erythrophleum > Erythrophleum ivorense. The sequence continues at coordinate 39,421,422 of JAIUCV010000004.1, read as the reverse complement.
TTTGAGATACATACATACAATTCTATACTAGTTAATTAAGCTAAGAAATGTGAGTTTACTTGCCACATTTCTTACACGACTGAATCTTCTTCTAAGTTACATGCTTGGTATCGTGTTAGGTTTAACGACACCGGACACTTATATATTAACTCAGATATAATTTGATTTGGACAAAGTCGTAACTTTTATCCAATCATTTGCTTCAATCTCTCCAAAGTAATATTTGAATCAAACATCATCATTTTCACTCTAACACATTCAAATGTCACACCGTCTGGGCCATCGAAAATTTACCCATTTGCAAATATACATATAATCTCACTTCTAGTAATCATTATTTTTTTCCTATAATAATGTTTGCAAATAAAAAAATATAAGAAAAAATTAATTCTAACAAAATAACGTTAATCACAAAAAATTTGAAAAAAGAAATAAATATGTCAAAGATAATAAATGCAAACTAAATAAAGATAAAGATAAAAATAATTACAATGAACTTAAATATACCACCAATATATATGTGTGTGTGTGTGAGAACAAAATTTAAAGCAATGTAAACAAAAAAGATATTAATACAAAATTTTAAACAATCATAATTAATATAATCAAAGAAAATCAATGAACAAAACTAAATATACCATAAATAATAAATTCACCCATAATAAATTTAGACAAAAAATTAAATGTTCCTAAAATAAGTTTTTAACAAATGAATAGTAACATGCCAAATGCATCAAAAAAAGTAAATGTCACCAAAATAAATTCATAACAAAATTAATACAAGCAACCTAAATAAATATAACATAAACATTTAATAGACATGAAATAAATATAACAATAAAAAGTTAAAAAAAATAGATATGAGATAAATGCAAATAGTATAAATATAAGACCAAAAAAAATTTTAATGTAACAAACATAACAAAAAATAGATATAAATAAAATAAATATAATGCAAAAAATAAATGTAAACAAAAAAATTATACCATCAAAAAATGTAACCAAACTTAAAATAGAAACAATAACTAAAAATATAACAAACATAGCCAAAAAATTAAATGTCATCTAAATAAATGCAAAAATTAAATAAATTGAACACAAAATCAAATGTAAGCAAAATATATGTAAACAAAAATTAAATGCCTACTACATAAGTATAACAAAAACATTAATTTGAATAAATTAAATAAATAATACAACAAAAAATTAATTAATGCAAGCATAATTAATATAATAACAAAATAAATATAAACAAACTATATATATGCAAAAATTAAATGCTACTACAAAAATATAACACAAAAATAAATTCAAATATAGTAAATGAAAAAATAAATAACAAAATATGATCAATGGCAACATAATAAATATAACGACAAAAATTAAATATAACTCTAATAAATATACAAACGTTATATGCAAGCTAAATAAATATAACAATAAATAAAATGTAATTAAAATAAATATAATATTAATATTTTATGCAAACAAATTTATTATAACAACAAAATGAACTCAGTCACACAAATAATTGCAATTAAAATACATGTAACAACATATTAAATATAGAAATATAACTTAATAATTTAAAAAAAATACTAACCTTGTTAAGTCAGAGAAAAAAAAATTGAATGGAAGATAAGTAAGAAAAACGTGGGATACTGGTGGAAGTAGAAGAAGAAGAAAAAGAAGGAGAGTAAGTGCTGATGAGAATGAAGCATATATTTAAATAAGGAGAGTAAACGGAGAAAGGCAACTGCTGAATGGACCTAAATTTAAATCCAATTTGAGTCTATCCATGTTGTCAAGTCAGGGTGTTTACCTGACTTGACAATGCAATCACAGGCTAAGCCTACAACACATGACAAATCGAGCCTAGGCTCAACCTGTCACATGTAGGCAAGGCCTGCAAGCGTGCAAGCCTTGCTTACACCTTCACATTGCCTGCATTGTGCAGGACATGTGAAGGTATTTGGATTTTGGAATCATAGGTTTTGACATCCAAATATATATAAAAAAAAAATGTGAAAGTCGAACCCAAGGATTCTGACTTTCACAAAAATTATTAAAAAAAATTTCAAAGTCAAAATTGTAAGTTTTGACTTCCAAATCATCTATAAGATATTGGTTAATATTTTGTACAAAAATGGATTGAAAATATTTTTTAATAAAAAATAGGATTTACATAAAAAAAAACCCCCCTTGAAGATCAGGCAGAGAATGATTGAAAAAGGGATTAAAATTGATGATGTAGCTTTTTGCTGTGTTTATTTTCGAATTTTGTAGAGAAGAGTTCATGATGCAAAAAATGTAATAACCTAAAATATATATTAATAATAATATGTGTGTGTGTGTGTGCGTGAATAAATTTATAAATAAATAAATTAAACACCTTAAAAGCTTTTTAGATGGGAAATAAGGTTTAGTTAGTTTTAAAATTTTTTTAAGCTTAAAAATCATCTTGAAGAAATAAGATAAAAAATTTCTTCAATTTTTAAGCGATAAAATAATTTTTTCATATCCTATTTTACACCCAGTAAGAAAACTATTACCCTGTGTTTGGATGGAGGAGGAGAAAAGTGAAGGAAGAGAAAATGGAGAGAAGAGAAAAGTAAAAAAAGAATGTTTTCTCTCCATATGTTTAGATAGAGAGAGAAAAAATTTAAAAGAAATAAAACTCATTAATTTATAAGGACAATAATATTTTTATTGTATAATATTAATAACTTTTATCAATAAATGTAATATTTTAAAGAAAAGAAGTTATATTTTAAATATAAATTAATTATTTTGGATTTATACATATATTTTTAAGAAGAAATAAGAATAATAAATTTAAAAAATAAATAAATTTATAAAAACTACATTTCAATTTTAAAAAAATTAGCTAAATAATAAAATAAGAAAAATAAAAATAAATTTAAAAATTATTATTTTAATATAATAAGTATGATTATTTATTTTAAAATTTTATAAATATTATTTTAATATATATTAATTGATTTAAATATAATATATGAATATAATAAATACTTTTAAATTATCTTTATATTTTATGTATATTATATTATAATATTATATATAATATTATATATTAAAAATTATATAATATATATATGTGGCAATGTATCATTCCGCTAAATGGCAGTCGACATATTATACCAATTGTCATTTGGTCGCATGCCACCGACTGAGAGTTAATATTTATAATTTATTAATTTTAATATTAAAAAATATGTTATTATTTTATAAAATATGTTTATTAATAATTAATTTTATAATAAAATTCTAAATGAATAATTATAACATTAATTAATTAATTAAAATATTTAAAAATTTTGACTAAATTAATAATTTCAAATTTTTTACTAAAATTCAGTTAGAAAACACTGATTTTCAACTAAATTTCAATAAAAAATTTTCGATTGATTTTCAGTCGGCAAACACTCTTTCAATTGCAATACAATCAAAAGTTTTTCAACCAAATTGCAATTGAAACATATTTCTAACTGCGTTTCATTCCAAAATTTTTGACTGCATTGTAGTCAGAAATCTTTTTATATTTCTTTGTTTAATTTTAAGTGTGTATTTTAATAAATTTTTTATAACCTTATTCAAGAATAATTTTTTTCTATTATTTGAACATTTTTTTAAAATTGGTTTTCACTTTTTTTATTATTGGGCTAATTTTTTTTTAAATTGAAATGTGGTTTTTATAAAAGAAAATTTGAAAATTCATGGGTTCTTTTTTTTTTTGAAAAAAATATATATAGTCAAAAAATGAAAGAGTGAAAATTAAGTTAATAGAAACTAGTATCCATTTGTGGGGAGTGAAGTGAAAATAGAAAGATGAGAGGGCTAATTTGGGAAAATAAAATATACATCACGTTAAAAAGAGTTTTCTCTCCAAAATCTCTCTATATTTGAAAAAAAAATTCGGTGGAGCTCACCATTATTTTCTCTCCAACTTTTCTTTCCCTATTGATTTTCTCTCCAATTCAAATAAAGGAAAATCTATTTTTTCTCCTGTTGTCTCCTCTAATTTTCTCCCTATCCAAATGAAGCACTATAGCACCTACTTTATTTCTTTCTTTGTTTTTCTCCCTTTCACCGTTTTCTCTTTCCTTTTTTCTTCTTTTCTCCCTCCTTTTGTTCTACCACTGTAGCTTGGTACCCCTTATCCCTTCAATTTCATGCATCTCCCTCCCCTGTGGCTATTGTCATTGTTATTCCGCTGTTATGATGCCACTGCTGACATTGATTTGTTTCTCCCATGCCTCCTTTGGTTTGTCCATTGCACAGAGGTTTGTGGGAGTGGTCGAAGGTGCACCGTATCAAGTGTGGTGAGCTTTTATGTTATCCTACTTCCATTTTCTTTCATTCTTGTTGCTAATTTCTTTGATTATTGTCTTGCCCCTCTTATTTTCAGTTCATTCCATCTTCAACAAGGTCCAAAAATGTTGCAGCCCCTTGTCCTTCCACGTTGGCCTAATATGAGCTCTAAGGTTAGGGTTTGTTGATGAAAGTCTTTTAATTATGTTATCCATACATTAATCTTCAATTTTTGGCTCCTTGAAATAATTTTGTAGATTAATTTTTAGATTAGTAGCTAGATAGGAAGACATAAATTCATAGTTAATTGTAGGAATGTAGAATGAGAATATAAAGTGGGCCTTTTAGTTAGTTAACTATTATTAAGTTAGATAGATGTTAAAAATTACTAGTTTGAGTCTATATAATAATTCGGTGAATTATGGATATTGTTAGAAAGCTCTGCGAATACCAACATTGGAAAGAGTTAATCTTGTGAAGAGAAACAAGTGCCACTATAGTGTTTGGCACCATCAATGAGTAGATAATAAATTACAATATAATTTATGGATTCTTATATTACCTGTAAGTTTATGATAACAATAGTTCAAATTTTGATTCAGTTAACTTGTATGTAATCTTGTAGAATAGGTTTTTAATTGCATGCTCTCTATATCCTTGGCTTGATAATACAATATAATGGGTTGCAGGAATGGTTTGACACTATGTACTAATGTAATTGTAGTAAATACTTCATGATGGTATATGATGCATTACTTTGCAAATTAAAGTGATAAGAATTGATAGCGATAAAAGGAACAAAAATGATTATATAGAAATCATCATGTTAGCATATTAGAAACGATATTATGTTGATATATGGCTTAAAATTATATCTTCATAACTTGAATCTTATACTTGTCATACCTTCTTTTAAAATTTAACTAATTGTAGCCATAACTTTTAAAACTAATTTATTCATTTAAAAAATTTAGTACTTCTTATTACGTTTATTTTAACATATTTGAATTGATCATTTAAATAATTAACTTATCATTTATTTATTCATTATTTTATATGATTATTCACTTACTTGTTCTACTTAGAACTCAATCGCTCATTCAATTACTCCAATAAAAGTATATTAACTTAGTTATTACTAGCATATCATATGTAATCTAATTTTTATTGCATGCCACTTAATTCTTACCGTCAATGGAGATAATGGCCTAATTACACCTAGATAAGTGAACGGAGGCCTAGGCAGAAAAGAAACTACCTGTTAAATGTAGCCATCCACGAAGGTTAAGCAATTGCCCACAAGGTGTAGCTATTCCTAAGAATACGTGCCATGATATGCCAGAGGTGAGTGGAAAAAAAGTTACCTATTAGTTATAACCACCCATAATAGAGTAAGAACTTGCCAATAAGGTGTAGCTATCACCAACGAAAGTGGAAATCAATTTTCTCATATGATTACCAAGTTAAAAGACTCAATATTTAAAGACTACTTTATGCATATACTTTATGCATATGCTTCAATAAGTAAATTTGGTTATTTAATTATTTTAGTTGACTTCTACATTACTTTAGTTTTTACCTTAAATATAATTAATTATCATCATTATTGTGAAGCAATTGTTAAAAAAAAAAAAAAGGAATTTGCTTAATATAATTATCTATCTTCAATTATTGTAACTTGTTATCCGCTTACTAAGTTTTAGACTCATCCTTTAATTTTCAACCTTTCAGATAGTGGCATTGGATCCAACCTGCCTCATCCTAAGTCCAAAGGCATTAAAGTAGTAAGCCTCGCATTTGAACAACAAAGGCCTATTTATATTATCTTTGGTTGAATTTCGACTTGTTATTGTAAAGTATTTCAAATATGGCTCCATGTGATAAAGGCAAAGTCCCCCCCCCCCCTTTTTTGGGTCATTTTAGTAGTTAGCGGTGGAAAGCGGAGCTCTTTTTTGTTGTTGTTGTTAGACTCTAATTGTTTATAAAAATTTTGGAATGTTAAAATTTTAAGAATTACTTTGTCGAAATTTCTACAAAAAGTTAAAAATATTTATATTAATATATAAATGTAATGTGTTGAACTACTTAATGACCCTCTCCAATTATGAGTTATTTTGATTAGGTTCACAAGCGTGAACTTTATCTTGTTTTCCGTATCGGTCACTTCCTACATCTTAGAGTGTGACAGAAAAAATGTTTATGGATGGCTTTTGCAAGAAAGGAGATGTTAAGAAGGGATTTAAGCTACTCAAGGAGATACAAAGGGATGGACATGTTGTAGGAGTTGTGACCTATAACGTATTGATGAATGGACTCTGCAAGCAAGGTTAGAAGAAAAATGCTAAATTGTTGTCAGATGCAATACTTAATTTGGGTGTGATCCAGATGATATTAAATTTAACATTTTACTAAATAGCAAGCATGGAAGTTCAAATGAAATTGAGTTATTTAGAAGTGAGAAAGAACTTGTTACAGATTATTCTTCTTATATTGCACTTCTTAGTGAAGCAAGTAAAGCTTCCATCGATCGCAAGTAAACAAGTTGGTGGACAACATGGCTTGTTATCTTGTTATCTTGCCATAGTTGGTGGACAACATGGCTTACAAGTAAACATCTCTGTAGCAAAATGGAAAGCATCTTAATCAATTTTGTAAATTAGGAGTGTTAATCAGAGGTCTTTTGCTTGCTTTGTGTTGATTGCTGAAAGACGTCTTCAAAAAGCCTTGAAAAACCTCTATCTGATAATATTTTTGGTTACTAAACCTTTGCCATCCTTGAAGTTCACACTCAAAACAACCAACGGTTGGAACTGTATACCTCTTGATGTTTCTGTGATGGCTGATTTTAAAAGGCAATTGAAGTTTTTGTTTTTTTTTTCTTCAACTTTAATTCAACTTTATCAACAAAACGACTCAGCTACTAATGTGAAAGCCAGAAGTCAGAGTTAAGGATACCGGCTTACTGCGAACTAACCACACGATATTAATGCCCAAGTTAAGCGTTCGAAGAGATGGCAAATACCAAATTGCTGATTGATATGCAGAAGCCAGCAAGATGTTACTGCTAGTATCTGGGTGCTAATGCCGTTAAATTTTGGCCTGTATTACGATATATTTCCAAACGTAACCATTATTTATCCCCGAAGAAGAATTTTTTGCCTCGATCATGTGGTCTTGGGTTTATCACTTCGAAGTTCAGAACATAAGCAGGACAGGGAACTAACCTTCATTTATATGTGGAAGCACAAAAGTGGATTATAATATTTCATTCACATTTTTGAATCATATTCGGAATGTTGTGGTAATGCTCAAGTAAGGAGAAAATCATTTCGTAAGGTCTTGTTGTCCATCGTGCTTTGGGTTGGTTTGTCATTTCTTTCTTGCTGCTCTATGGTGATCATGAAGTTCCAAGCAATCATTACTCGGGGTTTTGTTAACATTAAAGGGAGTTTAGTGATCTACAAGTTCATACTGTAATCCTGCTAAAAGATCACAGCTATAAGCCCGAACTCTATGATCTCATATTGAATATAATTCGTGATGGTATCTCTTATGGTCTCTAGTTGCGTGTAACAAGTCCCTGCTAAAAGAAATGACATAGTGGGTACACTATCTTCGATTTGTAAAACACCACGAAAAGTATGGTACATGCAATTTATTCAACCATTTCTCTTATTCTGACCCTTGGGGCTGACACATGACGTTGAAATTAGCATCTAGAGTTTTACTGCAATAGGGGGATGGATTTTATTTTCAATTTTTTCTTTTCAATTACAACGTCAAGTCTTGGGGGTTAGGGAGTGCAGAGAGTAACAAAGGTAGGGCTTAAATCATTGATTTCATCCTCACAGATTGAAGCCAATGCCATTTGATGTCGTTGGTGATGCTCCCACCAGTAATATATTCTCTCTCACCATTTTGCTTTCCAATATAGTTGAGAAAGAAATTTTTAATCATGAAAAAATCAATAAAGTAAGTTGATTATTAATATACATATTAATATTTCAGAGATGTATCAATGAAAAGATATATTTATTTAGGATTGTTATAATTTATCTATATTCGATAAACTGAATTTTACAATTGTAGCCTAATGGATGTGGGCTGGAATCAGAATCACAAGGCCCAATGCTGCGTGGCAGGCAATTATCACTCTGATGCTTTTGTTCATACTTTACAGAATGAGTTTTCTTTTCAGTCGACAACAACTTCAATTTCTTAAAGAATAAAGATAATTTTTTGTCGTCGAACTAAAATTCCCCTGACAACAATTTCAAATTCTAAAAGAATAAGCTTAATATTTCTATTAAATTCAATAATTGTAACTATTAATTTAATATTTTAAATTAATAATTTAGATATTTTCATATTTAATTTTTTATACATAATATTTAATAAATAAATATATGTATAATATACAACATTCTGACATCTATATATTTATAATCTTTATAAAAAGTTGTCACTGTTTATTATCAGTTTCAGAACAGTAATAATTTTCTTTTCTCAGGCTCCGTGCATGTTTCTTTTTATTTTTTTTTTACCTGTTTTAAAATTTTAAATTTCTGTAATATTAAAATCTATGCTAAAAATTCAAGATAATAATAATAATAATAATAATGGTATAGAATGAGTAAATATTTAATGGAAGTGACCCTACAAAATAGAACATCACCAATAAAGAAAATGGCCCATAATTTCTTATTGATACCAAATGCGATTCACATATTTTTCTTGATAGCAATAGCTTGACACTAGTGCAAAATTTCGATTCGCCCACCAAATGCATGATAAATTTGAAATATGAACCTGAAGAATAATATCAATATCTTTTGATATTCCTCTTGTTTGGTTTCTTCTACCAACTAAAGCAAAATTCTTTCGGCTTTTGTTTATCCCAATTCCAAGTAGCAACTAAAGTGTAAAGTAAAGCAAAAAAATACAAAACCAAAAGCATAATGAGAAACTCAGAAAATATCTGCAGAGAAAGCTGGCAATGGCAATGCCATCGGCATTGGCATGCACAGCAATATTCAAGTTGTTACAGTTAATAGACGAAGCCAATTAAAGGTGGGGGACCCTCCTTCTATAAATAAGACCAGAACCCCACCTACTCCCATTCATGCATGGGGTACCCTCCATAATAATTAACATAACTCTATTAATATTAAAAATAATTTTTCAAAAAATTAATTTTTATCTAATTCTTTAGATAAATTTTGGGTAATATAGTTAAGACAGCTGGATGATTACTGTATGAGAATTTGTCTTGATTGAAAGGCGTGCTTTAATTTTTCAAGGAAGACGGCAGTGTTGTATACAAAATTGGGAAATGAAATGGTGGGTTTGCAGCAGAAAGTGAGATTGAAAGAGCAAATCTGGTGAGCTGTGAAAGGGATGGAAGCATGAGTAGGTTTCTCGAGAAAGGGTTGAAAGTGAAAGTGAAGTCTGCTCTACGCCAGCTGGCTCCTAATGTCATTGCATTTGGAGACCATCCTACTTTCTCTCCATCCCCACGTCAAACTGCTAATTGATAATTAGGGTAACTATCATACAAGGACCTTAATTTTGTAAAAATAATGTTAAAAACTTTTAAATATTAAAATTGGTTGAAAAAAATCAAATGATTAAACTCAAAATTATTATTCATGTTGTATAAAATTATAATATCATCTCTCTAATGTTATAAAACTATTTTAATTTTATTATTATTCTTGGATAAAAATATCTTTATAATATTGAAAAAATTAAATTATAATTTTAAAAAACAAAAGTGATAACTATAAAAAATATCAATTATAACTTTAATCTTTTAAAAAAAATTTATTTTCAAAATTTTTTGATATGATGAAGTAAGGATGATGAAATTTTTCCTATTAATAACTATCAATATTGAAATGAAAAGTGATAATATACAATTTAAAAAATAAGGAAAAGTAATAATATAAAGATTGTTTTTATTAATTTAATTTTGATATTACTTATATTCTTTTAGCACATGCTATGGGAGTAATACTGGATTTTCACAATTTCATAACGAAACAATCCCATTTTATCAAGCTTTAGGAAAAATTAACAGTTCTAAATCTACAAGCTCCATAAGATAGAGATATAATAAATTACTTTGAATAGTGTAATTTAAAATAGTTTTACGTAACAAATTACTTTAGTTAAACAATTTTTATAACTCTATTAAGCCATTTGATTAAATTTTATTATTAGCTTACTTTTTAAAAAAGTACAAAATAAAAGCCTTCTAGAAAAGAGGGAAAAAAAAACAAAGGGGAGGTTTCACTCACTTTAGCTCCTCTCTCTGACACTACTTTCATCTCTTTAATAAATTTCTTGCGTCACTCTTCAGGAGTTCTTTATTACCCTATGGCGTGCGTGATTCATCCCCAAAACAGTACCAAAATGGCAAAAAAAGAAAAAACTCATAAACTAACAATATTTGTTTTTATAACTTTAAGCATTTTGCATTTCATAATCTTAATTTTGATTTTTAAACTATCTACAAATGCTTTTTAAAATCCTAAAAATTAAAATATATCTTCCTCAACTACCATCCCTTAGGATCTTAATTTTTTTCGTCCATTTTTCATTATCCAATTAATGTAGATTTCGCCCCAATTTCTTTTATTTGATATTCTTGGACAAAAGAAAATAACCATGTGACAAATGATAGAGTTTAAAATGACCTTTCTATTAACAAGATCACAGAAAAAAAAATGGAGATTAGGGTTTAAATTAAAAAAATTGATAATTGAAGGGGGTATTTTTAATTTTAAAGTTAACAAGATGTTTGCAAACAATTAAAGATAACTATACAATTTCACATCATATTTTTTAAACTTTGTTAACTTTTGTGTGAGCTAAAAATTTTATTTATTTGTATAAAATATTGCTTGAATCATATTTATGACAATTTTTAATTATTATTTCAAAATTTAAACATGATCATTTTAAATTATATTATTTTTTGGCAAACTTTAATTAAAAACTTGGTAAATAAATGTGACTGACTAATCCGTACTAAAAAAATCTGGTCTTTATACATGTGGCCATTCATTAATCAAGAGGGGACCCAAACTTTTATTATAAGCCTTGACCCTTCAAGTGGATTTCTTTCCTCCTTTGTGCCCCACCTTACTTTCCTTTATTTTTGTGGTTTAAATGGATTTCAAAATCTTCAACTATTTATAACATAGTTTAACTTCAAAAGAAAACATGTAAAATAAAATATGTTGGATAAAATACATTTTAATATATTCAGAATAAACTAATATTATATCTAATCAATGATACTATAAATTCAAATATGATATATATTTTTAATGTAAAAATAATGTAACAAATTTACATTTATTAGCAAAAATTCACCTTTTTTTCTAAAGTTTTATTTAAGTTTCGTTTTAATTCTACAACTTTAATTATTTTAGTTCAATATAGTTTTCAAATTTTTAAAAATAATTTAATAATACCCTTTTTCTAAATAATATTAATTCTATTCATAGAAGTATTTAACATAGTATCACATTGACTAAATAGATTAACTAAAGATGTTGTCGTAGCAAGTTAAATCCAACTGGACTCATACTATGCCGTTTTGCTTCTTCCCATCACTCTAACTCCAAAAAATTCATCTCTCTTATCAATTTTATTTGTGCCTTTGTGGGAAGAAAGGATAAATTCCTTGAGCTGATGTGATTAGGCTTGATTCATTAGAATCCCATCATCAATTGAAAAACATTATGTGGGTTTAAGTAGAAATGAATTAATTAACATTAAGAAAAAAGACAATATTGAACTTTAAAAAAAATTGTAAAGACTACATTAAACTATAATAAAATTTCAAGATTAAAATAAAATTTGAGTTACACTCTAGGGACTTGAAGCAAAATTTTGCCCACATTTACCTAAGATAGCTTGGGAAGTGGCATATATTTTAGAAACCAAAATATTTCCCTTAATCTTTATATATAGTTAAAAGTTCTGATATAACTGGCATCTATTCTTTCCATAAATACTATTTTGTGTGTGTGTGTGTGTGTCCCGTGCATGTTGCGATATGCAATTTGAAATGGCTGATGCATTTTCCCATGAGGTTTATTTACTTATTTGTAAAACGATAATTAGTACATTAATTACATTTTTTCACCCCAACATATATCTATATAGTTATTGAAAAAAAGTTAAAATAAATAATTCTCTAATCACTTGAAAACTCTTTTATTTTATAAAAATTAACAATGTAGGCCTCGACAGACCCAACAAATGGGAGAAAACTTAATAAATATATAAGAAAAATTAATATATATATATATATATATATATATGAAAAAATTATCACATCGGGTAATACAAAAGGGACAGTAAATAAATAGTTATTTAACAACAACCGTAAACCTTTTTAAGATTTTTAAAATGTGTGCATAAATTTGTATCATAAAATACGTTACTATCAAAATATGAATATGCAACACCTTATAATTTTTTAAATTTCATGGCCATTCTGAAATCTTCAAGTTTACAGAATTTATAGTCATTTATTTTTATGATTTCTAATCATACTATTGTCACTACTCATAATTTTATTTTAATAACCATGGCTAGTCATTATTAAATTTTAACAATTAATTTATACATAAGTTATAAGTGGTTATTAGCTTACTTATAAACATGTTTAAATTTAAAAAAAAATTCAAAAATTTTGGTGACATTAAATATATAAATTATTAATCTTTAGAGTTATAATAACAAATCTTTTATAACTTTAATTCATCAAAATATACTACAATTATATATATATATATATATATTATCCATTTAAACAATGAAATCATTTGTTATAAAATAAGTAAAACCACAAGCGATATGATTATTAGTTATTTAATTATATTTAACTTTTTGATTTCTAAAACAATTGTTAATATCAAATTTCCAAAACAATTTTTATCATATTATGAAAATGAATAAACATTGAATTTACAAATAAAATAAAATATTGAATATATGGATAATATAAAGTAAGAACTAAAAAGTTCTTATGCCTTAACATGATAAATATCAAATTCTAGCAATTAACACTTCACACTAATTTGCTACACTTGTGTGGATAACTTATTAGAAAACTAACAAAAATATAAAATATATAACAAGTAAGAGAAAATTTTGGGAGAAGAATAGTGAAAATAATTTTTATTTTTTTAGATGTTTTATGCTTAATACATATCTGATATCTCTATTTATAATTGTAAATTTATAAAGATAAATTTATAAATTATAATAATATAAATAAAAGAATTAATTTATATAATTGTATAATATTCTCAATAAAGATAAGTCTAAGATATGTGCTATTAAGTATAAAAATGAATTCTAAAAAATTATTTTTCAAAGGTTATAAGTATTTATATAATATATTATTTTTAACGGTCTCAAATTTATGATTGAAAAAGTTATAAAACTTGTGAAATTAGGTGGTTAGACAAGGTCATTTAAGTGATAATATGAAACATGAAGTCTTGTATCGTCCCATTAATTAGAAGGGACACGGAGGGTCAGATAGACCAAGGACAAGCTGCACCAGAACTTCACGAGGAGTACCACCATTCCTCATTAATTGTTCATTATTGCTAGGGTAAATTACACTCTTTTTAATTTATTTGTTTAATCTATATATATTTTTTTTATTTAAAAAAAATTATATCTTTTTAACTTTAAAATAGAGTATACTTATTTTTTATCATAAGAATAAGTCACAAGCACTTATTTTAACCAAAATATATATATATATTATTTATTTATATAACATAATAAGTTTTAAATATGTATTTGAGCAATATAAAAATACTTAATTTTTTAAAATTTAAAATAAATTAAATTTATAGTTTTTAAGATAAAATAAAATAACATTAAAATAAAAGTTTAAAAAATTATTTTTTATAAAAAGTTAATATTACTGTTAAAAATATTTTGGTCATATTTTATTTTAAGAGATTTGTATATATTTTTATAATAGAGAAGATGATTGTGTAATTTAAATATTATTAAAAAGTTAAAAAAAATAATTTATCCTTATTATTAATGTACCAATAACTTATAATTATATTCTATTTCAAATTAAAAATAACTGAAATTAAAAAAAAATGATAATATTGTAATTATTTAATTGAAAAAAATTTTGACAAATTATTTTTAATTCTAGAATAAAGGCATTTTTGAATCATATCGTGATTAACTAAAACTAAGTCTCTTTTCAAGTGATCTTATATGAAATACTTCTGGTTAACTGCTAAGCCAACCCCTTAAAATTAATTTTAACAAACCATTTAATATAACATTTTTAATCGGTACCAAGTTGACGTACACTCTCGCGCGCTCAAGTAATTTTTTGAATTATATTTTACAACAATGTTATAAAATGTTTGACTTTTTGGGAAATTAAGTTATTCACTCATTGCATTTTTAAAGATCTGTGTAAAATAATTTTTTTTATTATCATTAACACAAATCTCGAAATTATTCAATAATAAAAAGCTTAACTTTTCAAAAAATCAAAATTTTTATAACAAAATTCTATTCTTTTTTTTTTAAGTTGAAGGGGTCTAATAACAATAAATAGATTTTAGAAACACAAATGAATATCAATCAAAATTTTAAGAAAATTATCAATTCAAAATTTTGGACAATATTAATAAAACTATCAAATAATCTAGACCAGATTTCTAACCTAAGATCATATTATATTATTTTTCTTATTTTATTCTTTGTTGTTTGATGTTTGATTGTCGTGGAGTAGATTAATTACCATTTTAAACTAAATTAACATTGATTATAGTAGTTGGTGAAGAAGGTAAAAATGTTCTCAAATTTTAACATAAAAAAGTTCACATGCGATGCATCTTCTGCAGTGAGAAAATATGAAAAAGAAATAATGTATGAGAAACTAAACTTTGATAAAAGTGAAAGTAATAGAAGAAAGACAAATAATAATAATAATTGTCGAATAATAGAGGCGTAAAGGGGTGCCACGTAGAGAGGGGAAATGGGATTTTATCGTGAAATAAACGAAACGACACACAAGTTTTGATAATGTGATTTTGAGTGTCGGGAATTATGTGGAAGCATTTCGTGTTTTGGGCGGCGGACCACTTCGAAGCAGCTGTCCATTGCTTTAAACGCTTCCCACTTTAGATGGACCCCACTTTCTTTCCTCGCAATATATTTTTCTTTATTTTTCTTAGTTCTTTTTAATTCTAATTCAAAGTTCAAATTTGTAATTAGAATAAATTCTCTTTGGTAGTAAATGGATTGTGGTTGAGACGAGAAAGAATAAGAGTTTCTAATTGTACGATGTCAAATTTTCTTATGTAAAATTATTTAGCCGTTACTTGCTAAACATTCTCAATCTCTAACGTGGATGAGTTTAGATCTTTTAGAGTTTTTTATTGGAAAACTCTTGTAAAGTTAAAAAAAATCGTATTAAAAAAAAGAAGTGAATTATATATATATATATATTTACTTTTTATATTTTTTTATGAATTTTATAAAAATTTTATAATAAAAAATTATAAAAGATCCTAACAAAATTTTGGTTTTTGACTTTTTTCTTATTCAACGCATCATTTTATTAGAAAAAATATAGAGGAAGTGATACAAAAAAAATCTAAGAATATATGAAATTCATTTTCTCTCGTTCTACCTACTTTTTTTTTTATTTGATCTTTTTCTCTATATTAGTATAATATATTGCTTGCATTGAATAAGCGGGGACACTGACTTCTCAATCTCCCTCTCAAATTACATGTTTGTCAATTTTCCTTTGAACTACAAAGGATGTAGACATAATTTGTACCTACAAATGTCTCCAATACCATTTAATAACTTAAAAATTTATCCAAAAAAAAGGAAACAATTTATTTCTTATTATTAAATTATCAGATATTTTTACATATTTAATCAAAAAATAATTTAGAAACGAAGTCTTCACAATAATAATTTCTTTATGAATGGATATTTAAGATTTTCATTTTTTTAATATGCTTCAAATAATGTAAATCTAGGGTGCAATTTTAGTGGGACTTTCGGTCATATAGCGTTTTTTATTAAAAAGATATATAAAATCATAACTGATAAAAAAATGTTCAAAGTTTAAATTCTTCTAGTTTTGCTTTATCTTCTAAATAACTTAAAATAGAAGAGTTGTTAAGAAGTTAGTCAAATTCCACTCCCTTGAGAGCATTTATTCATGAGATTAGTCCTAAACAATCAAGTGGGTGCCTTAATAAATATATTCGTTGGGAAATTCTAACGATAAAAATAGTCATTCAAAAGTTTCATTTAGTGAGAGCATCTCTTGCACCAATAATAAATGCTTTTATGACATAAATATTATAAAAGAATAATTTTAAAAATTTTGCGCCACCAAAACATATTACTCCATAAGATATATTTGTTTTCTAAGTTTTTTTTATATCTCGATTATTGTGAGCTGAGATGCTCTTTTCTTTCATCTTTTTTGTTTTTTATATTTTTGATGTCCCATAATATATTAAGATGTTTATTATTTTTCAATTTTTTTGTTTAATAAGTTCTTGATCTTTTATTTAGTTTTTTAAAATTTATTCCTTTGAAATAATAAACTAGTACAAAATATTTGAGTTACCCAATCAAGTGAAATACTACCCCCTACTCTTACTTACATAGTGTAACAAAGTATTAAACAAGAATAAGCAATACCAAAAACTCATTTAGTGCTTTGAACATTATCTCCATATCATTTGGGGGGTAAACTAATACAGAAAAATATCTTTAAATGAGTCAATTAAATTAAGTATTTTTTTTTCTTTTAACTCGTATAATATCATAATTATTGAACCAAAATTTGCGTTATTACAAGCCCATTTAGTCTTTTAAAAATTATATTATCTATGATAGTAACTTAACTAAAAATATTTAAATAATATAATTAAATAAAATATCTGTGATAGTAAATTAATACAAAAACGAGACACCCAAAAATATGTAAAAAATTTAAATGAAAAGGTGTCTTGGCTCAGAGTTGAGACACTATATATATATATATATATATATATATAATATGAAATAATATATTTAAAAAATCATTGTTTTTGAAATATTCATGTCAAAAGAGAAAAATAATAATAAATTTAGTTTACCGTCACAACGCAATGCATTTGAAAGGTAAAATAATCATTTGTTCACTAATGGAATAAATGTTGTCATGAGTAAAGTAAAGCTATTTGAGTGTAGTCCAAGCAGTAAGGAGCCAAGGATAAAATTAAAATACGAATAGTGTCAAGAATTTAAATTTTTACGTATTAAAAAATCAAGTAATATTTAACTTAACAACTAATTTCCACTTTAGTTACTTTTCTTCTTTAAAAGAAAAAAGCTAGACTTTAGATTAAGGAGTTTTCAAAGGAAATTAGCCAAATATTCATACAGATTTTTTTTTTTAATGTTGAGATAATCCCTATGAGGAGGAGGTAAGTCCATATTTTTCCAGATCAAGAACACTTTTAAAATTTTAACATTAATCTGATAAATGAAGTTGGTGAAATTTTCGTTTGGGAGATCAACATAAGAAACTAAGATGAAATTCTAACCGCTAAAATGGTAAAAACTTAGGAGAAAGGGCAAAATAAATGGTAAAATGAAATTTTGTCGTAGTCGCACAATTATACAAAGAAAAGGAACAAGAAAGAGATTCATAAACATATTATTATATTTACTAGTCCTCATATATACATCAGTCTCATTCCAAGTATATATATAGAGAGTATACATGATTATTACGAGCTTCTAAGCATCGCCTTTTTATGATAGTAAAAGGAGAAGCCCCACCTCCTGCGTCGGTCCAAAACGATTGACGTTTACCCTTGGCATCACCTATGCCTTTCCTTTTCTCTCCACTCCTCCACCGTCCGATTCAGGAAAATTTCTAAATGTA
The DNA here is from genome assembly GCA_026724425.1 of Erythrophleum ivorense. Classification (NCBI taxonomy): domain Eukaryota; kingdom Viridiplantae; phylum Streptophyta; class Magnoliopsida; order Fabales; family Fabaceae; genus Erythrophleum; species Erythrophleum ivorense. The sequence goes on along the minus strand of JAIUCV010000004.1, from coordinate 39,403,115 downwards.
TCATGTGCTTATACACGTAATGATCAGAACAAATTCTAATCATTAAATATACATGCATGTAGGAGTTTCTCCTTATTTAGATGATCACTCTTGTAATCGAGTTTGAACTGTCTTAATCAGTAAAAAAAATAAATAAATTATTTTAAGTAAATATTAACCAACATTTACTTAAAATAATTTATTTTTTTCTTTATAAATTAAGACAATTCAAATTGCTTTTAATCACACGTGGATTATGGATTTATACAGTAACACTATATGGCTAACCTACTGCTTACACTCATGCAGCCGCACTAATCACACCGGTAGTCTGTGTCTACTTGGCTGATCTGCTACAATCGGCCTTACCGAAACCCACTCTACGATTGGCTAGATCGAATTCCACCCATAGATTTTGCTGATGGAAGTTTCCAATAATGTTACTGGCAGCGCCCATTCTATCCGACCGTCCGATCCCCACGCACTTGACCCCACCACCCACGTCGGCTAGAATCTGCTCTTTCGGAATTACTATCTCCACGCCTTTCTCAAACTCTAACACCATGTCGCCTATCAACCGTCCGATCTCCATCGCATCGCCATCAAAACACATGTCGGAAACTTCACCGTACACGTAGCCTTTCTTCAACTTGGGCCCCGCGAGCCTCACTACTTCCTCACGCACAATATTATAAGCTTCGTCCACGAGGAACGTGAATTCGGATCCGGAATCAATCATGGTTTGACCCGACCCGCCAGCGTTCGGACGGAAAACAGAGGGCGGGATGTTCAGCCTTTTTGCTCCAATTCGGATCCCCTGCATTGCTACGGTGAAGGCCAGGGGGTCCAGGTTCGGCATGCGTTGACTTTGGCTGAAAGTCAACATGCCCACGTACCGGAACCCTGCAGAACTCGGGTTGTTTCCGAGGATTAAGGACCCGGTCGGGAGTGATCCGGGTCGGGTCTGTCTGGTCGGCACGCAGTAGGAGAACTTTGTGATTTTTGCCTGGGAAGCAAAAGAGAGGCGACCGAGGTTCATTCCCAAAATACCCTTGGAGTCGCTGGTTTCGGTGGCGCAACCAAGGATGAGAGGAGGGGTACTTAAGGAAGGTGACAAGGTGAATTTTTCTCTGACGAGATTTCCCTCGGCGTAGGTGCCGTCAGCGTAGAAGTAAGAGTAGTGGCAGAGGCGGTTCTGGTCGCAGGAGGTGGGAAGGGTAAAGTCGGGAACTCTGGGTTTGCAGAGAGGGTGGTTACAGGGGAGGACGGAGAAAGTGGAGGAGAGAGAAGGGTCAAAGGAAGCCGTGGGAGGAGGAGGAGGTCTCGTAGGGGTCTTCTTGTGACACTGAATCCAAGAGAGTTGGCTTCCGGTGTCTAAAACCATTTGCTGAGCCTGTGGAGGAGTCCCGATCGGAAGAGTAACAATCAGAGCCATGGAGTATTTAAACGAAGATTTGATGTTGTAAGGGGAAGGGGCTGTGAGTTTTGGGTTTCGTCTGGGGTTTGAGAGGAGAGAAGCAGAGAGCAGTCTGGCAGATGCGTTGGTGGAGAGAGGAATTGAAGAGAGAGAGAAGGAGAGTGAGAGTGAGTGGGAGTTGGAAGTGTTCCAGTTGGGTTGGGCAGAGAGGGTGAGGGAGAAAGAAGCGAAGAAGAAGACGAAGAAGAGGGAGAGTGATGAAACAGAGAGAGCCATTGTAGAGAGAGAAAAACAGAGGTTGGTTTGAAATTGGCGAAGGCGAGGTAGGGAGTGGGGGGTGTGGGGGAACGAGTGAGGAGGTGGGGTTGTATTTATATAGGAGAGAAGGGAACATAGAAACGCCAAAAGAAGCAAAGTATTTACCTAAAAAGAATACGCGTTTTCTTAGGTTGAGTGGGTGGATCTTATAATTCACAGCAGAAAAGAAAAACAGAGCATGCGATGGAGATGGGAGATAGAGAGAAGCTTCACTTCACAATTCACATCTTCTATATTATGATGATTTTGGGTTCTCTTTTCTTTTGGATTGAAGGGTGTAATTAACTTTTGATTTAATTTATGCTGTGCAAATTTGACCTATGATATGTGTTTTCTTAGATGGACTCTTTTAAAATATAAAATTTATAAAATATCTTTAAAATAAAAAAAATGACATAAAAAGGAAAGGTATATATTAGATTATATTTTTATTTTCACTTTTTTATATCTTTTTATTTTATAGAGATTTTACAAAATTTTACATTTCATAGAATTCAAACTTATTTTCCTTTAGTTTGGATTTTTTAAAATATAAAATTTGTAAAATATTTTTGAAATAAAAAAATGACAAAAAAAACGAGAATATGTATAAATTTTATTTATTTTTATTTTCACTTCCTCTTCCTTTTTTTATATCTTTTTTTATTTTATAGATATTTTACAAAATTTTACGTTCCGATCCAGACTTCTTTTTCCACGCCCTTCTTGTTATTACCTAATCAAGGAATATGACTATGAACATGTGTCTACATGTAAGACAGGAAAATAAAAATATCGGAACAAAGATTGTGTCTTGGACAGAAATAATATAGCATTTAATTTGTTGAAAATATTAATTAAACACCATAAAATATGGGGGAATATCACGATGAGATTACTTAATTACCTATTACATTACTTAATTACTTCACTTGAACCTTTGAATTATAATAAATCAAAGACCGAAGTTGGACCAGCTATTGGACTTCATAATCCCTAGTAAAAAATAAAACATAAAAACATAAAAAAAAAATTCATCTAAAAGACCTTATACTGTATTAAAGAATTGTTGGTATTAACTTAAAGAATACATTTATAATAAAAATTAAAATCGGTTTAATTGACAAAATCAAAATACATTGACTAAAATATTTTAAGACTTTTTTCTATGTTACAAATCAGGTGTGTTCTCAGGATTTATTTAAATTTAAATTAGATGTTGTAGAGACATTTTCTTACATAGATATGATGTATTTACAGTTTTATAATTTTTAAGAAATTAAACTATTTCTCTTAATCACTGAGACAATTCTTTTGAAATATATAAATATATATATATATATATTGTTAAGTTTAGTTCTTATTAATATGTACAAATACTTAGTCGTTAGATCTGCCTTAAACAACTCATTCTACCTCATGGTAGATCAACAAGAGGCGAAATGAAAACAAAGGGCAAACAGGGGATGTGAGGAAACCCCATAACATAAGGTAAGTAGGACTTTGTTGTGACTTGGAAATAGTGGCATTTCTTAAATGGAGCAGTGGGCTGTATGTGTGTGTGTGTGTGTGTGTCTATATATATATATATATATATATACTAGTCAACTCCAGCTGGTTCCCAGCTCTTGAGCAAAAGCATTAGTTTCGGCCACTAGCATATTTAGCCAATGAATAGGATGTGGTCATAAACCTATTCATATATTCTAGCACACCCTATTTTCTTTTCTTTGTTTTTACAATTATCATTAATTATATATATTCAATTTTTTTTTTTGTAAGATAACGCCCGCTTCCTTTTGTGATCCATATATATATATATATATATATGAGCTGAAAGGTAAGGATTTGCACGGCTCAAGATTTGTTTTAGTTTGAATTTCGACTCGATTTTAATAAGGAATTTGTTTTGGGCCCGGCCTAAGCTGATTATTATTGGGCTAGATCAGGTTAGGGAGAGACCAACGAGCTAATTTTTTTATTCTTTTAAAAAAATTGAAAATTTAAATATTTTTATTTTTATATTTATTCAATTATTTTGGGCATATAATCACTTTTTATATGTTTTTTTTAAATTTATGCAATAGATATGAAAAAATTATGGGTTTAAGAGAGAAAATAGAAAGAAAATACAAATATAATAATTAAATTTAAAAAATATTTTTTTAAAATTTTATTTTATTTATATAAATGTGATAATTATATTTATAATAACTCAAATATATATCTTAACCCCTCTAATTATCTATAATTTATAAAATGTTTAAAAAAATTTGACTAAAATTATAAAATACCCATAAAAAAGATTTTTTTTAATTTAATTCTTATCTTTTTATATGTATATATATATATATAAGTTAGGTCGAGCCCAATAGAGCTAAAAGATTGTCCCAAAACTTATCATGACCTAAGGTGTTGTCTTGACCCGACCTTATTTCAATTTTTTTTAATTTTCTTGACCCGTTCTAACCTGATAATGTTTGGACTGAGCCAAATCATGGTGTATTTAAAAAAATAGTGAGAAACCTTAAAAGTATTTTTGTCTATTTATTTTTGTCTGAAGCAATATTCTATTACTTTATTCAAACCATTGTTTTAAAAACCAAAATATTTTTCCAAACATACACTCAATCGGCCGGGCAACCTTAGCAATGTCTTCGTAGGAGTGGTTCCACTACCCACCAAGTGATATGGAGATTTTGTCCCCTCCAAAAATGAGTGGGAATTAAATAAAGCCTACCTTTGCGGGAAAATAAAAGGAATAAACACTATACAGTGCATTCATATAATTAAGAATATATATAAATATGTATATATATAACCTAGTTAATTATCTATTCAATTTTAAAAGACCCGTCGAGGCAATGTAAGAATGGTACATGCAACATTATTTATCAAAAAGGGTTATTATGTTAACAATAAAGAGGGATAGCACCTCTTTTTATGAATTAAAAATTATTTTAAATAAAATTTTAAATGGACAAAAATTATGTTAAAAAAATTCTCCATTATTAAAAAAATAAATTTATCTTAAACAAAATTCAAGAACACTTCTAGTCGAGTAATACTGAAAAGAAAAAGACTACTTTAGCATACCTGAATGTAATATAAATGCAAATGATACATGGCTTGCCTACAAAAAGGATGCTAAATTGTAAATGTTGCATAGGTAATTAAATAATCGTTTGTTCACTAATGGAATAATATGTAAAAAATTTAAATGAAAAGGTGTCTTGGCTCAGAGTTGAGACACAATATATATACATATATATATATATGAAATAATATATTTAAAAAATATTATTTTTTAAATATTCATGTCAAAAGCGAAAAATAATAATAATTTGAGTTTACCGTCACCACCCAATGCATTTGAAAGGTAATTAAATAATCATTTGTTCACTAATGGAATAAATGTTGTTATGAGATTCTAAAACTAAAGCTATTTGAGTGTAGTCCAAGCAGTAAGGAACTAAGGATAAAATTAAAATACGAATAGCGTCAAGAATTTGAATTCTTATGTATTAAAAAAATCAAGTAATATTTAACTTAACAACTAATTTCCACTTTAGTTACTTTTCTTCCTTAAAAAAGAAAAAAGCTAGACTTTAGATTAAGGAGTTTTCAAAGGAAATTAGCCAAATATTCATACAGATTTTTTTTTTTTAAATGTTGAGATAATACCTGTGAGGAGGAGGTAAGTCCAAAATTTTCCAGATCAAGAGCACTTTAAAAATTTTAACGTTGATCTGATAAATAAAGTTGGCGAAATTTTCGTTTGGGGGGATCAACATAAGAAACTAAGATGAAATTCTAACCGCTAAAATGATAAAAACTTAGGAGAAAGAGCAAAATGAATGGTGTCTTGGCTCAGAGTTGAGACACTATATATATATATATATATATATTGTAAAACGAAACCGAAGCTGGACCAGCTATATTGGACAATATAATCCGTAGTAAAAAATAAAAATAAAAACATAAAAAAATTTCATCTAAAGGACCTTATATATACTATATTAAAGAATTGTTGGTATTAGCTAAAAGAATACATTTATAATAAAAATAAAATCGGTTTAATTGACAAAATCAAAATACATTGACTAAGATATTTTAAGACTTTTTTTCCATGTTACAAATGAGATGTGTTCTCAGGATTTATTTAAACTTAAATGAGATGTTTTAGAGACATATTTTCTTACATAGATATGATGTATTTACAGTTTTATAATTTTTAAGAAATTAAACTATTTCTCTTAATCACTGAGACAATTCTTTTAATATATATATATATATATATATTGTTAAGTTTAGTTCTTATTAATATGTACGAATACTTAGTTGTTTGATCTGCCTTAAACAAGTCATTCTAACTCATGGTAGATCAACAAGAGGCGAAATGAAAACAAAGGGCAAACAGGGGATGTGAGGAAACCCCATAACATATGGTAAGTAGGACTTTGTTGTGACTTGGAAATAGTGGCTTTTTTGAATTGGAGCAGTGGATATATATATATATATATATATACAGTAGTCAACTCCAGCTGGTTTCCAACTCTCGAGCAAAAGCATTAGTTTCAGCAACTAGCATATGTAGCCAATGAAAAGGATGTGGTCATAACCCTATTCACATATTCTAGCACACCCTATTTTCTTTTCTTTGTTTTTACAATTATCATTAATTATATATATTTAGTTCTTTTATTTATAAGATAACGTTATATTAATAATATATATATTAGGTTTTTTTTTTTAATTTAGCACCCTTCATTTTGTGGTCCATAGATATATGGGGTGAGAGGTGACAGCAATGTCTTGGTCTTCTAATAAGGAATGGTTCGACTACCCACTAAGTGATATGGAGATTTTGTCCCCTCCAGAAATGAGTGGGAATTAAATAAAGCCTACCTTTGCAGGAAAATAAAAGGAATAGGCACTATATAGTGCATTCATATAATTAAGAATATATATATATATATAACCTAGTTAATTATCTCTTCAATTTTAAAAGACCCGTCGAGGAAATGTAAGAATGGTACATGCAACATTATTTATCAAGAAGGGTTATTATGTTAACAATAAAGAGGGATAGCACCTCTTTTTATGAATTAAAAATTATTTTAAATAAAATTTTAAATGGGCAAAAATGATTTTAAAAAATTCTCTTGAAATTATTAAAAAAATAAATTTAATCTTAAACAAAATTCAAGAACACTTCTAATCGGGTAATACTGCAAAGAAAAAGACTACATTAGTATACCTGAATGTAATATAAATGCAAATGATACATGGTTTGCCTGCAAGAAGGATGCTAATTGTAAATGTTGCATAGGTATAAACCAAAACATTAAATTGAATTAATTACTTAATATGATCGATAAGGCCGAGCAAAAGACATAAACAACTTTATACGAATCCCCTAACTTCAATTCATGCGTTTGAAAAATTTTCCGACAGGACTTGGAAATTCTAATGTAATGTTTTGTCACTAGCTAGCCCTATTATTTCCAAAGATTATATATAGCTCGTAAGAAGACAATCGAATGGATTGTTAGCCATGTTAAATGAATCCAGTTAGATAGCTATCACTTTTTTTGGACGGTAGATAGGGACGGATCTAGGATTATATTAAGGGGGAGGCAACAAAATTAAGATGTTTATGCATATAAAAAATTTTGGTTAAAAAATATATTTGTAATATATATATATATATATATATATATTGTAATTTAACAAAGCTTAGCATAATGCTTTTTCATGTCATAAAATTCATAGTGCCAAATAATGCAACTACAACTCTAATCTTGTTAGTCACATTTTTTAAAATAATAGTTAGTATTTATCAATTTGATTATCATTTTTATTTAATCATATTATAAAGATTTAAAAACAGTATATATTTGTCATTTTTAAGAGATATGTCTTTCAGAAAATAAAAAGAGAATATAATGAGAGGCAAATAATGTAATGACGTGGGTTTGAGAGAAATTGAAAATAGTGGAGTATGAGGGAGAAAATGTAACATGAGAAATTTTCTTTTATTTTTTGTTTTTGGGGTGTCTGTGTGCCCCCCTCTCCATTCCTTCCTGTTCATGCAATAGTACTAATGCCATGATAGCTATTATAGGATTGATACTTAATAGCGCTAATTACTAATCATGCATGAATACAATTTTACTTTATTTTGTTTTTGTTAGGTTCAAATGTGGGTAAAAGAGAAAAGAGGTTTTATATTGAAAATAATTTAACTTTGTAAATGATATATAAATAAAAAAAATTATATATTTAATGTCTTAAGATTTGGGGTCAAAATATAATATCAAAGTCTATGAATAGATTTTATGAAAAAAGCCCAACCGATGAAAATTTTTTTCTCAATATCTATAAGTTCTTTCCTTTATTATGAAAATACACTAAACTCCTTTCAAGCTAAAGGATAATTATAATATTTTTAAGGATAATATTGATTTATTTTATTAAATATATAACTTGTTAAAAAATATATTTCTTAAATTTTTATTTGCATAAGTAATGAACGTAAGGGTTTAGGCAAAATAAATATAATTATAATTATTTTTTCATTGGAGGAGATATCAGTATATCCCTTATTTTGATTTCAGAAGATAATTTAGACTTCCTTTAAAGGAAGGAAATGTGATTTGCTCTTAAAATTTTTAATAAAAATTAAATTACATTTAAAGAGAAGATCATATATATATTGGTTTTATGATGATCATGAGGAATACATTTACTCTATAACTAGAAAGGCTTAAACTTCCATTCCTCATGTATAAATCAAATGCATGTAAGTACTTTATCCATAATGATCTGCGAAATAAAACTCGCATTGTATCTTTCTATTATCAAACTTAGTTTGTACTTTGTACTAATTAACACAATTTTTTCATTCTAACAAAAAGGAAAATGGATGATTTGGGTTTTGTGTATAACAAACTCTGTATTATCCCGCTCGAGGAAATGCGTGTATATGAGTATGCTTCGGTGAAAGGTTTCATTTTTCACAAAATCTACAATAAAAGTAAAAACTTGTATTTTCCTTTTGAAAACACATGTATATACGTGTCGTCAAGAGGCTGGAGTGAATTTGTATTAAAAGAAACCAGACAATTAAGGTAAAGGACGTGAAGACAAAGTTAAATGTTTGAAGGGTTCACGGATTATGATCATGAGAAAGTGATAAAGCAATCACGGGGTATGTAAAACAAGGTACATTAATCAATGATAGTATATCATTCACACATCGTGTATGATATATACAAAGAAAGGTGTTTCAAGCATTAATTAATTTTGCGATACATCAGGGTGATAATGAGCAAAAAAGAATTTCACTTCTTTGTTCGGTTGCATCATTTTGCTTTTCACGTCAAGCATTGATGCTTTAAGAAAAAGACATCGCAATTTGGGTAAACTATGGCTGGATTATCCTAAAGGAATTAAGCATTTTCAAATCCTGTGATCAGACCTTTAAAAAGGAGTTCTAGCTTGTTAAAACTCCTCTAAATATATAGATTCTCTCGCTAATATATATAGACTCCTAAAGAAAGTTTTCCAGGAGATCATTCCTCCCATTTGGTAATGTCACTTTGCTTTTTGATTAGAGCGTGAGGACACAAAGGAAAGAGAAGAAAATGAGGGATTCTTCGACAGATATAAGCATCTCAGATGTGAACCATTAAAAAAAAATACATTATATATTTTTTATAATTAGCTTTATTTATTTTTTTTTTAAACTAACTTTACCTAATTTTTTTAAAAATATATGATAACCTTTTATGTAAAGAAAGCCAAACTGGCTTCTAGCCAATGATGACGGTGGGACTTTTCATAACATCTTCCGTCTCATGTCATTTTAATGGAACGTTTCTAACTTGGGTAAAAGATAATTGTCTATGATGAAGGATCGGGAAACCCTTCTTAATCAATGTGTTTCATACTTTATATTTTTCATTTTTAATCTTCTTTTTTTAATGAGATTATCCTTATGGCAACCTTTTTAAAATAAAAAAAAAATAAAAAAGAGATTGTATTAAAAAATATTTGTAAGTCTAGTGAGCAGTCCACATCTTTCCATTGTGTAGACTGTCCAAACAAGGGCCATGTATGGGGATAAAGAAACAAAATACAATTGAGACAAGATTAAAGTGTCATTTATTAGATAACCTACTTAACTCTGAATAAATTAAAATTTTTGGCTGCCCAATGCCATTATTTTAAATTCAGTGAATATTTAATTAAGCACTTGATCGACGTAGGGGAAAAATTGTCACAATCGATCGTTTTAATAATTATCGCTATGGATCATATTTGTTAATGTTTTAAAACCTTTCGTGCCAAATTCTCACCACCATATTTAACTTCTTTCATTAATCATTTTTTTTCTCAGTAGGTGGTACTTTTGAGTGAATATTAAAGGATTAGATTTGGATAAAATTATTTAATTATTTACAAATTGCGCTAAAATTTTTTAATAAAAAGGATGCAAATTTTTAAAAGATTCAATTATATATTCCTGAGTTGTAAAAAAATTCATTAAACATAAAAATTGAGTTTAAAAATATTCCAATATTTATTAAACTAGATTTAGTTAGAGTGTTGACATTTTCTCTCCCTTAAAATTAAGAAATATTAGCTGATGGAATATTCAATTAAGTGTTAGGAAAATAATGAAGAGGGAATCTTAAATTAATCTGATATTGAATGTGGAGAGTTAGTTAGTTCACGGGTTACACAAAATATGGTTAAATTAAGTACTCTTGTTAACAATATTAGAGAAACATTAATTTCATTATTAAATCATTTAAATGGCATTGAACCAATTGAAGGATGAGTTAAACGATGTTACACCGGCCATTTAGACAAAGGGAAACAGTGTCGTTTATATTGAATAAATTAACGTGTAGAGGGACAAAGCATGGCCCAACTTTAAATATAGGACTGGGCGAGAGTGAGAGATGAGGCAAGCATAGATTTATTATGTCGTTTTGTGCTTATCCACCGAACCACTACTTACTACTACCTCACTATGTTATGTTGTATTTTCTACAAGATCGCCGAATTTCTTTTTCTTTTTCCCCTCTATAATGCAAGATACAGCGACACATTAATATTATTCGCCGCGTTATCATGTTTCGGATCCAACATTTGTATTATCGCTGTATGTTCGTTGAAGAATTTTACAGTTTTCTGTTTCCAAAAATGCTATCAAGGCAGGAAAGTTTTATTTCAACTGTCGAAATCATACAAAATAATCGCCATGGTCGTTCATGTGCTGAAGCAAAGTCCCAAGCCGCCATTGATTGTGGTAACGTGGGTTGTTCGATCGGTAATTAATCTTACAAAATAAAAGATTTGTCTATACACTACAAAAAAAAAAAAGATACGTTAGGCTTTCAGTAGTGTAATGTGGCCAAGAAATATCACTATCAAACTTTGTTTTTGAAAATTTCAATGAGGACTAAAAGTCGCTGTTAAGGTCTTCCAAGGACAACAAATTTTTGTTACTGGAAGTATTCAATGGCGACTATATTAGAATTGTCACTAAAAATCTTTCTACAATTTATATAGTTGTGAGCGAAAATTTTCAAGTGACCATCAACATGATGGTAAAAACAAGCCGTCACTCTGGTTACGACTTCTAGAGGCTGCCATAAAAAATACTTGATAACTATCGACTACCTTCCAGTGACAATAAAAGGGTGTCATCGAAACGTACCAGTAGTAATGCACAAGTAAATCTTAGTTCATTATAGTTCGTCAAATTATGAGTAATCTACTCTATACTTTTCTTTCTTTCGATCATTAAACTCTTCTTTCTGGAACTACGTTGCCTGTATTATTATTATTATTATTTAAATGCTCCTATAAGCTTAGATCATATATGAATACCATTGAAACCCATAGTGTGTGAGAAAAGTGAGTGATATGGTAGCACACTGGTGTAGTACATTATTTCAATTTTATTCTCTTTTAATTCAAATATGAACGAACTTTGTCCACTAATTAAACTTTAATATAGTAACTAATTTGATTATTGCAAGTAAAGAACCTTTAGGTTAAATTCATGAAGGCCGTCTGCTGTTCAGTCCTTATCTCTTACTATGAAATATATTTGGTATTAGGTATATATAGCAGAATATATAACAATAGATGACCGACAATAATTGAAGGGAAAAAGATAAACAAAAGGTTTGATACTGTGCTTGACTGACACAGGAGCAACCAGAAGGGTCATAGGTTGGAGCCCTCTGTACTCAAAACCAAATATGGGGTTGGAAAAAAAATAATATATAATAATAAAAGAAAAGAAAGATAAGACTTGATGCAAACATCTAGTCAATTTAGTCTTTTATGATCAAAGTCTTCCCCTGGAATGTTTCTCAAGTAAGTGGAGGGCCATTGCTTAATTATATATATATATATATATATGCGTAGGTGTAAATAATAAATATATATATATATGTCAAAAGTTATGAGTCTCGTTAACAAATAATCTAGTATTGTATTTATATGTCTGTTTATGATCTTTTATTTACTTATAGATGAAATTGACTTAAAAATTTCTATATATTAACACTTATATAGGTAGATTCTTAGGGCATGGTATTCAAATATCCGGTGGCAGCAATAGAAGAGGTAGATTTCAGAATGGTTCAGCGACTTTGAGTGACGCTTATCGGAAAGCAAGCATTTAAAACGTTTAATACAAGTTGAGACTTAAATATATAAGTGGACTGTTTAAGTACTCAATTTCACAGACACGGTCACAAATGGTTCAATCATTGCGTTGTGGACTAGGGCCACGCGGGATTCCAGCACAGAGCTTCTTTTCTTTTTCTTTCTCTGGATTATACCTTAAGTTTTCTAGGAAGCTTCTTATGATCAGCTTAATTATCCAATCCAATCGATCTGAATTAAATTATCACCCTTTTTTATGCACATTAAGGGGTTGTTACAGAGAAGGAAAAGGGAAAAAGGTGAAAAAGGTAAATGGCTTGATGTCGGTTCTAGTTGGTAGAAGTACGTGTTGTTTGGGTTGGGATGACTCGTGAATTGTGAACCCTACTCTCTTTACCTGATTCGTGAACATAGGCCCCTAGTAGTTAGTAGCATGCATGATGAGTCATATGTTAGATATGAGCAAAGCCTAAGAAGTAACAGACGCGATATATGTGATAGGACAAGTTTAGACGTATTTTGAAATATTGCATTATATTTGATATAAGGATCAAATATGATATGATTCTACTTTTAAAATGTTGAAGCTTCACATGACAGAACTGTATAATTATTTCTAGACTTACTGTATAATTAGTTCTAGACTTCTAGGATATGCAAATCTAACTCAAAGTGATTGAAGCATAAATATCTTCAGGTGCTTGGGGTTTGGGCTGGCTAGCTAATGATTGAAAGAGTGGTCCTGACCAGAGGAGGCACAAAGTGGTGTTAGGGTGATTGCCATGTGATTTGTTCCATAACCTGTGAAAGCACCCGACATCTAGGGTAAGAGCTTGTTCCAACTCTCCTTCTTCCTTTTTTGTTCATTTTCTTTTTTCATGTTCAGATATTTTGTTGAATGTGGGAATCATGTGGGTGCCGAGAATTGAGCTATAAGTCAATGCAGCTTTATTTCATGCACCTAAACACTCTCCTAGTTTGTATATATAATGGAAGTTTATAGTTAGACACGAAATTATTATTTTTCTAAACAATCTAATGTGATTCTATACACGCACACACATATATATAATCACGTTTTGATTTATAATATTAGAAAAACTTATTGTCATGAACATTTTAGTAACAATTGACTAGTAGGTGAATGTAAATTTTGTAGAGCAAAAACACTTAAAAATTGAAGGAAATTTTAAATAATTAAAAAAAATTTTAAGTACAGTAGATGCATCATATTATTTATATATTAACTTAATAAAAATATTATTATTTTTCTAAACAATCTAATAGTGCACATGCACACTCATACACACACACACATATATATGTATAATCACATTTTGATTGGTAATGTTAGAAAAACTTATGGTTATGATCATTTTAGTTGCGATTTGCTAGTAGGTGAATGTAAATTTTGTCAAGCAAGAGCACTTGTTTAAGACAAAAATTGAAGAAAATTTTAAATAATTAAAAAAAATTAAATGCACTAGGTGTATCATATCATTTATATATTATTCAATAAAATAGAACAAGTTATATAAGTGAATCCTATATTTTATTATTTACTACAAATACTATTATTTAAATAAAATATTATGTGAAATTTACATTTTATTACCCATTATAACATTATCACATAATTAATAGAGTATTATATAGGATCTAATTATATAATTTAACTCTATTTTATTAAATAGTATATAGATAATATGGTACACCGAATGTAAATAAAAATTTTTCTAATAACTAGTCCCTATCAAACACTTCCTAATCAACTAAAGAAAGAAAGAAGAAAGCAAATTCTCTAATAAGCTTTTCCCTCTTTATCTCTCAAAGCGGCAACGAAAAAGGAAAAATGACAGGTGTAAAGCCCAATAGTGAATTAGCCGAAGCCCCAAGGCCCAGACTACCAGTGCACCAAATAAATGCACACGTCTCTCTTGGCAAATTCTATTTTATACAACATGCTTATTCATTAATTTAAATATCAGAAATAACATTGAATACCAGTTTTTTTTATAAAAAAAAAAACACACGCACAGCTATAGAAGTTAATCGTGCAACTGTACGTATAGCTTAATAATGGGCCAATGAGTGAACTAATAAGCACTTTGAAAATAAAACAAAAAAACAAAGAAGCTAGAAATGTATGTAGATCAATGATTAAAAAACAGGATTGGTGACCAGGAAATTGGTAAATCAGTCATGTTTTAGAATCGATCAAGAAACAAATTAGTCAAGAATTAGTTAGACTAGTAAAAACTGATCGGTGCTGATATTGAACCAATTTTGAATTGGCTTTATATTTTTTTGTTCGAATAAGAATTTTTAGTATTTTGTGATGGAAATTTATAATGTTCAGTGAATTCTATATAAATTAGTTTGCATTGATTATAAATATTTTAACTAATTTTTATATTATTAAATATTTATATTTGTTTTGAATATTCTTTTACAATATATGTATTAAGTTAATTGGAAAATATTATATTTATATTTCTTGATATTTATTTATAAAAACAGTTGAAGTATATCAAATCATTGAATTATGAATTGCTTTTTATTCTAGTTGAATGACAAATCAATTTTTAAAACATTGAAATTGATAACACTTGCTACCAGCTAGCAATATGAACTTGATGATCACTATCATTCATTGTTCATATATGATTTCAAGCACAAGGTATAGCAAGAGTTTCTTGAAATGCTTACCCTTGTTCTCGCACTTGCTTTTACATCATGCAAGGTCTCCTGCGTTTCCTTCATTAATATGGCTAATTTGATCAGAGTAAGGCACTGAAGAAATTCAAAAAAACTGGGTTGTATTCAACCCCAAAAAAAAGAAAAAAAGAAAAACATCAAAACGATTCTAATTACCACTCTCCTGCCTTTTCCATCCATATCGATAGCTTCTTTAATTTCTTATTTTCTCTTTTAACTCAAAAGAAAAGCGAATGTTCATAATTTATAGGATCTAAGTAAAGCCCTTTCCAAGCAACAAGAGGTTTTAAACATAATAAGTAGTTTAATCAGTAGTCTGAAAAGTGTTCATGAGTGTAGACGAATATATAGTATAAATTTAAGTGTCCCCCAAGAACGGTGGCTCTTCAGTCAAATAAAGTTTGATCGCCTCTTCCCTTAGGTTGGACTGATTGCATATATATGACGGAGTTTATAATTAAAAGAAATTATTTTACGGTTTCTTTCAATATCAATTTATACTTGAGCATGATTAAAACTATCTTTACAAGTTTCTTTCTCCTCGTACCATTTTCCATCCATATTTCGAGTGGCTTTCTCACTAAACCTTAAGAAAAACCAAAGTCAAAATTTAAAGGATCTAATTAAGTTGTTGCGGTGCAATTAATGGATTAAGTTTAAGATGACAAGGTTAAATATGCATAGAAAAGTAGGAAACACAATCAATGAAAAGTTTATCATAAGAGCTACTCAAAATGAAAGTTTGATCGTTTCCAATGATCTTTACCAGCCACCTCATCCTCATGCTGCCATTTCCATCCATATTTTATCCAGTTAATTTCATTCTCTCAACTAAGAAAAAGCCAAAAGTCAGATCAATTTATAGGATCCAGGTAAACCCCTTTACAAGCTACACACAATAAATTCAGCACCTTTTCTTTTTTCTTTTTTTCAAATGTCAGAAAAAGCATACAGCGGAGGTGAAAAAAAATAAAATGAAGAAAAAAATATTTGCAATTTAAATGAGTTAATTTTAGGTTTTTTATTTTTCTTTTTATTTTATCAACAAAATTGTATAAATCGGAAACTAATAATAGTATAATTAATTTGATGATAACATGATCAAATATTTCCCTTTTTTTTTTCTTCCGATTATGATTAGATAATAAAGTCCACGTCTTCAATGGGCCCTTGCTAAGTTGGTGACATCTTTCAGGTTACGAGTAACTCAAGGATTTGTAGCTCAAGTATAGATCCCCAAAAAGCACACGTTATAATGTTTTCCCCATTGACGTCACTATGACTCCGCTAAACTTTTGAGTCCATCCAATTCCAGGCTTTTTTTTTTCCTTTATCTCCTAGCACATTGGCTTTGCCATTTGCTAAACTTCTTAGGCTTGCTGAAAACTTACAACAGAAAGCCACGAATAACCTGTCAGAATCTCAAAGACTGTAGTTTTTCCACTTTCAGAGAACGGGGGCTGGTGGTGAAACTGGAAGGAATAAAAGTGAACTTCAACAATTAGTTGGACAACCCAAGATTTTACATTCTACTACGTGATGCTTTTACATTGCATAATACATATGGAACAAATACTGTTTAATTTAAATTTTATTAAGTGATTCCAACAAGAAGCTTTGGCCAAGCACTGTCGCTTAAGCGTCCAGGAAAAGAAATATGTAAATCTGCAGAATCTGCATTTTCTTTATTTGGACCCAAAAGGAAAGAAAAAATTCTTCACTTCTTCAACAGCATAGCACTGCATTGAGCCATTGTCTTTGATGCCCTGGTAATGGAATCAGTCATGTAGAAATTCTCAACCGCAATTCCAAATGGAGTCGTTAAACTCATTTTCCCAGTGACGTCAGGTTTTAGAGTAGCCGGAAAAGTAGCAGGCTCTCTCTCATCCATATGCACAAGGTTTGGGGCTACAGTTCTGATTCGGGCACGAATGGCCCCAATTGTATCATAGGGCAATCGCATTCCCGCCACCTCAGAGAGAGCCCTAATTATCTTCCAATCATCTCTAGCATCACCAACTGTTGGAACTGCAGGCAGTGTTTGTTGAGTGCATCCTTCAGTATTTTCGTATGTCCCTTCCTTCTCACTGAAAGCTGCGGTTGGCAAGATAACGTTGGCGCGATAAACACTTCTGTCCCCGTGGTGACCTTGATATACAACGAACGCATCGTCTGGGATCTTGTCTATGTTTATATCATCAGCACCCATCAAATACACAAATTTTGCAGACTCACTGCTGTTTTCAGATTGAGGCACAAGCCCAAGGTCAAGTGCAGCAGCCTGCGCAGCATGGAGAAGCAATACATTAAGGCCATTCCAGTCAGGTCTGACAACTTTTCCATTTTTTGCAATGGTCTCAACAGCTGCAAAAATTGCATCCTTGTCCTTCCTCTCAAAAACCCCGGCCCCAACAATGATGGCAGGGTTTTTGGCATTTGAGATAGTTGAGAAAAATGGATGTCGACCCTCCGCAATTTCAAGTAGTGTTTGAGGGCCAGTACCAAGATGTTGATGATCATAGTTGAAATCAGTAGCAGGCCCAATGTAACCAACCTTAGCTTCGGTAGCTCTCACAGTCTTACGTATTCTTGCATTAACCATAGCAGCTTCTACCCGTGGCTGCAAATTTGACAATCAATATCTAAGACAAATTAACCTAAATGACACCAGAGGTGAAAAAAGTTATCTGCCAACAGAAGAGTCCAGCGCCATGATATATAACCAGTAGATGAACTCAAGTAAAAAAATTTGAAATATTTCAGAAACACTTTTTTAAAATTTGAATTTGAACAGTAATTTTACCTTCCTTTTCATATAATCTTACCTACTCATCCCCCAAAAACACAAAAACAGCACTTAAATCCAGTGCAAGGACTAGGTTGGAGTCTGATGTTTGAAAAGAAAAAACTAGCTCTTGCTCCTCGGTACTAAAAAATACATTCTAATAAAATATCAAACAGGAATCAATTAACCATCAAAGGATAATAGCAAAAACATAAAAATAAGGACATACCTGGGTTCCAACCAATAGGAAAACATCTGCTTTCTCAAGACCAGCGATGCTAGTATTCATAAGATACCCAGACCGCAAATCGGCATTGGTATTTACACCAATTCCTTCACACCACACATTATTTGATCCCATTTTGTTCAAGAAATCTTTTAGTGCCATCATAGACTCAGCATCAGAAAGTTTGCCAGCAATTCCAACAATTTCTTCTGCTTTAACTTGGTGGACAATCTCTGCAACCACAGCAAGGGCATCACGCCAGCTAACAGCCTTAAAGCGCCCATCAGGATCTCGAATCATAGGGTCATTTAATCTCTGCCTCTTCAAACCATCGTAACAAAAGCGAGTCTTGTCTGAAATCCATTCTTCATTTATGTCCTACAATCGGCAAGCAGAATAGGCCTTATAAACATACTGTGAAAAGGCACTAACCAACCCCCTCCCTTTCTATCCAACAGGCCACAAAAATAAAAGGAGCTTCCTTTACAACAGATCTAAGGTTACCCTCGAATTAAGCTTTATTAACAACCCACACAAATAAACCACATCTTTGAACCCAGAACAATGAACGGTGGCTGTAACCAAACAGCTTGAGCCTAAGAGGTGTAATCCCCATATGTATGCTAGAACACAAATGACAACAAAGGGGGTAAAAAAAAAAGAGAGAGGGGGAAGTGGGGAAGGAATTTAAAAATAATAATAATAATAATAACCTATCTATGGTCCTCATTAACAGAAACTTTCTTACTAAGAGACAGTAGATAAAATTAAAAATCACCATTGTTTTTTCTAATACTCCATGTAGTTTCTCCTACTATGTGTACCAGAGCCTGGTGTCAAAGAATATAAAGTCATCTTGCTATTGTCATCAAAATCAGTAATACCAAGGGAAAAAAAAAATCCAATATTTGCCATACTTAACAGATGAAGGCTGGAATTCATCTGTATTCTATTTTGCAATAGACAGCATAATATAAAATATGAAGGCTCAAAGTGACCATTAGGTGCCAGCATAACATACGATATGAATTAACCATACACTTTGCCTGAAGAAAATATGGTTATTAAAAAAAAGAAAAGAAAAGAAAAACCTTGGAGAAGGCAAGAAATTGAACCCTCATCCAGCCCTTCGCTGGCATAGCGAGGGGGATGAGCAGAATCATTAAACCACAACCAAGGAAATATGGACAGCTAAACAAAAATTATTATCAGAATCTAACCTCATTTAAACGAGGTAGAATGCGCATGACTTCTGGTCCTCTGCTATCAATTCGAATATTGGATCCAACAGCATCAGTAACATCAATACTCTCCGTTCCCTTCAGCTCCCAATTGCGAGCTTTAAATGCAAAAGGCTTTGAAGTAAGTGCTCCCACAGGACAGATATCTATCACATTTCCAGAAAGTTCACTAGTCATAAGTTTTTCAACATATGTTCCAATCTCCTCTCCACTGCCACGGCCTAGCATGCCAAGATCCTGAACTCCTGCAACCTCTGTTGCAAACCTAACACACCTGTTGGATAAAAGAGATATTCCATCAGAGCCTTGTAAAGCTCACAAATAAAATTATTTTACATGACAAAATTCAAAAGACAAGAAAAAGTTTGTTTCTCATTGCTGAAGGTCGAATGCCACCAAACATGCCAAAGCATCTTTACCACTAAATTTAAAAACCAGAAACTAAACAAAACATAGCTTAAAACTAGTTGACTAAATTTAAAAACCAGAAACTAAACAAAACATAGCTTAAAACTAGTTGACATGGCAAAAAGCCACTAAAACAATTAAACCAAATAATTATCCATCATTCTATTCCAAAAGTAAACAAATAAATATAAACCAAAAGGATTGAAATAGAATCAGACAGATAAAACAGAACTTCAGTGTTATTCATTAACTTGCTCACATTAATGTGTTATGGAAAAATCAAGAAAGTTGCCCAAACTGCTTCCGGTAACTTGCTAGAGGACTAACAGTTAACAATATAGTCAGCACATATCCCTTAAACCTAGCAATACCTAGAGATTCAAATGACTAGATCACTAGAATGCATTAAATACCTTGACACTATGCGCTATAGAGTACAAACTTCACTTATGTAAAATAAGAACTTCATTATAATGTCACTCTCAAAAATTTTGATGGTATGCTATTAACTTGACCCCTCAAATATCATCAGAGACCACTTATTCATTTTATTGTGGGATTTTACAACCAAATAGGAGGTCCTAAATTCTTGCAAGACCATTAAACAAATCTACACACAAAAGTAAATTAAAATAATCAGGGACAACTAGTAAGGTATAAATTATAATGCATTTCCCACTTCAACTATATAGCAAGTCTATAAAATTTTGCAATTTGCAATATCAAATTTGCAAAAAAAGTATAGGAAGCAAACCGAGTATTGACCTTGTACATTGAATACACCGAGTCATCACTGTCTTCACCAATGGACCAAGGTTTTTATCCACCACAGATCTCTTCATTTCAGTGAACCGACCACGATCAGAGCCAAATGCCATTGACTGATCCTGAAGATCACATTCCCCACCCTGATCACAAATTGGACAGTCCAATGGATGATTCATTAATAAAAATTCCATCACCCCTTCTCGAGCCTTCTTTGCTAGAGGTGTGTCAGTCTTAATTTTCATACCTAAAGCCCAACATCGCATTAGATTACATCATCCAGAAAAATAAAATCAAGAACTAATTAGAAATCCATTAAAACCAAGTCAAATTTGAATTTAAAATAATATAAGCTATCAGTGAAATCATTCCAGCATGTAATCCCCCCCCCCCCGGGGCCCAAAAAAAACAAATTTCTCTATATTGAAAAAGGAAAAGTAAATTATAACCTATAATGTAATAAAAAAGATATAAAACCAGTTAAGGGAAGATCAGCATGTGATCAAAAAACGATGATGCGAACATGCACAAAGTATTGTTTATTAAATAAATGAAGCAAAAACAAACAAGACTATAATGATTTCTACGTACAGAAATGTCAGCTCAACGGTTGAAAAGAAAAATTCAAAATCAAATGTTAAGAACAACAGGATTGCTGCTTCCTTAATATCATTAGGCTATGTTGGGTATCATGATGCAAAGGGAAGAGGAGATGGAATTATGAGATATAACTAATTTATGAATATCTATTATACCCTTGTTATTATTACTTAATGTACCAAACATAGCCAATGCTTCTGCAATATACAAATAAAGTAGACGGATCAAAGTTCACAGAGCAAGAAATAGACTCAATCAAATTATCAGCCAAGACTGACAATGTCCACATGAAATGTCATCATCGTGGATATAAAAAGAAGAAATAAAAATTAATTCAAAATTCAAAATTGCTATCTCAGAATATGCAGATTAATTCTTACTACCAACGTGATCATACTTAAAATTCAAAACATTTCATCAACTTATCTGACACAAGATAGATAACAAAATCAACCGCAAAAAGTAAATAGTAAAGCAACAAAATCAAACGTAAACCAGACACAAGAAAACTAATTAAGATTGGAAACGAAGCCCAGAAATTTATAAAAATATGAAATCGAAAAATAAACCTAACCAGGAAGAGCAGGCATGGCGCAAGAAGCAACAGGCTTAGGAGACTTCTCCACTTCAACAAGACACATACGGCAGTTCCCAGCGATCGATAGCCGGCTGTGATAACAGAAGCGAGGAATGTCAACACCCGCAATCTCGCATGCCTGGAGAACAGTCATACCCTTGGGGATTTTAACTGGGTACCCATCAACAAAGACCTCAATGGCATCATCTGGATTAGGAAAGTGGACTCTGGCTCCAGCGACCGGAGTTCGCGGCAGAAGATCGGCCGGAGGCTGTTCTGGGTGGGCTTGAGCAGCCGCAGCTTCCGGCTTCCGAAGCTCCGGCTTGGAAACTATAGTTCGAAGGAGCAGGTTCCCAGGATTCTGGGAACCGAGCATCCTTGAGGTGGGTCTCACAACTTTTGCAGCAAACGAACCCATCCCCATTTTCTGTGTGCCTCAATCTCTCTCTTCCAAATTTTTACCTCCTCGAATGCTAGATTCGACGCTACAAGATCTCTAATCACAGAAAATTTTTCTTTTTAATTTTTAAGCCGTTTGCGTTTCCGGGGCTGAAGACAGAAATTGCAGAGAGACTCACAGTCCCCTCTACTCCATTGATGGATATTCCGACCCGATACAAAATTGGGGCCTATCCACCCTGAGTGAAATACCAAAAACAATACTTTTTTTTTTGGGTACAGAATTTTTTTAAAAAAATTATAATAAAGGATCAATAAATAAAAAAATTTATTTTTAAAAATTTATTATTATTTATTTTAAAATAGTTATCACTGAATTTAATAATAAATAATTAAACTTAATAATAAAAATCTTTAAAAATAATTTTTTTTTTGTCCTTAAATATAATTTTTTTTAAATTTTTTTTGGCTGGGCAAACAGCAAAAATGCAGTGAGGCCTCGTAAATAAATAGGGTGGCGTATGGTCTCAGCACTCAGTAGATATTTTCATCGAACTTTTTGGAGGAAGACCCGTAAGCCGACTTACACCAAACGGCTGTTTGGTATCTTAACAGGAAAATATAAAAAAGAAAATACAATATTTATTATATTTTTGTTATAATTAAACAAAATTTAACTTATGAATTTTAAGTTGGCAAAATCGATGGTCAAAAACCTTTTTATACCTTCTTATAATTTGATTTTCTCAAAATTATAACTAAATCCTTTCAAAATTATAATCTGATCCTTCTAAAAATAATTTTTTTAAACTTGAAATCCCTAATTAGAATTTTTTTTATAAATATTTAATATTATTTATAATTTTTACTATTTTTTTTAAAATAGAAGTACAAGATTATTTTCTATCCTTTCTATTTTTATTTTTATTTTGATTTTCATACTTAAAATTCTGTCAAACAACCTCTAAATTAAAAATAAAGTGTACACACATTTAATACAAGAATATGATGACTTGTAGAATAATAATTTTAATTATCATATCATATCTTATAATGAAATATAAATATAAATATAAGAACTTAAATTTCAGGATTTTAATATTATTTTCTAAGGAAAACCTAGTGTCTGGAATAGTAAGCATTTTTATTTTGTCTATGGCAGAGTTGCTTCCCTTCTATTCATTCTATGCCAATAACCTTCTCAATATAGTCACTTAGTCTATAAAAAATTAGTAGCATTAACAAATGAAGCTCAAGAAATTCGTGTATAAGATAATATTTGTCACTCTTTTATCTTAAAAAAAAAAAAGAATTTCTCCATCAATCCAAAAATTCTCAGCTATGTGGAGGAAATAATTAATAAAAAGCAATCATATTAATTTTTTCCTTTTTTGTAAAACAGACAAAAGTAAAAAAAGAAGAGACAAAAATCGAACTTGTACGTTAAGACTTTGGACACTCGAGCCAAGGCAACATGTTATTCTTTTATTTCAATACATAATAGTTAGATAGAATAACTGAAGACATAAAAAGATGCCCTAATAAGAAGCCCTTTTTTCTTCTTCCAAATGTACTTGAAAGGAACGAGAGAAAAAAAAAAAGCGAAATAAAATTTCCAACGTTGCCAGTAATAAAAACGAAAGCTTCTACATAGATGCTACTGGGAAAAATCTCTTGACAATTTCCTTTCTGCCATGCTCAGATCAAATACACTCCAATTTTTCTTTTCATTTCTGATAAAAATTGTATAATTACGCATCCACTTCGATTATCCTTTCCATTTTATTTAATTACCCCGTCATTACTATCTCTTGTTTTGTTTAGCCATCTTTGAAGTAGAAATCCACTCCATTTCTACACTAACCGTCCCTCCACACTTCAAGTGTCTTCCCACTCTTTACTATTTTCTTCGACAAGTGATCAGGAATCAATTTTGCATCCATGATTAAAATTGAGACAATGAAACCAAGTTAAAATTATACACGTACTGTTAATAGACATTTACAGCACAACGGGGCCAAAGGAAAGCCATAACACAAGACGCTCCAGTTTTTCTTATTCCTTCAGTTCTAGACAACTATACTTTGCCCTACGAGTTGTGGTAATGACAGAATTCTAATACAATTCACAAGCACAAGGATGCAGCCCAAATAATTCACATCCTTGAAAATTCAAATCTAGAAAATCTTCCAGTCAAATAATCCTACTTGATTCTGCCCTAGTCACCAAATTTCCTGGGCAGATCTCCAAGAAAAAAAGAAAAAAAAAAGGTCAATCCCTCTTCATGGCTTTGGTGATAAAAGCTCTTGTAATTACTATTGCAAGGTATGCTGAGAGTGTTATGGTGATACCCCCAAAGAGAACAAGACGATCATATGCCGCATCTTGGACAGTGTACACTTGCATCCCGATTGTGTTCCAATTGCTTTCTGTCCAGACTGGGTCCACGACTCCCATGTTGTCAGAAGAATTTGGGGGTAAGACATTCCATACTCCTGATTCAAATTTTAATCGTGTTGAATATGCTGGGACATACCTGTAAGGATTAACAATATTTTTTTTATACTATCAATGCCCATTGACATATGGCAGTTTATGATAATGCAGTGGTTAAAAAAAGAAAATAAAATAATTTTCTAAGTTCATATGTAGGACAGATGTTAACAATAAGGGAATTAAAAAATACCCAGTAACAAATAGGTTGAACACAGCACAACCCTTAATCTACTATCATTAAGGATCAAAAGTGGCATCAGTATATCTAAAGCAAAATACCTGGTTGTAGAGATAACACAAACGCCCTTCCCATCAATTTCTGCTTTAATGCAAACTTCATCCCTACTTTTGCAATCTTGTTGACAACTGGTGCTACCATTCTCCCTTGAAATAGAGGTTTTGTCAGCTAAAAAATTCCAGATAAACTTGGGAACGTCATTAATGTATCCTGGATATGGTGTAGATGAAGGTTCATCTATGATAACACCAACGTAATGGCTAGGACAAGCTGATGAAGGTGAAATATAGTTCTTCACTAATTCACAAGAAAGGCCAGGATCACAGTTCAGCAAGCAACCCATAAGTTCTTCAACAAGTGAAACATTTACTTTAATTGCAGTTAAAGCTGAATCTTTCACATCTTCCTTTTCACTAGCAAGAATGTACAAAGTTCGAGCAACAAGAGAAGCAGCAGCAACTATAGCTGATGAGTTTACATTTGCTGCATGAATCACTCAAATGAGAAGACATATGACTTAAGGAAAAACTGTTAAAAAACATGAGAAAGCCAAATTTTTAAAAAATAAAATAATAATGCCAATCTTATAATTTAGCTTACATAAATCATCAAGATGACTATGGTAGAACTTGTTGGCAAAGACAGCATCAAAATCTTCCAAGACAACTCCAGGGATCAGAGGATTCTGCTAAAAGGAAAAGGCAATACACCAAAGGAAATTGACTTTAGAAAACCAACCACTTGCCACAAGTATTCAGCATATTTTTTACAGTTCAATTGAGGTAAGAAGTAAAGCAAAGCTAAATAAAATTGGTTTTCTTAATAAAAATGAATGGAAATCAATATAATTCAAGCCACGAATGAATGGGCAAAGTGCGCTTCTCCAATATATATTTATATAGGGAACTGAAACCAGGACTTCATTTTTGTAAGGGACATTCCAGGTATCCCCTCCCGTTAATACAATATGCTCTAGGGTATGGCAATTGGTTCATAGGCATTCTGACCAACAGAAAATAAGGAAGTTGCTCTATATCTACTTTTTACTTTGCATCCTCCTTTTCATAAGCTTCAGGGAATGCCACTTTTCTTAATCATTGTCCATTTGTCCTTCTATACATATAGTAAGGAAGATTTCTTTTATGGTGTGCTGGGTTGGATTAGGATCTAAAATTGGAAGGTGGAAGGAAACAGTGAAAATTCAGATGACATTTGGACTCAATACAAGTAAAGATACATCCCTTGTTTACAATCCTCCGTTTTCCACCAATCCTTTTTCACTCCTTCCGACCACACCCTTTGTTGGAGGAAAAGCAGGCACTGACTAGGAGAATCAGTCATTAACTTTAACGCTGTATCTGGACGGAGAAGGAGAAAAGTTGAGAGAAAATGTTTTTTCTTCGTATGTTTGGATGGAGAGAGAGAAAACGGAAAGAAAATTCATTAATTTATAAAATAATAATTTTTTTATTGTACAATATTAATAATTTTATCATTAAATGGGATATTTTAAATATAAATTAATTATTTTAAATTTATACATATATATTTTTAAAAAAATAAATAAGAATAATAAATTTTTAAAAAATAAATTTTTAAAAATCACATTTTAATTATTTTTAAAAATTTTGGCAAAATAAAAAAAATAAACATTAATTTATAAATTATTATAATACAATAAATATGATTATTTATTTTAAAATTCTATAAATATTATTTTAATATATATTAATTAATTTAAATATAATATATATAAATATAATAAATATTTTTTAAATATAATAATATATTATTATATATTATAATATTATATATTAAATAATATTATATATATATATGATGCATTGCCTCAAAGGCATGCATCATCCATTCTAACTGGTCACAAGAGGCCCTTTTTTTTAATATATATATATATATATATATATAATTTATTAATTTTAATATTTAAAAATAAGTTATTATTTTGTAAAATATATTTATTATTAAGTAGTTTTATAATAAAATTTTACATAAATAATTATAAGATTAATTAATTAATTAAAATATTAAAAAAATTTGACTAAATTAATAATTTCAAAATTTTTAAAAATGGAGTTCCAACTTTTGACTGAAATACAGTTAGAAATTTTTAACCAAACTATAGTCAAAAATATGCTCAGCCACATTTTCTCTCTAAAATCTTTCCAGATTTGGAGAGAAAATTTTTTAATGAAACCCACTATTATTTTCTCCCCAACTTTTCTCTTCCTCCTAATTTTCTCTTCGATCCAAAAGAAAGAAAATCTATTTTCTCTCCTGTTTTCTCTTCTAATTTTTTCTTTCTTCTGACTTTCTCCCTATCCAAACGTACCATAAGACAGGCTTGAACCAGAAAATGGGTGAAGTAAAAACAACTCAAAATTACTTAATCATACATACCAATCCGAAAACATAGATTAAAAAGTCCAAGAGATCAGCTTAGCTTTGGAATTCAACAATCAGTAAAAGATGCTAAATTCAATTATGTGAATTACCATGGTACATTAATAATAGGGTCAACTGGAATACTAGTAACATTATCCGTGATCCTTTGATATAAGATCATTGCCCCCTAATGTTTTAGTGTAGTTGCAATGTTCCCGTTAGCACCCCATCATTTAATATAGAGTAGATCTAATAACAGCATTTAGACAAGTGCCAATCAACCATATTTTGACCAAGGGTTCTCTTCATGCCATATGAATTTTGCTGGTAGCAGGTCAATTTTGTCTATTTATATCTCATTTTGGATTACTTTTAGTATTCTTTTGCTATTAGAGGGGATAAGGCAATTATGCCTATAGATTAGGAGATATCAGAAGAGATATTGCAACTGCACCACCATACGGGGGCTGCAATTGAACCTAAAAAGTTCATTAAAATCAAAGCTAATTGAAAACTAAACACAAGGGTCAATTGCAATAGAAATGAAAACAAAGGTACTGTTGCTTAAAGCAACAGGAAAGGGGAATATAGAGGTACAACCAATTTTGCACAATCTTGGACTACAAATGGTGCAAATAGAAACAAGGTGACTTTCAAAAGTTGGTTACCATTCTTTAATGTGATGCATTAAAAAGAAAAAAGGGGGGGGGGGGAGTACAAAAATAGGAACTTTCATATTTAAAAAAGAAATTCCTACGAACTTCTGAAGCAATGTTCACAAACTTAGAGACATTAGCATCTATTTATCTTTCTCTTTTGATCTTACAAACTCTTAATTTTAAGACATTCTTTTTTAAGAAAACGCCTCTTCCTCCCAAAAAAAAAAGTCATTTGTATCATGGCAGTATCCCTTGCTCTGCTCTTTAGCTATCTCTGGATAATAATGTGCTTATTGGAAAATAAAAAAATAAGAGTAGTAGCTAAACACCTTTTTCAAAAATGCCATGAAGGATGATGGAGGTATCCCAGGATTAGAGTCACTTGGAGAGGTGATCTTAATGTTCTCGGATCGCAGTGACTCCTGCGCATGCTTCAGGGCAACCATTGTCTCATTTGTGGCAGAAGATACCTGCACTGATATGCTTTTAGTAATCGGCAAATTCGGCATGATCTTCTATATCAAGCAATGCACAAAGGAAAATCATGTACCATCTTACATAATTCCTTTATATGTATTATATATCAAAAGAAGATATATTTGGTTAGATTGCATTGTCTGATTATAGGTACATGAGGAAAAGGGGAACAGACAGTAAATAAAATAACTTGTAATGAAGAGCCAACCAAAAATGCTACTTATGCCATACAACAAAGTTCAATTTCATGTAAGCCATCAACATAACAGGAGTGAAGCAATCAAAAGCTGTATATTTCCTGGATAATGAATCCTCTTGGTTTCTTATTATTTCATCCCAGTAGACAATAATAACTAAAAGTGACATATGTTGACTTGTGTCCCAAAAAACCAAAAAAAAAAAAAGTGACATCAACACAAGATTATGAGTTTCAGAGTTTGCTAGAAATTTTGAAACCTTTTCTTCAATTTATCAGACAAGCTAAAAACAAATAAATCATACAAGTACATAATCCACTACTATTCACAGAAATCCACATCAAGATTCCAGGTTTTACTACTTCACATTGCATCAAAATTCAAATGTTTTCCAAAAAGCAGCACCAGAAGAAGATTTGATAAAAATATGCTATTGCGACATGGCTATAAACAATTGAAGAGACAGACAACAATAGCAAAAATATGAAGAAGCCAAATGCATTGTATCCAATTAGAATTTTCAAAATTATTTAGAAGAGGCATGGGTGTACACAGTTAACAGACCAATCAAGACCTCACCCCTGATGTATGAGCAAAAAAGCTATGAACACCTTCACTGAAACCCTTTCCGACAGAACCAATTTCAATGACCTGTTAACAACACCCAAAAAACCAAGAGTCAGCTTATTAATTGATAACCTCTACATGAAAACAATGATAAAGTCACAAAAGTAATAAGAAAAGTAATGGTATTGTTTATTTTATAATTAGTAGATATAATGGGGGCAGAAGCCCAAACCATGGGAGGATAATTAATTAATTAATTAATTAATTAACCTACTTTGACCAAAACATACTTAAAGATAAGATTGATTTCTTTTATATTATATATATATAATTTATTAGAAAATGCATTTCTTAAACTTTTATTTCAATATTATTTTGTGTTAAAAAGCACAAGCTAAATCTATTCTAAAATTGTGTTAGATTCATGACAGTGCTTATGTTTAATAAGATCACCCCAATGAATGGCAATATTCAAAAGAAACCATAATAGGCAGTAAGATCACCATGCTAAACCCTTCTTCAGGTATTTATCTTCCCCTCCAATATTCAATCCCTCATTCCATGAAAATAGGCATGGGAGATATTTCCCCAAAGAGGAATACAAACTTTTAATTTTTAATCTTCAAATTTTCTGTTTATCAACTGTAAAGGAAAATTTAATGCCAGAAGGGCATTTATAAAAATTTTATGTACTAATTTATACCTGGGACACACAATCACCCTTCAATATGACCTAATAGTCATATGTACCAGGAGCAGAAAAATACCGTTTCAATTAGTGAGTTATTGAGGCCATGGACAGCATCTGAATGCATGTCAAGTTCAAGCAAAAATCTTCTACTTCCAAGGTAGCCCCATGCCTCACCAGTAAAAACTACAAAAACAAGCTGCATTGCGGTTTAGAAAGTATCAGCAACAATGCTTTGAAAAGTATTATTGATATACGTGTAAAATAAATGCTCCTTCACTGTTGGTGATTCAAATAGAGGTTTCAAAAAGCAACCCAAGATAATTGTCCAATTATAAGTATATCAGATAATGTCAAAATGCACCACTTGTACTTACAAAGGGGTAGGAGTAGAAGAATACTAGTACTCCCATTTTAGAAGGATTTGTAAGCTAGAATACATATTCAATTGTCATCATGGAAAGAACAGAAGAGGACAAATAGAAAGCAAATAATGGTCTCCAGAATCCAGAACAATACCAAACCCAACTATGTTTCAACCATCAATTCAATCCCATGAAGGGTAATCCCATAAAAAAGAAATAAAACAGAATTGATTAATAACAGAAACAATGACAAAGGACAAGGTTTCAGGTAGTTGGATATGACCTTTATAAAGTTCCACTGCCAATTTTATGCTAGTCTTGAATTTTAGTATAATCAACTATTTTAAAACAGCGGCTAGACAAGGCATAAATAGCCATTTTAGAATGCACTTCCATTTTCCAGAGACTCAAACACAAGCATTTATGTGGTCCAAAGTATTTTATTTGCATGCTCAGCGCAAGGTATAGCAACAATTAATACATTACCAATTGCAACAGTTAGTTACGCCCACATCAAAAGAAGCTCAGAAGGATGATCAACCAATCTCCCACAAATCTCAGCAGATCAACAGCAACCATTATATATAGACCTATCTGTTTGTTTCCTAGGAAAATAGACATTTTTTAGGGAAAAAAATTTCCAAAGATTTTTTTTCTTGGGGAAAAAAGAATAGTTCTAACTTTTGAAAAACTTGAATTCAAATTCCCATCCCTAGCCCACTTAATCCTACTTTTCTAACACCAGCTAGTTTCCTCCTTATTAAAAATCTCCTCCAGCTCATTACTTAGGACCAACATATGGGCATACTGATCTTCCTCTAAACCACCCTTGCCCTCAATCTTATCTAAAACTTCTAACTCCTGAAGAATATCCCTCTTTCTAATCCTAGTGTCTCCAAAACCCTTCATATCCCAAATTCTTAGTTTCTCCTTCACAAACTTCAGCAGCTTCATAAATTTATAACTTTCCCAACCTGTGACAGAACACTCTTCCCACCAAGATTTAACATGTTAAAGAAAGCATGATGCTGAAACCATATTTTCTCAATCCAGAACAGAGTCAGACTCCACTTAACTCTACTGGACTCGAGAAGTGGAAGGAAATGATCAGACACAGGACGAGAAAGAGTCTCTTGGGTCAAGTCCAGAAAGAAGGCCTCCTATACAAAAGTGACTAAAAACCTACCTATTCGAGAAGTCACAACCCTTCCTCAATTAACAGACCAAGTAAATTGAGCATTTGAGAGAGGAATATCTCTCAAATCACATATCTCTAATAAAATCATCAAACCCTCTCATGCTCACAATTATCCTAAATCTTCCTAACTTCTCCACAGGAAAGCGAACACTGAAAACCCCCCTCCTAAGAACACACCAATGGGGGCTGCAGAGCCCAGAAACAAAAGATAACTACTCCCAGAAAAAAGTCCTGAGCCTAGGATCTGTAGGACCATAAACAGCATTAACCCGCCAACAACCTCTCCCTTTGATATCCAACAAGATTGATAGAGAAACCACTGCTCAAGGACATCTACTTTCAATCTTCTGTGTTTTACACCACCTTACGCTTTAATTTCCATTCTTCTGTTTATGCGAATTAACATCTATATGTATGTGACTCTTTTAAGTGTGTGTGTGTGTGTGTGTGTTTTTTTACACTTATTAGAGAGGAAGAGTAAGAAATTTCTATGAATAAGTGTGAAGGGGCAAAGGAAAAATGTGGGATTTGGTTTTCTTAGTTTAACTTGCTGGGAGATGTGTAATTATACAGAGCCAGATAAGAACAAACTCACTCAAAATTCTGCATAAGAAAAAGGACAGTGGCCAAGTGACTGTCATAGAAAAAGAAAGCACAACAGACTCGATTATTTCCAGCTATGTGCTACCTCCAGATCCTTACCTTGCAGAGTTGCAGTGTAAAGTCAATATAGAAAAAAGGTTAGACACGAGAGGGAAAATGAGTTACATGTGTGCATATGCTGGGTAAGTAGGCAATTTAAGTGTGCAAACCGAGTGCCACCATGGCAATTATACATGGAGGTTAGCATGTTTCAGCATATAACAGAAGTTTGATTATACAGACCTAATTAAAATTTTTAGAAACTATAGGAACCAAATTAAAATTGATTGAAAGTATAGGGACTAAAACAGTAATTTACCAGAATTTTCCTAAACATAACAACAACAACAACAACAAGTAAGCTTTTTTCTACTTAAATGGGGTAAACTATATGGATCAAACAACACTATAAAGTTTTATCGTGAATTAAAACTTTTTTTTCCTAAACATATTTTAAATTAAAAAATGACAATAATCATGATCTAAAAACATAGTGGTGCTAGTGGCATTGGCAATGATAAAAATACATGGGGGCATGGGAGCATGTTGAAGCAAATATATATATATACTTTCAAATAATATTCTTTTATTTCTATGAAAAGTTGAAGTAAAATTTAAACATTTGGAAAAATCTTCCAATAAGAAATTTTCTTTCCCAGCAAAACAAAAACACCAAATAATTCATGGCAGAAAGTTTTTCTAAGGAATCAATGCTAGAAAAACAAACAGAGCCATAACCCACAGGAAAGATTTTACACAAAGAAAGGATCTTACAAGGCAAAGAAAAACCCAAAAGCATATACGGAAAATTAGAAGTGCACCCAGCTCAATGACAACGGAAAAATTCAAGTAACACAACAAGGTTCAAGATCCTAAACTAAATGAACAGAACCTGCAGCATCTAGAATTCACCTGTTTAGTAAGGTCACCAAGACCATCCACATGAGAGAGAGCATCAACTGCTGCCAGCAAAGCAATCAAGCCCTGTAAAATAGTAGATACATCACATTATGCTTTGATTTAGGAATGAACAAACATCACAAACATACATTTATATTTGCATTTTTGGACCATAAATAAATAAAATAAGCTCAGCAGCTAATTCACTAAACTTGCACTTACAGAAATAGGAGAGTCTGCCCCTAGGTTTTTGTCGCGAAAAAATGAAGCAGAATCCATTGATGCCACTGTCAATATTATGGGCTTAGAATGATCAAAGGATGAAATGTTGATTGGCGGAAGCGATGACCAGACACTGCCTTTCATATGAAATATAGACAAAGTTAAAATTAAAATAACAGTGAAATGGAGGGGGCAGGACAATAAGATATTCTTTGTAAAGCTTGTAGACATTCTACCATGTGAAAGATATTATGCTTAAACTTTTGTGCTTTCATGACAATGTCTTTTTATTCTATTATGGATACTATTTCTTCAGAGGCAATTAACTCAGTGTTATCCAGTACATAAACTCCCTATTCCTTATTGCAAACAAGATCTTATAGCTGAGCATCTATACATACGAAAAATAAGAAAAAAGATGAGTTATTATCCAATAAAAAGAAACTAAAGAAAAGAAAAAGAGCAACAAAAAGAGAAATCCAAAGTAGCCCAAGCAATTAACAAGGCTGTTGAGTCTTTTTGCCATGTCTGAAAGAGTTTCCTTTAAAACATCCATGTGTAAGCAATATTCCACCATAAGGTCATTATATTGCAGATTAGATGTCCAAAAATCATGCCTTGAATAAATAGGTGTAGCCAAATTTGAATTTTGTGTCACTTACCTCAACTTCTAGGTTCAATGTGCACAGAAACTTATTAAGTCTACTTTCCAATGATCTTGTTTGAACCAAAAATGTAGTGAGATAACCCCAAAAGAATGATCCAATGTCATGTTTGGATCAAACTGGGTTAGGAGTTTAGATTAACTTTAAGAACTCATAACTCTCAGTCACATTCAGCATATCTCCTAGAAATCATGTTAAGCCTACTTTCTAGTCAACTTGGGCTAAATGAAGGCTGAAGCTGGACCCTTGGTCATAAGTATACAGCCCAGACAAACCTATGGGTTAGACTGGAATAAGATTAAGGATAATTCATCTTTGAAAATCCATACCTCTAACCTAAGTCTAGGGGACAAATAAACCTCATTGGAATTCAAAAAGCTGGACAATTCTACCATCAAACGAGGCCAGGTTCACCCAATTTGGATCCCTGGCTAGTGAATTGTATGAAAATCAGCATCAATCTATTGTTTCTTTAAGCCACATTGGCATGCCTTTTCCTGAATTGAATCCAATCTATTGTCCATTTTTTCCTCATTGACCCCCCATTCCAAATTATATTCCCTCCCAATGGCCATACTCCCTCTCTCATACACCACACCCCATGTAGGTTGGTCAACACTGTTATTTCCTTTTCTAGCCCTCTGGCCAACTCACACATCTTCAAAACCTGAGGCCCAAACACATTAGGTCCATCACATTTCTAGTTCTAAGAACCAGGAATTAAGCAGATTTGTTCCTTTACTTACTTTTATATTCTAAGAAGCCCAGGTGACTCTTGGAAAGCTGAAAGGAGAATAGAAGTGATTTTCATGCTCGATCCTTTTAAACCAGGTGGCTCCTAAAGACTCAAAACGTTTAAATAACCTTCAATACCCTTTTAAGAGCTCACCCTTGGCAAAGAGCATTTAAAGCCCCAATTGTATCATTATCCTTGTTTCTAGCTAAGAATCCTGAATATTGGATATTTATAGCCTAGTATGAATTTTCTTTTATGTTTAACCAATTCGCCAGAGACTATGTTGAGCAGGTGTGCGTGCGTGTGTGTTTTCTGGGTTTGCTTATCCTTGTACGTTACTTTATTTAGAATTATTCCTTACCTCCATTGTTGTGCTTCTTTTGATAAATTATTTCATTTGAAAAAGATTTATGAATGGACAAGCAACATAAGTTACCAAAATGATGTCCCAAAAGTTCAAAAATATAAATTACACCCACATTCACAAATTAATAAACAAACAGAGCATAGAGTGTAGATTCCAACAAACTTCACCTGTATCCACCTAAAGGGAGACAAGTAGCTTCTTTCAAACAAGACTCTGAATCATGAGTTCCAGATTTCGTTGTCTAATACAAAATTACCAGAAAAATTAACTGCAAACATTTGTAGTTTTTCTTTATATGCTGGAGAAAAACACTTCTAAAGAATCTGGATATACCTGCATCACCAGATCAAACTCAGCCACATTAGCTGTATAACCTTTCCTGTTGTTCTCATTCTTGATCACAACCTGTATAAACAGGAAAAAAGAACCAACTTTTTAAATAAAAAATTTCTATAACAGCCCCAAAAAAATCAGCGTTAATAAAATTAGAAAGATGTATAAAATGCAATATCAATGTAGATGGTATGGCCGGCCCAAAAAAATGTAAACATTGTTGAGCAGCCTAGAAATAGAAAAATATGCAAACTCTTAGCTAATGACACAATCAACCATTTCAAAAAAATTGGTAGGACATGCCCAGACTTTTCTGAAGCCAAGTATGAAATTTCTCAAGCTTCTTCATCATAGACAAAGTTCAAGCTTAAGCTCACCCAAAGTGGGGGAGTGCCTCATCCCATAATTGCCAAGAAGAGCTATCCCAATAATCTCACTAATGAAATACAAAAACTTTTCAAATATTATACTCCTAATAATCACAGAACTGAAGCCATGAAACAAGATTTTTTGGTATGCAAGAACTCAAGAACATCCCAATCTTTTAAAATTTGTAATGCCTATGACTATGAGTAGCTAATCTGCAAACCACAGCAGAGAAACATATTGGAAAGACTAGCTTACATATCTCTTACAATCTAAACATTTTAAATGTTAGTGAAGGCCCAAGAATACAATGCAACTATAGCATGACCCCAGATGTGAAATTTCTTAGAGTTTGGAAGGTGAATAGATCACAAACTATGAAACCACAACTACTCCACGACCATATGCAAAATGTAACTTAAGTATTGAATATTAGAATGTGGATGCTAAGGATCATGCTCTTAACCACTTGGTTAGATAGGCTTCAATATCACATCAAGGAACCACTCAACATGGTTCTGCCACAGTCAATATCTTAAAAGAAGCATAATCATTTACAAAATAAGACTGAACACTGTCTCAAGGTGGAGTAAACTAAAGTTATTAAACCATCAATAGTACTCTTCAACTATAAGATGAAGAAATGACTTAGCATTACCTCATGAAGAGTCTCTGTGCTACTATCTGAGAGTAGAAAAACAGGAAAGTTATGGGATTTCCACATAACACCAGAACCCTGCAGAAGTTGAGGGGAAAAAAATAAAATGAATTGACAATTATACATGACTCATTGTGATGTTTCAAGACCATATTTGCATTAGCCAATATCCAACATAGATTAGTCTGTATTCCAAGCATAAATCTTTAAAAATTATTTGATATTATACCACAATGATCATAATCCAGTATAAGTTTGACCCATCCACTAGTTTTTTTTTAAGATAAAAATTTCATTTGCTTATTTTACAATAGAGCCACCCTATTGATTTCCCAGAATGTGTTGCCTGTAGCCATAACAATAAAGGACAAACTTAAAGATCAAGATTTTTTTATTATGAAAACTTAAAAGATAAGGACTCTCATTTGCCCAGAGACACATTCTATCTTTAAAAAAAAAAAATCAACTATACTTGGACAATGATTAGCATTATCAAGTAAAGCAAAACAGGAGTACAACGAGTTGATGTTGAGTTGTGAATTGTGATACAATGTTATGATAAGAAGCGACGCGGATAATCAACTTCCACAAGATGAGGTGTCACATGCCTCTGTTATTCAAGATCTACAGCATATTAAGAGTTCAACAGGTGGCTTCAGGAAGAGTAACCGAGAGAAGAAGTTACCAAGGAAGTTACGTGATGTATGAATTATAGTAGTAATAGGAAAGAGAGAATGGGGAGGCAAGAATTGAGTTAGATCCTTCTCTGAGTGTTTCTTCTTATATTTTCTCTCTGTTACATGTATTAGTTCCTATATTGGATCAGAACTCTTATCATCAATAAGATTCAGTTTTTCATTTCTGGTTCCTTCTGTTATATAAATATTCTTTTGTAGATTAACCATAACATTTGGTGTTTTCATTGTCATGGCAAACAACACCCATCTTAAGGATTTATCATCAAAGTTGAAGCGTGTTTCGGAGATGGTGGAACATGCAAATCAACTTCATACTGAATGTCTAGACCAGTCGGAGATTTCTGTAACTTGTTTGGATTGCCTAGAGACTTCACTGGAGTCAATAACAAGAGCAATGGATGCTTTAAATAGAAATGTGGATTGACTTCAACAATTTCATATCACTTCTCATATTGTGTCGAAGATAAGCGCATCTTCAACTTCCCAGTCTTCTCAACCTTTGCAAATGCATCATGTAAAGCTTGATTTTCCATGGTTTCATGGACAGATCCTTTAAACTGGATTTTCAGAGCAGAGCAATTCTTTTCCTACTATGATACTCCAAATCCTCAACGATTGATAATTGCTGTAGTGCACATGGAGGGAATAATGGTTCCCTCGTTTCAAATGTTACAAAAATCACAACAAATATCGACTTGGGCTATGCTTGTTCACGCAACTGAGCATCAATTTGGGCCTTCTCAATTTGATTGTCCACAAGCTCAACTTTTTAAATTGTCTCAAACAGATTCTGTCGCTTCCTATTATCAAAAATTCATGATTTTGGCTAATCAGGCTACTGGATTGTTAGATGAAGCTCTACTAGATTGCTTTGTTAGTGGACTCAAACCACATATCAGACGTGATGTTGTGGCCCAATCTCCTTCGACTCTTCTGAAAGCTATGGATCTTGCTAGATTATTTGATGAAAAAGATTAAAAGATGCCATATTAAGTGAGACCCAAGACGGTGACTGCTTCTTCTAGATCTTTGAACTTGAGACTGTCCTGTTCTACAAGTTCATAATCGATTGTTGTGTCAACTTCAAGATCTAACACTACACCCTTACTTCCTACACCTTCTACAAAGCCGTTACCTCCCATTAAACGACTTTCACCAACAAAGATGCAGATTAGGCATGAGAAAGGTTTATGTTACAATTGTGATGAGAAATTCTCACCTTCTCATAAATGCTGAAATCGTCAATACATGATTCTTGTATCAGATCTAGATGATGATGATGATGATTCCTCTCCAATTGATCAAGCATATTCTTGTGATTCTTCAGCCAATGAGGACTCTTCCATCATTCCTCATCTTTCTTTTCATTCCTACCAAGGGCCAATGGGAGTAGCTACTATCAGATTTGTAGGTTCTATTAATGGCACAGATGTTCATGTCTTGCTTGATGGTGGTAGTTCAAATAATTTCATTACTCCATGTGTTGCTCATCATTTACAATTGCCCATTGAACCTGCACCAACTTTCAAGGTGTTGGTTGGAAATGGTCATTATCTTAAGAGCCAGGGAATTGTTTGTGCTTTACAATTGACTATTCAGGGTCATTTGTTAATTTTTTTGGCTTATGTGTATTGCAAGTAGCAGGTTCTGATGTAATTCTTGGGGGCGTCATGGCTAGCTATTCTTGGTCCTCATGTTGCAGATTATAATGCTTCTGTAATTAAATTTTATTTAAATGGACAGGTCATTACTTTATAAGGATTCAGATCAAATTTGCCCACAGCTGCCACTTTTCATCATTTAAAGAGGCTTCATTCGACTAATGCGATATAGGAATTATTTACTTTGATTGCTAACACTGTTGACTTTATTCTTTTGCCTTCAGATTTACCTGAGAATTTATCAGCTATCTTGAGGCATTTTCACCAAGTTTTCTCAGTTCCTCATGGTTTACCACCTTCTCGCAATCATGATCATGTCATTGTGTTAGAACTTGGTACAGCACCTGTTAAGGTACGTCCATACAAATACCCTTTTAGTCAAAAGTTTGAGATTGAAAACATGGTTCATTGAATGTTGAATGAAGGGATAATTCAACCTAGTACTAGTCCCTTTTCTGCTCCAGTATTATTGGTAAAGAAGGCGATACTTGGGCATTTTTGTGTTGATTATAAAGCACTAAATGCAGTCACTGTTAAAGATTCATTTCCAATTCCTACTGTTGATGAATTATTAGATGAATTACATGGTTCTGTGGTGTCTTCTAAATTGGACTTACGCTCTAGTTATCATCAAGTTCTACTTCAAACCAAAAATAAAGAAATGACAGCATTCCGAACACACCATGGTCATTATGAGTAGCTAGTGATACCCTTTGGTTTTGCTAATGCTCCTGCAACTTTTCAAGCTTTAATGACTAATATTTTTCACCCTTTCCTTTGTTGGTTTGTGCTTATTTTCTCTGATGATATACTTGTTTATAGTCCCTCTTGGAATACTCATCTTGAACATCTTGCAGTGGTTCTTGAACAATTATTACAGCATCGTCTCTATGCTAAACTCTCTAAATGTTCCTTTGGACAAACACGTGTTGAGTATTTAGGCCATGTTGTTTCTGCTCATCGTGTAGAAATAGACGCTAGTAAAGTCGAAGTAGTGATGGATTGGCCTATTACGCAAACTGTCACACAGTTACATGGATTTCCTAGATTGACTGGATTTTATAGACGTTTTATACATAAGCTAGGCGCACAAAACAATGCCACAGATGCTTTATCACACTCCTGTTTAGTTTCACTTTCAATTCCTCACGCCACAATTATTGATGATATTTATTTGGAGCTCCAAAGTTCTTCTGAGTTGCAGGAACTTATACAAAAATTTCATGACAATCCAATTGCTATGCCACATTATGTTGTCCATGATGGGTTACTGTTCTGGAAGGATTGAGTTGTGATTCCTCAAAAGGCTCATTCTCTTATTGCTAAAATATTGCAGGAATTCCATTCCTCTGCTGTTGGAGCACATTCAGGCTTCCTTCGCACTTTCACTAGAATTTCTACTCAATTTTTTTGGAGCAATATGAGAGCTGATATTCGATCCTTTGTGCAATAGTGTCAAGTCTGTCAACAGGCAAAGGTTTCACAAATGCATCCTGCTGGATTACTCAGTCCATTACCCATTCCTAGTCAGATGTGGGAAGATATTGCTATGGATTTCATAACAAATCTTCTAGTGACACGTGGGTATTCGATCATTATGGTGGTTGTTGACCGTCTTTCCAAATATTGTCATCTATCTCCATTGCATGGCAATTACACAAGTTTACAAGTTGCAGAGGCATTTGCAAATACAACAGTAAAGTTGCATCGTATTCCAAGATCCATTGTGTCTGATCATGACAAAGCTTTCACTAGTGTATTTTGGCAACATTTATTTTGGCTGCAAGGCACTACAATGGCTATGAGTTCATCTTATCATCCTCAAAAAGATTGACAATCAGAAGCCTTGAACAAATGCATTGAAATGTATTTGAGATGTTTTGTACATGAACAGCCATGACTTTGGGTTCAATACTTGCCATGGGCTAAGTTTTGGTACAATTCTTTAATTCATACAGCCATTGGAATGATTCCATTTAAGGCTGTATATGGTAGGGATCCTCGAGCCACATCTTCTGCTAATACTTCCTTTGATGTATTACAATAGTTACAAGACCGTGATGCTCTCTTGACAAGACTTAAAGTTAATTTAACTCATGCCCAAGAACACATGAAACATTTTGCGGACACTCAACACACTGCGATCTCTTTTGATGTTGGAGACTGGGAATTTGTTAAACTTCAGCCTTATCGCCATCATTCTGTGCAGTTGAGGAAATCCCAGAAGCTTGGTATGAAGTACTTTGGTCCATTTTAAGTGCTGGCTCAGATTCGGTCTGTTGCTTATGAGCTTTTATTACCACCTGCAACTCATATCCACCTAGTATTTCATGTTTCTCTCCTTAAGAAACGTATTGGTAATCCTACTCATCAGTATGTTCCACTTCTACTATTTACATCTGATGTTGGGCCTCTCTATCAACCTCATGATGTTTTGGTTGTTTGTCATATTTTACACTCTGATGGTTTTCAACCCGAAGTTCTCATTGCTTGGGATGGTCCAACTGATCCAACTTGGGAATCTGTCTCATATTGCAGCAAATTATCCTCAATTTGACCTTGAGGACAAGGTCATTCTCGAAGAGGGAGGAAATGTTATGATAAGAAGCCACGTGGCTAAATCAGCTTCCACAAGATGAGGTGTCACATGCCTCTGTTATTCAGGATCTACAACATATTAAGAGTTCGACAGGTGGCTTTAGGAAGAGTAACCAAGAGAAGAAGTTACCATGGAAATTACGTGATGTATGAATTATATTAGCAATAGGAGAGAGAGAATGGGGAGGCAAGAATTGAGTTAGATCCTTCTCTGAGTGTTTCTTCTTATATTTTCTCTCTGTTACATGTATCAGTTCCTATATTGGATCAGAACTCTTATCATCAATAAGATTCAGTTCTTCATTTCTGGTTCCTTCTGTTATATAAATATTCTTTTGCAGATTAACCATAACATACAAATACGCAAGGCTTAATAAAGAAAAATCTTATCGTACAGCTGGATTCCATTCATATCTTGTGTTATGATAAGGAGCAAATTCAAGTTGTGGAAACTTTCGTTCTGGAGAGAATCCTACAAGTGACCAAAAAAAAAAAACACTATTATAAGCAACTTAGCATTGTTTCAAGATATATAATGAGTAAAAAACTGTTATTTACCCTTTAAGTTATTCTGCACTTCAGTTCCTGACTCAACTAGTACACCAGCAACC
This sequence comes from Erythrophleum ivorense, assembly GCA_026724425.1. Taxonomy (NCBI): domain Eukaryota; kingdom Viridiplantae; phylum Streptophyta; class Magnoliopsida; order Fabales; family Fabaceae; genus Erythrophleum; species Erythrophleum ivorense. The sequence goes on along the minus strand of JAIUCV010000004.1, from coordinate 39,361,263 downwards.
TTACTTGCAAAGCTTAAATCATCAGATATTCTGGAAGGGAAATTCATGTTCAACAAATGGATATAATTTCATGAATGATAGATGACTACACCCAAAACAAAAAAACAACAACAACAGCAGCTGCAAAAACAAAAATTGCTCAAAAACAACTAGGCAAGGAACAAATTTCTTCGAATGGCATTTTATATATAAGTTTCCACAATTTTTTTTTTGTTTGTGCTTTTTTTTTTTATGAACTTCCTAACAGAAACCTTAGAAGATCAATTATCAATCCATATAAAATAGCCTACATCACAGATACCAATAACTTTTGATTTGAGAAGACAAAAAACAGTGATTGAATCCATAATTAGCTTATCTGGAATTTTCTTTGCAAGAAAGTCATTGATCTTGAATTTTAAGAGTTCACTTCTATTTTTGGTTAAAGAGGTCAAAGTTCAAAAGTATTTTCAATAGTCAAAGCTTTTCAAGAAAAATAATATGGTTAATGCTCTAGGTTTTTCAGGTCTACTCTAGTTAATAGAACCAATGCACACTAGCTTATATAGGGTGTGGGGAATATATCCAAAAATATGAACAGACATTTTTGTCTTTTATAGTCTCGCTGTCATTAATATACATATATATAACCAATGCAAAGAAGGCCCAACAATAAAAGAGAAAGAAAATTACAAGTCCAAAAGCAAAAGCTATTTTGCGCTCATGATAATATATTATCCAGGATACATTAACCAAGGATGTTATTGCATAGCACAACGTAGGTCTGAGAATAAAAAATGCAAGGCAGGAAGAGGAAGAGCTCCACAGTTGATCTATATGAAAATATTATATACATGCCTGGTGAATAGACTTTCAAACTCATCCAATGACACCAGTATAGCAGACGACTTTGGCAGCTCATTAGCATTTTTGAATGTTACTATTGGAGCTACAACCTTCTCTCGTCCAGGATCTAAGCAATACATTAAAGGGAAGAACAATACACCAGATTATTATCACAATGACATTCTAATTGTATTGTAAAGAATGTAAAAAATAAGACAAGTTTCTATGGAGACTCACTGGAACAACCAATAGGTCCGGAAAGATTTAGTAGCCGCACACAAGGATATCCATCAACAACCTTGTACATAGACTTCTGAAGATCGGGAACTGATTCCATGGAGCTAGATTGTCCTGAATTGTACCAAAATAGAAACAGGACACAATCAGTGCAAATGATGTTGATAGAAGTTTCAAGAAATAGTACAGAAAACAAGTAACTAGCTGTTTCACAATAAAAATTCAGTAGCACTGCGTTAAGCATTAATAGTGTGAAGGGGCTAATTTTGTAAATAGTTGGAGGAAACATGTGCTTTGTAAGAGTTCTTGAAATTCGTTACAGCTGAGGAGGTCTAGTACACAAGGCTCCAGTATACTGCCATGAATGGAATCGCTGAACTATTTTTTTTCTCTCTATATATCTCTCTCCTTCTATACCCTTCACCATTTCCAAATCCCAACACTAGTATCAAAGCAGGTGATTCACCCACCTATGGCAGAGGGAACCAGATCGCAAGTGTCACTAAGAGACATTGAAGACCAATTGAAGAGTGCAATGGAATAGTATGAAGCTCAGCAGGATGAACAATTGAAGGTGTTAGCAGACAAAGTTGTTTCAGTCAAGCATCAGATCAACAGCTTGCAAGGGATGATGAAGGGGCTTTCATTCCAGTTCGACGAAGTAATGCACAATCAAAGACGAGAACAACCTGAAGTTAGGACCAACCAGATTCAGACGACAACTGATTACCAGGTGCCAATGAGATTTACAAGGATCAACTTTTCAAAATTTACTCAAGATGATATCAAGGGATGGATAGCAAAGGATGAATACTTTGGAACACCAAAGAATAACAAAATCGTGATTGCAAGCTTGTCATTGGATAAGAGTCCTTCCAATGGTTCCAAGCTTTTGAAAAAATCAAAGGTGGACCGTTAACAAGGAGTGAGATGGCTCAGGGAATCAGAATCTGTTTTGGTTCAATATTTCATGATCCACTGGAACAGAACTGACTGAGAGCCAAAAACTTAGTTGTTATCTTGCTAGATTGAAATCTAAGACTGCAATTGGCGCTAAACTCTTCCATCCGAAAACAGTGTGTTTCCTTCACCTACTTACAAAATTACCCCCTTCCCACTAATAATGCTGAACACATCGCTTGTAATCTATTTTTATAATCAAATAATATGAACGCGGACTCATGCGACTTCATCAATGAGCCTAACCGTCAGAAGGGTGAAAAATTATCGCTCTAGGTATAAAAAGAAACTATAATCCCATCCGTTTCCAAGAAATTGCAGACAAGGCATAAGAACTTGTAGTTACTAGATTTTACAGTGATAAAAGGACAGAGGGAATAAGCCTAATAAAACCCCTAATTTATTGTAGCTCCTCCATTTTCCAGCACTCAGACAAGGTTTCTGCCCAAATCGCTATACCAAAGTTTTTCAATGTTAATAAGCAGAATTAGAGACTGAATTAATCAGCAGAATGACCAATAGTAGATCATATAAGCGAGAAACCGATACCAGAAAAAGACAAGAGAACGTTAAAGCAGAGGAGCAAGCACAGAGAGAGAAATGTTGGCGCCATGGCTAGAATCTTTGATACAGGAAATCCTCAGAAGCCCTAGACCTAGACCATGGGGGAGTGAGGGCTGAAGCACAGTCGCTTCTCCTGCGTGTGGTCCCTCGTCTTCATCAGAAACCCCAAAGGCATTGGCCGCGATGGGGCCAATCAGACCAAAACGAATCGGACGGTTTGGATTCAATTTCGAAATTTTGGGTTTTGGTCCGGCCCCATGTTACACTAGTGCAATTGGGAACCGTTGACAAATTGTTACTGCGGCCGGTCGTACGGTGAAGAGAAAATGGGGGAAAAAAGTTATAAATAAAAATTTATCTTTATTTTAATTCAAATTTAAAAAATAAATATTTATTAAATATTAATCATAAAAACGTAACATATATTATATGTAAATATATCTCTCTTATTCTTCAATCACAGTCAACAACGGATATCGTAAGTAGTGGGGAGAGATTTAAAAAAACTAAAAAAGAGAATAAATTCCATGCATATTTCGACCAATTAGATTAATCTATATTAGTTTTTTTAAACTTTTTTGGTGTTTTGTCTCAAAATTAATCTAAAAAGTAAAATAATATTTTTAAAAAGATAAATGTACAATGTAAAAGAGTAGGAAGTTATTCGTACTATTTCTTTTTATTATTTCCTTAATTTATTATTTTTTTAATATAAAATTAAAAATTTTTTACATAAAAATTTATTTATTAATTTGTTTAGTTGGCTCCATTTATTTATGAAAATAATTAGTTTTTTAATTTATTTTAAAAAAAATTTCTATTATTTATGTGACATAAGTAGTAATAATGAATAAAATAAGTGCATGTTTAGATAGTCTATTTCTTTTTTCAAATCATGTTTTAGATAAAGTAATAAATTATTATTTTTATATTTTCAGGCTTTTCCAACATCTACCCAAACAGGTTATAATAGTATTGATAGCAATGGTTTGCATATTTGATTGCAAAATAGGAGCTAAAAAATTTAGGTTAAGCTTAAACACAACTTGATTCTAATTTTTCTTTTCTTTTTTTTTAAGTTGAGTTTACATCAAATGAAAGAGTTTAAATTTGAACACCAAGCTAGGACAAAGCTCATTTTCAAACTTTTTGTTTTGGTTCAAAGTTAGCCTAAATAAAAAGTCTAGATACAACTTGATTGCCTTAAGGTTTTTTAAATTTTAAAATCAGTATATTGACATATATATATATATATATAGGAAGAAGTTGATATTATTCTAAAATTATAAGTAATATCAACTCACCACATGCTTTGTATTGTTATCTTTTTTTTTCCAAATTGTATAAATTCTGGTGCAACAAACTCCATCTAATTTTGACTTAAGCTTACTCAACCTTAAAAAAATTGTTAAACCAAAGATTAAGCTTAGTTTTATCTTATTTCCATGCTTCTTTTTTGGACTTTTATAAAAGGAAAAAAATGTTCATATCAAATTCAAGCCTATTTGATTATTAAAATTTTTCTTCAAATTCAAATAAAAATATTAAGATATAAGCCCAAATCTAGCAAATTATCTCCATCTTTTAAGATTTTCACATGGACTAACATTTAATAATTTATTTATTTACTTTTACAATAATGAAAATAGGGATAATTTACCCTAACTGTTGTTTCACGATAGGTACAGAGACCTTGCTCCCACTTTATAAGGTCACATCCCTATAAGATTTACTTTAAGTACTCCTTATATATATAGGGGTGAACAAAACCGAACCGAACCAAACCGTTAGGACCGAACCAAACCAATAAAAACCGATTAAAACCGATTATGGTTTGGTTTGGTTTGGTTTTTTTAAAGTGAAAACCGACTAATTCGGTTCGGTTTACGGTTCTTGACATGTTTGGTTCGGTTAAACCGAACCAAACCAACAAGTGCTCCCTAGCTCACACAACCATAGTCCACAGCCAAGCCCAAAATCTAACGTGAGTTTCCTACAGCCCAAAACGTGAGTCTCCCGCACATGCTTTTCCTGCCTCCTGCTATATTCAGCCCAGATGTGAGTTTAAAGCAAGGTTTTTAAAATCGGACCGGACCTGCCGGTTCAACCGGTTGGACCGAAAACCGGACCCTGGTCCGGTCCGGAGAACACTCATAACCGGTAGTTCTAAGAACCGGCCAAACTCGGTCAAAAACCGGGTTTGACCGCCCTATTTTAACCAAGAACCGGTGTGCATGGACCGGTTTGGACCGGCTCTCTAGTAAATATTGAACATCACCTGCAAGGTTCGAACCAAGTACCTCATGCGTCCAAAACATTTGTTTGCCACCAGACTCCAAAGCATCTTCAGTTAGCATATTCAAATTGTTATATATAGGGAGTATAAATGGTTTGCATTTCTTTCATAAAACAGTCTCCAGTAGCGTCGAACCCATGATCTTGAGGGAAACTCTCAACACTTCAACCATTGCACCACATTGCACTTTCACGTTAATGTATGCATAGTATTATATAAATATACTTATACAATTTACTTTAAACTTTACAACATTTAATCAACTATTATTATATTTTACATTATGTTCAAATCTTTTCTAATCAAATAAATTTTATTATTCCAATTTTTTTAAAAATATAATAATAAAAATTAATATATTAAATAATTAATTTTTATAAATTAATATTTGATGATTATATTTATTAATAGATAAATTAGTTTAGATTCAAATTTTAAAATTAAAAATTTAACTAAATTTACTGATATTTATAGTTAGTAATAAAATATTTTAAATTTTATTGATATTTATTTATTATATTAAATTTTTAATATTAAAATATAAATATATAATTACTACCGGTTCAACCACGGTTCGACCATGGTCAAACCAATGAACCATGAACCAGTGCCTTTACCGGTTCAATGACCGGTCCGGTTTTAAAAACATTGGTTTAAAGCCCAAAACATTGTTTACCAAAATGCAAAGCCTGTGCTGCTGAGTCTGAGTCTGAGTCTCACTCTTCTTCCTCGCAGTCGCAGGTCGCAGCCAGTCACCAGAGGCCCAAAGCAGCCTTCACTTCAGTCACGAATCACTGCTGATGCTGAGTGTTGACAGAGACGTGTTGCTGCTGGCGTGCTCCAATTCTACGATGCTACACTGCTCTGCTACCTCTCTGCTACTCTGCTAGGGCTTGTTATCTGGGATTTTGAATCGAAGAAACGTTGGTGCTGAGCTGATTGCTGGCTGTGCGAACTGCAAACGTTGAGGCCGAGCTATAGCGTTTTGATCTATTGCTAGCTACCTGGTGGAAAAGGTGTGGAGGCGAGAAGCTGTTGAACGTTGATGAAGGTGCAGAGGTGAGATGGAGGTGCGAACTGCGAAAGCATGAAGGTTAAAAGCTGTTGGTAGCTGTAAAGCTCGAAGAAACAGTGGTGTTGCTTTCTCGAGCCTCTCTTCTTTGTTCAGCTACTGCCCATGCTTCCTTCTTTCTAAACTCGTGGCTTCTTCCCCTTTTAAACCAGAACATGGCTTCTTCTTCTTCTTGAAGTTCTTGACTGTGGATGGAGGTGCAGAGGCAAGACGGAGGTGCGAAGTTGTAGAGGTGAGAAGCTTGGTACGAAGCGGGACTTTGATGTTGCATCTCTCTTTGTAGCTACAATATTGTAAGACATTTTTTTATAACAAAAACATGTTTCAAGGGTTGGCGTGAGTCTGAAATGAGATTGGTTTATAGTATAGGTTTAAACTTTAAAGGAAATGTGTATGTATTCCCTAGCTTTTTGGAATTTCTGATGAATAGGTCTTGCCATTTTTGAACTTTAATCAAGGTTCTATAAGATGGGTTTGTTATTATATATTTTATAATCATAATCACAAGCTTCAAATGGAGAAGTCATGAGCTTTTTGTCTGATCTGTGGTGTAACTGTAATGTGGGGACAAAGAACAGTTGGAAATTGGAATGTGTAACCTCAGACTCGGACCATAACAGTGAGATGAAGAGGGACCACATTCATGATTGCATCATGTTTTCATATTTTGAAGAGGAAGCACGTATACGTATACAAAAGGGACCACATTTATTTTTATAATAGGATGGATAGGGAATTTATTAAAAAGATTAATAGAAAAAGTGGATTGGTGTGGCAATAAAAAAGATATTTTTATTTTTACTTTTACTTTTATAATGAAAATTTCCTAATAATTTATATATTTTATGCACACTGAAGAGACAACTTTTACATAAAGAAAAATTGGTGATACATTCTGTGGTCTGGCCAATATGAACGAATTTGAGGTAATCTTTTTAAAAAATATATTTTTTTGTTTTGTTTAGTTGTGATATATATTTTTTAATATAGTGACTTCTTTTATTTGCAAATAAATTGCAGGAAGAAAGATATATGGAGCTAATGGATGTTGTTGATGATGAGCAATCAAATACTAACAAGTCAACATCAATTCAAGAACATTCCATAACCAATGATGTTGCTGCCTCTAATGATGCTACACCTTCTAATGTGGGAAAGCCTTCAAAGACAAAAGTGAAGACAAGCCAAATAGAGGAGAAAGAAAATGAGAAACAAAAACATAAAGAAAAGCAAATGCAAAAAGAGAAGCAAATAGAGAAAAAGAAAGAGCAAGAGCAAGAGAAGGAAGGAGAGTCTAACAAAGAAACAGGTAAAAGAAAGCCTACAAGACCTGAATCTTGGGTATGGACTCATTTTACACTTATTGACGATTGTGATCCAGAATATCCTAGGGCTTCATGTAATTGGTGTGGTATAGACTATGCATGCCATAAAAAAAGAAATGGAACTTCTAATATGGCACATCACTTAGAGTATAAATGTAAAAAAAAATTTGGTGGAAATCGGGATCCAAAACAACCTATGCTTTCATTCCAACTAAACAAAAAGGAAGATGGGGAAGGGGTTGGAACTAAGATAAAATGAGTTGCTTTTGATGTTGCTGCATGTAGGGAAGCTCTTGCAAAAATGATAATTGTGGATGAGTTACCATTTAAACATGTAGAGGGAGAAGGGTTCCGTTATTTTATGAGTGTTGTGCAACCTTTATTTCCTATTCCATCACGTATTACTGTTGCTAGAGATTGTTGGAACATTTTCTTATCTGAAAAAGCTAAGTTGAGAAGTGCATTATGTAAGACACGTCAAAGTGTTTGTCTAACAACTGATTGTTGGTCTTCTGTGCAAAATCTGAATTATTTATGTCTTACTGCACATTTCATAGATGCTGAGTGGAAATTGCATAAGAGAATTTTGAATTTTTGTCAAATCTCTGATCACAAAGGTGAGACAATAGGCTCTAAAATAGAGCATTGTTTGTTAAGTTGGGGAATTGATAGAGTTTTTACCATTATAGTTGATAATGCTAGCTCTAATGACATTGTTGTAGCTTATGTGAAAGGTAGAATAGTTGATTGGAATGGACATATAATGAAGGGAGAATACCTGCATGTAAGATGTTGTGCTCACATTATAAATTTAGTGGTCAATGATGGTTTGAAAGATATGCATGAGTCTATAGTTAGGATAAGAAATGCAGTTAGGTATGTTCGTGCTTTACCTGCTCGTTTACAAAAATTTAAAAGTTGTGTAGAACAAGTAAGAATTCAAGAGAAAGGCATTGTACAATTAGATGTTTCTACTAGATGGAACTCTACATATATTATGCTTGAGAGTGCTTTGAAATTTCAAAAGGCATTTAAGAGGTTGGAAGAAAAGGATATCCAGTTTATCTTGGATAGAGTAAGTCCTCCAACAAGTGAAGATTGGGATAATGTACGTGCTTTTGTGAAATTCTTGAAAATATTTTATGATGTCACTAAAAATATATCTGGTTCATTATTTGTTACATCATCTCAATATTTCCATGAATTTTGCTTAGTGTTGAATACCTTGAACAATCTATGCAAAAGTGATGATCCATTACTTAGTCAGATGGCTGGAAAAATGAAAATGAAGCATGACAAATATTGGGGAGATGTTAAAAATATTAACATGATGATTTTTGTAGCTGTGGTTCTTGATCCTAGATATAAGTTAAAGTTTGTGGAATGGAGTTTGAAAAAACTTTATAGTGAAGAAGTGGCCGAATTGATGACTCAAAGGGTGAAGGAAACATTTAACAAGATGTATGAAAACTATAGACTTTTTCATAGTCATGGTAAAAGTCAAGTCCTTACTCAAAGCCAAGACATGGAAGCTGTTTCCTGTGAAGAGAATGAAAAGGATTCATTTGCAATGGAGTTTGATAAAATTATGAATGAGGATGATAGTATGGATAATCAATCAGAAGTGGAGCTTTACTTGATGGAAGGTAGAGAGAAAATGATACCTAAGTTTGACATCCTCAATTGGTGGAAAGTGAATTGCTCTAAATATCCAGTTATCGGGCAAATTGCAAGGGATGTATTGGCTATCCCTGTATCTACTGTAGCTTCTGAATCTGCTTTTAGCACAGGGGGTCGTGTACTCAATCAATACAAAAGTTCTTTGAGTCCAAAGACTGTTGAAGTTCTTATTTGTGCACAAAATTGGTTCTGATCTAGTCCATTGTCAAGTGATACTGAAGAGCTAGTTGAAGATATTGAAAAAATTGAGCTTGGTAATGTCTTTTACTATTATGATATAAAAGAATTTGATATTATTGATTATGAATTATATTACTAATTTATCTTTTTTTTTTGTTACACCTCTTATGAATTATTAGATCTTGACATAGCCTCACCAACTGATGAGGATGAATATTAAGGATATTAAATTACGTTTTTTGTAATTTCTCATGGTATGTATATGTAAACAATATGAATTTTATTTTATTTCATGTACTATCATAGACTTTATCATTTTTAACATAATTTGTTTTATTTTTTTGTAGGGATTCACAATTTTTGGGAAGCTAAAGTAATAGTTGTATATTTGGTGATTGAATGCTTTTGAACATCACGCTTTTTGGAAGATGATGTATTAGTGAATGATATGGTTGTTGACTGAATATTTTGTATATTGCACTTTTTGGAAGATGATGTAGTAGTGAATGATATGATTTGTAATTGAATACTTTTGTACATCATGTTTTTTGGATAATGAAGTACGATTTATATGTAGAAATGCATATTTTGCTTAGTTGAGTATTTTAATGTGAACTAAGGTTGTTGTTATTATATATTAGGTTAAGACTAAGTTATCATTGAAATTTATGAATAGAAAACAATTTGTTATTTTGATCTAATAGAGGTTCTTAATTGTTTAATCTTGTTTAAATTTATTTGGTTAGAAAAAAAATAAAAAATGCATTAAAATTCAATCTAAATTTAACTATCTAACTACCAGTGGCTATGAATAAGATAAGATCTTATAATTAACTAAAATCTAATAGTTTCTTGTGTTTTTCCCTTTTATGGATTAATATGATCTTCTCTCAATCAAACTTGCAGTGAAGGTACATTTTTTGTATAGTTTAAGAAGATAAACCTATACAAGTTGCTTACACTATTTTATTATAAAGTACTACTCTTGTTTTATTTTTTTTTCTTACTCTTCAAAACTTTTTGTTAGTTTATGGGTGTTTTCTAGACCACAAAAAAAGATAAAAATAACAAATTAAGAATACATTATTATTGGTTAAAATTTAATAAGATGCATAATATTAGACATTAAATTCTATATATTGTAAAGAATAAAATCTTAAAAAAATATTTTTGGCCAAAAAAATATGAACCAAACCAGATCAAATCGAACGAAAACCGAAAAGGCCCACAAAATTACAAAACCGACAAGGTTAGTTCGGTTTGGTTTTAGTCTAGAACCGAACCAAACCGAACCTATGAACACCCCTATATATATATGTACACATATGTCCCCTTTTGTAATTTTATATATTATTTATTTCAATTAAAATACTAAATACAATTAGAACCATCTAACCTCATACCTTTAATATCTACTATGTGCTTCTCTTCTCTACATCTCATATCCTGGCAAACCTTATAAACTTTGGGCTTGTCCTCAAGATTTTAGCCCATGCCATTTCTTTGTGATTTTGTTCTATGACCTTGCTCGCACCTTATAAGGTCCCATCCCTATAAGATTTACTTTAAGTACTCCCCATATATATATATATATATATGTACACATATGTCTCCTTCTGAAATTTGATAAATTATTTATTTTGATTAAAAAATTAAAATACAATTAGAACCATATATCCTCGTACCTTTAATATCTATTATGTAGTTATCTTCTCTACTTCTCATCTCCCGTCAAACCTTATAAACTTTAGGCTCAAGATGTCACCCCATGCCATTTCTTTGTGATTTCGTTTTATGTCTTCAACTACGTTCAACCTTTAAGTCTTTCTTCTATGGTAGTTGAATCTTTGGATGGTACTTCTAAATTAATATCTAATGTAGAAGGTTTAAGTGATCAGCCTTAACAGCCCCTAAGACATTATAATTCTTGTATCTTAAAGTTGTCAAGGGTTGGGGTTCCCTTAACAATGAAAGAATATAGTAGCATATAACCAATATAAATTCTCATTACTTTTATGAAAATCAAATTGACATTTTCACATATCAGCTTATTTAAAAGAAGTCAAGCCTATTAAAAAAAAAGTATTAAAATATAATCTAAACCAAATCTCTTATTACATTTGTAAGCTCTAACTCGACTTAGTTAAGAAACAAGTAGGCCTAATTTGACAACAATATGGATAAAAGGGGGAAAAAGGAACATGGCTAAATTTTGTTACCCTCTCCCTAAGCCTTTCGAAGTTTGTCATCATTCTTCTAAAATATTAAGGGTGTTTATTAGTCTGTTAGACCCGAGAGGTTTAATATAGCACAACCTAATTAGATTGGGTTAAAAAATAAATGGGTAAACCTTTTTTTAAAATTTAAATTTGTATATTAGGTCGGATTAGGCTATAGGTAAAGCCTTTAAAATACTGTTTATCTAGCCTGACCCGATATATATACATAAAAAGAAAAAATTGCTTACTTGCTCTTTCTTTTGTTGCTAGTCTAATCCCCACTGGCCCAACCCATCTAATAACTTCAGGCCTTCAGCATCTACTACTTTTCTGCACCTTCATCCTCAGCTAGTAAGTAGTCATCTACCCTTAGCCTCTCATGTTCATCTTCATCCTCCAACTCTTCTTTTCGTTGTCCATCAGCTATTGCCACCAAGATTAAGCCATGCCTGCCAATATCCACAACATTTTGCTTCTTCCAAACTACCACACACAGCACAAACCACACTAGCTTTGGATCCATTTTGATTTGTTCTCGCCAGCTTCTAGTAGGTTGCAACTATTGCAGCTAGCAATCACACGACCTTTGAAGCTAGCTCCCCCTTTATGCCTTCCTATTGCTCTATGTAAGATCCTTTTCCCTTCATGATATATGCCTCTCTTTTTTTGCTATAGTGAATTAGACAATATTTCATATGCTTTCCCTTAGGTTTATTGTAGCTGTTAATCAATTTATACTGTAGATATATATATACCATAAGATTTGCACAAGCTATCTTATACAAATATAGAAGTATTAATCTTTATTTATCAGGGTACAAGGAAGAGCTAACTAGGGATTCTTTACTATTTTTTCTTCATGTTTGTTGAGTTGTATATTGGACTTTTGATCTTTAAAGGTTTAATTTTGAGTTGTCTTGCTATCAATTTCTTTTGTATATGTGTTTTTATTAATGGCTCTTTGGTTTCTTCTATGTACAGCAACCATTTAATTGCATTTCTCTTTGATCATAAATTGTTCCTTATTTAGTGTTTTGATCTTTGATGGCATTTCCATCTTCACAGATTTTGAATTGTGTATTGAATTATTCATATTTAAAGGCTTGATTTGAATCTTCTAGTTATCAATTTCTTCACTATATATATTTGTATGAGTGGCTTAATGGTTTCTATTATCCTCAGTACACTATAATCATTTGATTACTATTTCCTTTTGATAAGAAATTGTTCCATCTTCAAGGTTGTGATCTATGATTGTCCTCAGTTCACTATATAAAAGCATGTACGCAGAATTCACATAGGATAAAAAATCAACCCATTTTAGCATATACCTAACCTTTTGGGGGAGACAATGCCTGGGGGGTTACAAGAATTTTAGTTTCTCATACATATAGTCTAGATAAATGTCAAAAGACTTTAGCTAAGTTTGTAATACGTGATGAGATGTCTTTTCAAATTGTGGAAGGGAATTGATTTTGATAGTTATTGAATCATCTAGAGCCTATATTTCCAATTCCATCAAGAGTGATGGTTGCTAGGAGCTGTCTAAAACTATATCATGAAGAATCTAAGAAGCTGAAAGATTTGTTAAAAAATTCATGTGCCTATGTGTGTTTCACTACAGATACTTAGTCATCAATTCAAAATTTTAATTACATGTGCTTGACAACTCATTTCATAAATGAATAGTAGAGATTAGAAAAGTGAATTTTAAACTTTCATATAGTTGAAAACCATAGGAGTAACACATAGAAAAGGCAATTGAGAAGTGTTTGTTAGAATAGGGTACTAAAAAAGTATTCATTTTAATCGCTGATAACGCAAGCTCTAATGACATTACAGTGGCATGCTTAAAAAAATGATTAAAAATTGGAATGAATTAATGTGTGATGGGGATTATCTTCATATGAGATGTTGTATTCATATTCTAAACTTGGTAGTAAATGATGGGTTGAAGGATTTGTACAACTCTATCTTTGCCATTTGGAATGCTATAGATATGTTAGATCTTTTTCTATAAGGTTACAAAAATTCAAAAGTTTTATTGAAAAGGAAAAGATAGAGTCCAAGAGTTTTTTGTGTTTGGATATTAAAACTAAGTGAAATTTTACTTACATTATGTTAAAGCATGTCATAAAGTTTCAAAAAGTATTTGAGAAAATGGAAGATGATGATGATGCCTATAATGCATACTTTAAAGAAGATGATAATTGAATTGGTCCTTCTATGGCATATGATTGGAGTAATGTTTTTACGTTTATTGATTTTTTAAAAGTTTTTTATAATATTACATTGAAGTTTAGTAGATCACTATATGTGACATCAAATGTATGCTTCCATGAAATTACTCATATTCAAATTATATTATAAGCAAATGTTGCATCCACAGATGCTCTTGTTGGGGATATGGCTAAGAATATGCAAAGAAATAAGATAAATATTTGAGGAAGTAAAAAAACATGAACTTCGTTAGTAATAAGGGTGGTATTTGACCCCAGATATAAACTTGCATATGTGAATACTGTTTTTGATTATATATATCTTGATCATAATATGTGTGGACTATGAAAAAAAAGATCAAAGATGCCTTGTGTCATTTATATAAACAATATTTTGTAAGGATTGTTAATGAATCAAGTGAAAAAAATGATGATTGCAATGGAACTAATGGAAGGGATTTAGTGGAGAGTATATTAGCATATGTTGATCTAAAAAACAAGTGGTTTGCATTAAAAAAATTGAAAATTACTTGTGACCAAAAAATTGAGTAAGATAAGTATCTTGCAACTGACTTAGTTCAAGATAAGGGGTCTTTTGATATCTTGCCATGGTGAAAAGATAATGTTGGAATGTACAAAGTATTTTCTATAATTGCACGTGATGTGTTAGTTGTGCCAATGTCTACTGTGGCTTCTGAATATGCTTTTAGCATGGGTGGACGTGTGCTTGATGTACTTAGGAGTTTGTTATTACCAAATATGACAAAAGTACTTATTTGCATCCAAAATTGGTTATCTCCTCAAGTGTTCAATTTTAATGATTGTGACTTCGATCAATATGAAGAGTTTAAGAATATGATTGAATAAGGTAAACTCCGTACTTTGGGAATAAATTAAATATGATGCATTTTTTGCTTATGAGTTCAACTTTCTAATTTTCTATTGTCTTATTTTTTACAGAGATTTAAGGAGAAACAAGTGTTGCCAAAGATTGATGTGCTTTTATTTATTTATTTTTGCAATTTGCAATTTAAGCATTGTATTTTCTATTTTATGACTTTTAGTACAATATATTTGAAATATTATGTAGTCTTATTTGATTGTTGTTTATTATTAATTGATTAATTGAGTTTAAGAAAATGCTAAATTAACTTCTTTGATACTTAATTTTTTTAAATGAATTCATTTTTTCAGATTTGTTTAACTTATATTTTTTTTCAATCTGATCGATCAAGCATATTTTTAATCCCATGTTTAAGTCTAAAACTAAGTTATCTACTTCTTCAATAGACTATTATCTATTTTCTCATTGCATTAGATTTGCATGATTGTAAATAAGACCACTAATTGGCTAGCCCCTATTGATTTAAAGGGGATTTTTTTCCGTTAGCTTGGGTAGAAACACCCCAATCCCCATTGGCTACTATCTTAATCCAAAATAACACACATAGTAATTATGGGGCGTTGATTGGTTTTATTTTATTTTATTTATGTTTTTCTGTCTTTTTTAGTTTATTTAGGATTGGTTCTTGTATGGGTTTTTGCAATGTATTGTTTGTTCTATGAAGTATCTACTGGCCAGGAAAAAAAATCCTTCTGAATTATTTAGCTTTTTAATTTAATCTTCCCACCAATATAAAGTATACAATTTTAGTAAAAAAATATCTTTTTTTGGTTCAAAATATCAATTAATGAACATACATATACTTATTAAATTTTATCAATAATTTAGCTAAAAAGCCTTTCAAAAAAATAATTTATCTAAATATCATACAAGTTAACTGAATTAAAAAGCTAATAAATGATTTATCCAATTAAGAGAGATTAAAAAAATGAAAATTCAAATTCAAATAAACCTTGTATCTTTGACTTGCCATTCCAATGCTTGACCTCCATTGTCATGAATAATAGAAATTGCGTACCTGACAAGAAGTCTATTGATGTGCTTATTAGTTTGATAAATAAAAGTAGAAGATCACACAACTTACTTTGCCCCTTAGGATTTTAGAATGGAGAAGAAGAGAGAACTAATGTTGTTTCTAATATGATACTTATATTTATAATTAACTGCCTCCTTTATCTTCTCCATATAGGCCAAACTTGTGATAGGAAACTACTGGCTACTAAAGAGATGTAGGTTGGGGTCTTATCCCAATATATATATATGTAATCCAACCTATCATGGATTACATGCTTTTAAACAAAACTTAATTTGTTTAGGGCTCAATTATCAAATATAAAACTAATTGTTTAAAGATAATATATATCATTATCTTATAATTAATTAAATGCTAATCCATATAAATATTAATTTATAAAATTAATCTAACAATCTCCCACTTGGATAACATTAATTAATTATGCGCAAAATAACAATAAACAATTAGTGCATATTAAGTCATAAACAAATCCAAAAGAATTGACTCAAAATCACTGAATCCGATAGGGAATCAAGTGATTTATGGCGCATAAACACACAATCATTGAATCCGATAGGGAAACAAATGATATCAAATGCATTGATAATATCTCAATTTCCTATTGAGAAAAACAAAATTGCATAAGTGGTCTTAAAGTAAAACAAATAAGATAATCATATCTCAGTCTCCCACTGAGTTAAGGCTTCATGAAAGATTTAATAAGACCTATACGAGTTACATAATGTCGAAATACTATTATAGGTAAGCCGTTAGTCAATGGATCCACAAAGCATATTCACACTCGGGATGTATATAACTTGAGTTTGTGATTTGGTAATCTTTTCTCTAATAAACAAGAGTTTGACATCAAAATGCTTCCTACGACTAGAATTCTTATGATTATGAGAGAAGTGCACAGCAGATAAATTATTGCAAAAGATGGTTAAGGGTCATGAAATAAAATTAACCAAACGCATGCCAGAAATCAATTCCCTTAACCATATTGCTTGATAAGTGGCCTTATAACATGCGACATACTCTGCTTCTATAGTGAAAATAACTGTGAGTGTCTATTTGACATTTTTTCATTAAACAACTCCTCCAGACATCATAAAGATATATTCAAAAGTTGACTTATGATCATCTATATAAAAAGCAAAATCTAAATATGAATGGCCAACAATTTCAAGTGTATTAAATTTTTTGCAAGTTAACATATAGTCTTTGGTACTTTACAGATACCTCATGACCTTCATAGTAGCCTTCCAATAATTCATTCCAAGATTACTCAAGTATCTACCCAGCACACTAATAGCAAAAGCTATATCTGGATGAGTGCATACTTGCACATACATAAGATTATCCACAACGAAAGTATAAAGAATCATATTCCTTTCAATACTCTTAACATTATTTTTAGGGTACTGTAATCGAGATAATGATTCATCTTTCTAAATAGGTGCTAGACTAGATGCATAATTTTTCATTTTATACTTCTTAAGCACACGTCTAATATAAGTTTATTAAGATAAACCCAAGGTTCCACGAGATCTATCATAATGGATCTAGATCCCAAGGGCAAAAGATATCACACCAAGATCTTTCATATTAAACTGGCATGAAAACATATGTTTTGTCTCATTTAGAAAACTTATGGAATTGCAAGCTAGTAGAATGTCATCAACATGGAGTACCAAGAAGGCAAAATTGCTGCCATCAAATTATTGATAAATACATTAATCCAAATCGTTCTTAATGAACCCAAGAGAGGTGATGACCTCATCAAATTTTAAGTACCACTGCCTAGAGGCTTGTTTCAATCTATAAATGAATTTTTGCAGTCTGTATACTAAATGTTTCATTCCACGTTTAACAAAACCATCTGGTTAGTCATGTACACTTCTTTATACAAGTCTCCATTAAGAAAAGTGATCTTGACATCTATCAGATGAAATTCAAGATTAAACGATACAACGAGAGTTATAACCACCCTGAAAGCATCCTTTGTAGATACTAGAGAAAAGATTTCTGTGTAATCAACACTTTCTTTTTTATTGTAACCTTTAGCTATAAGTCGGGCTTTATATCTTTCAATTTCACCAGAACTTCCTCGTTTAGTTTCATAGGCCCATTTGCAATCAACTGGTTTGCACTTATCCGGCAATTCCACAAGCTCTCACATATGATTTTGATGCATGGAGGCAATGTCATCGCTCATAGCCTCCATCCATCTAGAAAAATTAGGACTATACATCGCTTACTTAAAATATTCAAGATCTGTACCTTCAATAGTATCATATTCAAATTCCTGTAGATAAACTATGTAATCATTTGGTGTTACAGGCTTTCGGACTCTTTGAGAACGTCTCAATTCAATTACCGGCTCACCTGCTTCTTACACAAGGAGTTTTGCATCCACTCTAATTGGATTTTCTATAACTTCATCTCCATTAGACACAGGGAGTGTCAAAATAGGTATAGGTATAGGCAAAACGGTGCCCTTATCACACAAATTAATGATTCTAGGTATAAAACTCCCACTATCCAAGTCATTCTCAAAATAAAATGCCCAATCAGACTCGATGATCTTGGTAGTGTACGTAGGGTAATAAAATTTGCATCCCTTTGAGCCTACATAATATCTAATGAAAAATTCACTTACTGTTATTGAATCTAATTTCTTTAATTGAGGATTATATGGCTTTACTTCTGCTTTATAACCCCATACTCGAAAGTGCTTTAAACTCGGCTTCCTTTCGGTAAAGAGTTCATATGAAGTTTTTTTTGCACTCTTTTACTGGGTACTTGATTCAAAATATAAACAGAAGTCTTCAAAGCATCACCCTACAAGAATTCTGGCAAGGAGGAGTGGCTAATCATACTTCTAACCATGTCCATTAGGGTACGATTATGCCTATCTACAATCCCATTTTGTTATGGGGTTCCAGGCATTGTATACTGGGTTTCAATGCTATGTTTATATAGAAACAAAGCAAATGGACCTGGATTTCTTCCTGCCTCAGTATACCTCCCATAATACTTTCATCTTCTATCTGATCTTACACATTTTATGACCATACTAGTCTTCAATTCAACTGCTGACTTAAAATTTTTAAAGGCATCCAGTGATTCTAATTTCTCACATAGAAGATTAATCAAACTATGTTTAGAATGATCATCTTTGAAGGTAATGTAGTATTTGAATTTTCCTATAGTCATAGATGTAATGGGCCTACATATGTCAATATGAATTAGGTCCAAAATATTCTTAAACCTATTTACCTCTTTGTTTCAAGCTCTAACTAAAAGTTTTCCTTTAATACAATCAACACAAGTTTCAAAATCCCAAAAAATAAATCTAAATCTTGCAAAACACTTTGCCTGACCAATCTCTCCAATCTATCTCTAAAGATGTGGCCCAAATGCTGATGCCACAAAATAAAAGATTTTTCATTAATTTTTGGGCATTTATGCCCAATTATAGTATTAATAAGAGTATTAGAAGATTCAGTAGGACAATCTTTTAAATTCAAATAATATAAGCTAATGAGCTTCATAATGTGTCCTTTGACCCCAGACACTTTATCATAACAGGCGTTTATCAAATAACGAGAGATAATAAACTTTCTGAGTTTTGTCAAGTCTCATAAATTTTTCTCTAACTGCATTCATATACTCTAATGCAGTGTCTTTATTTAAAATGCTCTCTTTAATTATTCTTTTGTTAATAATGTATTTAATCATCGTTAGATAGATCTGATTTGACTCATACATTACTTATGATGGACCTTATCAATAGAACTAGATTCAGGTGTGAGATTTCCAAGTTTAGATTCCTGAGTGGCAAATCTTTTTTTCAGAAATTGTTAAGTATATATTCAAGAACTCCTTTTATCATAATTCGTTATATCAAGAGTTTTCACCACAAATAGTTGCTAAAAAGCAAAAACTGATATAACCACAAATTGAAAAATAATTAATTATATGTGCACAACATAATTATAATACAAGATTCCTAATCAAAATTCAGTTAGGCAACTATACAAAAAAGTGGTGTCAAGTAGAATTCATATATACTATAAAGATTTGGTCTTTACAAAGAATCTATACAATATGCATTCAATATATCCATACTGAGAGGGTATAAGAAATATTGAAAACATTAAAAGAAAGCTATTTACCTATCTAAAAGAGTCGAATCCAAAAGATTACATAAATAATGTCACACCGATAGGGTGTATCCATCATCAATGTAATGCATACACATGCCTTTACTATTTGCTTATCCAAAAAAATCAAATCCAAAATATTACATGAATAATGTCACATCGATAGGGTGTATCCATCATCAATGTAATGCATACACATGCATTTACTATTTGCCTATCCAAAAGAGTTAAATCCAAAAGATTACATGAATAATGTCACATCGATAGAATGTATTCATCATCAATATAATATATACATAGGCCTTTACTAATCAACATACTTTAACGGTTGGACCCATGGTAGATGGTGCAACCATTAAGTGAAAAAATGATCTATTATATTTTAAAACATCTACATTTAAAATTCAAGAATTTATCTAACATGGCTATACTTATAATTGGAGAGAGTGGCCTATTACCAAAATATAGAATATTACAAAGTATGTTCATAAATTTTCTCAATCTAAAATTCAATAAATAAAGTATATTTATTGTATAACTTTTCTAAAATTCAAAATAAATATTTTTAGACTTAATAAAATTATAAAAAAATAATTAAATAAAATTTAAGAATTGATGGGCCTGAGCCTACTAGGCTAAAAGGCCTAGTGTGTGTATCACATGTGTGTGGGAGTGCGAGTGGGTATGTGTAGTTAGAGTTGGTCATCTTCTTCACACAACAATGGAGGTTTCACTGCCATTATTGAGTTCTTTATCTCCTAAATGACCCCCTTTTGCAGATTAAATATTATAAAACTCTTCCTAGCAACGATGCAACCAAGATGCAATAAACAATTGAAGAAAATAAGCACTAAAATTCTTTGAATAAAGAACTCAAAATGTTTAAATAAGACTCTTTTCGATCTACATCTTTATAAGCTCTATTCTTCCAATTAAATTATGCTTCTAGTTCGTATGAGTGTATGAAAGATTTATATAATATTTAATTTGATTTTCATGTGAAGGAAAAAAATTCAAAAATATAAGCACTAAGCACAAACTTGAATGCTTAATCTAAAATTACTGATGAGGAAACTTGAATTAAATGAAATTAAACATGCCAATCATATCATTAAACTCATATATAATATAGATGTTGTTCAATTTCGTGAAATTAGTCTGCAATTGAAATAATATAATATGTTATTAGGATTTTTTTTGTTTTAATAGCTAGGTTAATCAACATGATCAGATAGAAAATCATACTATCAACTTTGCTCTGATACCATGTGTTGATAGCACAAATTCAACAATATTTATTAGTCAGAACAAAATAATAGAAATTGCGTACCTGACAAAAAGTTTATTGATGTGCTTGTTAGTCTGATAAATAAAAGTAGAAGATCACACAACTTACTTTACCCCTTAGGATTTCAGAATGGAGAAGAAGAGAGAACTAATGCTGTTTCTAATATGATACTTGTATTTATAATTAACTACCTCCTTTATCTTCTCCATATGGGCCAGACTTGTGATAGGAAACTACTGGCTACTAAAAAGATGTAGGTTGGGGTCTTATCCCAATATATATGTATGTAATCCAACCTATCATAGATTACATACTTTTAAACAAAACTCAATTTGTTTAGAACTCAATTATCAAATACAAAACTAATTGTTTAAAGATAATATATATCATTATCTTATAATTAATTAAATGCTAATCCAATAAATATTAATTTATAAAATTAATCTAACATTGTTTTCAACTTGAAAAACAGGTAAAAAGGATAAAAGAAATCAAACTCACAGTTTTTGGGTTTCAACTCAAAAAAGTTTTCAGCAAAATCATTAAAAATAGTTTTCAGCAATGGAACATAACAAAGGGGGCATAATCATTGATCATAATAGTTGCATCAGCACAATAAGCAGATAAGCGTGGAAATTTCATATAAAAATCCATACATATATGGCATTGAAGCTGATTTCAATAGCCACAAATATATATACGTGTGCGCACGCACGCGAGTCTCTAATTTTTAATTAGGTTCATATTTTTATCGTTAAAGATTTAACTATTTATTATTTGATTAATTACATAATTTTATTTAAAATTTAATGTAATATCCATAAGTTATCTTTGTAAGTTGTAAATATTTAGAAGATATGAAAGATCAATGTTTAATTAATTTAATAAGCATATAATAAGTACTATATAATTTAACTACTTTGGGATAAGATGTTATTGATAATTTAATAAAAAAATATTTTAATTACTTAACAATATAATTTATTAAATTAACTTATCATAATCCATAAATAATTTTTAAAAATTTGTTAGTTAAGTTAACAATTTTCTTTGAGGCTAAAGGTATTTATCATATGGTGAATTACTTTTATTTTTTGGATCAAAAGACAAAAGGAAAAACAACAAAACAAAACAGCCTACCCAAAACTCTGCAACGAGACCTTATCCTGAGCTAACTCTTGAAGCATAAAACCTGGAGGGGACGTAAAGAACACCATGCTTGGAGCAATACCAAGAGCCTCTTTAGCCAACTGATAAGCCACACCATCCGCTTCTCGTCTACAGCTCGTGATCGAGGCACGCCAATCTCTATCCAGTAAGGACTACAATTCCTCCACTAAGTCTTTAGCCTTATGGTCCTCAGTCACTCCTTCAAGAGCTACTTGAATCACCTCCTCACAGTCACTTTCTACATTCATCGCCCGAACTCCCATATCCCAAGCATGCTTCAGACCCTAAACCATGCCCCAAACTTAAGCCATCCAACTATTTCCATGACCATTGTGAAACAAAAAAACCCCCCAAGCACATTCCCCTCGTGATCACGCGCCACACCACCACAACCACTAACACTCAAGCCTTTGCTATAAGCCCTATCAACATTCCATTTCACAACCCCTGTAGGTGGAGATTGCCAATTCTGAGATCTTGCCATCAATGGAACATGCTTCTGTAACAGATGCCTAACTAATGCAAGCACGAATTTTAGCCTAAAACTTGCCAGGGTCTTTCATCTTACCTTCAAACACTTTCACATTCTTGGCTAGCCAAATCCCCTTACAAGTAATTGAGAACCAGACATTCCACCCTACTCCATCAATCTCTGTCTTTTATGCTATATTCCATTTAATCTAAGAAATGGGGTCTGGAAAGCCATAGAACTTACGTTCAAGATTTCATGGAAGAATTTTGCACCAAAGCGCTCTAGCTTGAAAACAATCTTTAACAGCATGTATTACATCCTCGAGGGCTTCCTTACACCCATCACAAAGCACAGACGTATGCAAACCCTGTGACACATGTTCTTTATTAGTGAGGAGCTTCCCATGCACACATAACCATAAAAAATTCTTACTTCTTTGTGGACAGTTTAACTTCTAAAGACTTCTCCACAAGCTATGGTTGGAAGTCGAAGCCTGGGTGCAGATACTATAGTAAGCAAATTTTAAAGTGAAGCTTTCACTTATTGTCCATCTCCACCGTGGGTATGTTACATTACAGCAACACGTGGATGGTCAATATTCAAACTGTGATGTGTTAAGTGATTCTAAGATTCAAGATCAGAAGCATACAGTGGGAGAGACAGGTGTCCTGCGCAAGAGGAACCGCATGAGGAAGTTGTCGTGGAAGTTACGCATGTGACGATAAGTAGGAGAGATAGTATGGATAGATAGATATAGAAACAATATTATGAGTGACATCCTTCTGTAGTTCTTCTCTTCCTTATGATTGTCTTCTTTCTCCATTCTGAGTGTGCTTAATTCTCTGCATTGTATCAAAATATTCAATTTAATAAGAACGTATAAGTACTTCCTCCATTTCTTTCTTGTTTCTATATTATTTTTGCAGATCGAACATCACATTTTGGTGCTTTCATTGAGAAGAGTGCATGGCAGATAATACTCGTCTCAAGGATTTATCAAATGAGTTTAAGCGTCTTTCAGATATGGTGGACCAATCTAATCAACTTAATGCTGGACGTATGGACAAGCTGGAGAATTCAATGAGTCGTATAGATAGATTGGAGGTTTCTCTTGACGGCATTACACGAGCGATGGAAGTGCTAACCAGAAGCATGGATTGCTTTCAACAGTCACTTTCCAACACTGTTTCTAATTCAGATTCAAATGCTTCTTCGTCCATGTATCAGTCATCTTAATCTCTTCATATGTGACATGTGAAGTTGGATTTTCTTAAGTTTGATGGCATAGACCCTCTTAACTGGATTTTTCTTGCAGAACAATTCTTTTCTTATTATGACACTCCAGATCCTCAGCATTTAGTTGTTGCTGGAATCAATATGAAAGGTTTAGTGGTACCTTGGTTTTAAATGTTGCAAAAGTATGGGTAAATTTCAACGTGGGCCACATTAATAGAAGCAATAGAACACTAATATGGGCCCTTTCAATTCGATTGTCCTCGGGCTTAGTTGTTTAAATTAACTCAGACCGAGTCAGTTGCCTCCTACTATCAAAAATTCATAATTTTGGCAAATCGAGTTACTGGATTATCTGAAGAAGCACTTCTAGACTATTTTGTTAGTGAATTGAAGCCCCAAATATGATGAGATGCTGTGGCGCAATCTCCTTCAACACTTTTGAAGGCTGTGGACTTAACTAGATTGTATGATAAGAAGGATAATGCACTACCTTACTCGGTGAGATCCAAGGCGATGTTTGTTTCTTCTAGAACAACTAATATGAATCCGAGTTCTTCTACTAGTACTTATTCAACAGTTACTGCAACTCAGAAGTCAAGTACTGCCCCATTGCTTCCTACACCAAGCGTGAGACCGTTACATCCTATTAAGCGCATTTCACCGGCTGAAATGCAAGTGAGAAGAGAGAAAGGCTTGTGTTACAATTGTGATGAAAAGTTTTCACCACCTCACAAGTGCCGCAATCGTCAGTTAATGTTATTAATGAATGATCCTGATGAAAGCGATGACCTATCTCTAGTCGAACCTATTGAATTGCAAGTTTCATCTGCTACTGAAGATTCTTCAATAACTCCTCATCTTTCATTCCATGCTTATCAAGGTTCAATGAGAGTCGCTACAATACGTTTTACTGGTTCCATTAACAGTTCTAACTTTCAGGTACTACTTGATGGTGGCAGTTTCGACAATTTTATCACAATGCAAATGGCTCGACATTTACAATTACCTGTTGAACCTACTCCCGCTTTCAAAGTGTTAGTGGGAAATGGGAATTATTTAGAGAGTCAAGGTATTGTTCGAGTAGTACATTTGATAATACAAGATCAATTGTTAGTCTTCCCAGCTTACATGTTACAAGTGGCTGGCTCTGATGTAATTCTCAGTGCTTCATGGTTGGTAACACTTGGAGCTCATGTTGCTGATTATAATGCTTTTGTTATCAAGTTTTATCTTAATGACAAATTTGTTATATTAAGAGGATCCAAGCACGCTTTGCCTACTGTTGCTCAATTTCATCATTTTAAATGGCTTCAGTCTACTGATGCGATCAGAGAGTTATTTACTTTATCCACAAGTTTAATAGAGGTCGAGCCTAATGAACCTGCAATTCTATCAGACCTTCCAGAGGATTTAATTGCAATTTTGAAACAGTTCAAGTCAGTTTTCTCTATACCTCATGGGCTACCTCCTTCCCGATCATATGACCATGCCATTATTTTGGAACCTAATACTGCACCTGTTAAGGTACGACCATACAGATACCCTTATAGCCAGAAAACTAAAATTGAGAAAATGGTTACTGATATGTTGAATGAGGGTTTAATACAACCTAGTACCAGTCCTTTTTCAGCTCTAGTGTTATTGGTTAAAAAGAAACATGACTCATGGTGATTTTGTGTTGATTATAGAGCACTCAATGCAGTTACTATTAAAGACTCCTTTCCTATTCCAACTGTTGATGAATTGTTGGATGAATTGCATGGCTCAACTGTGTATTCAAAGCTAGATTTAAGATCTTGCTATCATCAAGTGCTACTTCGGGCAGAAGATCGAGAAAAGACAGCTTTTAGAACACATCATGGCCATTATAAATGGCTAATGATGCCCTTTGGCCTCACTAACGCTCCTGCTACTTTCCAGGCTCTAATGACTAATATTTTTAGGCCATTTCTTCGAAGGTTTGTTCTCATTTTTTTGATGACATACTTGTTTATAGTCCTTCTTGGAGCATTCACCTTGAGCATCTTAATGTGGTGCTAGAACAACTTTTACATCGTCAATTATATGCTAAACTTTCCAAATGCTCTTTTGGTCAATTATGTATTGAGTATCTTGGGCATATTGTTTCTTCTCAAGGGGTGGAGATGGATGCCAACAAAGTCAAGGCAGTAGTTGATTGGCCTATTCCGCAAACTGTTACACAACTATGTGGTTTTCTTAGATTGATAGAATATTATCGATGTTTTATACGTCAATATGCCTCTATTGCTCTACCGCTTACACAGCTTCTTCAAAAAGATAAATTCTCATGGTCTTCTGAGGCACAAATGACATTTCATGAACATGCTTTGTCATCAGCTCAAGTTCTTGCGTTGCCAGATTTTTTTACAGCCATTTATCATTGAAATTGATGCCTCTGGTCAAGGAATAGGGGCAGTTTTGAGTTAAAAGGGGCATCTGACCTCTTATTTTTTGAAAAAGCTATCTCCACGTATGAGTGCTCAATCTGCCTATGTGCAAGAACTTTATGCAATAACAGAGGTAGTTTCTAAATTTCAACATTATCTGCTCGGCCACAATTTTATAATTCATACAGATCAAAAAAGCCTTAAGCACCCCTTTGAGTAAGTTGTGCAAACATCAGAACAACATGAGTGGCTTCCCAAATTAATAGGTTATCATTATTCTATTGAGTATAAACCAGGTGCACAAAATCGAGCTACAGATGCTTTATCTCGTTCTTGTTTAATTGCATGTTCAGTCCCTTATGCTTCCATATTTGATGACATATTTCTAGAGCTTCGAAGTTCTACTAAATTACAGGCACTTATGTAAAAATTTCAAGATGACCCTACTGCCATACCTCACTATACTGTACGTGATGGGTTGCTATATTGGAAAAATCGAGTTGTGATTCCTCATCATGCTCGTGCTATTATTTCAAAAGTCTTACAAGAATTTCATTCTTCTACAGTAGGCGACCACTCAGGTTATCTACGAACTTTAGCAAGGATTTCTTCTCAATTTTTTTAGAAAAACATGCGAGAGGATGTTCGAACTTTTGTTCAACAGTGTCAGGTTTGTCACCAAGCTAAGATCTCACAATTACATCCTGCTGGTCTACTGAGTCCTTTAGCAATTCCTCATCAAGTTTGGGAAGATGTGGCCATGAATTTTATAACCAATCTTCTAGTATCTCGAGGTTATTTGGTGATTATGGTCGTTATTGATCGACTTTCAAAATATTGTCATCTGGCTCCCTTACGAGGCAATTATACCAGTTTACAAATTGTGAAAACTTTTGTCAATACAGTGGTTAAACTTCATGGAGTTCCTCGTTCAATTGTCTCAGACCATGACAGAGTTTTCACCAGTGCATTTTGGCAGCACTTGTTTCATTTACAAGGAACTACTTTGGCTATGAGCTCTTCGTATCATCCTCAGATCGACGGGCAATCCAAGGCTCTTAATAAATAAATGCATTAAGATGTACTTACAATGCTTCGTGCATGAGCAACCTAGTTTTTAGGTCTAGTATTTGCCATGAGCTGAATTTTGGTATAACTCATCATTTCATACCTTTATTGGAATGACCCCATTCAAGGCTGTTTACGGTCAGGATCCTCCATCTATTGTTTGTGCTGCACCTCATGATGATACTCCTTCTGACTTATCACAACAGTTACAAGATTGCAATGCTCTCTTAGATTGTCTCAAAGCCAACTTACTGCGTGCTCAAGAACGGATGAAGCGATTTGTCAATTCTCAATGTACTGATGTTTCTTTTCATGTGGGCGACTAGGTCTTTGTCAAACTCTAACCTTATCGACAGCATTCAGTACAACTTCAGAAATCACAAAAACTTGGGTTGCGATATTTTGGTCCTTTCTAGGTGTTAGCTCGAATTAGGTCCATTGCTTATAAACTATCCTTACCTTCTGAAGCTAAAATCCATCTAGTGTTTCACGTCTCCCTCTTAAAAAAATGCGTTGGTGATCATACATATCAATGCGTTCCCTTGCCACTTCTTACTTTAGACACTGGTCCTATTTTTCAACCTCGTGATATTTTGAGTGTTCGTCGAGTTTTAAGTTCTAAAGGATTTCAGCCTAAAGTTTTAATTGCTTAAGATGGTCCCGTTGACCCCACTTAGATGACTTTATCTCAATTTGTTGAATCGTATCCTCATTTCAACCTTGGGGATAAGGTCCTTCTCGAAGAGGGAGGAAATGTTATATTACAATAACACGTGGATGGTCAATATTCAAACTGTGATGTGTCAAGTGATTCTAAGATTCAGGATCAAAAGCATATAGTGGGAGAGACAAGTGTCTTGCGCAAGAGTAACCATATGAGGAAGTTGTCGTGGAAGTTACGCATGTGATGATAAGTATGAGAGATAGTATGGATAGATGGATATAGAAAAAATATTATGAGTGACATTCCTCTGCAGTTCTTTTCTTCCTTGTGATTGTCTTCTTCCTCCATTCTGAGTGTGCTTAATTCTTTGCATTATATCAAAATATTCAATTTAATAAGAACGTATCAATACTTCATCCATTTCTTTCTTATTTCTATATTATTTTTACAGATCGAACATCACAGGGTAATCCTAGGCAAAAAGGCGAATGCTAGCTTCTAATTTGGCAATGTCGCAAAGTATAGTGTGCGGTAAGCATCCCTGGAACTTAACCCAATCCCAACCACCATAATTTGAGATAAAATCTACCACACAAAGTGAAGCAACCTCACAAGGAACCTCTTTGACGGCATAATTCTCTAATTTCTCCAAAATTGGGACCCAGATGTCCTTCCAAAACCGAATAATCTGACTATTACCTAAAGACCAGGCCAAACCATTCGACGTATGAGTCCAATCATTTTTAATACCCTTCTAAGCAAGAGATTCAGTACATTGCTTTTCCACCTGTGGAATCATCTCATCCCCACATTTATATTTCTGCCGCATAAATCGAAGCCAAAGAGCATCTTGTCTTCTAATAAGGCCCCATCCTAATTTGGTCATGAAAGCATTATTCTGAGCTTTTGCATGTCTCAGTCCGAGGCCACTCGCTTCTTTCCTAGAGCAAACAACATCCCATGAAACCAAATGAACTTTTTTGGAGGTGTCACTGTTGCCCCACAAAAACTTTTAACATTTTTTATCAATCATATTGCAGGTTGAGCTTGGGAGAGGAGTTGATTGCATAGAATAAGCTGGAATAGCCAACACCATAGAAGCAACTAACATATTTCCAGCAACCATAGATAAAGTGTTTGCCTTCCAGCTGGACAATTTGTTCTTCATTTTATCCAAAATATGTTGATAAGTATGCTTGGTCACCCTTTCATGATATAAGGGAACACCAAGGAACTTACCAAGATTAGCAATGGGAATGAACCCCAAAAAAGAGCTAATTTTTGACACCCGTGTGTGGTTGACATTTCTCGAGAAATAAATTATTGTTTTTGCCGCATTCACCTTCTGCCTTAGCACTAAACAAAAGTCATTCAGACAAGCTTTAATCAAACTTACTACTCGCCTCTGCAAAAAGGATTAAATCATTAGCAAAGAATAAATGTGAAATATTCACACACCTTTCGAATTCTGAACAGTAACCACTCCCCCTGCTTCACTTCACTTTGAATCAAATGGGCCAAGCTCTCAATAGCTATAACAAACAAATAAGGTGAAAGCAAGTCCCCTTGTCGAATACTGCGAGTGCGAGCAAAAACATTTGACTTTTCCCCATTCCATAAAAGCTGCATGGACGAAGAAGAAATGCATTCCTTAATAGTGTTATTAGAAATATTTATCTCCTTTAGACACTCCATAACAAACCTCCAACGAAGCCTATATCATAAGCTTTCTCAAGGTCTATTTTTATAGCCACAAAAACTCTCTTCCCCTTTATATTCTTCATAGAATGAATAATCTCTTGAGCCAAAATTATGTTATCACTGCTCTGTTTTGTCCAAGCACAAAACTACATTGGTTAGAGGCAATTACCAGAGGCATGATTTGCATGAGCCTATTCGTTACTACTTTTGTCACAATTTTATAAATGACATTGCAAAGACAAATAGAACGAAAATCTTTAAAAGTAAAACAATATACGTTCCGTTTATAACTTGAACTCTGTTAGGTTCATTGAAAATAAAGGTAACCGTCTTCACCACAGAGTCACCTACCACCTCCCACTGACTCTGAAAAATAAGGGATTTAAACCATCCGAACCAGGAGCTTTTAAGAGGACCCATCTGCTTAATTTCATGTTTTTCAACTTTCTTCCCTAAAATCCTCAAGTTCTCATGATCTAACGTAGGATAGCTACACCCAAAATGCAAGTCGTCTCCATCGTCACCTTCTTCAGTGAAAAGCTTCTCAAAGAAATCCATACCCATTTTCTTTATTAAATATGAATCATAAGTCCATTCCCCATCCTCCTTCTTCAAAGCTTCTATTCTATTTCTTCTACTTCTGCAGTTTGCCATGGAGTGAAAGAATTGGGTGTTCTTATCACCATTCAGATACCAATTACAATGCGAATTTTGAAGCCACATAATCTCTTCTTGGCAAAGAATTTCCTCCTACTCCCCCCAAAACTTCACTCTCAGAGTTTCTAAGTGAGGTTGGTCTATACCGTTCTTAAACTTCATATTTAAATTCTCCAATTCTTGCAAAATTTCACCTTTGTGATAGTGAATATTCCCAAACACTTGTTTATTTCACTTCTGCACTTTACCCGCAAACTCATTCACAGCAATATTCCAGCTAGCATCCACATTCCACGCTGACTTCACAAAATCAAAGAATTTATCGTGAGTCACCCAAGGGGCAAAAATACGGAAAGGCCTGTTCTTCGTCTTGGCTGAAAACCGAGAGTCAAGTCTAAGCAAGAGAGGAGAATGATCAGACTTCAACCTTGGTAAATGAGTCACTGAAGCTTGTGAAAAATTCACAAACCAGCTGGTCGAAACTAAAATTCTATCCAACCTGCTGCAGCTATTCCCTCTTAACCAAGTAAATGGGGGACCATAAAATCCCGAGTCTTCCAGTTCCATTTCCAGAACCCATTTCATAAACTGGCGGTCTACATTTCCTCCATTAACAGCTTTAGAAACCCGTTCATCTAGCTTTAGGATGGCATTAAAGTCCACCATAACACACCAGCTTCCCCCAAACGTTCCTCGAATGCTCTTCAAGTTATTCCAAAGCTCTCTTCTCTTACTATAACTCGGGCTCCCATACACTATCGTAAGCTGCCATTGATCTTTTTTGTTCTCATTCATCACCCCATGCAGAAATTGATCATTCCTGTACTTAACAGAAAAGTCAATAGTACTATCCCAAAAACACCAAATATCCCCACTATATCCTTGAGCTTCCACCACTGTGACATTCTCCCAGCCAAGATGACGCGCAATAGTTCCAGATTTCTCACCCTTCTGACGAGTTTCGAGCAGCGCTATGAAACTAAGTTTGTACTTATGCTTCAGGCCACACAACAGGCGTATAAACGTACGGCCCCTAGTGCCACGTGAATTCCAAGAACACATATTTATCAGAAAATAAATGAGAAAGAAAGACAATGGGCTGACAAGTTCATATCTTTACGGAGGGCTCATCCTCTACGACCGATGTTGTCCTTGGCTTAACTGAAAACAGGTTCGATCTCACGCTGAAACGGTGAGCATTCAGTGATCCTAGATCCAAAGGGTCATCAGCTCCGTCTCCCACAGCTCCTGATAAAGTCCAAGGATCCCTATCAAGGTCGTAAGGAACCATATGCAAGTCTTGTTGAGGCCCAATATCCACTTCCATCTCTACTTCAGACAAAACCTCCTCCCCTTCACCCACTAAGTCCGTTTTCCCGAAGCCCAATTTATCTTTCACCTTCAAGTAAGCATCCACTGGGCTCACGATCTCCTTATTATGCTTTAGAGAAACTGAACGTTTTATGGGTGCTTTTTGAGGCTTCTGTTTGTCACTATAGCTTATCATAATTACTCATATCCTTTAAAGGCCCCCTAATTATACCCTGTTGAGATCCCTCCGGAGGCTCCGTTTGGATGGAAGTTTTTGGAGGAGGAGGAAGGCGCTCCCCTCCAAATTGGGGTGTCTCGGAGGGAGCAAAATTTTTTAATTATTGAATGGCTTTGGTGTCCCTGGTAATTTTAATATTCCAAATGTGCCCTTTGTCCAAACGCAGCCTTGATATTATCTCACTTTTTCTCATTCCTGCCTCTTCCGACGCTTTCCCCCTCTCGACACTCTTCTTCTTGTGTGGTCTTGGAGCTCCGTCGGCCTCTCTCGCGTCCGGTGCTCCAGCCTCCAGCTCGCGTCCGGCAAATCGCGGCTCAGGTGAGTTTTCCGGTTTTCCAGTCTGTGTATTCTTTCGGATTTGTGGATGATTAGCTGGTGAGTTTTTTTAATTTTTGAAGTTGATTGAGTCATATCCAAGAACAACATCACCCAGCTTTCCTGAAAACCAAATCACAGAATGAATGAAGATTTATGGGGTAGAGAAATAGACAGAAACGAGAACTACCCAGAGAAAAAAACAGTAAAAATACGGATTATGGGGTAGGTTTGGTGATGGCTGCCTTGAGTTTGAATTTCAAAATCAGAAAGATGTCTCATTGCCATCCCTACTTGATAGTTTAATTGATTGTTTTTGGATTTGGATAAGAAGCAAGCCCCCACCGCCCGCGCCCCCCCCCCTCCCCCCCCCAAAAAAAACTCCCACAAAAAAACAAAAGAATCAGTAGAAGAAAGTGCCTGCATATCTGTAAGAAGTTTTAATTCATAAATTAGTGACATTTTGCTATTGGGACATTTAACCTTTGCAGGGGCAAGATTTTTTCCATTCAGACACAGTTTTGACTCTTGATATTAAATATTGTATTTCTAATTTGTATTTGTTATATTATTTATTGCCAAGAGCAAGTGCCAATAAGTAAGCCATTTTAGAAAATTGATAATGATTTAAATTTTTTTGTATTTTCTTAATTCTTACACAAAATGTAAAGTTTGAAAATTGCATTGCTTGCAGGAATCGTTTGAATAAAAAATAAGTTAGGTGCAAAGCTGGGCTTGGCTTGGATAGGTAACGATTGCTATTATACATGATTTCATATAATGTTACACATTTTACATTGTTCTGGTTTACTTTTATGGTGTTGCATTGCAATCACCCATCTCTTTCTTCTTTCTTAAATTTTAAGGGAAAAATTGCAAATATATCTGTCAAACATTTTCGTCATTTGCAAATACCC
The DNA here is from genome assembly GCA_026724425.1 of Erythrophleum ivorense. Lineage (NCBI taxonomy): Eukaryota > Viridiplantae > Streptophyta > Magnoliopsida > Fabales > Fabaceae > Erythrophleum > Erythrophleum ivorense. The sequence goes on along the minus strand of JAIUCV010000004.1, from coordinate 39,328,153 downwards.
TTTCAACTTTTAAAACTAAAAGTTAGCTGCCTAAATGTGCACACTTAATCATTTATAACTTTTGGGTCATTTACCATTAATGGTGATGCCACTTCACCCCTTTCCTTTGCCAAATGGCACACCTCCACTGGTCTGTCAGTAAATAAGGGTGAGTAAAATATTAAAACAGGCCTTGCACGGGAAAGAAGTGTCCCAACCTTAAATCCCAAAATTCTCAAATGCTAAAAGAAGAAAGTTTAAGGGCGTGATTTCTAGTTTTGAAAATTAAGGCGCCATTTGCAAAAGACCTAAATTTGAAGGGGGTGTATTTGTATTTTTCCCAATTTCAAGGCAATGAGCACTAATGCTATATTGCTATTATATGGAGTCTATTCCCTATAGTATGTTGGACTTTATGTGATAGTCATGCTTGTAATTTATTGTTTTGTTGTGCTTCTTAATTTTGTTATGTACACACCTATTTCAAGTTTTCAATTTTTTACTTTACAAAATTCAATAGATTTAAAATATGGTGGACTACTTCATCCTCAAATTCAATCAGAGTCCTAGAACTCTACTAACTTAACAGGCCTGAAGAAAGGAAGTTGAAAGAAAGAAAGCACTGAGAAGTTACCTTTGAGTTTGAAATGAAAGAGATCTATAGTTTGGTTAGGCCAGCCCAGATAAATGGGCTAATGGCATTATCTGAAGCTTATGCATGCATTAAGTAGGCAGTGGATGAACTGTGCATTTAATATTTATTCTCTGTTTTTGTTTGTGTCTAATAAACATTGAACTATCATGACAGAGGAAAGCAATGAGGAAGCTGAAGTTTCATGAGAAGAAGCTATTGAAGAAGGTAAATTTCTTGGAGTGGAAGAGAGAAGGAGGTCACAGAGAAAATCATGTTATGCAGCGCTATCATGTTACTGGACGTGATGATTACAAGAAGTACTTTCCTTCATTATATTATGTTTCTCATTGTTCTGACTTCAGATAATTTATTAAGTTTGGATTTTAACTAATATAGTTTATTATTATGGCTGCTGGGATGGTGAAAATATTAATAGATATTCAACTTTGTGCCGAATGGTTCAGAAGTTAGTGAACATGTTGAAGCAGATGGACCCGAAGGACCCATTTCGGATTGAGATGACTGATATGCTCCTGGAAAAGCTGTAAGTTGTACTAGCTGTTAAATTTCAAAATTTTGATTGGTGAACTGACTTAAGCAGCATTAACTATTGTTGCTTTTGAAACAATATATACGTTAATGTTGTTCTAGCATTCCTCAATATGTGATTCAGTAATTTCATTTCAACTGGAGTGGTTCTGGTAGCATGCATTTGGGTTACCTAAATTCAGTTACAAGCAGGGCTGCAAATTATACATATATTGTTGGATGATTTCTGACTAAAAAGTCCTAGTTCATCTCTCTCACACTATGTGTCTTCACTTAGCCTGGGCAGGCAGACGGATGGCATGGGTTGCTGGTAATAGGTAGGGTTGTTTTGAGTTTTAGGGCTTTGAAAAGGTTGTATACAAATAGGAAAAGCTAGAGAATAAAAACCAAAATGAGGTGCTAAAAATTTAGTAAAATGGTTGGGGATGTTGTCACTTATGAAAAGTTGATGAAAGGCTATATCTGCACTTTTGGGCTTGCTTATGAGTAATGAGCTGGAATTTGTAAGGGGGCATTTGGAATGAGGCTAGATTTTTTATTCCTAAGAATGTGATTCTTAGGAATATGTTCCCAAGAATATAATCAAAATTATTCGGTTCACACAATAGTCCTAGGAATATTACCTTTTGTAGAAATTTAGGGTTTAATATTCCTTTAAACTTATTTTATTAGATGAAAATAATATCATATTTATAGACTGTAAAAGAGATAGTAGACTTTTACTCTAACTAAAAGATGTAACTCAAACAAAATCAGATAACTCTATTCTAATAAAATAAGATAACCCTATCCTAATTAAAATAGAAAATTTATTATAATCTTATCCTAATCAAAACAAAATACTTAAGCTAATCCTAAACTTACTAAAAACAAATAAGCCTTAAAATTAAGAAATAAACTAACTAAAAATAACTTAATTAAAAGTAACAGTAATTTCCAACATATTCATGTGTTTGGTTTAGTCACAATATTCCGAGGAATCATCGACAATTGACAAATTTCTGAAAAATGCCATTGATATTTTTTTATTGAGAAAGTTAATAATTACTTATGAGTCAATGTTTCTTATCCAAAAAATTAATTATAACAGTGGTGTGATAGTGGTGGCAGTAGTGGAGGTGGTGGCAGAGGTGGAGGTGGTGGTTGTGGTGGTGGAGGTGACAGAGGTGATAGTGGAGGCATTGGAGGTGACGGCGGCAGCAGCAAAGGTGAGGGCAGTAACCAGGGAAAAGGAGATAAAAAGAGAAGTTTAGGTCATCATATGTTTGAGAAATTTAACTAAAGAAATAACCACAATGGGGAGTAAAAATCTTAGGCCCCATTTGGTTTACTGCAGAGTGGACATAGTATATTTACATAGTTTGTGTAATGTCTATTATACTCCTGCACTTATTATTCAATCCATCAAATCATCTTTTTAAAAGTAGGGGCCTAATAGTTATTTTCTACCTTATCTATCCACTTTTTACATTTCCTTCTTTTTTACATCATTCAACCAAATAGGCCCTTAATACATCCCTTAATTTAGGGAGACTGGAATGAGAAGAAGAGCAGTGTCTATGATTTATTTGCATTACCCAATACATGGAGTAATCTAGTTGGCTACTGATCTTTCATAATCTTTTTGTTGAACTTGTTTGTTCTTTTTGATGTCTTAGGATGGAGTGTGGAGTAGGTATCTTTGTTTTTCTCTTTTAACTATTAGGGTTCAGAACAGTTTTTTATTTATCTCTCCAATTACATGGATTGAAGAAGTTGTTTGGTCATATTAATTGTGCCTATGAATGGAATATATTTTTTCCCTACATTTTGCTATGGAAAGAACTGATATTTACCTCCTCTCTTGTGTGAATGATAGGTATAATATTGGTGTGATTCCAACCAGGCAAAGCATCACACTCTGTGAACGTTTAACAGTGTCATCCTTTTGTAGGTAAGTAGAACAATTTCATACATTCATTATTTTAAATGAAAAATTAATTCTTAGCTTGTGATTGTTTGCACATCAGAATTTCCAGATGACTACATAGCAAGATAACGAAGGGGAATTTTTTTTTTAATATTTAGAACAATTTTGGTCAAGTACTAGAAGCAAAAGATGATGTGATGTATTAGCATCTATTACAGGCACAATCTGAAGCCAAGTGCATCCAGAAATGTAAGAAAACCTAAAAGAAAGGGTATTGTACATGGCCAAATGCTGATTCATGGGATAGATGTTTATTTTTTAGTTGTTGCTTCATGTAACTGTTTTCCTGTTTTTCTCACTAATCCAAGTCAGTTAGTTATATAACAGCAACCCTAATTTTACTACTCTTGTATATCTTTCCAACAACCTGATTGTTTTTCTAGGGGATAAAGAAAATTATATTAGGGAAAAGTGGTACAAAAGCAGAGGATTGGGTATCCTACTGTCCTCCTAAGGGAAAAGACTGAACTGCTAAAATTATAACCATAGAAATTAATATAGAAACTTAAACATGCACCGAAGCTACCCAATCTTTCTGTATATCTAAGAGAGACACGCTTATAATAGCCCTATGCTGAATACCAAAGAGAAGCCACAATCATAATCCTAGCCCATTAGGTATCTTAAGACAAGGAAACACGCCTTAAAATACAAGCACTCTGCTCTAATCAAATGTTCCCACACACATGGAGAATTATGCATTGATACAATGTTCTACCTTCCTTCTTCCATCCAAAACCTTGGAACTGTATAATGAGTTATTGCTCTAAATCCAGCTAACACATCTATCTCTTACTGAAGACTCCAAACAAGTTATTTCACAAGTGGTCACTGGCAATGTAGTGAGCTTTAGTTTCTGTATAATGAGTTATTGCTCTCAATCCAGCTAACACACCTATCTCTTACTGGACACTCCAAACAGGTCATTTCAAAAGTGGTCACTGGCAATGTAGTGTGAGCTTTAGTTTCTGCATTACTCATACTGATAATACAAATATGAGGAGAAACAGCTGTGTTAGGTCTACAAATTGACATGCCATTTGTATTAATTTTATTGAGTGTTGCTGTCCACATAAACATCTTCACCTTTTTTTTTTTGAATTTTTGGGTTACAAAGGAGACACAATACAAGGCCTTGGGAGTAGGGGGTGAAGAAAGAAGGAGGTAGGGATGGAACCCTGGGCATCATCTTCACCTCAATCTTAAAGATTGAGGCTATTGCTCATGTGAGCTATACACTCATTGGCAAACATTTTGACCTTTAAAGGAGCTTTATATTTCCAAATGGTTTTCTCAAGAAGGAATACTTCTCTAGTGGGAGATTAAGGAAATGACAATAAGATTCACATGTATACACACCTGAAAAATCAAGATTACGAACTCTCCTATCCGTAGTCTGGGATAGACAAATTGGGTCAAGATTCAATAGGAAGCAAAATGGATTCTTGTTCACTGACATCCCTATGAGTAAGATTCCTTAAAAAGGGGAATGAATGTTACCTTAAACTGACCATAAGCTTTGGACCAGAGAGTTATACAAAGTGGATAGATGATATAGACTCAGAACCCCTTGAAACGAAATATATCCTACCCAGATATCCTTTCAAAGCCTGATATGACAAACATTGCCAACCCATGAACTAAAGATTGAAAAGAACCATATCCCTGAGAAATAAATTTCTAAGCAACAACAAGCTTAGCTATTGATACAAATTGGAGAATATGATTGACTTTGAATCATGCCCACCATTGCATGACTCTGTGTGATTCAAACTTGCAAAGCCCAATCACACAAGTTTCCTTCAAATTGAAGCATTTTGATTGGGTTGCTAACTTGGTCCCTCATGACCTGCCTTGCAACTAACTTTTTTACTCTTTTTATTTTTTTAATTATTATTGCCTAGAGTTCTAGAAGCACAAAACTAGTGCTGAGTGTGTTTTTGTTAGAATAAGTTAAAAGACAGAATCCTAATCGACCTTTAATAGTGCTGAGTGTCAATGTTCAACCAAGGGAATAAAAATTCAACTAGTGCCTCTTTCCCTTAAGCTTTGAAGGTAGAGTTTTAAATGTCATGTTGTTGAATTGAATTGTGCATAGCAATATTTTGGTGGGGTATGTAGGTGTTGTATTATCAGTTTTTACTATGACTCCTTGTAGAAACGTAGAAGAAGGAGAATCCTTATTTCTTAATTGCATAGAACAGAGAAAATGTACATATATAGCAGGAGAAGGGAACAAAACTCCCTATCAATCCCACTAAATCAGCTTATTCAAAAGTTTAATTAAGTCTAATAAAAACTAATGATAACCGAAAGATAATAGGAAGTAAATCAAGAAAAGATAAAGCTATGATCTCCAACACTCCTCCTTAAGTTGGGGTGTAAGTGTTTAATAAGCCCAGCTTGCTAATAAGTCCTTCAAACTTGATCTGAGGCAAGGCCTTGGTCAAAAGATTAACTACTTGACTTTGGGTTGATATGTGAGTCAATTTAAGAATACCCACTTCAAGCTTTTCCTTGATGAAATAATGATCAATCTCAACATGCTTTGTTCTATTATGGTGCGCAAGATTTTTTGCAATACTAATTGTTGCCATATTGTCACAAAATATCTTCATATGGATCCTCAATTCATCCATTATTCTTTTAAGCCATAGAACTTCATATATCCCATGAGCTAGAGCTTTGAATTTAGCTTCAGTACTACTTTTTACAGCAACTTGTTTCTTACTTCTCCATGTGATAAGATTTCCCCACAAAAATGTGCAATACCCTAGAGGTGGATCTCTTGTCGAGGACAAACCCTATCCATTCTACATCAGTGTAAACTTCTATGCTCATAGACATACCTTTCTTGAAAAAGACGCCCTTACCAAGAGTCATCTTCAAGTATCTAAGGATCATGTAAACAACTTCTGTATGCACTTTAGTTGGCTTGTTCATGTATTGGCTGACCACACGTAATGGAAAGCTAATATTAGGTTTGATATGGGAAAGATAAATGAGTTTCCCAGCTAATCTTTGATATTTTCCTGTGTCAACTGGAGCACCTTCTTGTTTTTGTCCTTCTTTATAGGTCGACTCCATAGGGGTAACAGTTGGCTTGTAGCCAAGCCAAGCATTCTAGTTTCTTCAAGAATGTCTAAATTGTACTTTTGTTGAGAAATTGTAATCCCCTTTTGAGATGTTGCTATTTCCATTCCTAGAAAATACCTTATTTTACCAAAGTCCTTAATCTCAAAATCTCTTGCAAGAGCTCCTTGTAAATTCTTGATGTCTTCCTCAAAATCTCCTATAACAATTAGAATAGCAATCTCTCCCTTAGGAGAAAATTTCAAAAATAGAGTATGATCAGCTTGCCTCTGCCCATGACCATGCCCTTGGTAATTGTTTTAGGCCATACAAGGACTTGTTTAACTTACACACTTTATTTTTGACATCATGAATGTAGACTCCAGGAGAAATCTCTATGAAAACTTTTTCTTCAAGATCCCCATTCAAGAAAGCATTTCTGATTTCTAATTAATGAAGTTACCCATCTAAATTTGTTGCTAAGGACAACAGAACTTTAATAGTATTGAATATAGCAAGTGGAGGAAACGTCTCTTGGTAGTTTATTTCATGGGTTCGAGCAAATCCTTTAGTTACCAATCTAGTTTTATGATGATTTATACTCCCATCAAGATTATATTTGATGGTGAAGACCCATTTGCAACCAACATGTCTTTTGCCTTGTAGGAGATCAGTTACTTTCTAGCTATTATTCTTTTCAAGGGCTTGCATTTTCTCTTGAATGGCCTTCTTCCATTTTGGTATACTTAGGGCCTCTAGCACATTCTAAGGTAGTTTTTTTTTTTTTGAAGATATACTAGCCACAAAAAACTTAAAGTTAGGTGAGAGTACCTCATAGCTGATAAAGTGACAAATAGGATATTGTGTGCAAGATCTCACTCCTATCCTCAATGCAATAGGTAGATTTACATAATCCAAATCATCACTAGCATACATACCTGGACTTGATTGGGTTTCATGGCCTTGCCTTAGAATCATGCTAAGCTCTATAACTTCTGCCTTCTTTCTTTTGGTTTAGACTTGGAGCCCTTTTTTCTGTATACTTTCTGGTCTACTCCTAGGCTCACTGAAGTTTGTGGGTAAGTTAGCTTCAAGCTCAATAGTAGGTGGTGAGGGATTATTGGTCATAGGTTTAGGTGATGAGGGATGATTATTGGTCATAGGTTGAAGAGTAGGAAAAGAGGTAGGATCAGGAACAATCTTGGGCTTAGGTGCACGATTAGACCATTAGTCACTTTGTAAAAATCCCATCTCTCTTGATATTAACTGTCCCCTTGGATGGGATTTTTGGTGTAATAAAGTTGGGTTTCAAAAAAGGTGACATCCAGGGCAGTGTAAAACTGTTTACTAATGGGTGAGTAGCATTTGTATCCCTTTTGGGTGAATGAGTAGCCAAGGAAGGTGCATTTGAGAGCTTTGGGATCAAGTTTACCTCTACGATAGAGTTGCACAAAAGAAGCACAACCAAAAACTTTGAGAGGTAAGGAAGATAGGGTGTGGGTGTTGGGGTAGGCTTGAAGAACTTGTTGATATGGTGCATGAAGGGCTAGAATTTTGGAGGCCATCCTATTGATAAGATAAGTAGCAGTGAGAATAGCCTCCCCTTAAAATTTTTTTGGTAATTTGTGGATATCATGAGACCTCTAGCTACTTCCAAGAGATGCTTATTTTTTCTTTTAGTAATCCCATTTTATTGGGGTGTGTCCACACAAGAGGTTTGGTGAACATTGAACAATGCCTTGGTTGTCTAAGTAATCTTTTAGGGAGGAATTAATTTATTCTTTGCTGTTGTGAGTTCTAAGTGTTTGAACCTTTGTGTGGAGTTGGGTTTAAACCATGGTACTGAAATTTTTCAAAATGTGAGGCATTTTGGATTTTTCTTTCATGAGAAAGACCAAAGACGAGTATGATGATCTATGAATGTCACGAACCATCTAGCACCTGAAATATTAGAGATTTTGGAGAGACCCCCAACATTACTATGGATTAAGGTGAAGGGCTAAGAGGGTTTATAGTGGTTTGAAGGGTAATGAGCTTTAACATGCTTTGAGAGCTGACAAACTTCGTATTGAATAGGACCAGAATTTTGACTTAGATGGGAAAATAACATTCTTAAGTACTTAAAGTTAGGGTGACCCAACCTAAAATGTCATAACATCAACTCATTGGTAATACTTCTAAGTGAAAGAACCTCTTTGTGTGATTAGCAGCTTCAATAAGGTAGAGCCCAGGATGTTCCTTAGCATTGCGAATAATTTGTCCTGATTTCAAGTCCTGAAAATGGCAACCATCAGCAAAGAATTTAGTCATACATTGCTGGTCTTTGTTGAACTTACTAACAGATAATAGATTACATGTCAAATTGGTTACAAAAGGCACATTTTGAAGGGTTAATTTCTTTGATATTCTCACAGACATAGTACCTTTAACAGTGGAAAGTGTGCCATTAGCAGTTTTTACAACAAAACTTCTAGTATAGGGAATAAAATTTTTGAGAAGAGACTCATTGCTAGTCATGTGATCAGTAACACTTGTATCAACAATCCATGTTTTGAATGATTGAGCTTGAGAAATTAATGCATTACCTGACTTTGCCACATCCCTAATTTCCATCATACCATCTAAGAGGAGACCAAGTTGACTTAACTGAGATGATTTCTTAAATAGTGAAGCAACAACAATCTTACCCACTTGTGACACACAGAGAAGTAGTAACTAGAATGTAAGGCAGGGATGAGAGTGGTTTCATCTTTGGACTGAAGAAGAACAACCAGACACCACATATCAATAGAGGAGGAGTAGTCAAAGGGTTTTGGGCAAACAGCAGTGCATGACAGAGTCTCACATGCTGGCGCATGGATGACTAGTTGAATGTTGCAGTGGCGTGTGGAGATGTGTACAGTTTCCTGATTCTGGGTTCTGGCTGGTGCATGGCATTGGCTATGGTACTGAAATGGAGAAAAGGCATGCTTGGCTTCCTGTTAGTGTGAAGCCATTGCTTTATGATGAAGGAGAATGCTTTCTGTTGGCTAGACTTCAGCCATTTGAAAGGATCAGGCCTCATGAGGCTCTGATACCATGTAGAAATGTAGAAGAAGAAGAATCCTTATTTCTTAATTGCATAGAACTGAGAAAGTGTACATCCATAGAAGGGAGAAGGGAACAAAACTCCTTAACAATCCCACTAAATCAGCCACAAAATCAGCTTATTCAAAAATTTAATTAAGTCTAATAAATACTAATAATAACTGAAAGATAATAGGAAGTAAATCAGGAAAAGATAAAGCTCTAATCTCCAATGCTCCTAAAAGAAAAATAGAGGATATTATTGGGGATTATTGTAAGCCTCTTAAAACTAGATTACATGTAACTGTTATTATTGTCCAAAAAATATATGGGGGTACAGTTAGGATGGAACATTATTTATCTAGAACAAGTAAAACAATTGTTCCATTGAGCAAGTTCTTGAAAATGTAAGGAATTAATTTACGGAAACTTTAGATAATATTCCCCCCCCCCCCCCCCCCCACAAAAAAAAAAGGTTGGGTATTTTGAAGAAGATGAAATTATACAAAGAAAAGGGACCTTGGATGCTTTTGTTATGAAGGGGAAAGGGGGAGGCTAGTCTAACCTTATGGGACAACAAACTTAGGGTCCTTTTTGGGAATTCTGTAACTTTTCAAAAGCTACTGTGTTGTAGGTGAGTTGCTGTTTAAACAAGGTAAAAATCATTTTTGGTAAAAATCTTATAAAAGTCACTCTTAAAAGTAAAATTGATTGATATAGTGTTTGGTCATATTTTTAAAAGTTGCTGTGAATATGTAAAATGATAATAATGAACATATGCTAGAAAAGAGGGCACTGATGGTCCAGCAGAAAATATAAGATTATATACCCAAAAAAGACAATGAAGCAGAAGGGTAAAAGAGAGAATTCATTGTAAAAAAGTGGGGGAGGCAGTTGGGAACAGTTGGAACAGGCTTTTAAAGAGGGAAACTAACTGGGCAAAGGCAGAATATTTTGGAAGAGTTGGGAGAGGGCTGGCCTCTCAAAAGCTAGCATCTATCATTTTGCTTCTTGTATTTGTCTGTGTAAGATTGTATTCAGGTACTTGAGTGAATCTTTTTGCTGATAGTGGGAGATCCACTGTGTGAGTGGGTGTTGTATGCTCCTACCCAGGTAGCATATTTCACTTATATAGAAGGACCTTGGTTTTGCAGCTCTCTATGTGTTGTTGTGGGTAGTTTGTGGCATGGGTCCTATCAGATTGTTTTTTAAAATTTGGTTGATCCTAGAATCTTTCTTGAAGTTGCTGAAAAATGTTTGCATTACTAGATGATGTTGGTGATTCCAAATTTTGGATGTTTCTGTTGAAAAAAAGATGCAGGAAGAGCTTCATAATAGTGCGCTTCTGTACCTCTTGTTGGCCAAACTTGCCATTCAAAATAGGTCAGGTCTATTGGGGCTCTCATGTAGAAAAAACACAGAGAGAGAGAGAGAGAGACAAAAAAGGGGAAAGCATCTGTTTTATTGCTTGAAACAGAGTAAGCTTGGTACATGTATAAATAGAGCGAATAACAGAGTCCTAGTAGTAATAGGTATCAACTAAATAAAACATAAAAACTAATCCTAATGTGACAGAAAGGGCTGATAAACTAAACCCAAAAAAAAGTAAGAGACAAAAAGCATGAAAACAGAAGCTTCTTAGGGACCACTTTGCTGCATGCTGTGTTTGCTCTCTGTAGTGTGTGTATTGCACATTGCTTCCTGTAAGATGCATACCGTCGTACGCATGTGTATCACCAACAGATGACATAATGGAGGATATTGGGGAGGAAAATGTGATTCAAGTGTTAATTGATTGGTCTTTTTGGACCCAAAAAAAAAAGAGGAGGTCTTCATATGTGTTTCCTTTATTGTAGTTACTAGTATCAATAGATATAAAACAGCCCCTTTTTTAGTGTGAACAGAAAATTTAGTGAGGAACCTATCATTTTCTTTAGTCCACTCATTCGACATCAGTGTACAACCTGTCTTCTTTCATTTATTCTCTCTCTCTTTTTTTTTAAATGATTTTTTCATGAACAAGATCAGTCTCTACCTTCTAATATGAGACACTTCATGAGAGTTTGGTGGCTTCAACCATTTACAGTATTTGCTTATGGAGTTCACCATATTAATAAACAAAGAACTCTTACACTAAATTGAGTGGCAAGATATATTTGCATTTACATATGTAGAGATATCTTTGACTACCAACTCCTAGTCCTCATCCTCGACCATCTTATTCAATCTTTGTTGTGTTGTCATTTTATTTAATCCTTTCATCTTCTCAGGACTTGGTCATATGGAGCAACTTCTTTGTGTTTGGACTAAATGATGCTTTGTCCTAAATGCACTCCCATTTGAACAGTAATTACGTTTAACATGTAACCTAGTTTAAAGGGGCTTATAATGATCCCAATTAATTTTTCTTCACTTTTATTTTAGAAGCCGAAGGGGAGCCTTGGCGCAATGGTAAAGTTGTCGCCATGTGATTTGAGGTCACGGGTTCGAGGCATGAAAACAGCCTCTTGCAAATGCAAGGTAAGGCTGTGTATAATAGACCTTGCGGGTTCGCCTTTTCCCTGGACCCCGCGCTAGGCGGGAGCTTTGTGCACCAGGCTGCCCTTTTTCTTTTTTAAAAATTTTAGAAGCCATAGTAACAACTACAACGCCTGCACACCACACCAATGTAATGTTTCTTTACAATAGCAATGGTAGAAGCCAATTCTTCTTAACTATATCATACTAGAGATTTAAAACTCACCTTCAAAGCTCAAGGGTAGATATAGTTCTTTGTCAATGATGGAGAAAGTGACAAGAAGCCAACCTTGCCTGTAGAGAAAGGTTTCTGTGGGAAGCAATTGTCACCAAACTCAACACCCTATTTGAAGGTCTAGTGGCATTAGTTGAAATTCCCCCCCCCCCCCCTCGTTGACCATTAGCACTCAACAGTGTTAAATCCTAAAGGTCATTTAATATCGTGGTTTTGTGCTTTAGGACCTGTGGATAATTTTATTTTATTTTTATATCAAAATGTTGGTTTGTCAAAGTTGGGTTGAGTGAGTCACAATGTACTTGACTTAACCTGGTTTAAATCTTTCAGTATGAAATATTTCAAAATTGCTTTGAGTCATGTGATTTTGGCCATTTTGAAGGCCACAGTGATTTTTTCTCTGAGGTGTATCATTGGCTAAGCTTATCATTTTGTATCATGCAATTCAAATTGCACATCACACGATACCAGGGAGGCGGACCAACACACTTATACGCCTCCAGAAACATATGGTCTCAATAGATGCAGCCCTTTGTTTCCTCCAAGAGGAACTCCTAAGTAGTTTGAAGGCATTGAAGGACCTGGCACACGCCCGCCCCCCCAAACTGCAATATCCTTAGAGACTTGCTGAATACTTGAACTGTATCTTCTGCAAACTGAAGGTGGTACACTACAATCTCCTCTGACCTGAACCTAACCATATTCCCTTAGGCAGATCTCTGTCAACAGCCCTCATAATCATCCTCCTAGCATATCAACTGCTAAGGAGATAAGGATCCCCTTGTCTTCCTCTTATTTCCCCACAACCAAGACTCTGGTTCTCTGTTCACTATCGTGGAAAAGGTTGCAGAGGAAAGATTACCTGAAATCCAACTTCTCCATTTCGTACCAAAGCTAACTTTGTCAAAGAAACTTCAATTAACTCGGTCATATTCTTTCCGAAAGTCCAACATTAAATCCAAACCTTGATTTTCTGTCCTCTTGACATCATCTACTATCTCATTTAGCTATCAAAGCCTCATCTAGAATCTGCCTACCTGAAATGCACATTGATTCGCTGAGGTAGTATCTGACTGCACCTCATTCGGTGTTTTACCTTGATGACAGATAAGCTTATGTACACTTGTCATTAAACTGATAGGCCTGTAATTCTTCATCCTAAAATATTTAACTTTCTCTCCCCCATTCTCTGCCGGATGGAAACCAAGTCAATAGGTTCAGATCTGCATATTGCATATGCAATAAGTAAATTTCCCATTCTTTCGTTTGCTGCAACTGTCAACAGTTGAAGGATATAATTCACTTTCTTCCAATGAGATTATTAAGTAGAATTCTCTTAGGTGGATCTTCAGATATATAAAGAATTATGGGGCAGGTTATGCAGAACAAAATAAAAAGCTCAGGACAGTATACAAGATTTCATAGGCATGGCATAAATGGAGGATGTAAGGAGGTAGTGCTAAAAGACAATTGCTTGTTCCTGCATAGAGAAACATCACTAGAATCAAAATGAATTCGCCCATGCTTGGCACTCCCATATAAGGAGTTAGAATTATTAATCAACATATGCTTTATTCGGTTAAAATGTGGTTATTTGGAATAAGATCCTCAAATGAAGACTAGGAACGGGATATTGTATGTCAGATTTTTCTGCCGAGCACTGAAATACATGATATTGCTTCTGGCAATGGCGCTTAGAGAAGACCATTCATTCTTTTTCTGTTTCTTGTTTTTTTTATTTTGATTACAAATTTCACTATGAATCCTCTTCGTCTTTCTTACTATAAAGAATAGCTAAACAATATACTCCTAAGGATGTTTTAGAGCTAGACCAAAGTATTCTTTATTACTGTTCCATTTTGTTGATAGCATTATACCCTTATGTTCTTATATTTTGCTTTTTTATTTTTGTAGGCGTAGGCTCGCAACTGTTTTGGTGCGATTAAAATTTGCTGAGTACTTGAAAGAAGCTGTCACATACATTGAGCAGGGTCATATTCGAGTTGGTCCAGAGACGGTTACTGACCCAGCTTTCCTTGTAACCAGAAATATGGAAGACTTCATCACATGGGTGGATTCGTCAAAGATAAAGAGGAAGGTTCTACAGTACAATGACAAGCTGGATGACTATGATGCAATGAACTGAGTGAGCTCAGTATTGCTAATTATGCGTGTATTTTGACAACGCAAGAACATCGTAGCCAAGTTTTTCAGACTTTTGTTTTTTTGGATTATAAAAAAGGTACAATGTAGGAATTGAATCCACGTGTCAGAACGATAGGATCACTTGGCACTTTTGTTCAGGTGAAGTGTTATTTAAGCAAAGCTCGTGAGCCGTTTCCCTATCGGCCTTGCTAGGAAATTTTGGTAATCACGCTAGAGTTCTTTGCGGTGGTGTATTGAACTTGGAAAAGAGTGACGCTTAGGATTGTGGACTATGTTGTGCCCTTTTTTTTTTTCCAACCCATCCACGATGGTGAAATACTGCAATTTTTTTCCACTTGCTTAGAGATTGCAAATGGCTTCCTCTGTTATGTTTTCCTTGTCTATGCTGCGTAATGTTGGAGAGGGGTGCAACTTTTAGACACAGGTAACAAAATAATTATAACTATAACTAGTTTTCAAAAAATAAAATGAAACTATCATTTACCATTTTATTAAGGATCTTAATGCAATAGTCCACCTAATGATCAATTGGGCTCCATTCCCAAAACGTGTATTCAGCCCACCATTGTCGCACGGATAATATTAGAATACAGGATTTAAGTGTACTTTATCAAATTTTTTAATAAAAATATGATGAGTAAATGACTTTCTTTTTCTTTTTTTTTTCTTTCCTAAAACTTAGCTCTGTGTCTATTCCAAAGCCCGGTATTATCGCATGAATAAAATTAAAAGACATTAATAATAAGATCATGACAAATAAATAATTTTTTTTATAACTTAGCTCTATATAATTAGCTGTTTGAAAGATAAAAATTTCTCACATTTAATGTTTATTGAATAATTTCATAATAAGCTTCTAAATAACCATTTAAGTATGATTCTTGTTGAAGAGAGAAAGGCACACACAGAAGGGCAAAATGTTGTAGGATCATTAGCAGAATCACTCTCATTGCATCACTGGCCACTAGGCAAACCTTCTATACTCCATAATCCAGCACAAAAATATGAAAGAAAACAACACATACTCCATCTTATCTAATCAAAGTCATTTCTCTTCTTGCTAGACGAGCATGCAATACTTATAACAGCCAGAACCCAAAAGCTAAAGGCTCGTATGCAGAATCGCTCATTCCCTACTTACCAAAATGGCTAGACCTTGACATCTTTAGCCTTCTTGGAAGCAGTGTTCTAACCTCGGTCGAATTGGATTCGTCATAATATATTTTAAATAATTAATGTAATTATATATGTATACTAAATAGTACAATTATAATTATTATAATTACAATAAATTTAAAATTTAGAAGTCTCATACTTTTAGTTCACAATGCATAATTCATAAGCATGAGGAAATTACATCTCAGAACCTGACAAAGCAACTTTTTTTTCTTCTCCCCTTTCAACCTGCCATCCAATCAAATAATCTAAGCCTGTCTACCACCTCCCATGGAAAACAAGGATCATATAAATTAGGTAAAATACACATATCTTTCTTAAACTTTGTTAAAATTATACAGACTTTTTTTATTCTATTTATAAATCTCCATAAATCTCTTATATTTTGTTAAAACTACATTGACTTTTTTTTTTAATTTTATTAAAACTACACAAACATTCTTTTGTTCTCAAAACTTCCTTCAAAATAAATAATAAATTACATATTACTCCCGTGAATTTTACTAAAATTACACAAGCCTCTCTCTGTGTTTAGTAGAAGTTTATGTATATTTTTTAAAATAGAAAAGAAATTTGTATAATTTTAAAACAATTTGAGAGGTCTATATAATTTTAACAAAATTTATGCAAAATTCAAATTAGTTTTGAAAATAGATGGAAGGTTTGCATAGTTTCCGCAGAGAGACTTGTATAAGTTTTGAAAATAGAAGAGAAATTAATATACTCCTAACAAAATTTAGAAAAAATGTGTATTTTACTCTATAATTTATGATAATGATAGTTGCGTGCAGTTGGATTACATCTTATTGAACATCGTGTATGAGAACAAAAAAAATGTAAGAAGATTAAAAAAAGAAAAGAAAACTCCAAGGAGTTCCAAAATCTTTAGAAAAGTTACTACTCTGACATGGTCCGCCAACTCCGATATTTCATATAGCAAGATGAAACTGACTCCCTCTGTGTTAAAATTCCAGTAAAAAGAAAGAAAAGCAGCACGCAAGAGAGACATCCAACTGCGAACCTGGGAGGCTGGAACAGGGCCGCCCCTGTGGAGAGAGGGCCTACTGGCAACTATTACAAACCAAAGTCAAGTTCAGCTCGTTTTAACACAGCAGTTACTCTACTGTAGAATTCTGGTTCCTCTTCCTTTATATCATCTACTGTGCGTGACTCGTGCTCATCCGCCTGAATAGACAAAGAACTAAATTATCCATCTAAATAGTGTCTCTTAGTGCAAGAGAGAGATCAAAACATCATCTAAAACAGGTTATCTTCACGATGATTTTGACAAATCTGATATAAAGGGGAAGCAAGAGCCACTACATTGTGATAGTAGCAAATGTGTACACTCAAAAGACAACTATAACATGGCTAGTTAAACCTCTCTGCCACTATTTTTCCTCCTTAGCCACCAATTGTTATTTCACAGCTATAATTTGCCGTGTAAAGTTGATTATGATCATTTTAATTTTTAAACAACACACCAAAAAGGTATAGGCTTTTTTTTTTCGCTGACTTGAACAATAAAACCTTCAGGGTGGTGAAATTAAAATAGTAGGTATGTATATTAGCATGAAAGTCAACTTTCATCTATCTTATCAGAGGCAAAAACCCTAAGGTGACTTCTAGTAAGAGGGTATTTTAATTTTTCAAATACTAGGAAACCTAATTAAGAAACATTAGGTACAAAAGATATATAGAGAATTCAGAATCCCAACACTGGTTATAACATATCAAACATAATTTTGAGTTTTTCATATATCATCTGCTAATAATCTTATAAATAAATTTACATGAACTTAACAAATTAAGAGGTCCACTTACCACAAATCACCTAAGTGAAAAATGATGCTGAGTTCAGAAAAGTCAAATTACATGATTGTACCTTTTCTGTGAATCTGTGACTGTCATAGGCAATGCCTTACAGTGCTCTTTCTATTTAAACATGGTGTGTATACAGATAGACATACATACAATGAATCGGCATTTAAAACAAAATAAAGCTTTCACCTATATGATGACAGTAACTTAATTACCTCTTTGAATTTTAAAAGAATTAGATTTGAAACAGAGGCTGGTTTTGTGCGATCCCACCTAAACAGGCAAAGTAGAAAACATTTTAAATGAGAGTTCAAGTCATCAACTATCCATGAAAATTTTACAGTGAAGAGAGATCAAAATGTGGCATGAGCTTTGGTTGTCATTCCATCGATACAACACTATAGCTTTTGGACTTCACTACTAATTTAAGCACATTGCATTCCATAAAAAAGTTATTTCTTTCTCTTTTATAGTGGGGGGAGAGGGTGTGAGCACACAAAGTTGTCTCAAATGTTTAGATGACATGCACATTAATATTTTGAGCATATGTAATTTGAAAGAAAATAAAAGAAGTCAAAGTTCAAGATTTAAGAATCCTAATGATACGAGGAGTAAGAGAAAGACCAGAGAGTACCCAAGGGGGTTTTCAAATTAGAGTAGGTAAATGTACCTTGCAAGGAATTGATTTTACATGTAAAAGAAAGAATGCATGTAACCAAATAAAGCATGGAAATGACACATAGCTAAAGGACAACAAAGTCATCCATACCTCACGAGCATCAAGTCATTAACTGATCGCCACATTCCTCGTCCAACATCTTTCACAAACTGCTCTCTAGCACTTCTTCCATGCCATAATTCTTTGGCAATATACATCACTTCTTCCACATCTACCTTTGAAGTGGAAATACAGAGAATAGATGATAGAAAACTCAATGTGAAAGTATTGTTTGTGGGTAATAGAACAATCATATGTATGGAATTAAACACAAACATTTTCACAAAAATTGGATGAAATTGTCCTAGTAGTATTCAATCTCAACTTTGCAGAATGCACAAAGATTACATTTTGTGAAATGCCAACTGCTTTGAGAATCACTACAATGTCCATCAATCATAATACATCCACAATTTTATTTTAGATAAAAGAAATTTTCCAAGGAGAACGGAAAAATACTACTTGTAGGAAGATAAGATGTTGATGGATCCATAACTACTAGGCCAAGGATGCTATAGACCTATGAGTAGAGAATGGAGAGAAAGGATAGTGCAAGAGGGCCCAAAGCTGCATAAACTGGTGAGGTGGCCAGAGAGGAAGAAAGAGAAAATAGAGTGCTTGTAAGTAACTCACATGGGCTGCGAGGTGAGAGAGAGAGAGAGAGAAAGGCTGTTAGTGGAGAATATATTGGGGTGGAGGGGTCAGAGTGGAGGGAGAGGAATTTCTTAGGCAAGAGTGGAGAGTACCTGGCCTCTTGAAAGCCAGGAGTGCATTTTCATTTTTCTCTTATGTTTTTTCTGTTTGCCTTGAGCTCTGCAGTCACCAATTTAGCTTCTTTCTTCCTGCACTTGAGGAGATTGAGGCCGTAATTCTAATATGAAAAATAATACTAGAGTTGAGTTCCATCAATTGGGTATCAGAGCAATACGATTAAAGGGCATGAAGGACACTAAGTTGGAAGAGAGTCTGTAAGTTGGAGCAAGATATGGCTGCCACAAAGAAAAATGTTGCAACTATGAAGGAAATGGCCTTAGAGATGTTGGAAACTCTGAATCGTTCAGAAGGTAGGAGTAAGGTTGTAAATACTCAACCCACATTACAAATGAAGAAGAATAGCGTGGGAATCTTCAATGAAGAATTTGAAAGAGTAATTGCCAAGTGGAAAATGGAGTTTAGAAAAGAAAAAGAGGAAGGAATTGAGGAGAAATTTATCCAAGATCATTAGTTAGAGTTACCATTGTTTTCTGATGAGGTCTATACAAAGTTGGAAGGCAATGAAGAGCAACAACCTCAGGTGAAGGTAGTTACAAATGAAGAGAGACATAAAGAAGGAATGGCTGAAAGAGCACTAGTGCAAGAAGTTTCAATTGCTTTTGCAGTAACTAGATCCATAGGAGTTTCATCAATCTCACAATGCCAAGAAAGTGAGGAGGAGGAAATTGAAGCGTGGCTGTGATGGAAAGAAGACTATGCCAAAACATTGGAGCAATAGGCAACCATGAATAGCTTTGTTGATGCCAAAGGAACAAGATAGAGTTGGCAAAGATGTAGAGAGGAACTGGGTCATGGATCGAGTTAGAGTGGTCAGGTTGGTAAAAGCCTAAAACTGAATTGGAGAAGCAAACGTTATGGGCCTAATTATAGCATAAGGGTGGCCCATATACTTACAAACTTGGGCAACCCGTTAACCATATGAAGAGGAAACCAGATAAGGCAAGCACGCTGATAAGCATGATTTTTATGTATTTTATTTCCCTTAACTTAAGCATTTTAAATGTTAAATAAGGCTTAGTGGATTTACTTAGGTGGATAATTGATTTTAGTAGCCATTTTTGCACCTTATGAATTAATTTGCAAAATCATTGAGTTTTAATGCATGAATTCCTTTTAAATAATCTCGTGACTATTTCTACTTAACACTTTCCATTCTGTTGTGTAGATTTCAATGGCTAAATGATGTTTGAATGAGAATTTGAGTTAGAGAAGAGAAGGAGAAGATTTAGGCCTCAATTGTACTTCTTGTTAGAGCTTAAAAATGGGAGAATGAATTGTGGTTGGCACATGAATGGGATGCTCTCTCATTTCATGCATTATATGCATGCACATTCACATGGTTATACATCAGCTACACACACATCATTCACGCTGCAGCTCACTCACATGCATAGCATCTCATCAAGTCACAGTCCCCCATTCCACGTTACACCCACATGCAGAAACAGGGACACAAAGCTACAAGTTTCACGTTGAGGCAGCACTTGGTTTGACGTGGATGATGTTTTGTTTTGGGTGCAGAAGCAGATAACCACCTGTTAAAGAAGAAGCTATGGGTTCCTTTTGATGAGAAGGCAAAGCAGGAAGCAACCTTAAGCTCGAGTTCTACATACATGTGAGAAAAAATAGAGGAGAAGAAACACGTACAAAGCTACGGGTTCTGGTACCTTTTAAGGAGGAGAAAAACGAGTTGCATGATCAGATTTCAAAGGAGTTGCATGAAGAGAACATACTCGAGCAGAATAGCCATGAATATCATGAAGAGGCTGGAGCTTTTGAGCAGAACAGAGATTTATGTGGAAGAAACGCTGGAGTGAAACGAGTTGGAGCTGGAAGCAAAACACAAACCAGTAAAAACAGAGAGAAGAAGCTTGCATGGAGAAAATGACGAGGAACAACCACGTGAAGAACGTGAGAAGCAACGTGAAAACAACGTGGAAGTGAGGAAGAGCATGACGTGAGCAAAATGAAGAGGAAGCAGCTTCTATTTGAGGAGTGAAGAGAAACAGAAACCAAAAGAAAGCTTCGTGCTTGGCTGGAGAAGAGCAGCTCACGTGAACTCACACTCATGCAAAAACAGAAGAGGACGAATGAAGGAGCTTGGAGAACAACGCGAGACCAGAAGATGCAGCTCGAGTTATGGAGAAGAAAGATGTTGGAGCTATGTCTGGACAACAGCAGAATAATAAAAACGCTGAAGCAAAATGTGGAATTTAAATAAAGCTCACATGGGATGCATGTTGGGGCCCGTACTCATATAAACAATAGAAGGTAATGACGTGGATAGCTTCAGACAAATTGGAATAAGAAAATGCAGCACGTGAATCATTAAGGAAAAGTAAAGGGCTGAGTATGTGCTTCTCACAAGGGAATTAAAAAAATACCTTCAGGCAGAGGCAAAATCACATTTTTCACACACGACATTCCATCCACACATGGAGAACCCTCGTCCATTCCACCCTTTCGTCCAGCAGCCATCCTCTCCACGCCATCCTCCATTCTCACCTCCATCCATTCTCCAATGAAGCTCTAATCCACTTTGAGGCTAGCTAGGAGGAAGACCCTTGGTGCAAGCTTGAATCCATGAAGAAGAACTCAAAATTTTTGGCTAAGGATTTCTATTTTCCTACACTTTTTTCTTTTGCATATATTGTCTTGGTTAAGTTGTATTTGATAGAGAATTTGTGTAATTGTAATTAATGGTTGTTTAGACACTAATTAGGAAGCCTTTTGTTAATTAATTGGTTGAATTAAATACTGAATTTTTCAATTTCTTACAATTACCCATGTATGCAATCAAGGTGTTTGATGAAATGCATGTGAGAGATTGAGTCTTTAATTGTTTAATTTGAGGACTTCTTGGTGTTTAGTTGGTTAATTAAATACTTTTGGATGATGATTCAGAGGCTAATTAATCAGTTAATCAATCAAATTGGGTGTTCATTGATCTTAAAAACAAGAATTAATAATTTAATACCGGATTGAGTTTTCAATTCAACATTAGATTGTTAATCTCTTGATTCTTGCGTGGTAACTCAAGATACAATTGCCGTGAACACAATTAGGGATTCTTAGGCCAGAATTAATCGGAATTGGATTAGGATAAGGATAGTGGATACCAATGGATGATTCCAAAGCTAGTCACAAGCCTATTTTCAACCATAATTCATCTAATTAGGTAAATTTAGGAACTTTATTTTAATTTCATTTTACTTAGTTAATTAGATCAAAAACCCCCTATAATTTAGAAATTTTTAGAATCTTTTAACATTTGGAAAACTCAATTAAGCATTGAACTCCAATTCTAAGGGAGATGACATAAGTTGTGCCACTAACTGCATATTTTATCAACCTAGTTTTATTTTGAGGGTTGCACGACAAACCTCTCACACGCACCCCTTGTCTTCATGCTTGAACCCTGTAATGCTGATGTGGTTTACATCTGGTGCAGAGGTAACGCATAGGGAGGCAAAGATCGAGATGCACGTTGTTATGGATCTGAAAGGAGGAAAAGCTATGATTAATACTCGAAAAACAGCACCAACAGATTCAGTTAAGGAGTTGAAGCAAGTATTGATGCTGCTGAAAGGAGCTCTTGCATGTGCGTTGATTGAAGTAGTCCAAGTGGGTTTAGGGAGGATATACAAGCAGAACTAAGGAGGTTGAAGGCCCACATGGTTGAAGGAAGAAATGCAGCAATAGAGAACACACTTGAGGCCGAATTTGAAAAGATATTTGAAAGTGGTACTGACCTAAAATGCAATAAGACTAAGACCCAGTTGTTGTAGGTTATCTGTGTATTTGACTCGACCTAAAATACCATCCAAGGATGAAACAAAAGTCAAGATGCAATAGAAAGAGATGAATCTAAGCCCCAAACAACATATCTTCTTTATCGATAAATGACCCTAGGAATTTTTGAGCACCCACAGGAGCAAGAGATTAGCTGAACTACAAATATTATGCCTAGCTTGATATACTGGTGTCCAACAATTGGGAGTGATTTTTGGTCATACAAAGGGGAATGGGATTGTGCACTATTCATGTAGTTGTTATTGGTTTTCAAGATAGGTTGGGTGATGCTGGTTGCGATTATTTTGGGAAGCAAGAACAGGGTCTTATTGGGAAGAACCCCCTAGTCCCAAATTCTAATTCTCACCTTGGGGGCAAGGTGAAGCTTTGAGGGCTGGGTAATGAAGGACCTGTAATGACTGGGCCAAGGGTGCTAAAGACCTATGAGTAGAGAATGGAGAGATA
This sequence comes from Erythrophleum ivorense, assembly GCA_026724425.1. Lineage (NCBI taxonomy): Eukaryota > Viridiplantae > Streptophyta > Magnoliopsida > Fabales > Fabaceae > Erythrophleum > Erythrophleum ivorense. Next base: position 39,305,220 of record JAIUCV010000004.1, on the reverse strand, counting down.
GGATAGTGCAAGAGGGCCCAAAGCTGCATGATAAGTTGGTAAGGTGGCCAAAGAGGAAGAAAGAGAAAATAAAGTTCTTGTACCTAACTCACATGGGCAGTGAGGTGTGGGAATGAGAGAGAATGGAAGGTTATTAGTGGGGCATATATGGGGGTGGAGGGGTTAGAGTGGAGGGAGAGGAATTTCTTAGGCAAGAGTGGAGAGTACATTGCCTTTCAAAAGTCAAGAGTGCATTTCCATCTTTTTCTTATTTTTTTTCTGTTTGCCTTGAGCTCTGTAACCACCAAGTCGGCTTCCTTCTTCCTCTACTTGAGGAGATTGAGGGCTGTAACTCTAATATAAAAAATAATACCAGAGTTAAGTTCCATAAGATGTCCTCCAAAGAGAATAACAGGAAAAGCTCATTTGAAAAAAAAGAAAACAAAAGGAGCAAAAGGCCTGAATGGCTCATAAATGCAATAAAGCTTGCCAATCTCTTTGCACATTAGAAACATATTTCCCTTAAATACCCTTGCGCAGAGCACCAGAGGGAAGCCATATAAAAAATTCTATCCCATAACTTATGTAGGGGCAAAGATATGCCCCTGAAGATGCAGACATTCCTCTCAACCATACAAAACAAAAAATCCAGTAAACTACCTATTGCCACAATATTTTATTCTTCTTCTTGTAACCAAAGCCTTTGAAATAAATTATAAGAGATTACTCCAATATACTAGGCATGTCTGAAACACTGGGAACTAAGTGTGTCCATCCTTCATAGCTAAGAACTTAAGCTATTAGGAGAAAGCCCATAAAAGTTTTGATTCATATACCACTAGTGACCCACAGCCATAGCCCTTTAGGATTGAAGGATGGACAAAGAATAGGCTCACCATACCTCATACTGAAATTTCATTTTAATTATGAGAATGAAAGTGCAAAGGCAAAACTCCCAATTACTAATTCATGAAGGCTCCAATATCATGTCAAGGACCATTTGATTAAACTATCAGAAATTAGAAAAAAACTACAGGAAAAATTTCAATACTTATATCTCAACATTTTAAAAAATTCTTCAAGCTAGAATGAGTTTTGTTTAAGAATAATATCACATGTTGTTAGCTCAAAATCAGGTTAAACCTTTCAGCTACATCATGTTATGTGTGGTTCAGCAAGAGAGAGAGAGAGGGGGGGGGGGAATCATGTATGTGCTTCCTATGAGCATTAGTTTTTAGCATGTACATGGAAGTTACAGTGTTGGCAAGCTAACCAATTTTAACTCATCCAACTTAACCTGCAGTTATTTTCCTTCAGCTCAGTCAGTTTAAATAACCGTATTGACCACTTGCTTAAGGGTGATTTTTGCCCCTGTGGAAGGGTGCATGGGTTCAGTGTGGCTCATTGTTTTAATAGATCATTCCATGAACAGTAACATAAGTGAAGACATTCTGGTCCATAGGAAGACATCTTACTAGTTGTTTTTGGCCTTATTGGCTAGTAATAAACTGATATGGTCCAACTTGAGATTTCATTTTTCCTCATAAATTAGGGGTAGTTTAGAGAAACCTGTCATAGTTGGATATAAAAAGAACTAATAAGTCCATGTCTTATTAGCCATGTATAGTTATTTAACACAGTTTAGCAGAAGAACAAGAGTCCTGGCTGTCAGAGGATAAGGTAAGATTAATTAATATATAACATTTGTGCTTATAGGAGGAAGCAGAACTACAATGGGCCTGCTGTAGCTAAAACTCATAACCATAAGAATAAGTGGAGAAAAGAGCAAGTTGGGGCCTAGCCCAATCAAAGCTGCTGGTAATCTATTCTAGAAGGGGGGGAACAAGTTAAGATGATTGGGAGGGAAGTAAAGAAAATGGAGGATGGTGGTAACTAACTCCAACACATGATGATTGTGAGGTGGTGAGCTGGAAGGGAGATGGAGAAGGGTGCTGGAAGGAATTTCAGGGAGCCTAGGCTGAGGAGGAGGGTATGAAAAATCTAAAGAAGCAAACCGGGGGAGAAAATCTGGCCTCTAGAATGCTGGTTAACTATCTTGTTATTTTCAGCATTTCTGCTCTTATTTTGCTCTGTTTGGTACTGTCATAGCTATTTTTCTTGTTTCCGTCATATCAAGTCTGCCTATTCTCTTGTACTGGTGGAGTTGTTTCTTCGTTATTTCGATTGGATAATACAGAGCAGCAGAGGTTCTATCAAATTTCAAGATAATTGGCAACTAAAGTATTATTTATGTTATTGTTTGGAGCCCCCCTGACAGCCAGCCAGCAACTTCCTTCAGTTTCTCTTGCATTAGCTCAAGTGCAACTCCTTCAATTTTGAACTTAGTCTTGTTCAAAACCTAAGCCATCTTTGCTCCTAGGAGTCCTAGCCAATTACATCTCACTTCAAACATCTTTAACACACTCTTCGGAAAATTCTGGGAGCAGCTTTGGACCAATTTAATCACTTTTTTGCCATCCCATCTGAGTTTTTAACAAGGTACATACTTTAAACCAAGCCCTCCAATTTACTGAGACCTAAATCCTTAATTCTCTCAAAATCTTAAATCACCATTTGAGATGATTTTTGTGAAATTCTCTGAATATTGAATATTTCTCTAACTGAATTATACATATGAGGTGGGAATCTTTTATAAGACATCCTCTATTTCTGGGATTCAAAACAGAGGAATCCAGAAAAGGAAAAATAGCACCATAAGTACAGAAATCAAAGCTTACAATGGACAGAAAGTCAAACCAATTAACAAGAATAATTTTTGCAGCTCTAAGAATGGAAATTAGGCGTTAAGTGACGTTCAGTCTCCGTGACTATGTGACAACATGATTGTCACACTAGACAAGGAGATCGTGTGAACAATTCGTGCGTTTTACTGACACTTCCCCTTAAGCTGGAGAGTAGATGCTAACTTACTTCCAAGTTCTTCAATCCTTAGTTTGGATAATGTTTATGTTAGCACATCTACAACATGAGTTTTCATAGATGTGTAAGATAGCTCAAGGACCTCAACGTCTGCATTTTCGTTAATGAAGTGGCGATCAATTTCTATATGTTTCATACAATCATGTTGGATTGGTTTTTTTGTAATCCTTATGGCAGCCATGTTGTCACTTAAAACCTTCATAGGGCCTTGGTAATTAATTTTCAGTTCACTTAAGAGATGCTTGAGTGATAACCTTTCACATATTCCATGTGCTAAGGCTTGATATTTTAGCTTTGGCATTGCTTTGAGCCACCACAAATTGCTTTTTCCTTCGCCATAGTACAAGGTTTCCCTATGTGCAATATCCAGTAGTTAACTTACGATCAATGGTTGATCTAGCCCTATCAGCATCACAATACACTTCTATTGTATAGCAAGGATTCTTGTGGTAGAGAATTCCCTTTTCTAGTGCAAGCTTAAGGTACCTTAGAACTCTGTAGGCAGCATCAAGATGGAATTCACACAGTTTGTTCATAAATTGATTGAGTACATTAAATGGGAAGCAGATATCAAGCTGTGCATGGGACAGGTAGATAAGTTTGCACAGTAATCTTTGGAAGCTCTCAGTATTTATTAGTGGGCTTTCTTGAGCAAACTTGAGCTTGTAGTCTACCTCCATAGGCGTGTTGGCAAATTTGCTGCCCAACATCCCTGTTTCAGTGAGCCCCATAATATACTTTTGTTGGGATATAAGAATGCCTTTGTTTGACCCAGCTACTTCTATACCTAAGAACCCAAGAAGTATCTTAGATGAGCAAGGTCCTTCGTTTCAAATTCCTTGGCTAAAGCCTTTTTAAGGTTGATAATTTCTTCTAAGTAGCTCCCAGTGATAATGTATCATCCACATATAGGATAGGGATAGAAATTTCACCTTTAAAGGACATTTTTGTGAATATTGTGTGGTCTACTTGTCCTTGGATGTACCCTTACATCTTAACTACTTAAGTAACCCTTTCAAACCATACTCTAAGTGATTGTTTGAGACCATATAGCGATTTGTGAAGTTTGCATACTCTTCCATTACTTTCACCTTTGTTACCAAGAGGAATTGACATGTAGACTTCTTCTTTTAAATCCCCATTGAAAAAGGCATTCTTTATGTCTAATTGATGCAGGGGCTAGTAAAGATCGGCAATAAAAGATAGAAGTACTTTGATTAAGTTGTACTTGGCCACTAGAGCAAATGTTTTTTGGTAATCTATCCCTTGTATTTGAGTGAATCCTCTTGCAACAAGTCTCACCTTGTATCTATTAATGCTCTTATATGAGTTTTACATTATATTAAATATCCATTTGCATCCAATAGAATGTTTTCCATGAGGAAGATCTATCAGCTCCTAAATATTGTTTTTCTAGACCACATTCATCTCTTCATTAACAACCTTCTTCCATTACTTGTGCTGTAAAGCTTCATGGATATCTTGAGGGATTTTCTCATTTGAAATATTAGTAGCAAAAGTTTTGCAAGCAACAGATAATTTATCATATAAAACATAATTTCCAATTGGATGTTGAGTGCATGATTTCTTACCTTTTCTCAAGGCAATTGGTCAATCTAAATCCAAGTTTTTAGTAATTTTTGGGCTTGGACAGAAGATATCTTGGTGCTGCTTAAGAGATGGTGCACTTCTAGTTACCTCATGAGTTGTTGTCCTTCTAGAATAGGTGTGAAGATAAGTGTAACTTTTAAGATCAATAAGTGGGTCATGATTAGCGATTAAAGTGTTTTCAGGGTGTTGGTTATCTTCATCAAGCTAAGAGAGGTCACCAATACGATGTTTAGTGGTGTTACTCTGAGGTTCAGGGTCCATGGTGTTATTGCTCTTCTCAGGTTTAAGGACCACTATAGGAGTGGAGGACAACCAAAAATTCCATTCATTGTAGGTAGTCTTCCCTTGAATGGAAGTTTTGGGATAATAGGTTTGCTTTTTAAAAAAGGTTATATCCATGGAGACAATGAATTTTCGCAGGGAAGGTGAGTAGCAAGTGTAGCCTTTTTTGGATGAGGAGTATCCTATGAAAATGCATCTAGTTGCTTTTGGTTCAAGTTTGTTTCCTTGATAGAGGCAAACAAAGGCCCTAAAGACTTTCATAAGAGGGTGAGAGATGAAATGATTGTTAGGATGGGTTTTGAGAAGGGTGTCACAAGGGGTTTGAAGGTCAAAAGCTTTAGAAGGCATCTCATTGATAAGATAAGCTTTAGTAGTCATAGCTTCTCCCCAAAAGTGATGACGAACATTTATGGTAAACAAGGACTTTAGCTATTTCAAGGAGATGTCTGTTTTTTTTCACTTAACCCATTTTGTTAGAATGTGTGGATGCAAGAAGTTTGGTGGTAACTACTGAGTGGTAAGGTAGTTTCCCACGGATGAGTTAATATATTCTTTCCATTGTCACTCCCTAAGACTTTTATATCGGTTTGGAAATGAGTTTTGATCAGTTGGTGAAAATTTTGAAATGTAATGGGAACTGCGAATTTTACTCTCATTAGAAACACCCAAGTAATCCTTGTATAGTCATCTACAAAAGTTACAAACTACTTACTACCTATTATCCCTTGAACTTTAGATGGGCCTCATATGTCACTATGGATAAGGTGAAAGGGATATGAAGGTTTATATGTGTGTGTGGGCTAGTGAGCCTTGGTGTGCTTAGCAAGTTGGCAAAAACTAGGATACATTCTTTTCATGTATTGAAAGCTTGGATGTCTTAGTCTATTATTATGCCATAATATAATCTCAGAATCAAAACAAATATTCAAACTCCATTTATTTTGTCTTTTAGTACTTATAAGGTATAGTCTACCCACCTATTCAGCATTGGCAATCATCTTCTTAAATACCAAGTACTGAAATTCATAGTCACTATTAGAAAAATTAATTTTGCAATTGCTATCTTTTACACGTTTACTAATTGAGAAGAGGTTCCATACAAGATTAGGAACAAGTCGAACATCCGTAAGAATTAGCTTTCCAGATGATGGGTATCTAAGCAAGGTAGGGAACCCTCCCTTTGGCATCCCATACTACCTTGGTCTCCATCACCAAATATGGTAATATTTCCTATCCCAATGACTGTAGTTAGAGTTCAATTAGCAATTTTTACCTTTAAGGGAGAGGGGCAAGAATTTAGATTATCAAAATGAGTAGCATTGTGGGTCATGTAATCTAATGCTCCCAAATCCACAACCCATTGATTTTCAAGGACATGAGTATTAAGGGAAATTGAAAATTTACTTAATTGGGCTATGTTAACAACCCTTACATTACCCTTTATGCTGGTGGTTGCTAAGCTTTGCTGTCCAACCATCTTTTAAAGCAACTCTAGTTGTTCACGTGAAAAAAATGTTGAATCAGAAGGTGTTATGTAATATAAGTCAGTTACCAGGTAGTTATGTTAGGAGGGAGTTAGTGTCCGTTATTCCTAGGATATTATAAATAAGGGGGCTCACCTAAAGGAGGTTGTTATTGCTTCTAGTTAATGAAATTCTACGTCTCTGACCTCTCCGTCTCCTATCTCTCTCTCCTCTCTTTCCCTCTTCTTCCTCTCTTATCTACATCAGAAGGTGATTCACATCTCACCATATTTCCCTTGGCCTCACTTCTAGATCTTGGTTTGAAATTGGAAGATTTGCTATGAATTTTACAACATTGGTCCTTTGTGTGACCAAGTTTATGACAATGGTCACACATTGGATGAGATTGTTGGCTGGAAACTTTCTGATTTCCACCATCTGAGTGTGGTAGATGCTGTGAGGTGTTGCTTCAAGCAAAAAGGCAGCAATGTCCGTTGTAGCTCTAGGTGGTGAGCCTCAAGTGAGTATTTAGCAAATCTCTTCATGTCTTAATGGAGAATGGCAAAAGAATAGAAAAGTTATTATTAATTATTTGTAAATTATGAATTAAATATAAATATAAGAAATAATATTATATTAGAATTAGGATTAAGAACTAACATTTAAATTATTTTATTTTATTAAATTACTTTATTATCCTTAGTTATCTTTTTGTTATACTTTAATGATTATCCTTTTGTAAAGTTTAGAATTTAATATTATCTTTATTTTAAATTATTTAGAATTATCTTTTAGGCTCTATATTAAGCCCTTAATAATTAGGGTTAAACAACTTCTAATTGATTATTAATAAAATTATCTAGATTTATCAGTTGTATCCCCCCTTCCATCTCCTCCCTTTTATTTTCCCTCTACATCTCCCCCTTTATTCTCCCTTTATTCTATATCCCCCTCCTTCTCATCCTCTCTCTCCTCTATTATTTCTTGTCCTATATTAATTTTGGTATCAGAGCCAAACCACTTCCTTGTTGCCTTCAACCATCGAAAAAGGAAAAAAGTTATCATCAAGTCTATGATGGAACAAAATAACCAAGCTATCCAAACTGGCCTAGACAACTTCGAAAAAGATGTGGACAATCTTTTTGATAAACTTAGGAGTGCTATCAATCAACTTTTTATACATATTGCTAGCAAAAACTGGAAAGAACTAAAGGTGGAAGAAGAATGTCTTCAAGAGCCCAAAGTATTAGAGGAAAATATCTCAATTGAGTCTGATGTTATTATTATGGAACCCCTTGATTGCCCATCAAATACTGATGATAATGGTTCTATCATAGGGTTTAAAGAACAGTTGGAAGTAAATTTGGAATTTGAAGAAATCAATTCTGACCAACAATTTGAAGTTCAACTACAAATTATAAAATGGTGTATTCAGAATCAACCAGTTTAACTACTTCACCCAATCGAGTTTGTCATTTCAAATATATTGTTGAATCCGAAGCTATTTTGGTTATCATATTTTAAAACAGTGGTGTTGATCCTACCTGAGGCTCCAAAATGTATTATTTTAATGCTTTGTATTTCAAAACTCAAGGTCAAGTTTTCTTCAACTAAGGGAGAATAATAGAGAATGAAAAAGAATAGAAAAGCTATTATTAATTATTTGTAAATTATGGATTAAAGATAAATATAAGAAATAAAATTTTATTAGGATTAGAATTATGAACTAATATTTAAATTATTTTATTTTAATAAGTTATTTTGTTATCCTTAGTTATCTTTTTGTTATGCTTTAGTAATTATTCTTTTGTTAGGTTTAGAATTTAATATTATCTTTATTTTAAATTATTTAAAATTATCTCTTAGGCATAAAGCCCTTAATAATTAGGGTTAAACAACTTCTGATTGATTATTAATAAAATTATCTAGATTTATTAGTTGTATCTCTCCCTCCCTTCTCCTCCCTTTATTTTCTCTCTACATCTCGCCCTTTACTCTGTATCCCCTCCTTTTCATCCTCTCTCTCCTCTATTATTTCTTGTCCTACATCACATCTAATTTCTAAAACTATATCACCAAGGTTGGGCAAAGCTCTTGTGCTCATTATCCAGCCTCTAAGGTCCTTAAAGGTTGTGTTCAGCCCATGAAAAATTTGTAGACACGTTCCTCCTCAACGATCCTTTTGTATGGCAGCGCATTTGAAGTACAGGACCATGAGAAATTCTCATATGTGTCTAGCTACTGCCAATGACAATGAAGGACATTATAGTATTGAGTCACGTTCAATTCACCCAATTTAAAATCATGAAGAAACGTTTTGATTTCTATTAAAACATTAATGTTTTCCCTAGATGAATGGGTGTCCCTTACAGCCTCCCATATTTCAGTTGCTGTTTTGAACAAAAGAAAGTTCTCACCTACTTCAAGAGTCATGGAGTTAATGGGCCATGACATTATCATGTGATTTTCAGTATCCTGTGTGACCCATTTTGGGTCATTGGGGTCCAGTATAGTGACCTCACTTGTGAGGTAAGTTGCTTTTCCTTTACCTCTAACATACATCATGACAGAGGAAGACCATTGAAGGTAGTTGGAGCCATTCAACTTGTGTCCCGTTATCATAACAGGAGAAGGCTTGACAGATGTTGGGTGGGCAGAGATGATAGACCCATGGCTGATGGGTTTCTAGAGTGAGTCTGGCCCCAGACGCATGGGTCTGTCCAGTTGTGGCAGGAATGTTGTCAAGAGACAGCTAAGCCATCATGGGTTTTAGTATTGAGTGCAGTGTACCTACTGAATTTGAGGGGAGGATCAGAAATTAGGCTCTGATACCATGTGAAATACTCTGAATATTGATTATTTCTGTAACTAAATAATGCATATGAGATGGGAACCTTTTATAAGATGTCCTCTGTTTTGGTGATTCAAAACAAAGGAATCCAAAAAAGGAAAATAGCACCATAAGTACAGAAATCAAAGCTTCAATGGACAGAAAAATCGAAGCAATTAAGTAGAATTATTTTCACAGCTGTAAGAATGGAAATTAAACATTAAGAGACATGGGGTCTCCTTGACTATACAACAACATGATTGTTGCACCAGACAAGGAGATCGTGTGAATGATTCATGTGTTTTACTAACAAATTTTGAGACAGCTAAAAAATGAAAGATTATTTTAGCAGAAGTAATAACACACATTATACATCTTTCAAGTAACACAGCACGCTTTATCTTGTACAAAGAAGGAATATACATATATAAATTACTCAGATGTCCCAAAGTCCACTCCTAGCATGGATAGGTTACCAAACAATAAAGTTGTAATGATATACCTTGACAAGATATTAATAAACTTCATACCTGCACTTGCGCAGCTGAGCCATACAACGACTCCTCATGCTCAATTAGGCGCTGATGAAGAGTATGGTAATGATCCATGTCAAAATTGACTACAGGTTCTGTTTGAACTTGCAACCCCGCTAGATGTGTCACAACATAGGAGGCCATCACTTGTCCAAATATTGCAGGGATGGAGCCCAGCACAGGTATGATACGGACCCTAAAGCCTGGTACAATCTGGCAAGAGAATAAGATGTCAGCAGGCAAAGCCACTGAATGTTTTGATAACCAATGAGTGATGATCAGAGCAAAGAAAAAAACTTGGACTTGTTAGCAATAAGCAGATTAACATATCTTTTTCATGTGAATGCCATTACCTATTGAGATGCCTTACTAAAGAAAATATATACCCACCGGAATAAGAGACTGGTGATCTATGTTATTGAACAACAAACACAAATGACAATAATCAGTAAAGTGTAAACTACATTACCAAACAAAGACAAACAGATTAGTGGTACTATCAGCAAGTGAAAAACTAACAAAATCAATACTCTCACCTGATAATCTGAAGGGTTTTCCTCTTCTCCACTTGGACCTTTAAATGGAAGCAACTTTGCTTTGGGTTTTTCTAAAGAAAATACAACAGGAATGCCACCTTCAATGCCATAATCTTTCCTCAAACGGTGTCTTACCTACAAAGGAATGATTATATAACTATTGTCAGTAATATTAACAGTAACAATATAACCAAAGAGAAACATCACCATGAAAAAGCTTTGCTCTCATGTTGGCTTTTATTTTCTTTTTATAAAAACACTCATGTTGAATATCAAATACTGATAATCCTACTAACACCAAAAGGACACCAAGAGGACAATCTTGTCTAGATTAACCATGATGCTAGAAACTGGTCTATAATCTATTGATCTTTTAAAGACTCTAGCTGCCAACTGTGTGTCAACCTTTGTGTGTGTATGCATTTTTGTGTAAGCATTTTGCAGGTATATGTGTGGATGTGAGAGAAGGCAAGACACTGGTTTACTCTTAGGATAAAGATGGGTTTAGGACATACAACTGAGAAAGGAAAAAATAAGTAGCATGTTATATGTTGATTAAGGCCCAACAAAATATAATATAAAAGAAGCAAATGTCAGAGCATTACAGCTCGAGATAATGGATCATTTGTGGACTCTCTTAGATCAGCAATGCGTATTCTTGTTGGATCAGCCCTGCCACCAGCTCCTGTGGCAGATAGAACCTTCAAACCCCTACGTACACATGCAGCAAGAAGGGCCACCTATTACAATTCACAAATCAAGCAATTGAAAGTGAACTCATAATTATTAGGTATTTGCATAAGAATGATTGCCAATGACAACTTGGCAAGGGACAGATGAGCAAAATGTAGTAATGTGTTTTTGGATTTCAGCCTTCCAGGAAGCTAAACCATCCTGCTTGCCACATTCTCATATGCATCTCCAATCTTAGCAATTCTTACATCTCAGAGTGTAAGCATTCAAGTAAATTAAAAATCAATAAATATAATACAGAAGGAACAACTACTTTTATGTTATTAGGTATATTATCCAAATTAGCAGCAGAGAAGGATATCCATCATACTGGGGCAGGTGTATGAATATGTATGAAAAATATTTCTTAAAAAGGGAGAATACAAGCACATATCAATATAGTAAAACAAGGAGTAATTCAATGGAGGATACCTTTGTATCAATGTTATCAATACAGTCCAAAACAAAATCAGGGTGGCCTGAGAGAATTTCTTCTTCAGTAGATGCATCGTATAATAGCACTTTTGCATCTATTTGGCACTCTGGAAAAATAGATAAGAAATGCTCCTTGAGGCACTGAGCTTTTGGGATGCCAACATCTGTTCTTGTTGCAACAGCGTGTCGATTTAGTGAAGAAAGAGAAACCTTCTCATTTAGTAAATAAGTGAGTACATTATTGTATTAAAGTATCTCGACAGACTCTAAAGCAACCAAATATGACACCAAATTTACAACTCCTTCCTAATATTGCATGTTTCTACCCCCCCAAAAAAAAAGGAAAAGAAAAAGACCTGTGGGCTTCTTGAGTCATACAATGGCATCAACTAGGGTACATATAGACACAGGCCTGTAAAGGTTGATATCTGAAGCTTTTAAAATATTATTACCAGGATGTTAAAAGCAAAAGAATTAAATAATATAAACGTTAATTCAACTCCAGTATTTTAAACTGCTGGTCAAAATAATTTACATCTTTATTCTTTAGATAAAGATTTTAAAACTTACATTTATCATGATTTTCTCCTTACTATCTAATTTTTATAAATTAGAGGGCACCCAGCAACTGAGGAAAAGATGCTCCAAATCAAATCAAAATATTTGGAACTATGTTTGCCAATTGACATCATAGCACATAAGAAACTACTGTAAGTTGGCACATACTGTAAGTTGGCACAAAAACCTTCACTTATGACACTTGACAAAATTAATAAAATACAAACATTGGGAGAGCATAGATTAGTTACAAACTAGCCATCGGACAGGGGTTTGGGCATGAGTAGTTTGAGGTTCTACCAATCACAAGGAAACAAAGAACAGAAAACATGTAGGGATAACACATTGAAGCCCAAACAAAAAGAAAGGAAGGGAGAAAATAAAACATTAACAAGGAAAGAAAGAGTCAGAGAAAAAAACCTGGTCAAAGTCCACTAGAAGTAGCTTGCCAACCCCTGACCTCAAGAGCATAGATGCAGCATGACTACCAACCCCTCCAAGACCAATGACCACAACATATGATACAGTCACTTTCCTCTGAGATTCAAAGCCAAAGAACTGAATGTTCCTATTGACACCATGAATATTTCAAAAAAAAAAAAAACCTGTTTGATAAGTAAAGATTCAAGAAAAAGATATCCAGCCATGTACATGATTCATATCTCAAGAATGTGAAGATGTAGTATGAATAAATCTAGAACAATAAATGAAGATTTAGACACCAAAGGCGATGTTGTCTTGGTAGTCACAAAAGAGAAAGACAAGAGAAACCTTCATTCTCACTTTGACATAACACAAAATCCCTAAAAATTATAATTGCTCTCTAATCAGCTTGTTCACATAAAGCAAGCCTGAGAAACATGCCACACACCTATGCAATAATGAAAACTCAAATTTATCGGGTTTATTCGTCTTAAGACTCAAAATCAAACAATGTAACAAGTAACAACCTTTAATTGCCTATCAAAATCAGCGAGACAATATGCATGACAGAAATATTTAAAGTGACATCCAGACTAAATTAAATGTCTAGACATATAGAATAACTATTGTCATTAGCTTATTACCAAAAGGCCAATTATATTGATTCATGCAAGTTAACGTTGGCCTACACAAAAATAAGAGTTATTAGCTAATGGTCTAATATGAATAAGATCGTACACACCTTTTACCAACGAGTTCCACAGTATAAAAGATGGTGAGGTTGAGAAATAATTTCTTAAACAAAACTGTGAGATTATCAGGCAACAACTTGAAATACCTAGTCAGGTGTTCAGAAACAATCTCATCATTCAGAAGATCTCCATTAGCCATCTTATCGTTCTTCTTTCCAGTAACATTGCATCCCTCCACCCCTGTACAAGACACAAAAACCCACACTTATAACAAAACACAGAACAGCAGCCTATATTAATTCTATGGCACGAAAGTAGGTTTTGAGCACATAAGATCACAAACTGCATATCACAACCTAGTTTATAGTTAACAACACACTGATAGTATTCCTTAGCATAGTTGCATGCGAATGTGCATGCCCCTGCAGCAGAAGGGCAGGATGACTGCGATAATAGATATAGATATCTCTGTGCCTCCACTATGAGCACTAAACCTGAAATTATCTTAAGTATTTTTTCGGCAAAAGTACAAACACCACATAATACATGGAAGGGATTGCATCTAAAGGATTCAGTATATCCCATATAACCAAATTCAGATTCAACCTACAATGTTCATTAGCTGGCCCCTACAAAACCCATTGTTTAGCAAGAACTTGTCACATCTTTATGACAACAACATAGTACTCTAACTTGCTCATATCGATGATCATGTGAATGTAACTGCACATGCTTGTTTTATTTTTCTTAGATTTCCCTCCATTTTATGCTTTATATTGATAAAACGAAGAAACTTCATTTCAGGCAAAGATCAAGGACATCATATAAGAAAAGGATTAATTGAAACAAGACATGTTGATTACAGCAGATCACTTACCGTATAAGTCAGGAGTATTCTTACTGCATTGCTGTAAACCTCGTCTGCAAAAATCATAGTCAGTACCTTTGAAATACAATAAACTTCAAATCCCTAGGAAGAGGCAACCATTGAGTATTGCATAGTATTTGGAAAATCCTCTTTTCCCACCCTAGGTGTTCTTTCTGGCAAGCAACATCACGCCTCCAGAGAAATTAAAGAAAACAGATTGATCCAACCAATCCTAATATTTCTGTTAGGCTCAATTAATACAAAGTTTCAACTTTGTATTTTTTAACCCAACTTTTTCTCCCGGCAACCATATTATCTCCGTCACATAATACATTTAGGCCCAAAGAAAAAAGGCACGAAATAGTTCACTTGATCATGTTACAATCTGGAAGCAAACTTTAACTTTAGTGTTCAAAAACATCAATTTTTTTTTCTCATACATTTCTCGGCAGCCAAGCTTAGCAAAGAAAGACTCACTTTTGAAGAAGCTTTAGAACGAAGATGGTAGATACAGAGCCCAAGAGAGCCCCGGCTCCCACCAATGCCATATACTTGGCTCTGTCCATGCTCTTCCGTACCCTTTATCTTCGCTAGCAGAATGTGCTGATACCAAAACAGAGTCCTCGACGTTTCAGAACCCTGGGATATGCCGTACGCCGCCGGTCCCTTGGCGGTTGTCCGGTTCGGTTGGGTTCTTTATCTCTGAATCGTGAGACTTGGCCTACCCCCTCGAGTGACTTCGGTCTCCTCTGTTGGGCCGGAATCAGCCCATCACACTGGAAACTATTGGAATTACCTGTGGGTCTTTGGTAAGTAAATTTCACGGAAATGGGAATTAAAAAAATAATAAAATATAATTATATTTAGTATGAATAAAGAAATAAATTATATTTAAATTTATTTGTTTAATTGAATATAATAAAAATAAAATAAAATAAGAAAGAAAAAATATATCTTCATTCAAAAAGAGAAAACAATTTTACATCATATCAAGTACTGTATAATCTTTTTTATTTTTTGACTATTATGATTTCGCAAAGGTTATCATTAAAAAAAATCAAATGTGTCAATATATAATGGTCATATTTATCATTATTATTATTTTAAATTGAACACAATTACTTTTAATTTAGATTTTTAAATGATAAATTTGATCTTATTTAATTGTTTTATATTTTTAGAATTAATTTTGCAAGTGATATAGTAAATTATGTTTTTATTTTATTTTTTGTTATTTATCTTTTTTGTAAACATTTTGAATTATTATTAGGGGCAATCAAATTCAAAAATAATTATTTTTTTCCCCAAGAACAAAAAATTGAAAAGCAAACAAAAAAAATTAAGGAGAGGCAAACAAATATTAAAAAAAAAATTCTAACAAATTGCATTATAAGCTCTCTAGAAGAGAATGAGTTGAGTTCCGACTGTAATGCAATTAAAACTCATCTAATTGTTATTTAGTGAGATACGTCCAAATTACATTACAGTTATAAATGTGTTTTGATTGCAATGCAATTAGAAATGCATTCTGACTACAATAAAATAAAAAATTTCCACTGCAATATAGTTGGAATTCATTCGATTATTATTTGGTTGAATACGTTTTGATTACAATGCAATTGGAACACATGTTTTGACTGAAATTTTAGTTAAAATTTTTTTAGAATTATTTGAATTAGTTTTTTTTTATTTTTAACTGTTTGTTTTTTCAATGGGAAAATTTTTTTACCTTATTCAAAAATAAAATTTTCTATTATTTGAACATTTTTTTAATTAGTTTCCACTTTTTTATTTCATTATTTGGGTTAATCTTTTTAAAAAAATTGAAATGTGGTTTTTATAAGTTTGTTATTCTTATTTGTCAAGTAATTTTTTTAGAATTCACTTTGATTTTTGTGTGTGTGTTAATATCATCAATCTTTTATTTTTTTTATAAGACTAATTATTTTCTTTTGTTAATTATGCATAATTACATTTTATATAATAATAATAAATAAATAAATAAATTTTATATGATAATAATGTTACAATACTGACTACGATGAAAAGCATATTTGAATAAGAAAAAAATGGTAAAAAAATAATCACTGATAGCATAAGAGAAAAAGACATAGAATAAAAAAAATGCACAGTATCTATACTTTCTATATCTGATTTCATTCCCAGCGATGCATGCGTATCAAACAAGTTTTGGCTATAGATTTTGTTTCATTTTTAAGTTATGTCGTCATACCAAGAAGGGCCATGATACCTTTGGCATGCACGGATAATTTATTTTGGAATAAAAATGAAAATAAAAACAACATTTTGTAGTACATAATTATGTGATGGCAGAAAAAAAGAATTGAATTATTATTTTATTTTTTTATTTAGGTCAATGAAAATAATATAAAAATAAAAAAATTGAATAAATAACTATAATGTCTTAATGTAAATAAAGTAAAATGTTCATTTTTTGTAATTTATAAAAAATATCTTTAATTATTTTTTTAAAAAGTTCAATTTTTATTTTTTTAATTGTATTTTAAAATTAAACAATAATAAAAAATAAAATATTATTTTTGATATTTTAAATTGAAAAATTATTTTTAAATTATAAAATAATAAAAAATCAAATTTATTATTTTTAAATATTCAATTAAAAGTGTTATTTGAATTATTAATAATAAATAAAAATATCAAATAAAAATATTTATTTATAATATTTTAATTTGATTTTTTTAATTAAAAATAATTAAAAAATGTTCAATGGGAGGTGTAAAAAGATTAGCATCACAAAAACCTTTTTTTTTTAATGAAAAGTTAAAAATTTATTGAGGACTTAGCCCTAATTAAGAATTTGAATTTTTAATGGAGTCATGAAATTAAAATAAAAAATTTTAATCCAAGGCTTTAAAATGTATGTGTACATTACATTGTTTTAAGATTTACTTCTCATGTAATGCTATAAAGTTTTTGACAAATTTATTTTTAGAAGTTATTCAAAATACTCTAGAGAACAATCCTAACACATAAAGAAGTTATCACTTTCAAAAGTAAGCGACAGAGAATTTCTATTTTTTGTACCATTTATATATATTTAGAATTAATTTTTTTATAGAGTTTATTTTAAACTATTATACATTTTCACTTCAATAATCATATGAATTGATTGTTTTATTAAAAATTTTCATTCCTTCCAACACACATTAATAAGATCTCATGACTACCCAAACCTATATACAACAAATCTATCAAATATAATATTATCGTTTCTAACCAATAATCAATTGTAGGCCACCAATTAACTAATCTATTCTAAAATGTGTCCAAGAATCTTAGTAGCTAATTGGTGTTTTTGAAATAATTTATGATAATTTTATATAGCACTAGTCGTGATCATTTTTGACCAATCAATTAGTTCTTGACAAACTTAAATTTATCATAATTTTAAAACTATTTTCAACAACTTTGAATGAAAATAAAGAAACACATTTTATTAACATAAAATTATTTTTCTCTCCATTGATTTTTTCTCTTTTTTGTAGGATTGCCTCCAGAATGAGCATTGACCACAACTATCACAAGTGAACTAACATTCAAGACAACTTTATCCTCTTACAAATCCATACAAGCACTACATTTTTATATTTAGGATTTTAAAAATTAAAAAAAATAATTAAATAAATTCATTAAAATTTACATCTCTTGTAATATGCAATAGTATAACTGCCTCCTTAGGAACAGATCCTCTAAATTACTCTTCCCTGAAGTGCACATAAAGTAAGCCATAATGCGATATGTTTTTATTAGTAAAGAGTGACGTGGAAAATCTCGTTGTGTTGATGCAGTGAACGGACAAGATGAAGCACGATGTGTTAATGCAAGCTGAAACAAAACTAAAACACTGCATTAACGTGGGAAACAGATTAAATGAAGTAGGATACAAAATTTTGGAGGGAAACAGAGTTGCGTCATCTTGTCCCAGCGCATTTTTCTTGTCCGGGTTTCATCTGTCATTTGGCGCCATTTTTTTCCTTTGTATTGCAAGAAGAATCTAACTAGTTGGAAAGAGATTTTCTTTCTCTCAGTAGCTTCTTCTTAATCTGGATAGCTACTCAATGTATGAAAATCTTACTCTTTCTTCTTATACGATAGGGAAGCTGTAAATGTAAATTTTATGTGTTGAAAAGAAAATCGTGAATGCATGCTTTGTTGTAATATCAACTAACAAGAACCATTTATCTATTTAATAAAAGAGAAATGTAATAATTTTACAACTGAATCTTAGTTTGATCTATTTAAATAGAATTTATTATTCCTCATATGCATGATACGACACAAATTACCTTATAGGTGAAAGTATTTGCTGATAGCTTTGCATATCTTGTGGATACTGAAGCATAATGCATAATGCGTTATTTGTTGACAGCCTTGCATACTTTCCAATCTAAAGCATAATGCATTTAGAAGGAAATATTATTAACAATACCAATAATATGAATTTGCTATCAGTGGACTTTTATTTTTTTTAAATTAGCACTATTTGTAAAGTAGATTTCTTGGATAATAAAGATAATTTTGAAATTTGATTTTCAGGGAATCAGGTGTATTTAGCCAACCATCAGTTGAAAATGCTAATTTTGTCATTGACTTGAAACCTAAAAAAGGATGATATTTGATATTATAGAAGCTGCTTAGGAGTTTTGGATTGATTATGGCGGAAGAGTGGGATTTAGAGTTAGAAAATTATATACCAATAAGAGCAAGAAAGATGGCTCCGTATTAACTTGCAGATTTGTTTGTTGTAAATAGGGAGTTCGATGCAAAGACAAAAGAGATCATCTAACTATCAATCCTCGTCCAGAAACTAGAACTAATTGCTTAGCAAAGATGAGAGTGATGAATACAGGTAGAAATTTTAAAGTGTATGAGTTTGTGGAAAAATATAATCATGAACTCCATCTCCCAGAAACTACACATATGTTAGCATCCCAATGTAGGGTATTTGAGGTTCAAGCCTATGAGATTGAGTTGGCAAATGATTTTGGACTTCAACAAAGATCTTCTTTTGAGTTAATGAGTAGACAAGTGGGAGGTAGAACTAATTTGAGCTATACCCGCTTAGATTAAAAGAATTATTTATGCACCAAAAGACAAAGGAGCTTGATGTATAGGGAAGCGAGATGTTTGTTGCAATACTTCCAACAACAATTGTTAAAAAGTCCATCTTTTTATCATGTATATTAGATGGATTTAGATGAACAAATAACCAATGTATTATGTGCCGATGCAAGAATGATTATTGATTATGCCTACTTTGGTGATATGATTTGTCTTGACACAACATATTGTATTAACCGTCAACATAGACCACTTGCCTTATTCGCTGGATTCAATCACTACAGAGGAACAGTGATCTTTGGAGCAGCATTGTTGTATGACGAGACAATTAAATCATTTAAGTGGTTGTTTAAAACTTTTCTAAAAGCCCACTGAAGAAAAAGGTCAAAAACTATTTTTACTTATCAAAATCAGGCAATGGCTAAAGCAATACATGAAGTGATGCCCAACACCTGGCATGGGCTATGTACATGGCATCTGATGCAAAATGACATCAAACATCTTGGCAATTTAATGAAAGAAGGCTCTCACTTCTTAAGTAACTTGTTTTTGACATATAAGGTGCATGATAATATATGGTTGAGATTATTATATAGCAAAAAAGAAAAATGAGCCACTTGTTACATGAAGAAAGTATTAACCCTTGGCATTCGGAGTACACAGCTTAGTGAAAACTTAAATTTGAACTTCAAAAATTGGATGAAGCTGAATTTAAATATCGTTCAATTCTATAAGCATTTTGAATGGGTATTAGAAGATAAAAAATACAATGAATTAAAGTATGAATTTGATTCGCGCCACAAATTACCAAGGTTGAAAAGTCTATATTCGCCTGTGTTGTGCCAACTTTCACAAATATACACATTCACAATTTTTGACTTGTTTTAAGAAGAATGTGACAAATATTTAGCTACATGTGTGAAGCATAAGAATGAAACTCTCCCATTATTTGAGTATGCTATTACTTCGGTAGGTAAGGAAAGAGAATGGAAAGTTTCATTTGACTCATGTGATAAGTCAATTTGTTGTAGTTGCAAAAAGTTTAAGACTTTGGACATACTATGTTGTCATGCTTTGAAAGTTCTTGATATCATGGATGTTAAATTAATGCCTGAACAATATATTTTAAAAATGTGGACTAAACAAGCTAGAAGCGGTATTATACATGATATTAGAAGCCATGAGATTGAAGGAGATACAAAGTTTGCTACTATGCAACGATATAGACAAATTTGTCCCCAACTTATAAGTTTAGCAATCGAAGCATCTAGTCATGGTGAGGCATTTTTATTTCTAAGTAAAGCCGTTAGTGAGTTGAGCAAACAAGTAGCAGAGATTTGTAATGGGTCTCCAAGTATGGGTAATGACATAGAGGAAGCCACAATGAATGCAAGCGGGGCTGAAAGAGTACCACAAGTAAAAGGATTCAATAAGAAAAAAGGAAGAAATGGTAAGAAACGCGAAAAAGGTTAAGTTGAGAAGCAACCAAAGCAAAGAAAGAAGGCTCCAGGTGCCGAAATTTACCAAAGTCAATCATCCATGGTTTGTAAAATTTATTATGTTTCTATTTAAAAAAATCACAACTTCTTTGCTATGCAAAAAAATTAAAAAGTTCTCTCTCACTTTGTAGGGATATGAAGATACCTTGAGTCAAGTGCAACCTGGACCATCTCATTTAACAGTTTCGATAATTAGTACCTACTCTCACCTATTTATGATTTGTAAGATTTATTAGGTTTTCATTTAAAAAAAATCACAACTTCTTTCGTAAATTTAACAAATTTAAATTTGTCTTTCACTTTGTAGGGATATGAAGCCAAATGCAACATGGACCATCTCATTCAACAACTCTACCAATTAGTGCTTACTCTCACTCAACTATGGTTTGTAAAATTTATTAGGTCATCATTTTAAAAAAAGTACAATTTCTTTGCTATCATTCAAAAGTTCAAATTTTTTTGCTCACTTTATAAGAATATGAAGTTATTCCCAGCCAAATGCAGCCTAGTTTTACTAATTTCTTGATGGTAAGCTTTTCTAAATATTAATATTTGCTTAGTACATACTTTTGATATTATTTTTTTTGTCCATTTGAAATATAGGCACCTTTTGATCATCTTACGCAATCACTTGCAGTACCCAACCTTTACAATGATGTTATAGATCACAACAATCCAGAGAGTTGATCAATATGAAGGCATTATAGAATATATATATATATATATATGTATTTTGTAATGTAATATATGTTGACATTATTGTGATGAGCAGTATGTGTTTTGTTTTGTTTAATATATCAATAGAAATGTAAACCTTTATTACAAGAGAAGAAAGAAATACACCACTTTTTTGCAATAAGAATGTAGCACTTTATTATAGCAGGAAGATGATAACGTACAATTTCATTACATCCTATAAGTTTGTACAACTTCATTACACTTGTTCTAAGTTTGCTTGCAGGTCTGTACAGTATATACATAAGTCTATTCTAAGTTTGTATTGTTTCATAACACCTATTCTAAATTTATCTATACAGTTTCATTGCACCATATACATAAAGTCTATGAAACACTTTTGAGGCTTTTATATGCAGTCCACTTCATTATAGCTTCAGGTCCTTATGCTTCTTTTTCTGTATAGCTTCAGGTCATCATGCTCATTTTTCTACTTCATTACTCTCTTTAGGCAGGCTGCTTGCATATTTGTTATTCTTGTAAAGCTAGAATTGTCTTCATCTGGCTTAGAATTTGGCTTTAAATGTCCTGCCTCAACAAGCAACCAATAAAATATTTAGATGCTACAAATTCTTTTCACTTTGCAGAACATTCAAACTTAAACAAAAGATGCACATCAGTCTACAACCAAATACAGGACATTAGCATTCTAGTATATATGCAAGCAAGCTTAAGTCACGAAAACACAGACATCAATGAGTTGTGCACTGAATATATGCAAGCAACTTGATGTAGAGCCTGACATTGGATCCATTCGCATAAAGCCAACCATGAATTTTAGTTACATCACATAGGTAATAATCACATAAAGTAAAATCAAGTGACTTCAGTGGATTAGAGACCAAAGCAATACACTAAATAAAGTAAACACAAGAAATTGAGATATGCATAATTTTAGAATAGGCCATAACCAAATCATATTACTATACTGGCAACTGATACATGTAATAAGGCAAAATAGCTCACAATCTTTTGCACAACAAAAGCAACATTTAAATCCTAATTCAATGAATAATAAACGCAGCACTATTAGCAGAGATTAACCATTAGAATCAAATGCAATTGGATCCAATAATCTAGATCCCTTGAGATTTACAAATGCCAATACAACAACAAAGAACATAAGAAGAAATAGCTACAGTGAAGGAACGAATCTAAACTTCAGCCAAGTTTCTTCCCAGAATCGAAATCAAGTTTGACAAGAAAGGCCCAAGATCCTAAACTTCAAAATTTTGTAGAACCCAAATCATAGAACCACAACCTAAACATTTCCAAAATTTCCCAAAGCTTTTGCACAGGAGTGGGACGAATGATGAGAAAAAAAATGAATTTATTCTCCTTCGCTCTGAATCAAATTTACCAAAAATTTTTTACAAACTGAATCGAATCAGCAACAGGAGGAGAATAAAAATGCTAAGAGGATTTACCTTTCTCTTCTTTTCCTTCTCTCTTCCTAGTCGTTGCTTTCCTTTTTTCGCTCAATCTTTCCACTTCTCTGCTACTGTCTTTGTATTTTTGGCTCTCTAACTCCTCATTCTTTTCAGTCTCTTGCTTTCTTCAACTGCTCTCATTTTCCCTCTTTTGATTTGTTCTCCAGCATAAAAATGCATTCTTATTTCGTCTCCTTTCTTTCTCCGATCTGCCGTGTCTCCATGCTCACCCATGACTTTTGATCTGCAGCGTCTCGTCCCTATGCTTTGTTGCTAGTATTCGAATACCATCAATTAGAAGTGGTAAATCAAGTCTAAATCCTAGCCGTTGCTTCATTCAATGATTTCAGTTTTGCCACGTTGCCCTTCAATAATAAAAACGCTCCGTTTTGGCTCACTTCAGAGGCACTGTATGGTTGGCTTAATTCAGAGGATCCATTCCCTGCCTCCTTAGCTCCAATGGTGATAACATGAGGTGCAAAAGTAAGTCCAGCTGAATTGCATTCACCTAGGAAGAAATAAATAAAAATAGCCATCAAGAGGAGATACATCACTAGCAAATGAAAAAATAAATAAATAAAAGCAGCAACAACAAATATCAACAAAAAAAAAATAGAAAAAGGAAAAAGTAGCACAATTGTATAATCAAAGCCATAAGAAAAATTATCAATCGAAGCTAGGTAGTAACTTGGCAAAAGTCATGATAAAATTATGTTACGATGCAAACTTCGCTCCCACACACCTTTGAATCTTTTGAAAATCAAATGAGTAGTGAATATGCTTTTATTTTAAAATGTATTAAACTTATCTAAACATTTTTATTTATTAATATTTATTTAAATGCAAATATTTTTTTGAAATTAAATTATTATTTATAAATTAATTAAATTAATTTTTTAAATATGTTCTTTGTTTTTTCATAATTTATCTTTTTAGATAAAATGATTTTATAATTTTTTTAAATTTATAAAATTGACTATTTTTTATTGATCAAATATATATTTAGTACTTATTATATTATATAAGTAATAAATGTAAAAATATTTTGATCAAAATAAATTTACAATTGTAAATTATTTTTTTATAAATAAAATAGTATAACACTTATTTTGGTTTTAGGAAAAAATAAATTTATTTTTTAAAATAAAAAATTATATAATATGAACATCTCTAAAAAAAATGTAATATATTTTATTT
The DNA here is from genome assembly GCA_026724425.1 of Erythrophleum ivorense. Classification (NCBI taxonomy): domain Eukaryota; kingdom Viridiplantae; phylum Streptophyta; class Magnoliopsida; order Fabales; family Fabaceae; genus Erythrophleum; species Erythrophleum ivorense. Next base: position 39,281,374 of record JAIUCV010000004.1, on the reverse strand, counting down.
ATAATTGTTAAATTATTAAATTGAAAGAAAAAAAATTAAGTCCAGTTAGGGAGGTGAAAATGCTCCTATCAATTATTGTAGATAATAACTTTGGGTTTCCGGGTCTGCTTCGTCGGTTCATAATCAATCAGTGACGGTTCGTATCATTCGGGTAGGGTCCTCTGCAATGCAAATGCGAACCCTATTTGTTTGAGGTAATAGCGTTTATGAAGTGAGGGCGAATTTCATTTGAAGTACGAATCACGAGGATCAATAATTCAGTTCTTGCATTTGTTTTGCAATTTTCGTGGTTAAAGGCTTCAGTCGAAGATTTTTCTTTGCCTCTTCCTTCCTTTACGATATACTCTCTTCAAAGAATAGAAAATGGATGCCCAAGCCCAGAAGAAGGCATTATTTCGTGCTAAATTGAATGCCCAGAAGAAGGAAAAGCGCATAGAATCCCCTCTTGTAAGGTTGGTGTACTCCTGTCATCTCTTATGATGGTTTTTATTTGCTCTTTCATTCATATATTTCGTTTTAACAAGCTGTGGACAAGTTTGCATCTAGGATTGCTAGCCATCATACTTATTTAGTTATGGATTCTCTCTCTAAATAGTTTTCATATTCTTCACCAACAACTAGGCCCCCTCATCGGACAAGAAATCCTTCTCTTTTGTTTTTTGGATTTTTCTGTTAATTTGTACTCTACTAGCTGCTCTTTTTTGTTTTTGGGGGGAACCATATAAAATGCCGAGAGTCACTCCTATGCATCTAATTATAGCTGGTCATCTGTTTGTCTCTAATTATCACACATGCACAGAGCCAAGAAAGCAAGAGCTCCCAGTCATGACTGGATGTAATATCATTATCCTTTCAAGAACTTTCTGAATGTGTGTCTTTATGTGGATATTCAAACAGGTATAATGAATTTGATCAGCCGGTCTGCCGGGTTTGTGATGTTGTTCTGAAGCATGAATCTAATTGGGATGCACACCAAGTTTCTCGTAAGCACCGTGAGGTGATGATATCTTACAATCTCGTTTATGTTATGCATAGCTTGTTACGTGTCTAAACATCACCCACGCTTGCTTTGTACAATTGTACAGACAAGAGCTTATGTTTACGAGGTCTTATCATGGTCTATTTTCCTTTCCCTTTGTTTCACATTTAACTTATTTTTCCTCACGTGGGCTTAACGGAATAAGTCTGATAGTTTGTTCTTTTTCTCTTTTAACAGGCAATAAGTAATCTTAAAGCTAATGCAGCTGGATTAGCCCAACAAAATCATGCAAAGCCTGTTACAGATACCAAGCTGCCTAAACCTAAACCCGAGTACTCTTCAAAATCACAATCTAAAATGCCCAATCATTCACAAGAATCACCTAAACCTCCACCATCATCTATGCTTCCACCAGATTTTTTCGATGACAATGATGCTAGCATGCCAACGTCGGGTAAGGATTTAGTTTAGACAAATGAAGCTGTATATTTAAACACTCTTGCTCATGCAAACATACACAAACCCCATAGAGACACAAATATCTATATTATTATACTTATCATGTTCATTTACACTGCATATTATTAATATAAGACGCCTGTTTGCTTGGAATACAGAGAATTGCAAAATAAGTCCTTTTGTACAAAAGATTATACAGTTAGCAGTATCCTGCTCCAGTTATTTTGACTTCTCTTCATGGATTATTATCTTTCATGAATCTCTACTTGCTATGTCTTGAGAATATTGGGACTTTTGAAAATGGAATCAACAACTTTGGGTGCTTGTTCATGTTTAATATATTTTACTAAAATTTGTTACTTGCACAAAAGCCCTTCTTGTTTCTTGATTTTGGTTACATACTACACCATTCCACGTATGATTGGAAGAGTGCTCTATACTTAGTATTTATCAGTGATGTAGATTGTGTTTTTGTTAGTAAATAATACTTCCAGCATGTTAGGAAAAGGATGAAGCAACTCTGGTCCTTCTAATTTTCTGCGTCAATGATGTAAGACTAAAGGAATGAACTGTTGAAATCAATTATAAAAAGTACTTCATTTATGAATGCACAGATAACTTTAAGAAGAAAAAAAAAAGAAAAGCTTGCTCAGAAACTCTTTCAATTCCATGCAACCCAATTTGTAATATGCTAATATCGTACAGTTTGCAATGATTTGCTATAATTACCGAAGAAGTATATAACTTCTGATTTCTTGAATGCTGGATATGGCATGCCCTTTTGTTGACTGTTGTAAAAGATTCTTTCCACCTATATTTATATTATTGAAAGATAAATATATTATTGAAAAATGAAGGACTAAACCAAATATATTATTGAAAGGCTCGATGCCGGTGTATATAACATTGATCTTTCCACCTTTCTTTATACTAATCGTCTAATACTATAACCACAGCCAGATACTTATACCTTTTACATTAGATGTGCTACTATTTTGGGTCCATCATACAACAGGATGGGGAAATAGAGGAAGATGTAAACTATAGGATTCAAGTGGGGTGGATGAAATAGAGGAATGCTTTGAGAGTTATTACAAATAGAAGAGTACCACTCAAATTTAAAAATAAATTTTATCGCACAGTTGTAAGACTAACAATGCTATATGGGATTGAGTGTAGGGCAATAAAAACCAATAAGAGAATAAGTTCAATGTTGTAGAGATGAGAATGTTGCGTTGGATGAGTGGACATACCAAACAAGATAGAATTAAAAATAAATATATTAAAAAAAAGTTGGGGTCGCACTTATTGTAGAAAAGATGGTAAAATCGTGTCTTTGATGGATTGGACATGTGTGTAGAAAACTTATAGAAGCCCTAATAAGAAGGTTAGATTAGATGGAGAGTAGTTTAATAATTAGAGGTAAAGAGAGACTACGAAAAATTATAGGCGAAATTATTAAAAAAGATTTAGACTTAAATGGTTTATCTAAAAACATTTATGATAGAACTTTATGGCATCGATTGATCTATGTAGCCGATCTCACTTGGTAGGAAAAAGGCTTATTTGTTGTTGTTGTAGTACCTCCTAATAGAAATTGTAATGCTCAAAATGTGATCTTTCATGAGCTTGTACTTATATCCCATTTGTGTTTTAGAATACCTATGGCCTTCTTTCTGTTGCTTAATGTATTTTGATGACACTGTTTGTGACACTTTTGTTCACTTGGCTGTTTGTTTCATAAGTGGTGGTTGAAGATAATTTTTGCTGAAGACTTTAATGCGTTGTTTACTGGCAGAAAAGGACTTGTTCCAGTTGGTGGACCCTGATTCAGATAAAAGAACAGGGATTTCTGCTCAGAGTCAGATGTTAAACATGGAGATGGCAAAAGGTGATTTGCAGAGAAATAATGCAGCGCATGCTAAGGGAAGTCAAGCAGCAATGGAGATTAGGCAGACATCAGTTAAGACTGTTGATACAGAAGTCAAGCAAGTAAAAGGTGTTCTTCCTGAAGGCTTTTTTGATAACAAGGAGGCTGACTTGCGCGCTCGTGGCATAAAACCTGTTAAGCCTGATGTCAAGTAGGTTCCTGCTTCATGATGTCTTTGCATTTGTGCTACTATATTATTTGTTACCTTTCCATTGAAACATGATAATAATTGTTATATTTTAATTTTTCGCCTACCTTGTTATCATTTAGTTTTGTTTTAGTCTCATTAATTAGAGGCTTCCTATGGTGCAGTTGCTTGCATAAAAGAAAGAATGGAAGAATAAATGTACTAGTCTGAACGTTGATAGAAGCACTAATTTGAAATTAAAGGAGGGAAGTGGTATGCAAAATGATTAGAGGTAGCTTGGAAAAACAACTTTGAAGAAAAGGAGGTTTAAGGTCCATGAAAGTCCTAATTTCTTTTAGGCTAAATTGCAAATAGCCTGCCTCAACTTTGGCCTTATGGCAAATGATTTCTTATTTTAATTTTGTCAATTAACCCACTTAAACTTTTAACATGTGACACATAGCCCCTTTCATCTAAAATGTCACAATTTATGAACATTTATTATAAGATTGTATAAAATTATTGAATTGAAAGAAATCTTGCCTAAGAACATGCCAGCTTATATGAAAATTTACCAAATTCCATGTTTAATTTATCCATTTTCCTTACTTTTACCTTTTAGTGTTTGGAAGGGTTCATTTGCCACATGTTAAAAGTTCAAGGGGTTAGTTGCTAAAATTGAAATCACTGAGAGTCATTTGCTGAAAGATCATAGTTGAAGGGGTTATCTACATTTTTGTCTTCCTTTTATTGTTTTCTTTGTTGTTTTACCTTGGAACCCATAATCATTCAAAGTAGTGCTATTATTACATTCCCAATAACAATTCTGGAATATGGTAGGTAGATGAATTCGCTGCTACCTTGGGGATTTTGTTGGTTCCATATTTTGGAGTGGTCAGGGTTCGAAGACAATCTTAAGTTTTATTATTTGATTAATAGATTTTCTCGAAGGAACTAAAGGATATTGTCTGTTACGGTGATGCCATGTGAAAAGAAGAACCTCAAGCATCAATTTGTTGGCCGATTGCCTAATACTAGCTCTGTTGAGCAGAATGCCTGTAGCTAGGCTGCTCCACTGTAACAGGTAACACATGGGATACATCATGGTCAGAAAGTGTTGGAGAAGGTTGAGGCAGTCACATTGTAAATAGGTCCTAACTGGCAACAGGAACTGAAAACCGTGTCTTTAATGTTGGCAAGTATTGTTGTAAAGGATGGTGACTTCTGAACTTGCTATGAAGGCTGGCAGAGCTGTTTGTGGAAACTTTAAGGCAAAACAAGGTTATGGAAAATGGGAATTAAGATAATGATTTAAAATGCTTTTCAAGTACCCAAATCAATAAGTCACAGAAGCATAACCCGATGTATTTTCTAGTCATGATTTCATTCAACCCCATGTTCTTGAAGCGGAAGGTTCCCATTTTGGACCATATGTTGCTTTTGTGCATGCTCTAAGGTTCTAGTATGATTTAAACGCTGGTCACTGTCAATCTACGCCCATTCAGAGTTTCCAACCTTTTTCGCTGGAACCTTTTCACGGCCCTTTTGATTAAGAAATTGGAGGCAATTTAATAATAAGATGGGCGAGTTCCATGCTATCACATGGTATTTTGATTGTCAGTGCTGTATTTACAAGTTCCCTGGTGAAATCTTGGTTCTGTAAAATACATACATACATATATATCTATCTATATATGTATGTATTCTCAAATCTATGGCGGAATATGCTATTACTCATCTTTTAAATTATTAAATGCGTTGTGTACTATTTTCCTGAATTGTTCAAGAGATTGGAACATAGAATGATATTGAATTTTGCTAAATCCTCTATTAGGGACGAGTACAAGGAATTCGAAAAGTTGATTCAAGAGGACTTGCAGGAGGTGGATGACCGGTTGGAAGAAGAAGAGGTGATGATTGTTATATCCTTCTTGCTCTATTTCTAATTATTATTCATTTGCCCTTGAGATGTGTAAGCACTACAAACATGCAAAATGATCTATCTGTCATTATGAATGCAGATTGATGCTGCTGAAACGATTGAAGAAGCTGAATCTGTAGAGCAAAAGTATGCTTATAGTGTGTTTGGTTCAGCTTTTTTTTCACTCAAACCATGGTTTTGGCCAAAGCAACAAGTTATAACTTTTGGCCAAAACCATGGTTTGGATGAAAAAAAAAGCTGAACCAAACATGCTATAGCCGTCTGATACTTCACAAACCCTATTTTCTTGGTTCATCTTGTTCTGATCTCCATCCTCTACTAAATCTCTATCCTATCCTCTTACTTTTTTATAGGAACTACAGGGAGAAAGTGGAAATGTTGAGGAAGAAGAGATTGGAGATGAAGGCTGCTAAGCCTGCAAAGCGTAGCAAAACTTCTGAGGTTGTAATGGAGTCTAGACATGAAGTGCCGTCAAGTGACGATGACAGTGATGATAATTTTGCTGTGGACTGGAGAGCACAACACATGTGAATACTTCCCAACTTAACACCTATATTCAGAAAAAGTATCACGGGTCTTGCTTTGAACATATATTCTTAGCTTTAAATGAGAATTAGACCCACTTGTTATGGTGATTTCCTCATCTTCATTTGTGCTATGAAAAGAGATGAAAATTTTGACTTAAAAATATGTATGTGTGCATGCGCTATAAAAAGAGATGAAAATTTTGTCGAAAAAATGTGTATGTGTGCGCGTTCGAGCATGCTGGTTATGGTGATTTGACTAAAAAATACGCGCGTTAGGGTGATTTGCCTTATCTTCATTTGTGCCATGGAAAGAGATGAAAATTTTGTCTAAAAAATAGTGTGGGTGCCCTTTGAAAAGAGATGAAAAATTTGTCTAAAAAATGTGTGCGCGTGCAGCGGGCGTGCCTGGGCAAGCAGGGCAGGCGGGCGTCCGTATGTCCGTTTGTCTGTGCACGTAGTGCTCGCTATGAAAATAAGTGGATGTTTTAATTTTTTTTAAAACAGTTTTTATTAATTATTCTTATCATTTAGAGTTGATATATCAAATTTGTAATTAAGTATTTGAATTTTAGAAAATATTTTGTTATATTTTAAATTTAATATATTGAAGGTATAATCAAGCCTTAATTTGGACTGGCGAAAAAAAAGAAGCCCTAATTTAGAAGTTCCTTGTTACATTATAAAATTGGTGTATTAATATTATAACTAAACTTCAATTCTCTCAATCTTGGCTAATTAATTAAACAAGAAATAATTAGCTAGAACGCAATTCGCAATAATGGTAAGGCTAATTGATTTAACAAAAATTGTGAGTGACGTGGCCGCTTTTAAGGATACAACTTTGATATACAAATTAATTTCATTTTGAATTGTATAATAATATTTTATGAGTTTGTGTTTAAGAATATGGTATATAGACACATCCACACAAAAGCATCTCTTGATTTTGATCAATAAATAATGAAAAAAAAACTTACCAAACAAGTCATTAAATCTTATCATCGCTTACTTTTACATCCTATGATTAATAGATTTAATTCTTTTAAAAGACAAATTAATCATCATGTCATTGGACCCATGCTAAAACATAAGGGAAAGAGACATAACTTGATAGTTAAAATGTATAGAATCTTCTTAAACTTTGAATCATGTACAAATAATTCTCATGATAATGAATATTGTTATGGTGGTTAAATTTTATAATCTAATCAATTGCTACACCACGTGATTAGTAGATATAAATTTTTTTCAAAGACAAAATTTTCAACAAGTCATTAGACTTGTGCTACTAAATAGGGGGAGGAAACATAATTTAATGGCTAAAATGCACAAAATCTCCAATAAAATTTAAATTATATGCAGATAACATTAAAATATCAAAACTTAATAATAAATTTTCCTAAACTTTCAAATTTTTGGTAAGTAAGCTAGTAGTGTATGATAGGTCTTGATTTACTTTATTTTGATATTCTTCGCATGACAGTTAAGGGAAGCTGTAGTTAGGTCCATGGGTCATGTTATGCATGTCATTAGGGTATTGGACTTCTATTAGTGGAACTTCACTAGTTTTCAAACTAAAAGCTTGGTAAAGTATGAAAACTTTTGTGATAATTTGGTATGTAAGGTAGATTTGTCTAAAGGATACAAATTAAGATGTTACCTAGCTAGCTTGAAAAAAGAAAAAGATGTGGGCATGAAATGCTTTCACCCCAACATGCTTTTAGATGCTACAAGGTTTGACAAACTACAAGAAATGTATATGAGGCATGATGAATAAGGGAAGTAGGAACTTAAAATGGAACAACAATTTTAGAATGAATAGTATGATTAGTTGAGCACGAAATAGCAATAAAAAATTTGCCAAAAGTGGCTCATGAAAAGGAGGGAAGGCAAGAGGCTTTAATGGAGACAATAACCAAAGGATAATTTTAGGAAGCCTAATGTGAAGTTTCAATTTCAATTAAGATTGACACCTGCTGAAGTGGAGGAACATAGAAATAAAAGTTTATGCTACTTTTTATAGCGAGAAGTAGATGAAGATAAAGTAAAAGAATGAGAGAAGTAAGAGGGAAAAAATGGAGGTGATGCTACATAAGAAGTAATAGGGTTAGGAATTTCCTTAAATGCTTTAAATAGGACTTCCAACTATCTTACTATAAGGGTCAAAAGCATAGTAAGAAAACGAATGTTGCACATAATCATTGAATTAGGAGTACATATGATTTCCTTGATGAAAACTTCTACAAGGTAGTTTAATGGGAGACTTTTCTATAGAAATAGTAAATGTGATAGTTGCAAATGGGAGTAGAATTCAAGGGAAGAGGATGTGTGATATAGGTCACATAAGGACTTGAATTCAGCAATGATGTGCTCCTTATACCTTTAGTTGGTTGTGATGTGGTGTTAGGGATGCAATGGTTAAAAATGTTGGGAATAATAAAATGGGATTATCTTAACCTTACAATGGAGTTCACATTGCAAGACATAAGGATTAAAATCATAGCCTCTAAAGAACTAAAAACCAGAATCATGGAAGGTAAAAAATTACAATAACTAATAGCATCTGACCTTTTATATCTTTATGATGCAACTAGTTTCTTCACAATAAGAATCTTTATATTGCACTCTTAAGTTGAATGAAGAGTACATACTACCAACAGATAGTAATGCAATTATAATAGGATTTTACATATGTTTTTGAAAAGTTAAAATCATTACCACTTAGAGAAAAAGACATGGTTTTTAAATTACCTTGAAAGAAGGGGCACAACCAATCAATTAGAGACCTTACAAGTATTTGCCAGCACAAAAAGATGTAATTAAAAAGCTAGTAAAAGAAATGCTTAATGCAAGGGTTATCCAATATAGCTCTTTATCATTTGCATCTTTGATAGTGCTTGAAAAAGAAAAAAGATGGGAGCTAGCATATGTACATAGATTGCAAGGACTTAAATAAAAGCATAGTAAAGAATAGATTCCCATTCCATTGGAAGAAGAATTAATAGATGAATTAGGGGGAATTTCATTGTGTTCTAAGTTAGACCAATGATCAAGGCATCATCAAATATGTATGAAGGGAGAACACATAAAGAAGACAATTTTTTGCACTCATTCTTGGCATTATAAAATTTTAGTTATGCCTTTTAGGGCTAATAATGCCTCCATCAACATTTCAAAGTGCAATGAACACTATATTTGAAGAACATTTGAGAAGATTTATATTAGTATTATTTGATGATATACTAGTGTACAATAGCAATGAAGTGGAGCACTTGCAACATCTAAGAGAAAACTTGGAGATTTTGAAAAAGCACAATTTCTTTGTAAAGGGAAGTAAATGTGCATTTGCAACCAAGAGGGTTGAGTATTTAGGGCACTTCATCTTAGTTGAAGGAGTTGTAACTGACCTACAAAGGATCAAAGCAATTGTTGAATGGCCTTCTCCAAATTTAGTTAAACAATTGAAAGTTTTCTAGGCTTATCGGGCTATTACAAATGGTTTGTAAAAAATTATGATACTAATCTATTGAAGAGGGACTCATTTTATTAGAGTAAGGAGGAAGAAACTACATTTTAAGTCCTTAAACAAGCATAAGAGACAACATCAAGACTTGCAATTCCTAATCTTGAACAAATCTTTATAATTGAAATTAATACATGCAACATAGGCATAAGAGTGTGTTAATGCAAAGAAACCATCATATAGCCTTCATCATTAAGATCATTATAGTTTAAAGTGCTTTCTAGAACAGAGGTTATTTACTCTAACACAACATAATCAATAACAAAGCTAATGGGTTGAAGTATGAAATTTGCTATGAGAAAGGGAAAGAAAACATTATTGCAAATGCTTTGTCTTGGGCACATCATGGAGAATTAATTCATATCACAGTCTCTACTATATCAACAATACTATAAGATACAATTAAACAAGGATGGCAAGAAGAGTCATAAACTTAGTAGCTAATAAGGGAATTGTAGCAAGATAAAAACTCACACTCCAATTACAAATGAAATGGAGAAGTTTTAACAAGAAAAGAGAGAGTAGTAATGGGAAAGAAAGATGATATTAGAAACACGATGCTTTTATGGCTCTACTCTTCACCATAGGAAGGGCATTTAGGTGTGAAGACAACTTGTAAAAGAGTTTAAGATATATTTCACTAAAATGGAATGATTAATGACACTAAAAAATTCATTGATACCTGTGAGATGCCTAAGATTTAAGTATGACAGAGTCTAAAATGAAGGCTTACTTCAACCACTACCTATTCCTAACAGAGGATGGCATAGTTTAGCAATGGATTTTATAGAGCATCTACTTATATCAACTAGGAAGAAAACTATTTAGGTTATAATAGATAGATTGAGCAAGTATGTTTACTTCTTGGCTTTGGCATATTCTCTCACAACCACTCAATTAGCACACGTGTCTTTGGATCATATTTATAAACTTTATGGGGCACCTATCATTGATGATACGAACCCTTTGTTTATTAATAAATTTTGGCATGAGTTTCTTGAGGAATAAGTAGAGCTGTACATGGGTAGGGTCGGGCCAAACATCTAATCGGCCCGATGCCCTACCCGATTAAGACATCAGGCTTGTTTTTATACCCATGGTTTGGTTCGGCCCAAACAAGCTCAATTCTAGGGTGGGTTAGGGTGGCCCATGCTTTTTTTTAATGAATTAATACTTGTAATATAAAAATATCTTTTTACATACTCATAGATATATATTTTAAAATAATAAACCTTTAGAACTCTTATATTTTTATCAGTAATAAAAAAATAGTCTAGTATTATCAAACAAAATATAAGTTATACTAGCATAATTAATCTTAAGTAAATATGTGTATTTTCATTATTTAACAAAAGAAATACCAGTAAGTATACATATAATGATGAAAACAATTAAGAAGTAGGAAAAGTTTGCATAGGAAATAAAAACTGCAATATATAAAGAAAATCAGAATTAAATATATATTAAGGCAGGTTAGGCAGAATATGCTTCACCCGTAGCTCGACCCAACTTAATATAGTTTTGTTTAAAGTTCTATCTAATTATATTTTTGGCCCGGCCATATTAAATTGGGTTAGAGCAGGCCCCTAGGGCGTATCGAGCCAATGAATACCTCTAAGAATAAGGAATCACTTAAGGTCTATCTTTAACTTACCATCCATAGGTAGATGACCAAAATAAAGGGTTTAATAGATGTCTCAAAGGCTACTTAAGCAACTTAGTATGACAGAAGCCTCAAAGGTAGAGTAAATAGATATCTTTTGCCAAATGGTGTTGAATACCACTTATCATTTGGCCATCAACACCACCCCTTATGAAGTTGTTTATGGACAACCTTCTTCCACTGCTTATTCGTTACACATCTTATGACTTAATAGTAGATTTGATAGATAAAAGCTTTACAGCTAGAGAATAAATGATCCATAGCCATAAGAGCCATTTGACAAATGTTGTCAATTTGATGAAACAAGAAGATGAAAAAAATCATTCGCAAAGGGGTTTTTGAATAGGGGATTGGGCTTTTATGAAGTTACAACCTTACAAGATACAATTAGGGAAAGAATTTGTGTAGAGAAACTAAGTCTATAATATTATAGTCCATATTAAGTCATTGCTAAAGTTCGACCAATAGTTTACACACTATAATTACCACCCTCATCATAAATTCATCTTTTATTTCATGTTTTGATGCTAAAGAGGTGTCTTGATCATGCAATACCAGCTCTTAATTTGCTTGACTCATGGTACCTTTTGACAAGAGTTAGAGAACTTAAGGCTATTTTAGATAGGAGAATGATTCAAAGAAGAGGCCAAGTTGTTACAAAGGTATTAATCAAGTGGAGGCAAGGATGTATCTTGGATAAACTATTGGGGGTCAAAAATTAAGAAATGTTAACATGTTCATATATATAAAAAGGTCATGCTAAAATTACATATGTGAGATGCCTTTTTGTAATTTATTGACTAAGTACAACCTTCTTTCATGTTATAAAATTAATTGATAATTGAGTTTGTGTTAAAATTTTCAATAATAAAATTTGACGCTAAGAATCCTCTAGAGGATTAACAATCAAACCAAAGCTTAGTTCAATATTTTGATGTGGATTCAATTATTTGAAAAGTATTATCAAATATCAAAATTTTAAATGTAGAAATTGATATGAAAGAATATGCTCATCAATTAAAAAAATTAATATATAATCTTTTTTGTCCAAGAAATTTACTACCTATCCAAAAAAAAAAAGGACTTAAACATTTACCTTAATAAATTATATATACCATTTAAAACATTTTACTATCAATAAGGATTAGTTCAATTAATAAATCTAAATTATGTCAATCAAAAGACTAATGATTTATTAGTTGTGATGCTCTTACTCTATAAAGCAAGAATGATCTCTTAAAAATCTAATGCATATTGCCCTTCTTTAAATTGAATAACTAATTACTACAATTAATGGGTTGGACCAAGTTTGAACATAGAGCTTCACCCTTATGAACTTTTGTTGTTTAGCCTATAATGAAGCAATATAAATAAACATAAGAGTAGCTATCCAAATTACACTTATAATTATTAGAAATGGCTAAACTAGGTTTCTCTATTAGGCCTATTACTTCTTTTTATACATTAAAAAAAATGACAACTACAAACAAACATTATAAGAAACTATACTAAAAAAATTAATGCCTTCTTTACATTATTTGTGAATAGACAATTTAATATGATCTAGCAAAGTCAAGATTTAAACAACAACAAGCAAACAAGAGGCTCAATTGTTGAATACACTTGCAAAGGTATTGTAAATCTGCTGATAATTGAAAATTAGCCTGCAACAAGTTGTAATGAGAAGTAATAAACACAAAATAACCAAAGGATATGTTTGAGGATTCTGAACAAGCTCTTCTTGAAGAATAAACAAGAATGCATGTCAGATGGCATAAAAAAAGATCTTAGTCCTTGATTGATGTAATTTCTTAGACCAACACCATTTCTAAAAGATAGTATTTCCAAACTAATATGAAAAAAAGACATAGTGCTTTTTCTGTCTAGTATTATGCAAAGCAAAGTAAAATAACACTTGCCAACCTTCATATTCATGTAAAAGGCCAACAATTAGAAGTTGAGGGAAATGAGAAATTCATAGGAGGCTTCAATTAATCCATATGTTGGAATTGTCATAAAAGACGAGATAACTTATGAATAGCAAAAGTATGAGAAAGCCAAGGATCTTAAAAAACTTTGCAGTTGCAAGAAAAACATGTAATAGAACATCAAGAGTTGATAGCCATGGAAGGAAGAATTTTAACTGATTGTGGGTGCCGAAACCTTTATAGAACATCAGGAGTTAATAGCCATGGAAGGAAGAATTTTAACCAATCTATACATATAATATATGAGGTGAAGTTGTTTTGAAAGGAAGATGAAAAAATGATTTTATAGTCCTTTATTAGTAGGATTTATGATGAAATAATCCTCCTTCAGTAGCATTAATCATGTATATAGGAAGGTGCCCCATATGGAACAAATTCAAATGCAATAATAAATAATGGTAATATATCCAAGAACATCTTCATGCGATAATTAAGTGATGCATCAAATACATGCAAAGAAAGAGTAACTATGTTTATTTATGACAAAATACAAATAAGAACAAAAGTATATAGAATAATTTGTCTATTGATTAATTCCTTGCAAATCAATTATAAGGTATTTATTTGAAAGTTAGAAAATCTTAATCAACTTTAATAAACAAGGAAATATCTTGTGAACAACTAAATAAAAAAGGAAATAGACTAATGCTCTAAAATAAGAAAAAAATTTTAAAATAGAAAATAATTAAGCAATCCTAAAATATGAAAAAATGAGGGATTTTAGAGTTCAAAAGAATCCCAATTAAATAAATATGGGCCAAAGCTTTAACTAAGTCAAAAGTTATGACCTCCTTAAGATTTGCTGATTACTAGGCCTTTTAAGCCTTATGTTTGGACTTTTGTTGCTTGGCTTAATCTATAAGCTTTTCAATTAAACGCTTTGCATCATTATATGAGTGTTAAAGTAAAAGATAATCTTATATATTTTTGAAATATATATATATATATATTATATTATAGAAAAGTATACTTTATTTATCCCTGGTATAATTTTATGACTTTAATTATAAGGCGTTGCTAGGATTAAGGTGATATTTTAAAGTTCAAATAATTAGTTTAATTTTAATTAGTTTCAAAATTTTATAAAAATATTAAGGTTAGAATAAGTGAGAAAAAGTAACAATAAGCAATAATTATTTGCTTATTGAGATATATAAGACAAATGAATCTAGATCCTCTAAAGTAAGAGCACTGTAAAGCGTTTTTGCAATAGAGAGAGATATATATAAAAAAAAAAAAGAGAGAGTAAGAGAAAATAGAGAAAGTAGACCTATGCACTCTCACTTTTTGTGCCACTCTTTTTTTATTTTAAAAATACTTTATACTTTAACATATCCAAATTCTAAGATGAAACGACACACATATTGGCTAGTACACCCATTATCAAACTCAAAGTGACTAGTCATTACCTTCTTAACATGTCTTTACTTTTTGGGGCGGCTACAACTAATTTTAATTCTCATAAATAGTATAAAAAAACATTGAAATTAATGTTTTTAAAATTAGATTAATTATTAAATCAATGAAGATAGTGATTTGCGGTTTATTGTTCAATTGTGATTAAATGAATAATAATTAAATATATATTTTTAAAATTTTATATATTAAAATCTTAATGTAACAAATAAATATTCATATATTTTAAATAATTGAAAAGTTATTTTTTAATTGAAAAACAAAAACTAAGAATGATTAAAAGTTAAAAGTATTTAATATATAACTTTTAGAATTTTCAAATTATATTAAGATTTTATTTATCATTAAAAAATAATAAAACCAAAAGGAAAATGACGATTTTGGCCAAACACATTAATATTTAAAAGAAATCCTACTAGGAGAGCATAATTGAGAAAGTATTGAAAATAGTTAAGTAACCACACATTTTATTTTTCTTATATTCTTTTTCTTTTTTTTTTAAATTTTTTTATATTTCAACCTCTTCTTTCTTCTAATGTCATTTATTTTTAATTTTTAAATTTATTCAAGATAAAGTATTTTATTATATAAAAAATCTTAGTAAAAAAATTCAATAACTAGTTCAACTGATTTTTAATTGGTTCAATTGCTTTTTATAGGCTCTTTGAGTAATCGAATTTTTAAGCTAATCAGATCAAACTAGAGATTGGTTTTTAGTTCAATCAATCAAATCGACCAATCTAGTTTGATTTTAAAAATAATGATTGAAAGTTAACTATATGTAAAGAGCTTTTAATTTAGATGAATATCACTATATTATCAAATTCTTTAAACAAATATTAATAAAAATGGAAAAAAAATCAAACACAACTATATAATTAAAGAGTAAATTATACAAACTTCTTCTAAATCATACTAAAATTATATTGATTTCTTTTCTACTTTCAAAATATATACTTTAATCAAAATTTGAATTTTTCATATTAAAATACTTTCTATTAATCTAAATGTATACATATCTATTATATCTAAATATGAACAAATAAAAATTAAAAAGAGTAAATTTTATTTTCAAATGAATAGATAAAAATAAAAAAATAGAAGATTTTGATTTCATTAAATTGAACGAAAACATTATGTATTCAAGTTAATAGAGAATATTTTACTTTAAAAAAATTAAAATTAGACTAAAAGTATAACATAACTTTTATTCTTAAAATGGTTTGTGTATATTTTAAAAATAGAAGAGAGACCCATATAATTTTAGCAAAAATTAATGAAGGTAGTATAATTTATTCAGAACTAGAATATTGTCTCTAAATATGTGTTATGTTTTTTATGTTAAGATTGATAATGAATAATTTAAACAATTAATATTTATCTTTTTTTTATGAACAAATGATCTATTTTATTTTTATTAATGGTTTAATAAATTTATAGTATGTATAACTTTTAAAAGTTAGCATTCATCTTATTAATAATGCACGTATAGCAGATTTAAAGTACACTTATCATTGACTTTTATAATATACGTATGATTTAATGCACATATTAATATATTAACATATAATGTTCTTATCTTATTAAAAAAAATCTCATACTACTCAAAAGATATGGAGATTTTAAATCTTTAAAAGAAAAATTAATTAATTGATCTATATAATTTATTTTTGTTTATAAAATCCTAATAATTTTTAATAATTTCAGTGTTAAATTTTACACTTTGCAAATATTAAAATTTTATTCCCTATCATATCAACATGGCACAATGATATTAATTTTTGGTTGAGGTGGCAAACAACTTATACCCACGATTGCCACATGTGCAACAAGCTTTTGACTCAACATAAATGAGGGTAGAGAGAGAAATGCATAGGCAAGAATCGATGTTGGGAGGGAGAGAAACACAAAGGCTGCTACTCTCCTCTTCAGTGAATAGATCATATACGAATCTAAAAGGTGCACATTGTTGAATGGTCTAATTTTTTTAATTTTGATATTTTTTTAAAGGATACAAAATATAACATAAAGATAATTTTTTAATTATCAATTAAAAAAATGATGTTTAATTAAAAATAAAATAAAATTATGAAATCTAGACTATGACATGCACTTGCTCTGAATTGGCAAAGGATCCGCGAATTCCTCCTCTTCGATTTCCTCTTCTCTTCATCTTTAGGAGCAGATGACTACACAAAAATCTAAAAATACGTGTAGGTAGAATCGTTGTCCTTTGTTTTTGGAGCCATGCTCAGATAACAGTTTTCATTTATGAATATGAAGAGTTTTTTTGTATCTATCTTTCAAATTAGTTTCTGAAAATCTCTTTTGTTCAAATTCAGCAGGTGTGATACTCCTTGATTTTTTAAAATACAGTAAATAGGATTTTGTTTTATTTTTATCGATGTTGGTGAAAAAAACAAATTAAAGAGCTGATTGAGAAGAGGCCAAACAGAGTTAGTGTAATCGCAAAAATTATTCAAGGACAGGTAAATGTATGTAATAAACATTAATGTCTTCTCACTCATTGCACTGTCCACATGAACCTAAAGCTTTGAAAGATAAATAAGAAGAACAAAATTGTTTTGGTCCAATAAATTGCGCCCCATTTTCAGATGAAGTCCCAAAAGCAAAATCAAAATGGGAAGGAGTGCCATTCATTTTCTCTAATTTAAGCAAATGGTGGACACTCAGTGGTAATATGTGTTTTTTTCCTTATACATTCACATTTAACTTCATGCGTTTGAAATTTCTAATTCTAGTTTCAATTATTATACTTGATACCAAGTTGCCTAAGCCTAAACCAGAGTATTCTTTAGAATCACAATCTAAAATGCCCAATGTGAACACCATATTTTGTCCGGGTATACTCTAAAAATAATAATAAAATTAAACTAATAAAAAAAATAAAAATAAAAGAATCAAACAAGTCTTTTTAGTTTAATAAGCTCAAGGAAAAAATCAAAGGAGAAAGAACTCAAAAAAAAAATTAAAAAAAAAATAAAAGCCCATTAATCCAAAATTAAAACAAAAAAAGGAAAATCAAAGAGGGAGTAACAAAAATCCAAAAAAAAGAATGAAATTAAAATAATAATAATAATAATAATAATAATAATAATAATAATAAGGAGAAAGAAACAAAAAAAAAGAGACAAGAAAAAGAAAAGAAAAAATGCATTAAAAAGGAAAAAAAGAGAGTAAAATGCCACAAAAGAAAAAGAAAAAAAAAAGAGGCTAAAAGCAAATAAAAAAATCACCCAAAAAAATAACTAAAAGAATAATAATTAAAAAAATTCATTAAAAAAAGGATTGCAAAAAAAAAACAAAATAATATATATTAGAAAAGGGGAACCCAAAACAAAAACAAAAAAAAAATTAATTAAGATTTTGGGGCCTAATCTAGGAGAGCTTAAAATATATATATATATAATAGAGAAAGAAAGAAGACAGTCTAATTCTCCTAAATCTTATTGGCCCAATACTAAAATTAGAAAAGAAAAATGAAGGCCCATTCCAAAAATTTGCCTAAGTTGGAAAGAAAAAACGGACCAAAAAAGAAAAAAACAATCTGCAAAGATGAAGCCCAATCTAAAAAAAAAAGAGTTGGCAAAAGCGAAGCCCAATCTAAAGCCCAATTACTAAAAGAAAAAAAGAAAAAAAAATAGCAACCCAACCCGAATCCATTTCAAACCTTACCCGCATCTCTAGCCCGGGTCTCTCTCTCACAGCCTCACACTCACGCCCTTTTCACGTGTGAGACTCCTAGACAGCCACGACGGACACAGACGCACAAAAAAGGACAGACACAGACGCATAAGAAAAGAAAACATAGAGACGCACTAGGGCAACAGACGCAGGGGCACAGGATACGGAGAGGCGCAGAGGGCAAGAGAAGGTGGAGCAGGGGTCTGATAGACAAAGAAAAGGGGGGCAAAGCGAGAGGTTGAGGGGGAATTTCTGATTCAAGGGCAAAAAAAAGGCGACAGACTTTGAGAGAGAAAGGAGGGAGCAGGAGAAAAGAAAAAAAAAACGCAACAAGCGAGAGGGGGCATCTGGGTAGAAAAGGAGACGGGGAAGAACAGAGGAGGGGTCAGATGGAGGGGGATTTTCTTTTTCAAAAAAGATGGGAGAGGCGAAAGAGACTGGGTGAGAGTTTTTTTTTTTTTTCGGATTAGAGAGGCTAAGTGAGAGAGCGCGAGAGAGGCGGAGAAGGCGAGACTCGAGGGAGTTTTCCCGAGTCAAAAAAAAAAGGAGGAGAGACTGTGAGGTCGCCTAAGGGAGGAGGCCCTCCGATTTGGGGGGAGATCGAAGTTGGGGGAAGGAGACCGAGAGGCGAAGAATTGAGGGAGAGAAAATGGGAGAAGGAGAGGGAGAGATTGAGAGGAAAAGAGAGACAGGGGGTCTGAGACAGAAACGGAGAATGAGAAATTAAGGAAGAAAGAGGCTGAGAGAGAGGAGCAAAGAGCTGAGATTTATTGAGAAAGAGAGAAAGAGGAAGAAACTTAAGAATCGAAGTTGAAGGTTTGAAGAGATTCGAAGACAGAGATGAAAGTCGTGTTGAATAGGAATAACAGATCTGATTTCCCCTTTGAGATATCCAAGCGTTCAAAGCTGTGCCAGAGGTAAGTCATGTCCTGCCATTTGCTTTGTTTCGATAGGAATGAACATATGCATATTGCTGCTTCAAGAAATTTCTACTTCTGATAATTTGTTCCACCTCAAACGAATCCCTATATGATTGGGTTAGTGATTTTGAAATGTCAGGAAGCTTCCCTCGTTGAGATTTCCTGAAAAGATTTGTTTAATTTGGCCTACATAGTGTTCTGTATCTCAAATGCGTGTTTGTTTCTTCCTCTTGCTTTTTAGTATGAGGTTTTGTGTCCCAAATGCCTTACTGTAAGGACTATTGTGTTTGGTACATTCTGGTTCAATTGTGGATCTGTATATTGAATGGAATCCATGCTTGCTTGAAATGCAACTCTGTCTCTGAGGTGAAATTGGTTCAAGTCTGGGCCTATAATTTCTGTTGTTGTGTGTTGTTACTAGAAGGAAATTTAAATTAATTTGCTTTGTCAAATAAAGATAAGTTTGATTTATGCATTCTTTTGTCTTGTATGTGTTATGCCTCTGCATTTAATCAGATTAGAGTGCTATTATGCTTCTTAGTTGTGTCTTGGTCTGACTAAGCTTGAGGTGAATCTTGTTTTGTGCTTGGGAGTTTGCTAATTTAAGGGTGCATGAGTACTTTAGGAGGCTACTAGGCTGTAACCATAGTCAGATTCCAATTGGAGGTACATTGTTTGTATAATCCCAGATTGGATTCCTGGATTTATTTTGAGAAGTTGCATTCCATAGTCGTGACTTGGCAAGCATGAAGGGACATCCTTTGTTTATGGACTCCCACTTATTATGATATGCTCATGTTGTATATGCGGTTGGATCAATGCTGAGCTGCCTATCAGAACACTACTAAATGAATGATTTGTTCACTATTGGTCAGTTCAATGCTATAGTGTGCCTTGTGATCTCTATGTTTGTTGAATCTTTGGAAAGGCGTACAAGTTTTTATTGTCATGTTTAATTAGATTTGACCCTACTTGATTTTATATTTTTGGAATTGTTGTGTGACATTATTATGTTTTTGTGAGACAAAATCATTTTGCATCAACTATGACTGAGGAGCATGAAGTAGCTCATGAAGATGGTGGCAAGCAAGGGATCGAAAATGGGCTCTTCTAATGGCAAACATGAGGAAGCTGAAATACTGAGGCATCACCATGAGGACAAATTGGTTTTATGTTTCATTTTACATGTTTTATTACTATTTTCATTTTTCTGTTTCCATACTTGAAATACGTTGGGACATGATGAATTTGGTTGAACACTTAGCACACACACCTGCAAGCTATTATTTTGGTCTGTAAATATTTTTATTATTTTTTCTGTTATTTATTTTTGTCAATTTTCACGTTAGAATAGCTGTGTGGGATTTTATATCCTCTTAGGCACATAAGAATAGACCAAAAGGCCATGTGTGGCAATAAGCATCCTTGATGCTTTTTAAGCCTCAAATTTACGTTTAGTGTTTTGGGTTTCGATGGCCCTCAGCGGATAATTCCTTAAGGAAAATTTTTTAATAAAAAGAACAAAAAAAGAGGATTAGAATAATTTGTTACTAAAAATTAAATTGAGTTTCAAATATTTGCCTTCTCCTTTCTTAAAGGTTATTTGGCAAATGTTTGAAAAGCATTATTCTAAAGATTCAAAGATAAATTTTTCTTTTAGAGATTGTTCTTTTAAAAAATAAAAAGTAAAAATAAAAGAATAAAAGAGGAAAATGAAAACCCAAAAAGAAAAGAACCAAAAAAGAAGTAAAAGCAAACAAAGAAAAGCATAGAAAGTGAGAATTGAACCATTCAAGACTTATGATGTTTTTCCAAAAGTTTCTTTTAATAAAACTATATTTCATAAAAACAAACTCCTTGTTTAAATAAATAAATATGCATATATGATTAAAAAGTACAAAATATATAAAAAAAAAAGGAAAAAAAAGAAAATAATAACAATAAAACAAAACAAGAACAATTAATTTTTTTAAAGAAAACAAAAAGAAAAAATAAATAAATACAGACAAAAAAAAAACAAAGAAAAGAGATAAAAACAAAAAACAAAACAAATAAAAGAAAACAAAAAAATTAAAAAAGAGAACAAAAGAAAAAACAAAACAAAGTCAATTAAAAAAAAGAAAGTAAAAGAAACAAATAAAAAAACAACAATAACAAAAAAATAGAGAACAAAAGTAGAAAACATAAATAATAATAAAACAAACAAACAAACAACAACAAAACAAAGCAAAAAAGAAAAAAAGGAAAAAGTAAGTAATCAAAACAAAAACAAAATAAATGATAAGAAAAAGAGAGAAAAAAAGTGAAAATGCAAAGAAAGTAAAATTAAATTTTCTTTTAGCAAATTAAAACACATTAACTAATTTCAGAACTCATTTTATTTCTAAAAGGAAAAAGATAATTTATTTTCTTTGTCTTTTCGCAAAAAAAAAGGAAAAATAAAATAAAAAAATTTAAATTAAAAATAAAAAATAAAAAATAAAGAACATACAAAAAAATAAAAAATAACAAAAACAAGAAAAAACAAGACAAAAAAAAAAACAAAAAAATAACATAAAAAAAAACAACCAACAAATACAATTTTCTTTCGAACTACGTGGATTTTGATTTCTTCTAAAGGGTACGTAGGCCCTAGGCTTTCATCCTAAGTCAAATCCGCTTTTTGTAAATAAAATATTTTTCTTTTAATTTCATTCCTTTCTTTTTTGTTTCAATTCTTGAATTTTTTTATGTTTTATTTTAATTTTTTTCTTTCTTTCTACTTTGAACTTTATTTCCTTTATTTCTTATTCTACATGTGATTTGTTATGGAAAATTAAAATAGAATTAAAGTCGTTTTATTTTTGCACAACTAATTTAGGGTAACCGTTCTTAGTAACGGGTGTAGTGGGGTACCTAACACCTTCCCTACTCACAATCGACTCTCGGATCCATTTTTCTGGTTTGTAGACCATCTGATTTAAAAAAAAAAATTTCTAAAGTTTTGCCTTTTAAAATTTAAAATTTTGGTGGCGACTCCTGAACCTATTATTTCATCTCATTTTAATTTTGAATTTGGTCTTCGATTTCTTTGAAGATCGAATTTCTTTCTTTTTATTTGAGGAAGGCGCCACGCGGTCACATTTTCGGGTGTGACAGTTTGGCGACTCCATTGGGGACTGTTAGAGAGTCAAGCCCAAATTAAGTTAGCTGTGCAAAATATTAAGGCCTTCTTTTATTTCTATTCTCCTTTTTATTTGTTGTTTGCCTCACATGGTTAGGGTAGATAATATGTCTTTCACATGCTGGTTTCATATGCTTTATTTTCTTGATTGTGTACATAATATGTGTTAGGATAGATAACATGAGGAATAAAACCTTAGAGTATATGACCATATTTGTATATTTTACTTCTTATTTCTATCTGTATATATATTTCTCTATCTTTTATTCTGTCAATTTGCCTAGTAGATGAAGATTGGGTAGTCCATAGGATGAAAGGTAAATGCTCTCCTCACACACATCACTGAGACACAAATATCTCACACACATAATGGGCTCTACACTCGAGTCTTAATTCACTTTAGGTTAGTAGAGGTTTATATTGATTTCCCTGTGAGGCCTTGTGCTTCCTGAGGCTATCATAAAGACCTCACCTAAATTGTGCCTTGTTATATGGGCTTGATTTGTGTATGATGCTTTTCCTTTCAAAGTTAAGTTCATATAGCGAGATCCTCACCTCATGATGGGGGCAATTTTAAGACCCATGTCTTAGGAGTCATAGACCTACCTTGACATACTTTTTTTTTTAAAAAGCTTTTCAAACTATTTTCCAACATAAGAAAGATAAGCATAATAGAGAGCAAAGCTAATTTTGAATTGTCCTCAAGGAATTGAAGGTTTGAATTCGAACTGCAATAGTGGACTAGAGATTGAGGAGATAATGGAGGGTGCAATGAGATTTTTAAGATGCTTTTTTACCATGAATTCCAATGTAAGATTTAATGGCATTAGCATATAGCAGATTGTGGATGGCAATGGATGGAAGATTTTTAACCAATCTATATAATATATGGGGCAAATTTGTTTTGAGGAGGAAGATGATAACATAATTTTATAGTATTTTTTTAGCAAGATTTACGATGAAATAATCCCCTTTAGGCGCATTAATAATGTATATGGGAAGCTAGCTCATGTGGAACAAATTCAAATGCAATAATAAATAATAGCAATATATCCAAGAACATCTTTATGCAATAATTATGTGAGTGCTAAAGCAAAAGATAATTTTTATATATTATTAAAATATAATCTTTTTGTTGGTAGAAAAAATCTATTTTATTTATACCTGGTATAATTTTATAATCCTAAGGTGTTATTAGGATTAAGGTGATATTTTGAAATTAAAATAATTAGCTTAATTCTAATAATAGTCAAAATATTTTAAAAATATCAAAGTTAGAATGAGTGAAAAAAAGGTAATAAAAAACAAAAATTATTTACTAAGATATATAAGATGAAACTACGGACAAGCTTGTTGGTACACTCATTTTTTAAATAAAAAATTACATTTTTAATATGACGTTACTTCTTGGATAGAGCAAATTATTTACACATTTCAAGACAGTGTCTTAAAATGAAAATTGAACTATTTAAATAATTTTGTAAAAATTTAAATAATTAATTTCTTTAAAGTTCATAAAAAATTATTTTTATATGATATTTCACTTCTTTAAAAAAATCCAAATTAAATCAGATGTGCACGACATGCATCCCATAAACATCCTTATTGAGATGCGCAAGGGAACCGACCTGGCTTCCTGGGGCTACTGCGATTAGTTTCAATTCTACTAAATATTTCCTGGCGAAACAGTTCCCGAAGACAAGTTTACATGGAGCAGTGTATTTAACGAGAATGTACTGCTCCAAAAGACGCTACATGCACATGAAGTAATAGCTCTCAATCAAAAGCTAGATAATTTTAAAAATTAGTACGTACATGTTTGGATATACTTTACAAAATTATGTTCAAAGAAAAGCACTAATTCTTTCCTTCTTGCAAACTTGGTTTCCTCCTTGCAAATTATATTTTTTTTTATAAACACCCATCCAAACATGCTATACATTTCCAATGATAGTGATATTAAGTCATGCAACATGGATATATGTGCTTAATTCAGTATTGTGTGAACATTGATCTCCTGATTTATTTTTACATATGATAATGTGTTTAGTTGCTTAATAACATGACAGTTGTCAAAAATTTATAAGACATGTTGGAATTTTTAAATATGGTTGCATTGCATATGTGGAGATCTAGTTGATTCTATTTTTGTTTTATTATTTTTAAAATAAATATTTTTTAGAATAAATTTAAAAAAAATTAAAAAACTCATTTAAATTATTATTTTAAAAAGTAATTATTTTTTATTTTTTTCTAATTCTATAGAACAAAAATTACAAAACAACTAAAATATATTTTAATTTTTCTATTTTCGAAAACAAAATTTTATTTTTTGGTTTTACAAAACACTTCATTAAAAACATATTATCAAATAAATTTTTTATTTTTTTATTCTTAAAAAAAACTATTTTAAAAACAATTTACCAAACAGGCTTAATATCTTAGCACTTGTGTTCTCAACTTCAGGTAGAGTAACTTTTATATATTATATGGATTACATGTTAGTGAACAAAATTTAATTTCAAATAAAATCAAGAGGAACTTTTTTACAAAAAAATCATGCATTAATTTTTAAGAACTTCTCATACTTTTTCGTAAATGAAATTTAAACAAGTAATTTTTACGTTCGGATTCTCACTTTTTTATGGAAGAAATAAGAAGATATCCTATCCGTTGCATTGTAGCCATCCAAACCGTCCAGTGCAAAACAGAACACAAAACGTGGCGATTTGACGTAAAATCAGACGACCAAAACGCTGCGTTTGAGGTGCAATCACTGGAACAGCCAAATGCATTTCCCGATGCCATATCCAAGTGAATCCAATTGCTTCCACCATTTCAAAAATAGGGCCTTTGATCTTGTAGGGATTATTGGTAAAACAAAAAGATATGTGAGAATCAATGACGCCAAAAATACTGAAGTTTTTTGCATAAATCTTGCGAGGATTGTCAAGAGTTTATTAATAATTTTTTTAATTAAGATAAAATACATGAAAAAATCATTTTTTAAAAAAAAGAGATAATAGTAAAATGATGAGTTGTAAAAATATCTATATAATATATAAAAGTTGCTCCACTATAAGGGAGAGAATATAGATATCAAAATATTAGGTCTTCACATTTGCAGTACATATGTAATGTTATTGCGAGTAAAATTTTCTATGTGACAGCAATTCAATCGACAAATTGTAATTTCTGTCCATACTTATAAATTTATGCAAATTAAAATTAAAAATAGGAGAACAAGCAAAACGCAATCGGGGTAAACAATGAAAAAAATTACCTACGATTGAAACGGCGACGTAGTGCAAAATATAATCTTAAATACCCATCGCTGAAAAGTTAACAATATGTAAAGAGCTCTTAATTTAGATGAATATAATTTTATCAATCAATTAATTAAAAATATAAATAAAAATGGAAAAATTAAAGCACAATTATATAATTAAAGAGCAAATTACACAAAATTTCCATGAGTTTTACTAAAATTATATAGCTCTTCCTCTTCTACAACAAGAGAATATATATATATTTAGTAATAATATAAGAATTTTATGAATCTGTTGCAGACTAATTTTTATGAAATAGTAATAATATTATATTTTTATAGTTCATAATTATCTTGACTAAAAAAGTTTGTTGAGATAGTTGATGACTAGAACCTTGAATAAAAATCTTACAAATATCTTAATTGCAATTAAACTATATTGGAAATAGAAATTCTATCTCTTGGATTCCTTATTCATATCAAATATCACTCCACTGCCTTGATATACTCATTTATAAAAATGCATTTAAATAATTAATATTTATCTCTTTTATGAACAAATGATCTATTTTGTTTTTTTATTTTTATTAATGGTTTCATAAATTTAGAGTATATATAATTTTAAAAAATTAGCATTTATCTTATTAAGCATAGACGTGTGGCAATTTGAAGTATAGATATCATTATCTTTTATAATATATGTGATTTAATGCATATATTTACATATTTACATATAATGTTTTTATTTTACAAAAAATATCTCATACTACTCAAAAGATATGGGGATTTAAATCTTTAAAAGTTTACCTATATTAATTTTTATAAAATATTAATAATATTTTTTTATAATCTATAATTATCTTAGCTAAGAAAATTTGTAAGATAATTGATAACTAGGATCTCAAATAGAAATTTTATAAATATCTTATTGGTAGTTAAAGTCCTATTATTAATAGAACTCAATCTCTTGGATTTCCTTATACAAATCAAATATAACTCTTTAGAGCCCTCATATATATATGAAAGGCTTGGAGGTTCAATTTGCACTGTACATAGGATACTTGTGTTTGCGGTCTTCATCTACCTATTCTTAGTTCAATTTCAGAACTTTACCGGAAGGTTAGTTTTAAAAGTTGTATAATATATCTTTCATTTGATATTAATAGGCTCCGTTAGTAATAAAGATTTTGTGAGTATAAAAAGAATTAAGACTACTTGTGACCTTGCTTTAAGAAGAAAAGAAAAAGGTTTCTTTTCCACTATAAAAGATTCTAAAGTTTAGAGTGTTTAATGAATTAAAATAGTCTAAGAATATAATAGTGATAAGTGGGTGCCATTTGCCTTTCTTTTAATAATAAGCAAGATGGCACTAGTTTTTTTTCAAGATTAATTGTTTTTATGAAATAGTAATAATATTGTTTTTTATAGTTTATATAATTATCTTAACTAATGAAATTTGTTAAGATAGTTGATGACTAGGTTCTCAAATAAAAGTCTTATAAATATTTTTATTGGTAATTAAGCTCTATTGAAAACAGAAACTCTATTTCTTGGATCCCTTATTCATATCAATTATAACTATACTGCCTTGATATATGTATTTATAAAAATCCCCATAACTCTTCTGCACAAATCAAACATAACGTGTATTAATATTGAACAGTTGTGTTTGCAAGCTAGGTGAACTCTTTGAAAACTCCGTTCTTGTATATTCCAGATTTCGTGAATCATTTTTCTTTATTATAAGCTTCAAACTTTCTAAAGATGTTACTTTCTTTTTTTCGGGGGTGAGGGGGGAGTGCAAATTTTTTCAGAACTTTAAGACATACACAGATAACCTTTTAATATTTAAAACTAACAATGAACTCTCTAAACTTTTAGATTTTTAGAAATAATCTCTTACCATTAGTTAGTTAGTTTATTATTTTATTAATAGAGCATGACATGTTAGTCATAATAAACTTTTTAAATTTTATTTTTTATACAAATAATCTTATTAAACTTTTAGTTATATACAGATAACACCATAAATTTTAAGTCATATACAAATGGCTTCCCAATATACTTTATTAGTGAAATAATAGAATAACTAAGGATAAGAGTTTATCTGTATATATTTAAAAGTTTGAGGAGTTTATTATTAAGTTTTAAAAATTAATAATTATTTGCATGACTTTTTTCTTGGGAGTTCATGTCACTGGACAAATTGTAATTTCTGCTTATATGTAAATATATGCAAGTGGAAGTTGTAAATAGGAGAACAAACAAAACTCGTACTTAATCGGTGTGGTACCAATGATTGAAACAGTAACTTAGTGCGAAGTACACAAATAAATACGTACCGCTGAAAGTTAAAAAGATGTAGAAAGCTTTTAACTTAGATGAATATAATTATATTATTAAAATAAATAAATAAATAATGGAAAAAAATTAAAACACAACTATATATTGAAAAGTAAATTATATAGATTTTTCTTAAATTTTATTGAAATTATTGAGATCTCTTTTTTATTTTTAAAATATATACTTTAGTCCAAATTTAAATTTTTGTTAATTAAAATGCCTTCTATTAACTTAAATATATAAATATTTATTATATCTAAATATGTAAAAATAAAAATAAAAAAATATTAAAATTTGATTTTATAAAAATTAACAAAAAATTATGTATTTAGGTTAATAGAAAGTATTTTAATAAAAAAAATTCAAAATTAAAACAAAAAGTTACATAACATTTTGTTTTAAGGGAAGTATGTGTATATTTTGAAAATAAAATGATGTTCATATAATTTCAAAAAAATTCTAGAGAGGTCCGTATAATTCATCCATAATTAAAAGATCATCTTTGATTATGTGTAATGTTTTTTATGTTAATGATTTATAATGAATAATTTAAACAATTAATAATTATCTTTTTTATGAACAAATGATCTATTTTGTTTGCTATTTTTATAAACGATTTAATAAATTTATAGTATATATAATTTTTAAAAAATTAGCATTTACCTTAAAAAGTTACATAACATTTTGTTTTAAGGGAAGTATGTGTATATTTTGAAAATAAAATGATGTTCATATAATTTCAAAAAAATTCTAGAGAGGTCCGTATAATTCATCCATAATTAAAAGATCATCTTTGATTATGTGTAATGTTTTTATGTTAATGATTTATAATGAATAATTTAAAAAATTAATAATTCGAACAAATGATCTATTTTGTTTGCTATTTTTATAAACGATTTAATAAATTTATAGTATATATAATTTTTAAAAAATTAGCATTTACCTTGTTAATGATAGACGTGTGGTAAATTTGAAGAATATATATGATTTAATGCATTATTAACATATTTATATATAACGTTCTCAGTTTACCAAAAAAAAAAATTTCATACTACTCAAAAGATATGGGGATTTTAAATCTTTAAATTTTTTACTATATTAATGTTTATAAAATATTAATAATACTATTTTTTATAATTTGTAATTATCTTAGCTGAGGAAATTTGCAAAATAATTGATAACTAGGATCTCAAATGGAAATATCATAAATATCTTATTGGTAATTAAAGTCCTATTGCTAATAGAATTCAATTTCTTGGATTTCCTTATTCAAATCAAATAAAACACTTTAGAGCCATCTTATATATATAAGAGGCTTGGAGGCTTTAATTTGCACCTACAAACATTTGCATACTTGTGTTTGCAATCTTCCTCGTTTTATTTTTAGTTTGATTTTAGAATTTTACTTGAAGGTAAGTTCTAAAAGTACTATAATAAATCTTTCATTTGACATTAATAGGCTCTGTTAGTAATAAGATTTTTGTAGATATGGAGAGAATTAAGGCTGTGTGTGTCCTTGCTTTAAAAAGAGAAAAAAGAGCTTTCCTTCTTTATTATAGAAAATTCAAGAGTCTAAAATTCCTAATAAAAAAGAATAGCATAGAAGTATAATAGTAGAAGATGGATGCCACTTGTCTTTTCTTCAAATAGAAAGCAGAAATGGCACAAAGTCCTTTTATATTAATTGTTTTGATGATTTTGTCATATTTCTATAGGAAGAGACGACTAACTTATACTATCAATCTCCCAATAGCTGGTAATTGCAAGCATGGTGAAGTCTCGGGAAAGAAAAAGTAGCAAGAGTGATCTACCTTTAGAGCCATGCCCTTGGCTCGTATATACTTATGGCCAACATATGAAAGACCAACTTTTTTGCTCATTGTCTGAGCCCCGCAAAATCTACCACAAGAGGATCCCTCATATGAGTGGAGATTCAGACATGGTAGCTCATTGCTATGGTTGGTTCCTTGTCTCTGAAGGAGATGACGAAATCCATTTTTCTCTTTGGAACCCCACAATTTCCCACTCATTAATCAAGTTACCTCCACTCTCATTAAAGCCCACCCAAAAAATAAGTTGTTATTTCTTATCATCACCACCTGGAGATCCTGATTGTAAGGTTATATTATTCGAGAATGTTTCCGTTCTATCATATTTATACATCTTGAAGCTGCAAAAGATAGACAATGGACTGAGATTCCTTATACCAAGTTGATTAGCAATTTTGAACAAGAGATTGGTGAGACTAGGATGTACCTCCAACACTGTGTTTCTTGTAATGGAAAATTGTATTCTTTCACTCGTTTTGGAGATGATCACTTGGTGACATTGAACATAGACAAAGCTAACCGCCTTCAAATAGAGCCTTTATGCCAAATGCCAAGGATAAACACAAAAAACACACTGGGGACACTTGTGTGTCAATTTCGAGATTGGCTCATTGAATGTTGTGGAGAACTATTTTATGTCCACATTGTTTTTAATGGCTCAAAATTTAATGAAGTTATTGAAGTTATGATCTTCAAGTTAGATTTTGAAAGAATGGTTTGGGAGACAGCTCAAAGTTTGATGGGTCAAGCTTTCTTCCTTGATGGAGTGGGTGCTTCTTGCTGTCCAGCACTTGGGAATGGAGTAGAACGTGATTCTATATATTTTACTTGTTTAGAGGACAAGGGTTTATACTCATTCAACGTTAAATATGGTTGTCTATCAATTAGTTTACCTTGTCCAAGTGTACCAACACCTTGGATTTCCACCATTATGGTGCCTTATGATGTCTGGTATAATTATCATGATTTCATCTATTTGTCATTATTTCTCTATATGCTCTGTTGTTACAAAGTTAGATCATGAATTACATCTTCTAACATTTATTTGATTTTTTTTTATAGGTTAAGTCGCACCTGTATGCAAATGGAGTACAATGGTCCTCTTTTAAGCAAAGATGAATAAAGTGAAGAATTTGACAAAAAAGAAGAGAGTAGTGCAGAGGGAACTCAAAAAGGAAAAACAAGATTTTTTTATCTTCCATTGGATTCTTTAATGAAGATTGCAGATTGTTTAAGCTTGCTTGACTATTTGAATTTTCGTACTGTGTCAGAATTGTCACTTCATAGTTCCTAAGCTCCAGTGGAGACAAGCTTTGCAAAGGTTAAAAACATGTCCTTTATCATCACCAATGTGGCTTTTGATTTACAACAATGATATGGCCGCTTTTAAGTTGGTTGATCCTATTCATGATACTAGTTTGCTCATGAATATTCCTAAATCACTAAAAGGAAGTGTAGTGCGTTACTCAAGAAATGGTTGGTTGCTGATATCAGATGGAAAGTCCTCTTTGTCATTTTTAAACCCATTTACTGAGGAAATTATCAAATTACCAACACCACCTGAAGAAGGATGTGCTAGTTCATATGGCATGGCTTTATCATCCTTGCCAACTTCCCCAAACTGTTTAGTTGTCGGGTATGGTTGCTATCCTTTTATTTCTCAACTTGAGATTATGGTTAACACTATGGAACAAAACAAACAATGGCTAAGAGCTCGTATGGAACTTGACACCATATTTTCATTAAATAGTAGTTGCCCAGTATTTTATAGAGGATCCTTCTATTTCTTGGGTCTAAAAGGAAATTTGCTAGTTCTAAACTATGAAGAAGAGGAGGTTGGCTTGGAGGTTGAATGGAACATTTTTGGGGATGTCCTTACAAAACCTAAGATACCTTGCAAATCTTTTCACCAAAATTTCTTATTAGAGTGTGATGGAAAGCTTATGTCAATATTTGTGGGTGAAATGGGGAAGTGGTTGCAAGTTTACAACTTAAATTTTACTACAATGTGTTGGGAAAAGGTGGAAAGCTTAGGAAATCATGTGATTTATGTTTCTCGATCTTCATGTGTTTCTGCAGAAGCAAGGATTATGGGAACAGAGAATAGGATTTACTTTCCAAGGTTTCATGGTAATAGAATTATATATTATTCTTTGGAGACAAAAAAATTTCATTTTGATGGACAAGACACTATGGAAAGTTTCTACGACACCAAAGAGCCATTATTGGCCACTTGGATTGAACCTCCATATTCATAGTTAGCTTTTTTAGAAATTGGACACTTTTGATGGTAATTGAATTCATATTTTATGAAATGTAAGTTAAATTATTGCTTGTGTAATTTATTTCTTTTGTCTTAAAATTTTCAGCTACAACAAATGCCATTTGACCTTAATAAAACATTGTATTCCATATTAATTTTTTTTTTGGTGGATACTTCTATTTGTTGCATTTCTATAGTATATGAAATTTGCTATGATTCTATATGAATGTAAATAGTTGTATTGTGATTTAAAAGTCCGCTTTCATCTTGTTCAGCTAGTCTAATGTGATTATTCAACATCTCACATGCCTACATTTGGATTGTTAACATTTTTATACAAAAGTAATATCCCAGATGCTTTCCAAAAATCTCCTATAACATAAATCAGAGTTAAGGCATGAAAGCACCTACATAAAAGCTTTAGAGTAGAATCATTCTATATAATCTTTTGATGAGTGAATATTCAATTGGGTTGTAAAAAAAAAAAGTTAAACATTAGAGTTGTAAAGTGACATTAAGATTTTTAAGAAAGTAAATTAGTGTTCAAGTTATTTTTAGAAAGCTATAATAAAATTTTACTCAGATTTTAGATGACTTACTCTAAATAATGTACAATCTTTACAAGTAAAATTTTGAGAGACAACCATTGTTTTTCAAAATTTTATAGAGATAAATCTATCACCTTTTTCAGTAGAGATTAACAGATTGCATACACTTGTAATACAACACCAGAGTCCAAAATTTGAGTCCAGTGGTTGAGATATGATCTTCACAAACTAAATTGATTCTAGCCATCGATAGTGTTGTTAAACTTCTTTTAAGATTACACAGTAATTTCTTAATTATGTAATTTTTCACTATCATGATTTGTGTTTTGTATTTACTTTCTATTGTAATCTTTACCTTATATATCCAAAAAAAAATTGTGTAATGCTATTAATCATTTATCAAAGATTTTTTTTTCGGCTGATGCCCCCTGATGTGAAATCTTTCTTCAATAAAATCTAGGACGTAAATCAAAAAGGAAAAAAAAGAAAAAAAATTACTTTGCTTTAATTGCACTATGCCATTCCCCCCAAGCGACATTTGATATGCTAATACCATTTAAAGGACTAGAGAGTCAGTGTGGTATCCACTAACATTTGGAAAAAAAAAAGAGATAGGGGAGTTGCAAGCAAATCCGAAAGTCGCGGCCACTATTAATGGGAGTTTGGAGCGCACGTCGAATCTGGAGCTGTTGGTTGGAGAGTGTTCACTAAAATAGCTCAATACTTGCAAGTAAGAATTTCTAACCATGATAGTTACCTTAAACATACAAGGGCAATCGTTTATTTATTTTTTTCCCCCTCTCAATTTAAATTAAGAATATTTTATATCAAGGCTAAGGTTGGAATTGAATAAAATTATTGTAAAACTATTTTGAGCAAGTCATATTTTAATATGAATACGTTCACATTAAATACATGCGAAGAAAATTGAAGTATTTTTTGTTTTTTATGCCCAAAATTTAAGTATTTCTATGATGATGTTTTTAATATTTTAGAAAAGCATGTGTTTTGCTAATACATCTTGTTATATCCTCTTAGCCCAAAAAAAAAAGAGAATCTAGTCACCTTTTTCAAAGTTTATTTTTTTAAAAAATTTTTAGATTATAAATTTTAAATATAAAAATAAAAATTATGAACATAAAGTCAAAAATTTTAATTATAAAAAAATATTTTTGTATAATCTAATTAAAATTTTTATTTCCTTACATAAAATTTGTATCTTAAGCAGGCAGAGATAGGGGAGACGCAAGCAAATTCGGAATCCGCGCCCACTATTGATGAGAGTTTAGAGCACACGTTGAATCTGGAGCTGTTGCTTGGAGAGCAGCAGGGATGCGATTGAATACCACGAATATACATGCTTGATCGGCCTTTCAAAATTTCCAGAATCGCATTATTATTCTCAAAGCAAATATGCAGAGCGTGAACGGGATGCTACCTGCTCAAAATTTCATTCCTGTTCCTACCACCGCCCAATAAGATACTTGCCCAAACGAATTGATCACGGCTGTTAAGCAAACAGGTCTGCAATTGTTGGCGGAGAAGGTAACAAAACCAATTCCATTACCGACATCCATGATTAATTATGAAGCATCGCAATCAGGTGACCATTCCAAATACCTTGGGGTTTCCTCTGTTTTAGAAATTCTCCTCTTCACACTTCAGTTCACCATTTCAACTCAACCTAGTTCACGCCTTTCTCGCCAACACCCACGAGTGTCTATGTCGGATTTTCCTTTGATTTCCCAAACAAATGGACTAACACCCAAGCCTCACGGGGTAAGTTTGGTTTGCTTTACAACAGAATTTTTGAAGTTAGTTACCTATTATATAAATTAGTATTAGTGGTTTTTTTCACTCTACAACCCTTAAACTCTGAATAAGAAAATTTATTTTCTCTTCTCATTTACTGTAAGTTCTTTCTTTATATTTTTTAGATTGTGATTCTTTACAATTTGAAAGAACAACATGGGAGGCAAGAATAAGAAACAAGAAGTGAAATCCAAGAAGAAGACGAATGAGAAGGTGCTGCGGCCATCTTGGGTGTGTTCCTTCTGCAAGGAACGCTCATATAATTCACAAGAGTTGAATTTTCATCTATGGAAAGTACATCGAGTTGCCTCACCTAATGTGAGGAAAGGTAATTACTCCTTAATTTTCTTTTCTTTTTCTTTTTTAATTTTGTACTAATTGTTTTTGGATGATTTTTACAGGGAAATCAGGTTATAGGAAAGGATATCAACACTAGGAATTCTACAGGTATCTTGATTACTTGCTGTCTTTTTAGACTTAGACCGTTGCAATTTGCATATTGACACAAGACTTTACTCTCGATTTACTTGTTTGGATGTCCAATCTGTTTCTGTTCATATTCTTCATGAGATCCTTCATTTTGTCCATAAGCTTTTCAGTCTTTGATCCTTTGACTGTCAATGCCGTGATGTTACCAATCAAATAAGCACCAATAACCATGTCAAATGACACATATATCATTACAAATATCATCTCCCTCGGATTCTATCATATTTATACATCTTGAAGCTGTAAAAGATAAACAATGGACTGACATTCCTTATGGCAAGTTGATTAGTAGTTTTGAACAAGAGATTGGTGAGACTAGGATGTACCTCCAACACTGTGTTTCTTGTAATGGAAAATTGTATTCTTTCACTTGTTTTGGAGATGATCACTTGGTGACACTAAACATAGACAAAGCCAACCGCCTTCATATAGAGCCTTTATGCCAAATGCCAAGGATAAACACAAAAAACACACTGGGGACACTTGTGTGTCAATTTCGAGATTGGCTCATTGAATGTTGTGGAGAACTATTTTATGTCCACATTGTTTTTGGTGGCTCAAAATTTAATGAAGTTACTGAAGTTATGATTTTCAAGTTAGATTTTGAAAGAATGGTTTGGGAGACAACTAGAGAAAGCATATTTTGTTGCGATTGACATTATCGAGCTACCCAAATTAGAAGCTGCATTGAACGTTCTAGTTAGTGCCTTTTGGAGCCCTCCCCCATGTCTAGCACCCTGTTTTGGAGCCAATTTGTAAATGAAGAAAAAGAGACATACTCTTGAATTTCCTTTGATCACCTAAAAGATAGGGGAAAAATGGGTAAAGATAACAAAACATATGAGAATTGTTGATTGTAAGCTTGTGTCACAACAACAAAATTTGAGCAACTTTAGACACTTACAATGACACATGATAGAAACCAAGGATCATTGCCCTCTAGAAAATGTAGCACTTGGTATATACTCTACAAGAACACAGCCCTTGTAGCAGAATCAGTTACAAAGTTTCCTAATACAGCAATGGTACCTGTACTCTTTCCATACTTCTCAATTCCCGCAGAACTCATACAAGTGTAGCTTGACTCTACAACTACTATCACATCTCCCAAGTCTTCAATTAACAAAATAAATAAATAAATAAAACAACAGCTAAAATCTGAAGTTTTCAATTAACCAAGAAAAAAAAGCAGCTTGTAGCTAATCTGAGCAGCTGAAAACCTGAGTCTTCAATTAACAAAGAATAAAAAAAAAAAAGCAATTTGTACCTAATCCCAGAATGCAGAGCTTCACCACGCCTCATGTAATCCCATATCTTTCTTGCCTTCCTCATGTAATTCACATGCTCTATAACATGCATTGCTTAGGGGTTGTAAGAAAATGAGATATAAATGATGGATTAAATTTGTGTTGCGCTACATATGAAAATTCCATTCAATGTCATGTGGGCTGTATGAACACATACTATACTTTTCCATATTTAATTACATCAACACAATTTCTTTGCATCACAAAATCATGTCCACAATTCATAAAAACTGAAATGGAACATAGAATATGGCTATTTAATTTCGGCCATATTTGACCCTCTTTCAGATCAAATTTTAAAAAATCATAACTAATTCTAGAAAAATCAAAATTATGAAATCTTGGTCACTATGTGAAGCTACAGATGTATAATTCACACTAAAAATATGCCCAAATCATAACATCTATCACAAAGGACGTTTGATATCCAAAATGGTTTGGAGGTCAAATTGCATTTTGGAACTATCATAGAATTCTGCAGAAAAATTTGAAAATGTCTAATTAATTAAAAAAAATTCAATCCATGAAAATGATACCAATACAGAAAGATGTGGATGTTAACTAAAGAAAAAAAATATTTCCAAACCAGTTCATCAAGCCCAGACTTCGAAATTTAATGGAACATTACTTCAGGTCGGGCAAAATTATTGATACTAGATAGAAACTTCAAAAATTCATATCTCCCTCTCTAGACCTCCAAATGAGGTGCTTCCAATTGTCATGAGTCATTATGATTGTCTAATTTCTCTTATAAAATTTTATGACAATTGGATATCATTTGGGCCTCATGTGACAGAATTCTTTTTCGGACCAAATGAATAATGCAGTAGACCAAAACCATAAAAATTGCCAAATTTAAAAAATAACCAAATATTCTGTAGACTTTCAAAACTTATAGTCTTTAGCTTCCCAAAAAGCTCTCAATGAAACCTAATTGCACAAGTTTCAAATCAAGACTAACTCATTTGGCTAAAAAGTGATATAGGGTTTCATTATGGTTAAATTTGACTTTATATAGGGTACCAAAGTTGCCAAATAGATTTTTCTTAGTCTTAGCACCTTTTGGGCAAGTCTAAAATACATTTAAGACATGTATGAGATGCCCAAATGATCTCAAACCTCATGCATCTCATTTTAGCCATTTACCCCACATTTATGCACATTTTCATTAAACTTTCAAATTGTATACTTTGGCATTACATACTCAAAATATATGTTAGAGATCATATATCATATCCATATATTTAAACATCACATAATATTATATTTACACATGTCTCAAGGGTCATAGACCATTTACAACACAATATATATCATGAAGTATCATTATGGTCCCAAAAAGAGAAAAGTTTGGTATATGATTGTCAATCTCCTTGCTTCAATGTTGTTGGCTCCCATTACCATAACTAATTGGTCCACCTAGCATGTTAGAGAATTGGAGAAGAGGGGATGAGATTCCAAGAATCCCAATAGCTCATCTCCCATTTAATTATACATAATATATGTAAAGCAAGCCTTACAAATGCATGCATGGATATAATGCAAATCATGAACATTTAAGAAGCAAGCTTGGTATATAAACATATCATATAAAACATTCAAGAGCTCACCAACTGTTTAGATTGGCCTCACAATTCTCCTCATGAATTTTGGACTTGCCTCACCAATTCTTTAAGAGCTTTAGACTCAACCATACTCTTGGGAACCTACTTTACTTTTGGGAGACTCTTTACTTTGTCTCAACTAAGCTCAAGGGTTTTTGGCTTATCCTCACCAAGGTGAAGAGTTCTTGGCCTCTCCACACTCAAGTAAACTCAAGCAAATATCATACATTCATTTAAAAATATAACATGACATTATGACATATAAAATAATGCTAGCATACTTTTTATGGCTTGAAAATAAACATACACACATTTTAAGACAAGTTAAACACACATCTATGCATGAGAGAAGGTGGAGAGAGCTACCTTGCACATAATTACATATTTTTTCCTTGGCTTTCAAGCCTCTTCTTTTGGTCACACACCCACAAACTTGTGGAGATGGTTTCTCTTGTTCTAAATACAATTTATGGGAGTCAATTAGGTTCATATAATCTCTAAGGCCATACAATTTGCTTAGATGCTAGATTGTTCTATAAGCTCAATTATGATCTATAAATGCACCTAATGAAGCAACACTCCTCAAATACATTCTACGCTCCATTCTTTCCTTTCAAATATGATTCTTGACTCCTTTTAAGCCTCTTGGAGTTATCACACAGCTAAAATAAAGAGCCTAACATTATGTTGCTTCTTTAGGTCATAATATGGAATCTAAGGCACCAAATCAATTTTTATGAGTTCTAAATTTTTTTCAAGGCCTCCCCTCACTTTCATTCATCACATATGACTCTAGAATGACCTTAGAAAAATTTAAAACTCTCCCCCACTATAAGAACTCCTCTTAGCCGAGACTATGGGCTTCCTTGACCTTCTTGGAGTTCTCTTAGTTTTCTTGAAGGAGGAAGCTTGTGGGGAGCATTTTAGGTGTCTCAAGAACTCATTTGCACTCTTAATTAAACCTAGCAAGTATCATACAAACTTAGATTTTGGAAGGTGCACTAGAAACCCTAAGTTTTGCATCTTGAATTCTAATGGCTAGTTTTTTATTTTCTTTGCATATTCTTGTTCTTCTCTATCAAATACCTAAGATTCATACTTGGTTGGACTTAAAAATCAAATCCTCCTAGGGTTCTTAATGTAGGTCGAAATGGAGAAGAAAGGGAAACCAATATAGCTACCATAGGATGCAAATTTTACCTTATTTCCTTAGTTAGTTTGGCTTAAATCTTGCTTTCTCCAAGCTCCTCTCTTCAAATATGAAATTTCCCCTCTGTTCCTCCTTTAAAATAGCCCTAAAAACTCCAGAAAAAATCATGGAGAAGAAAAGGAAAAAAGAGGAGAAGAGATTAGCTAGGAGAAAGCATGAAAAACAAGTAAATTCCTATGCCTAAAGGCTTGAATTTTTCCTCCTTCTTCTCTTCCCTTGGTGCGCCACTCTCCTAGGGCTTTGCTTCTGGTTTGGGGCTAAAACTGTGAACACCGTATTTTGTCCGGATAAGTTCAAAAATAATAACAAAATCAAATTAGCAAAAAATACAAAAAAATACAAAAAAGGAAGAATCATTCAAAGGAAGTTTGAGAGAAATCGAGAAGGTCTAAATATATTTTAAAAATAATGATAATATCAAGAATCAAATAGCCACTAAAATATGAAAATTTTGAAAGAAATAGAAAATTAATATTTTTTAAAAAAATAATAAAAAGGGAATTAAAAAAATGAGAGAAAATAAATAATAATAAGATAAAAAGAGAACCAAACAAAAAAAATAATAATAATAAAAAGAAAATTTTAAAAAATTAAATTAAAAAAAAGAGCAAAAATGAAAAGAGAGAAAAGTCCAACCCAAAACTAGCCTTTTAAAAAAAAAGACAAAAAAAAAAGGAGTAACCAAATGCCCGTTTCCTTTCTCAGCCCAACAACCCTCAACCTTTTTGATCCAAGTTAAAAACCCGCCCGGATCTAAACCAAAACCTACCCGGTGGTCCCCTTGGTCCCTCCTCCATTCGGTCCTCTGGCAGACATACAGACAAATGGACAAAACACACAGAGACACACAAAAGAGAGGAAAAAAAAGACAAAGGGGGGAGGCACAAATGGAGAGGCGAGACTGAGGAGGAGGGGCAGGGATTCTCCTTTTCAGATAAAAAGGGACAACGAAGTTTAAGCGGAAGGGGAACGGGAAAAGGGAAGATAGTGGAGCAGAGGTTGGTGGGGAGAGAAAAGCATAAAGAAACAAAAAAGAGATTCGAAGACGAGGGGAGAGACGAGAAAAATCGAGGGAGTGGGAAAGCGAGAGATCGACGGAGAGAGAGACAAGAAGACGCTGAGAGGGAGAGAGGGAGTTCTGGGAGATTAGAGGGATAGACACGAGACGAGAAGGAACAGAGGGGGAAGAGGTAGGCAGGAGGAGATCCGATAGGGTGACTGAGAATGAGTGAGAGATACGGAGAGAGGAGCTAAAGATTTTTGGGTTGAAGAGATACAGAAGGAGAGAGCGAGAGAGGAAACCGATGAGGTTCTTGGATTAGAGAAGAGGAGAGAAGGTGAGGGGGACTTTTCGGATTCATAGTGGCTGAGAATCGAAGGAGATGGGAAGCGAATGAGAAGCAGAGGGGTCAGATAAGAGATTGAACGGGAAAAGAGCGTATGAAAAGGGAGGCTGGAGATTTTTCTATGAAAGAAAATAGAGGAGTAGATCTAGTAAGGGAACTCAAAGCTTGGGAGAGGATTTTTGGGATCTAGTTGGAGGTTTTAGGTTTTTGAGCCATGAATGAGGGATCCTAGGGTTCTGTTTTCGAAGGAAGGATGACGATGTCACAGAGTAATCTGAGCATAGTAGCAGAACGATGAAGGAGAGTCTTCTTAGGAGTTTTCTTTTAGCTGCAGCTGAGGGAGAAGAAGCCGTTGCAACCCATTTCATAAGAGAATAATTCCGCTGGCCAGGTAAAATGATACACTAGTAACTATTCTGATTATGATGATTATTCATTTTGAATGTTGTAAAATAGATCATTGTTTTTAGTTAATGAGTATCCCTGGTGGTCTCTAATGCTGCTATACTGCTATTCATGGCTTGAATTTATGAACAGTTTTTTTTAGTAGAATTGCTATATGCGTCTTAGGTTAGCACTTAGGGATGAATGTGAAATTTTGAATTGAGTAGTGTGAGACTTGTATGATACCCCATCCTTGTGTGAATTTTGGTAAATCCTGGGTTAATGAAAGGAAATGTCTATTATGTGTTTGACCAAAGACCAAAAATAGGAGTGGTAAATTCTGAATTGTTATATGTTAAAATTTGGACAGCTTCTGAGTTGTTAACACTCATATCTTTCTCTGTTTTGGGATTATGCACCACCTGAACCCTTTTGTCTCTGTTCTATTTGGAATTGGTGGTGCCAAAGGTTAAAAGACGAAATCAGTCTCTTATCTTATTGCTGTTTTGAGTTTTCCCTTTTCTTTTGTTTTTTGTTCTGGCATGGTTTTTAGAAGACATTAATTGGCTGGAAGGACAAGCATTGGCATCCATTAGTACTTGTTCCCTGTCCAGATTTGACTGAAACTATATGCCTATTCTGTTTTAGGGCGTTAATGTATTGATGATG
The DNA here is from genome assembly GCA_026724425.1 of Erythrophleum ivorense. Taxonomy (NCBI): domain Eukaryota; kingdom Viridiplantae; phylum Streptophyta; class Magnoliopsida; order Fabales; family Fabaceae; genus Erythrophleum; species Erythrophleum ivorense. Next base: position 39,239,960 of record JAIUCV010000004.1, on the reverse strand, counting down.
TCGCACTCTTGCTGCGTCCATTTATTTCTACATGTTATTCTGATGGGTTCTTCTGCATGGTTTGCACCTTAGTTTTATGGACGTCCAATTTTCCTGCGTAGGTTCATCTAGTTTCTATAATAAAGTGTTTTAATCCCTCCTTTGGAAATTTGAAATTTGAAAGGAGATTGAAGTGTGATGGGTGGAGTTGAAAATTTATTAAATGATGATGAGAAGTCAAATCTGCACTTGAACTTAAATGTTACTGATGCCTTCATAATATGATTCTCATAACCTAAATCTTCCTTTGAACATGAAAAATTATTTCAATATTGATCTCCTGCATATTAAGGATCATTTCCTTATTCAATTTCTGGATTCTTATATTTGTCACTGACCATTACTTTTGTTGTGTTTGGCATGTGGGGCTTGCAAATTGAGGGAGAGGTAGAGGATCGAGACTGAGTGAAGGCTGGATTCAGAGGAAAGAGGACAGTATGATGGGGATTTCAATTACTAAAGACTTGGGAAGCATGAAAAAGCTGAAGGATGAAGGCACATTCATGAAAACAAAGTGGTTTTGTGTTTTACTTTATTTTATTTTCTTTTTCTTTTTCTTTGTACTTGAAATGTATATGAATATGATATTTAATTGGTCACATAAACACACATGATCACAGTTACTGCATTGTTGTAAATATGTTATTTTCTTGTTTCATTTTCCTCATATTTTTTAGAGTAGCCATGTGAGGTCTTGTATCTCCTCAGGTGTATAGAGGTTATCCAAGGCTGTGTGTGATAATAAGTCTCCTCAATCATCTAATTGGGTCATCAAGTATTTTTGCACAAATTTTGGAGTTCAACAATTAACACAAAAAAGAAATATTAAGAAAAAGGGTAAATTTTCAACAAAAAAAAAGAGTTTCAAAAACAAAATAAATAGTTTTTTTTAGAAAAAAGCAAAGTATGCTTCTTTTTAAATTAAAAAAAAAGAGTTTAAATGCTAATTAAAAATATATAATTGTTAGAAAATCAAATAAATTTTCTCTTTTCAAGGAAAAATAATAATAATAAAAAATAGATCAAAATGATAATTTCCTTCTTAAATTTATAAATTTTTCTCAAATTTTCTTTTGGACAAAATGAGAGATTAAAATATGCTTCGCGAAAAAGAAAAGGGAATAAAAAAAACATAAAACAAAAGTGAAAACATCATTCCTAAATAAAGTATAAAATAAGTAAAGTAGAAAAACAAAAAAAAATCCAAGAACATGCAAATCAGTTACTAATTTTTTTTTTTAAAAAACTAAGAGATCCAAGATAAAGAAAGAACCATTAAAAAGAAGGAAAAAAATAACTAAGAAGTAGGATCAATTTAGTCTTTGCAAGTTAAAAATTTATAAATCACTTTCAAGATTATTTGCAAAAAAAAAAGATGGAAATAAACTTAATAATTTTTTTTTAACTCATCACTTAAAAAAAAGAGAAAAAAAAGAAAATAATAATAATAAAACAAAACAAGAACAATTAATAAATAAAGAAAAAAAACAAAGAAAAGAGATAAAAACAAAAACAAAACAAATGAAAGAAAAAAAACTAAAAAAATGGAGAACAAAAAGAAAAAAGAACAAAACAAGATCAATTAAAAAAAGTAAAAGAAACAAATAGAAAAAAAATAACAAAAAAATAGAAAACAAAAAAAATAATAATGAAACAAGAAAAACAAACAAACAACAACAAAACACAGCAAAAAAAAAGAAAAAGAAAAGGTCAATGATCAAAACAAAAACAAAATAAATGACAAGAAAAATAGAGAAAAAATTGAAAATGCAAGAAAAGTAAAATTAAATATTCTTTTAGCAAATCAAAACACATCAATCAATTTCAAAATCATTTTATTTGTTAAAGGAGAAAGTATTTTTATTTTCTTGGTCTTTAAAAAAAATAAAGAATGAAAAACCAAAACTAAAAACTAAAAAGGAAAAAATAAAACAAAATCAATCAAAAATTAAAAATCAAATAAAAGCAAAAAAAAAAACAACCACATAAACAACAAAAACAAAACAAAACATCAACCAAATACAACTTTAAGTCGAACTACGTGAACTTTGATCCCTTATAAAGAGTAGGTAGGCTAGGCTTTTATCCTAGGTCAAATTCGCTTTTGTAAATAAAATATTTTTCTTTCAATTTCATTCCTTTCCTTCTTATTTTAATTCTTGAATTGCTTTTTGTTTTATTTTACTATTTATTTTCTTTCTTTTCTTTTTTCTACTTTTAACTTTATTTCCTTTAATTCTTTTATTTCTTATTTTACATGTGATTTGTTAGGGAGAATTAAAATAGAATTAAGGTCATTTTATTTTTGCACAACTGACTTGGGGTCACCGTTCTTAGTAACGGATGTAGTGGGGTACCTAACACCTTCCCCACTCACAATTGACTCCCGGACCCATTTTCTGGTTTGTAGACCGTTTTCTAAATAAAAAGGCTTTTCCAAAGTTTTGCCTTTTAAAATTTAAAATTTTGGTAGCGACTCCTGGACCCTACATTTATTTTAATTTCGATTTCGGTTTTCAATCATTGAAAAAATCAAATTTTCCTTCTTAAATTGATAAAGGCGCTATGCGGTCGCATTTTTGGATGTGACAAAAACATCTAATGCTAAATGAGGGAAAGTATGAGACGCCACCTATATATAGCTGAGGCAAAAGGACTTTTTCAAAAATTTCAATTTTGCCCTTCATATTTTGCATTTTTGTTTTTCCTTCGTTTTAGCTCTTTTATGAGAATTGTCTTTTTCATTATAAAATTTAGATTCCCAATTTAATAAAATGTCTTTAGAATCACTCAATTTGGAACTAAAACCTTATCGGATGAACCAATCAAAATTCGAGTCAACTAACGTTGGAAAACATCCACTGGAGGGGTTTTAACTGTTCCGGGGCTTTCTATGATTTTCAGGGCCTCTACAAACCCTAGAGAACTCAAAATTTTTATTTAAAAAGCTTTCTTGTGTGAATTCCAAAATTTGTTCAAAATTACAAAAATGCCATTATGTTTCGTGGGCTTTTCATAAGAAATTGTTTCTTCGTTCTAGCTCTATTTTTCCTTCTGTCTGAGCCTAGAATTCTTATTTTTAGGAATTTGGAATGCTTTCCAAATTTTTTGAGACCTTAACTACATCATTTCGAGAGACTTCTTTTTGTATTTAGTAAGTTTCGTTCATTGATGGAGAAACTGTATGTTACATTTCTTACATTTTTTCTGGTTTTCAAAAAACTAGATATTACACCTCAGGGCTCCTTCAAAACTGATGGTGCGAACCCACAAGGAATAGAATCCCCTTGAATCCACAACCGATCTGAAATATACGCGTCCCAAGAAAGCTAAATCAAGTCTAAACGATCCACTTAAAACCCCTGAATACGAAGAGACAAGGACCCTGAGTGTTAGAAGACGCCACAAGGTTGATCAAACCTTGATAAGTTTATAAGTTCAATGAAGAACCCTAGAGAGCACTCCTCTCAAGTCTGAGATTTCCAGAAAAATACAATTTTTATTCATTCCAATCTGATTACAATGGGAGGCAGAGTACAATTATATAGTATGTAAGTCAAATCTACCTTCAATGCTCATAGAAAAGGAAAACTAGGGAAATTAATGGCAAATATCCTAATTAATGACCTATGAAATCAGAATTATAAAAGTCAAATTCTCTTAAAGACTAAAAAGGAAATAAATCCCCCTAAATAAGTTAAATTCGTCCAGATACATTAGAGTTCTACAAATCAGCTTATTAAGTCCAAAATGGCATTATTTAGCCCTAAATGAGCCCACCAATGGATGTCCATGGTTTAACTACTTCAATTTGAAATGTTTTGGCCCAGTTTAGCCTCAACAGCTCCATCTTCAGCCCATATGATGTTGAGGACGTCCACATTAGAAATGTATGGATCTTGGTTGACTTTTGTTGGTTCAATTGCTATTTGCTTAGTCCAAGACTCTTGAACAAGTCCACTTAAGGCTTTTCTCATTCTTTTAGCTCGTGCTCTTGTCATTGGGCCACTTGGAATTTGTAGAGGATCATTCTAAGCATTTGAGACAGCTTGCTCCCTTTGATGGATCGCATCAACTAAGTCTTGAGAAAATTTTGAAATCCCAAGAAATCTGGAAGGCTTCATCGCGAACGAAGAACGAAAATACATAATGCAAAGCTTCTCCAAAACTCAGATCGCAAAGCTTCACCACCTAAATCCATTTCTAAAATCCCAAGTCTTCCCATTTCAAAACGCACGTCTTCGCTCGATCCAGGTGGCTTCGGCATTTAATTGTCAACCCGCAACAGACGTGGGTCGCTTCGTTTCAAAACGCTGCATTTTTATAGTCTGGAACGCATGGTTGCTTGTTGGACGTTAGATTAAATGAACGGCCTAAATTGCCCTAAAATGAAGGTCCCTGTTATGAAGACAGTCAGTTAGCCTTTTGACCAACCTAACCTTTGTAATTAGAGAGGACGTAGGGATTTGAAAAAAGACAAATAAAAAAAATTTAGAAAGCTACACCATGTTGAAGGAAAGATGGTGTGAGAATTATTCTTTTATAATTTATATTATGTTTTTGTTATTATTTGTTAATAATATTAATTTTTATTTTTTTAAAATATAAATATAAAAATTATTTTTTGTCTTTAAATCAGATTTTGTTATAAATATAACTTAATTCTTTTACGAGACAACAAAGGTATTTTCTTCACTCACATGTCGAAATTTGATCAAGGCTTCTATTTACGAATGATTTAGAGATTAAAAACTAAAAAATCGAGAGAGAGAATTTTAAAGGCATTTTCTTCTTCCACGTATCAGATTTTGAGGATTTCTTTTAAGGTTGCTCTTTATGCAATTTAATGTTATGTTTGGTAAGCAAAATTATTATACATAAAAATAAAAATAAATTAAATGTGAATTAAATAAAAAAATTATGTACAATATGATATAAAAAGAAATAAAAATATCATTTTATTTATATATTTGGTTGGACGAAAATAATGTAAAAATAAAAAATTAATGAAAAATGACCATCATGTTTTTATTTAAAGATAATAGTTAAATAAAAATAATGATAATAAAAATATATTAAACTTTACATAAATTAAATAGAATGATTACTCTCGAGTTATATATTAAAAATAAAAATAAATCCGTTCTTTAATTTTACAAAATGACAAAATGAATACTAAATGAAACTTTTTTAATGATTTTTTTTCCTTTTTCTACTATTTCCTTCTATAAAAAGAACACCTTAAAGAAAAAATTTTAGAGCTATCTCATAAGAAAAAGATAATCTTATATCTTTTGATTATTTCCAAAAATGTAATTTCTCTTTATTCCTTACTTATCTAATTAATTTTGAATTTGTTTACCTATTTTGATCAAGACTTTACTATCCACAGTTTAGATATTTAAAGAAATTAAAAATAGAAAAAAAGAGAAGGAGTTAGGTTTAGATTTTTCAGAATTTGAAAATGGAATTCCATGTGTCAGACCATGTTTGTGGCTTTCAAAATTTGATAAAAAAAACAAAAAATATATGAGTGAGCTAAGATTCTCAAAGCAAAGAGAATGGGTTTCTTCATCGCCATGCTAGACTCTTAAAAGTTTACAAATTAAATATTTAAAAAATTTGAAAATAGAAAAAAAGATACGTGAGAGTCAACCACGCCAAAAATATTGAAGTTTCTTGCATAAATCTTGCGAGGATTTTCACAAGATAAAGACACTCGGTTAGTTTGTACTAAATTTTTTTAATTAAAATAAAATACATGAAAAAATCAATTTTTTTAAAGAGATAAGGATAAAGTGATAAATTATAAAAATATCTACATAATATATAAAAGTTGCTCCACCCTAGAGCAGAGAATATAGATATCAAAATATTAGGCTTTCACATTTGCAAATATATGTGTAATGTTATTGCCAGCAAAATATTCTAGTCACAGCAATTCAGTCACCAAATTGTAATTTTTGTTCATACTTATAAATATATGCAAATTGAAATTAAAAGTAGGAGAAAATACAAAACACAATCGGTGTAAATAATGAAAATAAGTACCTATGATTGAAATGACAACTTAGTGTAAAGTATAAAATTAAATACCTACTACTAAAAGTTAACAATAAATAAAGAACTTTTAATTTAGATGAATATAATTATATTATTAAATTAATAAAAAATATAAAAAATAGAAAAATTAAAATACAACTATATAATTAAAAAGTAAATTAAATAGATTTTTTTTTGAATTTTACTAAAATTACACATATCTTTTTTTTTGTAACAAATTTTCAAGTTACTGTCATGCATGGGAACGTCAAGCAAGCAAACATGGATCATCTCTCTGGGACCCAACCAATACACAATGATGAAAAGGAGCGGGAGGCTAACGACATAAGCGAGGCACGTGGAATTCAAGGAGTGAGGCGTGGAGCTCGCGTCAAGAAAGTCAAGTGGAAAGTTAGAGAAGGTGTTTAAAAGGAGGAGCGGATGCATTACGAGTGTGTGATAGTTGGAACTTCTTCTCCCCTGCTCGTCTCTCTCTCTCTGTTCCGTTATACTTCCCTTCCTCCAAGGCTCTCCCTCCCTCTTTCTCTCTTGTCTTTCCCTTACATTCTGTAACTACTTGTAATTCCCGAAAACGCATTATTAGTGATTTGGGTTGTGATTTAATAATACTAAAACCATCATAATTGAGTTCATCACAACTTGGTGCTCTCGTTGAGAGGAACATGGCTGAGGGAACAAGGTTGAAGGACCTAGCTGCGGACATGAAGAAGGTGAACGATTACGTGAAACAAGTGGAGGTTAACACTAGCGCAAGAATGGAGCAATTAGAGAAGCTTATAGAGTCCATGACACACTCACCAAATGTTTGAATGGAATGGCTAGAATCATCGATTGAAAATCTCACTCGAGCCATCGACGCCATCAATCGCGGAACAAATGGGAGTCATAGTAATATCAGTGAGATACAGAGTTCTTCGGTAGTTCCATCTGCGTACCAACCATTCCAGTTGAAACAAGTTAAGCTCGATTTTCCTAGATTCAATGGCTTTAACCCTTTAAATTGGTTGTTTAGAGCGGAACAATTCTTTGCCTACTACAAAACACCAGATATTCAGAGAATTACCATTGCGGTTGTTCATATGGAAGGCAAGGCAGTACCCTGGTTCCAAATGATGCAGAAGTCCCATCAGATCCCAACCTGGAGAGCTCTAGCTCAAGCGATTGAAGTTCAGTTTGGCCCATCTCGGTTTGAGAGTCCCAGAGCACAACTACTTCGAATGACCCAGAAGGATTCTGTTACTGATTATTACCAACAATTCATCGAGATTGCCAACCGGGTGGAAGGGATGTCTGAAGATGCTATCATGGACTGTTTCATCAGTGGATTAAAACCAGAGATACGCCTAGATGTGATTGTTAGAGCCCCTACCACTTTACTTGAAGCTTCATCCCTTGCTAAACTTTATGATGACAAGCAGGCACTATCTATAACTCATCATCCTCGAGGTTCATTATCATCTTCGATTCCAAGGACTGGAACAGGGCTAACCAACCCTCTGAATACTGTGAGTACTGCAAATATGGGATCATTGGGAACCAAGCCCCTGCCACCACTGCTTCCCACTCCAGCAGTTAAGCCTAATCTTCCGATTAGGAAAATGACCCCGTCAGAAGTGCAACTATGACGTGAAAAGGGACTCTGTTTCACGTGTGAAGAGAAATATACTCCTACCCATCGATGTCCTAATAAACATTATATGATCTTTCAATGTGAAGAGGATGAAGATGATTCTAAGGACAAGATCGAGGAGCCACTGGTAGAGGTTGAGGAAACATCTCTAATGATTCCAACATACCATCACCTATCATTGCATGCCTACCAAGGTTCCACTGGTCCTGCCACTATTCGGTTCAATGGAACGATCAAGGGACATCCAGTACAAGTGTTTTTGGACGGGGGCAGCTCAGACAGCTTCATCCAACCCAAGGTAGCCCGATATCTTAATCTACCTTTAACCCCTACTCCTAGAACTAAGGTAGTAATCAGAAATGGGGACAAAATGCAGTGCGAAGGTTTGATTCAGGAATTACAGGTCGAGATAAATGGACACCTCTTAAAGTTTCCAGCCTACGTACTTCTAGTTTCAGGGTCCGATATTGTCATCGGGGCTTCATGGTTGGAGATAATTGGGTCCCACATTGCCGACTATAGCAAATCAATGATTAAATATTTTGCCAATGGAGAATTCGTGACGTTAAAAGGATACAAAGCTGCACAAGCTAGCTCCATTCAATACCATCAAATCACCCGCTTACAGGCAACAAAAGCTATTGCTGAAATGTATTACATCCATGTTAACAAAATTGAGGAAGACCACTGTGAACCCATTTCTTTTTCCGAAGAAATTCATTCGGATATCAGAGTCATTTTACAGCACTACCACCAAACCTTCCAGATTCCACATGGTTTACCCCCCCTCGTGAGCACACTCACTGCATAATTTTGGAACCAGGGGTAGGACCGGTCTGGGTAAGACCTTATAGATACCCTTTTATCCAGAAAACAGAGATAGAAAAATTGGTTACAGAAATGCTGAATGAAAAAATAATCCAGCCAAGCACTAGCCCTTACTCCGCTCCAGTTTTACTTGTTCGTAAGAAGGATAGCACTTGGCGATTCTGCGTAGACTATCGTGCCTTGAATTCAGTAACAGTGAAGGATTCCTTCCCTATGCCTATGGTGGATGAACTACTAGATGAGTTAGGAGGCTCGGAATATTACACAAAGTTAGATTTACGAGCTGGTTATCATTAAGTGCTGATGCATCCAAGTGATCGAGAGAAAACTGCATTTCGAACTCCCCAGGTCACTTTGAATGGTTGGTCATGCCATTTGGTCTCACGAACGCGCTGGCAACTTTCCAAGCATTGATGAATTCCATCTTTCGGGCCTATCTCAGGAAGTTTGTCTTAATTTTTTTTGATGATATTTTGATTTATAGCACAACTTGGCCCCTGCATCTTCAACATATTGCTTGCGTTCTGGAATTACTCGTGCAACACAAACTGTTTGCAAAGCTTTCTAAATGCTCTTTTGGTCAGAGGAGAATCGAGTACTTGGGCCATATTGTTTCGGGTCATGGAGTAGAGGTGGATTCCCAGAAAATTCAATCAATACAGCAATGGCCTGTTCCCACTAATGTCCGCCAATTACGGGCTTTCCTGGGACTAACAGGTTACTACCGTTGGTTTATACAAGGATACGCCCAAATTGCCTCTCCCCTTACACAGCTCCTTCAGAAGGATGGCTTTCAATGGTTCCCAGAGGCCCAGCAAGCATTTGAGCATTTAAAACTCGCACTTGCCCAAGCACCTATTTTAGCATTGCTCGATTTCAAGCTGCCTTTCATCCTAGAAACTGATGCTTCTGGGATAGGTATTGGAGCAGTGTTAAGCTAAGCAGGCCACCCCATTGCCTATTTTTCCAAGAAACTCTCTCCACGGATGCAATCGAAGTCAGTTTATACCCGGGAACTATATGCTATTGTTGAAGTTGTTGTGAAATTTCGCCATTATTTGTTAGGCAATTTTTTCATCATCCGCACAGATCATGAGAGTCTCAAACACTTGAACGAACAAGTTATTCACACTCCGGAACAAGAGGCCTGCTTACCAAAACTCCTGGGATATCATTATCGAGTGGAATATAAACCATGCAAAACCAACCTAGCGGTGGATGCATTATCACGCCAACACTGTTTAACCATGCATGTCTCACGTAATTGTAGTCTCGATGACTTCCAACAATCTCTTCGTTCTCACCCAGCCACTCAAGCACTTATTACTAAACTCCAAGCTCGTCCAGAGACCATGGGACCGTATCAGGTCCACAATGGATTGGTATATTGGAAACATCGGCTGGTCATTCCCCCTGAATGCACTAATCTTATACAGTCTATCTTACATGAGTTTCATTCTTCAGTGATGGGTGGTCATGCAGGCACGCTTCGTACCTTCCATCGAATTGCTGCTACTTTTTTTTGGGTCAACATACGCAAAGATATTCACCATTTTATTAAACAGTGTGAAGTCTGTCAAAGAACAAAAGCTTCTCAGCTCCATCCTGCCGGATTACTGAGCCCGCTCCCTATCCCACATCAGATTTGGGAGGACTTGGCTATGGATTACATCACCAGATTACCCTCTTCTCGCGGCTACTCTGTTATTCTTGTGGTGGTAGATCGGCTATCAAAATATGGCCACTTCATTCCCCTCTGCACTGGATTCAGTAGTCAACAAGTTGCTGAGGTTTTCCTTCATCATATCATCAAATTGCATGGTGTACCCCGCACCATTGTTTCAGACAGGGACCCAACTTTTACCAGTGCTTTTTGGCGACACTTATCTAAACTGCAAGGCACCAAACTTCATTTTAGTTTTGCCTACCATCCCCAGACCGACGGCCAGACGGAAGCCCTGAACAAGTGTCTTGAAATGTACCTCCGCTGTTTTGTCTATGACAATCCACGTCACTGGGTGCATTTCCTTCTATGGGCAGAGTTATGGTATAACACTTCTCTTCAAACCTCCATTGGCATGACTCCCTTCAAAGCAGTTTATGGTCGAGACCCTCCATCGTTACTCCAAGCTTCAAATGATGACACTTCTTCTCCCGATCTTTTCGCTCGTTTGTGGGAACGCGATGAAGTTCTGAGTCAGCTTAAGCACAATATGGAACAAGCACAATGTCGAATGAAGTATTATGCTGATCAACAGCGGATAGATATGTCATTTCAAGTTGGGGATCTCGTTTTGGTCAAACTCCAACCATACAAGCAACATTTGATCCATTTACAGAAACACCACAAGTTAGGTTGCTTATATTTTGGGCCATTTTCGGTATGAGAGAAGATTGGTACAGCTGCCTATCGTTTGGATTTGCCTGCAGAAGCCTGTATCCACCCTGTTTTCCACGTTTCTTACTTAAAAAATTTTTTTGGCCAACCTTCTCAATCTTATCTTCCTCTACCCCTGATGACAAGTCCTGAAGGTCCCATACTTCAACTCATTAATATTTTAGATGTCGGCCTTAGACCTGTTGCTGGGACCCCTCACCCTCATGTGCTCATGGATTGGGGGCCTGCTGCTCCACCCTCATGGGAATTACTTACTGCTTTTCGCCACCATTACCCAGCTTTCGACCTTGGGGACAAGGTCCTTCCTTATGACGGGGGGAATGTCATGCATGGGAACGTCGAGCAAGCAAACGTGGATCATCTCTCTGGGACCCAACCAATACACAATGATGAAAAGGAGCGGGAGGCTAACGGCATAAGCGAGGCACGTGGAATTCAAGGAGTGAGGCGTGGAGCTCGCATCAAGAAAGTCACGTGGAAAGTTAGAGAAGGTGTTTAAAAGGAGGAGCGGATGCATTACGAGTGTGTGATAGTTGGAACTTCTTCTCCCCTGCTCGTCTCTCTCTCTCTCTGTTCCGTTATACTTCCCTTCCTCCAAGGCTCTCCCTCCCTCTTTCTCTCTTGTCTTTCCCTTACATTCTGTAACTACTTGTAATTCCCGAAAACGCATTATCAATGATTTGGGTTGCGATTTAATAATACTAAAACCATCATAATTGAGTTCATCACAGTTGCCAACATCAAAACCCATCATCTCACCTTGTTCATTTTTTGGGACAGATTCTACGTGAATGTAAATAGTTATATTATGATTCACAGTCCTACTTCATCATGTTCAGCAAGTCTAATATAATTATTCAACATCTCATATACTTTCGTCTTGTTCATTCTTCCCTAGCATTCTAGTGGCATCATTGCAATTGCCTAATTAGTTAAAAAAAAAAGAAAAAAAAAAGAAACACTTATGACCTTTTCTATTATATTATGACTATATAGAGCTATTTACAACTTTATAATTCCGGTGTATAATCTCAATTTAAAATATGAGATTATAATATTTAGTGCGTAAGAATTTTATTATTGAAAATTTAAAATTGCCTTATGGGCAACTTAGTATAAAGAAGTGCACTTGTCTCGATTTCGACATGTATTGCCATTTTTTTTTATAATACACATGCAATTTAATACATATATTAATATATAATGTTTTTATTTTACAAATATGTCATGTTACTCAAAACATATAAGGATTTCAAATCTTTAAATTTTTATTTATATTAATTTTTATGAAATAGTAATAATATTATTTTTTATAGTTCATAATTATCTTAATTAAAAAAGTTTGTTGAGATAGTTGATGACTAGAACCTCAAATAAAAATCTTACAGATATCTTAATGGTAATTAAACTATATTGAAAACAGAAATTACGTTTTTTTGATTTCTTATTCACATCAAATATAAATCTGCAGCTTCGATATATGCATGTATAAAAATCCATTTAAATAATTAATATTTATCTTTTTATGAAAAAATGATCTATTTTGTTTTTTATTTTTATTAATGATTTAATAAATTTATAGCATATATAATGTTAAAAAAATTTAGCATTTATCTCATTAATGATAGATGTTTGGCAAATTTGAACTACGCATATTATTGACTTTTATAACATATGTGATTTAATGCACATATTAACATATTTACATATAGTGTTTTTATTTTATAAAAAATATCTTATACTACTGGAAAGATATGGGGATTTAAATCTTTAAATTTTTACCTATATTAATTTTTATAAAATGTTAATGATACTATTTTTGTATACTTTGTAATTATCTTACTAACAAAGTTTATAAGACAATTGATAACTAGGATCTCAAATAGAAATTTTATCAATATCTTATTGGTAGTTAAAGTCCTATTACTAATAGAACTCAATTTTTTGGATTTCCTTATACAAATCAAATATAACTCTTTAGAGCCCTCTTATATATATAAGGGGCTTGGAGGCTTAATTTACAATGTACCTAGCATACTTGTGCCTGCAATCTTCATTTGTGGACTATAGAACTTTATTAAAAGGTTAGTTTTTTTTTTATTCAGTATTGGAAGGTCAGTTTTAAAAATAGTACAATATATCTTTCATTTGATATTAATAGGCTCCCTTAGTAATAAGGATTTTGTGAATATAAAAAAAATTAAGATTTTGTGAGCCTTTGTTTTGAGAAGGAGAAGAGAGAGAGAGAGAGAGAGAGAGAGAGAGAGAGAGAGAAGAATTTCTACTTTATTATAGAAGAATAATAGGTGAGTCCATTAAATAGTTTATAGTTGAAATTTCAACCAGCGGTTACATTAAAATATTGTGAAGTTAAATTATGATGTTTTAATGCCTTCTCATCTGCTGAATTGTTTTAAGTTTGTTCTAGTTCTCATGTAAAACTGAATTAATGAGGCATTAGATATTTTAGAAATTACATAATTGTACTAGTGTTTGAAGCTTTAACAAAAAGTATATATATATATATAATATAATATAATATAATATCCCATTGCTAACTAGGATCTCAAACTTTTCATTTTACAAAAATTAATATCTGTACCTCTTTTTAAAATTATGGTTCTATCATTTTTAAAAACACCAATCCTTTTAGCATCAAAGGAGGTGTTTTGACTTTTGGCTATTTTTGCTTTAACTGTTTTTCTTCATTTGACAACTATACATTGCATCTTTTTGTAAAATCACAAACACAAATCTCCTTCTAATTTTACGTCTAACTAACAATCAAGTGTTTCTTTTGTACTCTTTCTGTCTTTCTACTTTCAGAACTTATTTTTTGACTTTTGAATGCATATTAATCACACTTTTCATTTAGGCTTCATTATGGGCCACTTCAATATTTATTTTTTAAATTATAAAAACTAAAAACTTACTAATTTACTCTGTCTTCTACTGCATCTACAAGCTAAACTAAATTATGACAGTTTTATTTATTTTGACATAGCAAATATAAATAGGAAAGAATCATTAGTAAATAACTTTTTTGAATTTTTGAAGTTAAAAAAAAAACTAATTTTTTAATTTTCACATTCTAAAAATAAATAATTTTTTATACTTAATCTTTAATCATTTACTACTTAGAATCTCATTATATTTTACATTGACCATGTTGGCATAGAAAATGAATGAAAGCTTGTCATGTTAATTATAACTAGGATCTCAAATGGAAATCTCATAAAAATCTCATTGGTAATTAATGTCCTATTGCTAATAGAATTTAATTTTTTTGGATTTCCCTATTCAAATTAAATCTACCTCTTTAGAACCCTCTTATATATATATAAAAGGTTTGGAGGCTTAATTTGCTCTTACATACGTCCCATACTTGTGTTTGTAATCTTCATCCTCTTATTTTTAATTTGATTTCAAAACTTTGCCTGAAGGTCAGTTTTAAAAGTAGTATAATAAAATTTTCATTTGACAATAATAGGCTTTGTTAGCCATAAGGTTTTTGTGAATATAGAGAGAATTGAGATTGCATGTGCCCTTGCTTTAAGAAGAAAAGAAAGGGATTTCCTTCTTTGTTGTAGAAGATCTAAAGTTTAGAATTGAATAGTCTAGGAGTATAATAATGAAAGGTGGTTGCCGCTTATGTTTCTTTCAATAGTAAGTGGAGATGGCACTAGTCCTTCTATATTGATTGTTTTGATGATTTCATTATATTTTTACAGGAAGAGACAACTAACTTACAAATAGTTGGTAGTTGCAAGCATGGTGAGGTCTTGGGAAAGAAAAAGCCGTAAGAGTGATCTACCTTTGGAGCCATGCCCATGGCTGGTATACACTTATGGCCAACATATGAAAGACCAACTATTTTGCTCACTGTCTAAGCCTCGCAAAATCTAGCACAAGAGCATCCCTCATATAAGTGGAGATTCAGACATGGTAGCTCATTGCTCTGGTTGGTTCCTTGTCTTTGAAGGAGATGACGAAATCCACTTTTCTCTTTGGAACCCCACAATTTCCCACTCATTAATCAAGTTACCTCCACTCTCATTGAAGCCCACCCAAAAAATAAGTTGTTATTTCTTGTCATCACCACCTGGAGATCCTGATTGTAAGGTTATATTATTCGAGAATGTTTTTCGTTCTATCATATTTATACATCTTGAAGCTACAAAAGATAAACAATGGACTGAGATTCCTTATGCCAAGTTGATTAGCAATTTTGAACAAGACATTGGTGAGACTAGGATGTACCTCCAACACTGTGTTTCTTGTAATGGAAAATTATATTCTTTCACTCGTTTTGGAGATGATCACTTGGTGACACTGAACATAGACAAAGCCAACCGCCTTCAAATAGAGCCTTTATGCCAAATGCCAAGGATAAACACAAAAAACACACTGGGGACACTTGTGTGTCAATTTCGAGATTGGCTTATTGAATGTTGTGGAGAACTATTTTATGTCCACATTGTTTTTGGTGGCTCAAAATTTAATGAAGTTACTGAAGTTATGATCTTCAAGTTAGATTTTGAAAGAATGGTTTGGGAGACAGCTCAAAGTTTGATGGGTTAAGCTTTTTTCCTTGATGGAGTGGGTGCTTCTTGCTGTCCAGCACTTGGGAATGGAGTAGAACGTGATTCTATATATTTTACTTGTCTAGAGGACAAGGGTTTATACTCATTCAACGTTAAATATGGTTGTCTATTAGTTAGTTTACCTTGTCCAAGTGTACCAACACCTTGGATTTCCACCATTATGGTGCCTCATGATGTCTGGTATAATTATCATGATTTCATCTATTTGTCATTATTTCTCTATATGCTCTGTTGTTACAAAGTTAGATCATGAATTACATCTTCTAATATTTATTTGATTTTGTTGTGTAGGTTAAGTCGCACCTGTATGCAAATGGAGTACAATGGTCCTCTTTTAAGCAAAGATGAACAAAGTGAAGAATTTGACAAAAAAGAAGAGAGTAATGCAGAGGGAACTCAAAAAGGAAAAACAAGATTTTTTAATCTTCCATTGGATTCTTTAACGAAGATTGCAGATTGTTTAAGCCTGCTTGATTATTTGAATTTTCGTACTGTGTGTTAGAATTGTCACTTCATAGTTCCAAAGCTCCAGTGGAGACAAGCTTTGCAAAGGTTAAAAACATGACCTTCATCATCTCACCAATGTGGCTTTTGATTTACAACAATGATATGGCCGCTTTTAAGTTGGTTGATCCTATTCATGGTACTAGTTTGCTCATGAATATTCCTGAATCACTAAAAGGAAGTGTAGTGTGTTGCTCAAGAAATGGTTGGTTGCTGATGTCAGATGGAAAGTCCTCTTTGTCATTTTTAAACCCATTTACTAAGAAAATTATCAAATTACCAGCACCACCTGAAGAAGGATGTGCTAGTTCATATGGCATGGCTTTCTCATCCTTGCCAACTTCCCCAAACTGTTTAGTTGTCGGGTATGGTTGCTATCCTTTTATTTCTCAACTTGAGATTATGGTTAACACTATGAAGCAAAACAAACAATGGCTAAGAGCTCGTATGGAACTTGACACCATATTTTCGTTAAATAGTAGTTGCCTAGTATTTTATAGAGGATCCTTCTATTTCTTGGGTCTAAAAGGAAATTTGCTAGTTCTAAACTATGAAGAAGAGGAGGTTGGCTTGGAGGTTGAATGGAACGTTTTTAGGGATGTCCTTAAAAAACCTAAGACACCTTGCAAATCTTTTCACCATAATTTCTTATTAGAATGTGATGGAAAGCTTATGTCAATATTTGTGGGTGAAATGGGGAAGTGGTTGCAAGTTTACAACTTAAATTTTACTACAATGCGTTGGGAAAAGGTGGAAAGCTTAAGAAATCATGTGATTTATGTTTCTCCATCTTCATGTGTTTCTGCAGAAGCAAGGATTATGGGAACGGAGAATAGGATTTACTTTCCAAGGTTGCATGGTAATAGAATTATATATTATTCTTTGGAGACAAAAAGATTTCATTTTGATGGACAAGACACTGTGGAAAGTTTCTACAACACCAAAGAGCCATTATTGGCCACTTGGATTGAACCTCCGTATTCATAGTTAACTTTTTTAGAAATTGGACACTTTTAATGGTAATTGAATTCATATTTTATGAAATGTAAGTTAAATTATTGCTTCTGTAATTTATTTCTTTTTTCTTAAAATTTTCAGCTACAACAAATGCCATTTGACCTTAACAAAACATTGTATTCCATATTTAATTTTTTTTTTTGCAGATACTTCTATTTGTTGCATTTCTATAGTATATGAAATTTGCTATGATTCTATATGAATGTAAATAGTTGTATTGTGATTTAAAAGTCCGCTTTCATCTTTTTCAGCTAGTCTAATGTGATTATTCAACATCTCACATGCCTACATTTGGATTGTTAACATTTTTATACAAAAGTAATACCCCATATGCTTTCCAAAAATCTCCTATAACATAAATCAGAGTTAAGGCATGAAAGCACCTATATAAAAGCTTTAGAGTAGAATCATTCAGTATAATCTTTTGATGAGTGAATATTCAATTGGGTTGTAAAAAAAAAAGTTAAACATTAGAGTTGTAAAGTGACATTAAGATTTTTAAGAAAGTAAATTAGTGTTCAAGTTATTTTTAGAAAGCTATAATAAAATTTTACTCAGATTTTAGATGACTTAATCTAAACAATATACAATCTTTTCAAGCAAAATTTTAAGAGACAACCATTGTTTTTCAAAATTTTATAAGGATAAATCTATCACCTTTTTCAGTAGAGATTAATAGATTGCATACACTTGTAATACTACACCAGAGTCCAAAATTTGAGTCCAGTGGTTAAGATATGATCTTCACAAACTAAATTGATTCTAGCCATCGGTAGTGTTGTTAAACTTCTTTTAAGATTACATAGTAATTTCTTAATTATATATTTTTTCACTATCATGATTTGTGTTTTGTATTTACTTTCTATTGTAATCTTTACCTTATATATCCAAAAAAAAATTGTGTAAGGCTATTAATCATTTATCAAAGATTTTTTTTTTTTTGGCTAAAGCCCCCTGATGTGAAATCTTTCTTCAATAAAATCTAGGATGTAAATCAAAAAGGAAAAAAAGAAAAAAATTACTTTGCTTTAATTGCACTATGCCATTCCCCCCAAGCAACATTTGATATGCTAATACCATTTAAAGGACTAGAGAGTCAGTGTGGTATCCACTAACATTTGGAAAAAAAAAAAAAAAAAAGAGAGATAGGGGAGTTGCAAGCAAATCCGAAAGTCGCGCCCACTATTAATGGGAGTTTGGAGCGCACGTCGAATCTGGAGCTGTTGGTTGGAGAGTGTTCACTAAAATAGCTCAATACTTGCAAGTAAGAATTTCTAACCATGATAGTTACCTTAAACATACAAGGGCAATCGTTTATTTATTTTTTTTCCCCTCTCAATTTAAATTAAGAATATTTTATATCAAGGCCAAGGTTGGAATTGAATAAAATTATTGTAAAACTATTTTGAGCAAGTCATATTTTAATATGAATACGTTCACATTAAATACATGCGAAGAAAATTGAAGTATTTTTTGTTTTTTATGCCCAAAATTTAAGTATTTCTATGATGATGTTTTTAATACTTTAGAAAAGCATGTGTTTTGCTAATACATATTGTTATATCCTTTTGGCCCAAAAAAAAAGAGAATCTAGTGACCTTTTTCAAAGTTTATTTTTTTAAAATTTTTTAGATTATAAATTTTAAATATAAAAATAAAAATTATGAACATAGAGTCAAAAATTTTAATTATAAAAAAATATTTTTGTATAATCTAATTAAAATTTTTATTTCCTTACATAAAATTTGTATCTTAAGCAGGCAGAGACAGGGGAGTGGCAAGCAAATCCGGAATCCGCGCCCACTATTGATGAGAGTTTAGAGCGCACGTTGAATCTGGAGCTGTTGCTTGGAGAGCAGCAGGGATGCGATTGAATACCACGAATATACATGCTTGATCGGCCTTTCAAAATTTCCAGAATCGCATTATTATTCTCGAAGCAAATATGCAGAGCGTGAACGGGATGCTACCTGCTCAAAATTTCATTCCTGTTCCTACCACCGCCCAACAAGATACTTGCCCAAACGAATTGATCACGGCTGTTAAGCAAACAGGTCTGCAATTGTTGGCGGAGAAGGTAACAAAACCAATTCCATTACTGACATCCATGATTACTTCTGAAGCACCGCAATCAGGTGACCATTCCAAATACCTTGGGGTTTCCTCTGTTTCAGAAATTCTCCTCTTCACACTTCAGTTCGCCATTTCAACTCAACCTAGTTCACGCCCTTCTCGCCAACACCCACGAGTGTCTATGTCGGATTTTCCTTGGATTTCCCGAACAAATGGACTAACACCCAAGCCTCACGGGGTAAGTTTGGTTTGCTTCACAACAGAATTTTTGAAGTCAGTTACCTGTTATATAAATTAGTATTAGTGGTTTTTTTCACTCTACAACCCTTAAACTCTGAATAAGAAAATTTATTTTCTCTTCTCATTTACCGTAAGTTCTTTCTTTATATTTTTTAGATTGTGATTCTTTACAATTTGAAAGAACAACATGGGAGGCAAGAATAAGAAACAAGAAGTGAAATCCAAGAAGAAGACGAATGAGAAGGTGCTGCGGCCATCTTGGGTGTGTTCCTTCTGCAAGTAACCCTCATATAATTCACAAGAGTTGAATTTTCATCTATGGAAAGTTCATCGAGTTGCCTCACCTAACGCGAGGAAAGGTAATTACTCCTTAATTTTCTTTTCTTTCTCTTTTTTAATTTTGTACTAATTGTTTTTGGATGTTTTTTACAGGGAAATCAGGTTATAGGAAAGGATATCAACACTAGGAATTCTACAGGTATCTTGATTACTTGCTGTCTTTTTAGACTTAGACCGTTGCAATTTGCATATTGACACAAGAGTTTACTCTCGATTTACTTGTTCGGATGTCCGTTCCTAGTCTGTTTCTGTTCATATTCTTCATGAGATCCTTCATTTTGTCCATAAACTTTTCAGTCTTTGATCCTTTGACTATCAATGCCGTGATGTTACCAATCAAATAAGCACCAATAACCATGTCAAATGACACATATATCATTACAAATATCATCTCCCTCGGATTGACCGCATGTATATCTCCATACCTGTGGAAGAAATAAAGATCTTAAATCGAAAGAGGACAAAAATCACAAACAGTTTTCATTAAGAAGAAAATCAAAGATAGGAAAAATAGTACACTATTTGAAACCAGGTTTAAAGATAGAAAGATTTCTGGAATGGTATATGAAGCATAGAGAATATTACCATCTCATCAATAAATTTTCAGAAACCCAGATACTAGGTTCTGCTAACATTCAGCTCAAATGATAACCAACCTTGGAAAACATCACCAATTGCGAACAACCATATCAGATATCAGTTGCCTTCAATCCTAGTATGGGACCATGAGCATAAGCTGACAATCTTTGTAGTTTGTACAATGGTCTTATCAGCTCAAGCAAAATTTTCTTTTGGTTCTTAGAATACCTACTACGCCATCTTACAAAACTCCAGAATTGTAGAACAGGCCATCAGAAAGAAAATAGGGATTTAAAATGAAAATTATGAACCAATAAACGCTCACATTCCTATTGACTTTAATTAGTCCATTTTGCTTCAAAATTGACATAAATCATCAGCATACTCAAATAAAGAGTGCCAAATTCACCAAATCCTTAGAATACAGGCTCGTTCTATTCAGGACACCATTATTTTGTATTATTATAAGTTCCACAAAAGATAATGATTCATTACCATTGTCCGTGCATTGAGACTTGGTGCATGCAAAAGCACCAGCAGAGGTGCTGGTGCTTAGTTTTGCAAAGCATTGAAGCTGAAGTGACTATGACCAATGATTTTTCTGTTTTCTATTTTCTGTTTTTTAATTGCTTCTTAACAATGTCAGCTTTCAAACATTGTTAAACTTAGTAGAGTTTTATTTATCTTATGAATTTCTTGATTAGTTCTTGTTGTATATTGCTGTTGCAAAATTCTTTGTGGAATGCGTCTACTTGTTATTACATCATCTGTTGTTTCAAGGCTTGCTGTGGTGTCTTGAAGTTTGTCATGGAAAGTGGTGCTAAAAGTTGTGAGGTCAATTTATTCATACGATGCATGATGGGTTTATGCAATCTTGCACCAGTTCCTCCTCATTTCATTTTTGTCATTGTATAACTATTTTAACACGTATGATAAGATGATATTAATTTTTGGAATAACTTATCTTTATGTCAATTTCTCCAGGTTATTATTTGCAGTAAGCACATGACATAGCATGCCAAATCTATGAAATTTAAGGGTGGGTACATGATAACATCTGGTCAACCTGCAAAAGAATGTAGACTCTGCTGTGAGGCATGTGCTTTTTTGAGATAAACGTGCATATTTGCTTTTGGCAGTGGTTCAAATTTTAATAGGAGTACAAAACTGATTACAATTCTAGGAACTAACACTATTAGGTGAGAATTTTATAGGCGTAGAAGGATGTTACTCATTTTGAACTTGATTGCAATGCTACATGATTCTAGTTCAATTTCTAAAAGGTCGTCTTATCTGTACACCTGTGATTGATTGCTTCCTATTAAGCTTATATATTATTTCGTTGAGGGTATAGATTCCATCCCACTGGTTGCCCAAAACTTATGACGGCTAAGTTTTTATCCTTCATGTCCTATCATGTAAAAATTATAAAAGTTAGGTTAAATTAGTATTTTGTTCCCTTAATATTATTTAATTTTTAAAATTGGTGAGATGTACCAAAATGGTTCCTTATCTTCTATTTTGACATATAAGTATTTTAAATCGTTAGGACTATCAACCAAATCACTACTAAAATAATTCTAATTATGTTGAAGTAATCTCTTACGTAGTTGTTAATTTTGTTAATTTCAAAAGCCCTAGATTGAGACCTAAATTAATTTAAAGAAAAAGTTATATATAAAAAAGAGATTATAGGATAACTAATAGAGTCAACAGTTATATAAAATATTATTTTAACATAATTAGAGCGACCTTATGGCATCAAATAAAAAAATAAGAGACTATTTTGATAAGAGTTTAATTTGAATTTTCAAATAAAATTAGGGAAACAAAATATTAATTTAACCTAAAATTAATTGTATTCTTATAATTCATTTTGTCTAGGCTTTTAGTCTAAACATGGCTATCAGGCATGAAGGTCGTTTGATAGCCATGTTTTGGGCCCTTGATTGGAATCTAATTCCATTGCATAAAGAAGAGAGACTTTCAAATAAGCGAGGGAATGAAGCCCAATACCTGATAATGATATCTGCAATCTCCATTTTTTGCCCATTTTTTCAATTGTTTCTCTTTTTTATATGCTACACAGAATTACCGAAATGAGTTTTCTTTCCAAGTAATTCTCCTTCCTGTAAAAGCTTGTGAAAGTGTCTTAAATTTCAACCGGATAAAAGCTCCAACAAATTTTTAGGTCTTATTGTCATTTCCAAAAAATAAATTATTTTCAATTCCCAAAAATAAAATAAATTATTATTTTATTATTTTTTCTATTACTGATAATTCAAAAAATATTTTTCACAAATACAAAATATTTTAATTTTTTTTACATTAAGAATATTATAATAATTTATTTTTTTATTTCTATATTATTTTTATTCAACCAAATATAAAACTAAAATAACATTCTCATATCTTTTCATGTTATGACAAACATAATTATAAATCATTCAATTTCATTCTCATCTCTACATGCCAAACTAAACCAGCCATAAATTGAGTGGAAAGTAAATAAATTTTTAAATACTAAATCATTAGTTTATAACAGCAGAGGGTCATGCGGTACGGCATTAGTGTCGTTGCATTATTTAGTCAGCTGCTTTTCTGTCTAGCGATATCCATTTTATTTCAGGATATTTAAATTTAATTTAGGTGATTTAAATTTAATTTTATTAATTTTTTAATACCAATTATTTATTTTAAAAAGTAACATTGAAAGATTATTTTTA
The DNA here is from genome assembly GCA_026724425.1 of Erythrophleum ivorense. NCBI lineage: Eukaryota > Viridiplantae > Streptophyta > Magnoliopsida > Fabales > Fabaceae > Erythrophleum > Erythrophleum ivorense. The sequence goes on along the minus strand of JAIUCV010000004.1, from coordinate 39,216,920 downwards.
AATCTAAACGCGCCGAATGAGATAAACCCAATTGGACAATGAAGCAAATAGACAGATAATCAATTTGTTTTCAAACATAGAGCTGTAAGTGTGTGTTTGAAAAAATGGTAAGACATCCAAAATCATGGTTTGCAACCCACAAAATGCAAAAATTATAACTTGTTGTTTTGGTCAAAACCATGATTTTGAATGTCCTACCATTTTTCTAAACACACGCTAAGTCGTTAACTATTCCATGTGGTGGGTTTTGGGTTCGTGTATACCGTTATTATACAAGCACATTTGACACTCAGATATGGGAATTATTATAAAAGTATTATTTTTATAATATGGCTATCAGATATAATTCTTTGAGTTAGTCAAATATTAAAAAAAAAGATATTTTTAACAATAAATACAACTACTAAATAGGTGAAGTGTGATATATTACCAATATTATTATAAATTGTGTTATAATAACAATTAATGTCTTGGTCTAAAAACAAAAATTAAAAATAAAATATTTTTTTAATAAAAAATAGCCTTAATATATGAAAGACTGGATAGTAATTCAATAATTCTCACATATCTAAATTTTCAGATATTTATTATCGATTTTAGGGATTTTATTATTAGATGTAAAAAAATTTAATACTTTTTTATATCCAATAATAAATTTCTTAAAATCTAATGATAATAATAATTTTTAATAATAATTTTAATTTACAAAAATTTTTATTATAAATTTTACATGATATGAGTTTTAAATGTATTTTTTTCAAGATATTATGAATGGGAAGGAGAGAGAGAGAGAGAGAGAGAGAGAGAGAGAGATAACGAAGATAGCAGCCAGGGAAATGGCGAAGGTAGGATGAACAGGCCGGTGCAGTGTCACCTCAGATCAAATTCGTTGCACTTTTTGTTCTTTGTTGTTATATGTTGTTTTAGTAGTATAATTATTTATATTAAATTTGAATATTTTAAATGTTATTTTTATTTTTAAATTTTAATTATTATTTTTAAAATTATTCTTATTTTAAATTCTTTTTTTAAAATTAAAAAAAATTAAAACTCAAGGAAAAAAAAAAGAATCATCCAAATCTAATAATAATTCCCACATTAGTTTTAAAAATTAAAACTCAAGGAAATTATTATTTTAAAGCAAAATATTTTTTTTTTGCAGATACTTCTATTTGTTACATTTCTATAATATATGAAATTTGTTATGATTCTATATAAATGTAAACAATTGTATTGTGATTTAAAAGTTTGCTTTCATCTTGTTCAACTAGTCTAATGTGATTATTCAAAATCTCACGTTGCCTGCATTTGGACTGTCAATATTTTTATACCCAAGTAATATCTCAATTGTTTACCAAACACCTCCTATAACAGAAAGCAGAGTTAAGGCCTGAAAACACCTACAAAAAATAGAGTTAATCAACACATTTTTTTATTCAAAGAGAAAAAGTATAATTTTTCTAAACAAAAATAAGGATCATATAACTTAAACATTTTAAAAAATAAATAAATAATTTATTCTATCTATAATTGTACAAATTATAAATTCTAATTGGTTTGAATTTTTTAGACAAGTTGCGTTGGACAGTGTTTCAAAATTATTACCACATTTCGAATGATTGGCCTCTACTGACCAAAACTTTGTCAAAAATTTAATTTCATGCACTTTTGATTGATATTCCATCTAACCCAACAGATTATATAAAATTTCAACGACAATGAATAAAGGGTTTTGATTCTTTTTTCTTTCCCATGTAACATCGAGTGCAACTAAGATTCTGGTCACCAAGAAACAATTTGCTAAGATGTTTATTCACTACGCAAACAAATGGCAACCAAAAATCCATTCTTAAATCCTAACTCTTTTTGCGATTAATCAGGTAAAAAAATTTATCTATAACTGTAATTTTTCTTTCTATAAAATATCAACTCATTGGTATATATAGTATCATTTCATTAATTTTTTTATGAAATTGGTTAAAATTTCCTCTAAATATTACTTTTTTAACGAAAATAAAATTCTATATATTGAAGACTAAAATTTTATTATTGATTAATTAAAATTTTAAATTTAAAACATACAATATAATATCTTTTAAATTTTGTATCTAAATAAAATTTTTAATTTTGTCTCCAATTTTCTCTTAAATATTTAATTTCCTCCGCATTGAAGATCAAAATTTCTCCTTAAGCCAATTGAAATATCAAATTCAACAAACACAACATAATAGTTTCTAAATTTTGCCTTTGAAATGGAATACCTAATTGTATCCCCAATTTTATCATAAATTATTAATTTCCTCACAATATCCATTATTTTCTTTATAATGAAAATTGAAATTTCTCACTTAGCCAATCAAAACCCTAACTTCGATGCACAACACAACATATTTTCCAAATTTTTGCCTAAAACAAAATCTTTGATTTTATCTATCTAATTTTGTCCAAATACCCAATTTTCTTATCAAAATTCTAATGTAGTTCAAAGAGTTTGGAGATTAAATTTTTTAAAGGTCAAATTTGGCCAAATTGAATCATTTTAAGATGAAATTTGGATAAATGAAGAGAATTTTTAGGTCACATGCATATGCTACATATTTTTTTGTTAAAGAGATAATAAAATAAAATCACAATATATCAATGTTGTAATAGCTTAAACAATCACTCCATTGCAAATTTTTAAGTCATAGGCCAAATCACAAGGTATGTATAATATATTTTACCTTTTATTTAAACAATTGAGATGTCTAAATATTTATGTTCATTATAGAAGCTTTTAAAATGTTTAGAGATAATGGGTGGTCCATGGATGAGAATTATTCTGCCAGTGTTCCAAATGTTTCTGATGTTCATTGGCCTCTCCCGATTGATGATGTTATTAAAGTAAATTGTGATGGTATGTATAATTCTTCCTCTGGTTCAACAGGTTTAGGAGTTATTTTCAGAGATCTTCATGGTAGTATCAATGATCTTTGTTGTTTACCATGTAAGGCTTTTTCAGGTTCCATGGCAAAATCTTTGGCTTTAAGGAAAGGTTTGCAAAGGGTTTTTTATCTTGATATTATCAAAGGTTGCTTTTGAATCTGATTGCAAACTTGGTTGATATTGTTATAGATAACTATTATGTTATCCTGATTGGTTGAGGAAGCCAATTATAGAAGATATTAGTCATCTCAAAAGGAGTATTTTTTTTGTCTTTTCTCTATTATAGATACCCAGTCCTGTTAATAAGGTTATTAATTGGCTTGTTAAGTCTTCTGATGTGCTGTCTTCATTGGTAAATTTCTCCCCATCCCTCCTTGTTTCTATCCTTTTGCTGATCCTGAGAATTGTAAGGAGAATATTGGTTGATATTGTTGGGGTTTAGTTTTATCTAGTCTTATTTTTCTTATTTTTATTGTAATGGATATTTTATTTTTGAATTTCAGTACTTATTGGCAAAAAAAAAATGCTTAGAGATATGAAATATTTTTACTTTATGAGTATCTTTTATTGATAAAAAAATATAAATATTTACATTTAAACTTTTTAGATTTATTAATTTTAAAAAATAATTATTATATTCATTTAATAAACTCTTTTTTATTATTATCTTGATGTGAGTCAAAGTCGAATCCATCAAAGAAACAATTCCAACAAAAAAGCAAGCGCACCAAGCCATTAAAAAAAAAATCAAACTTTGTTTTTTTGGGGGACAAACTTTCAATTGGCATACTTTTAATCTCATATTTTGTTAAAATCGTTCAGCCGTGCGAGTCCTCTACTATTATTAGCAGATCAGGTATCAAAAGATGCGGGTCAGCCACATGGGTGACGTCTACGGAGCCAAGTGGGGCTGCCTACAGTTTAAAGTTGCCCTATCCACCAAACCCAAACAAAAATTATTTACATATTATAAAAATATAATATCAATTGTATTTTAATATTTATATATTCTAAGAATATCATATTATTTATATTCTCTTTAATAAAAATATCAAATCATTCACATTTGTCTTTATTTTTTAAATGATTTTACACTCTCAAAATATAAGACTTAATAATAATTAATGGAATATTTTTATAAAAAAATGTGGATAATAAATTAATGTAAGAGGAATTATGATAAAATAGAAAAAAATAAATCCCATTTAATGTAACTTAATAGCTTTTAATTAAAGAGAACATGAATCACAAGGTAATAAAAGAATTTTTCACCACAACCAACCCAATTACCAGTAAATCCGTAATGTCTGTAATTAAGTAGCTAATTATGTTTACTCAAAGTGATTAACCAATTTTTAAAATTGATTAGAGAGAACGAAGGAGGAGGGAGCCCCGAACCTGCTCTTGGGATGAATGACAAGGTCTTTGGCTGCCACAGATGCCATTGAGCAAGGTTTGGTGACCCAAAATTCTCCTCCCACTTGACTCGTGTTCTATCAATTAGAATCGACTTTCCGACGATCTCAACTGGTCAATCACATCCCTCACCTTAAACTCCCTGTCGTTCGATGACAACGACGACAACAAATAAGAAGATTTCGAGGACAACATCGTTTGATTCCCCTTAATCTCCTCCTTCGCCTTCTCCGGCTTCACTGTCTTCGTAGGCATTTCAAAAAATCCAAATGCACCACAACGAAAATCGTAAAAGCGAACTGGTTCAATTCCTGATCCTCTTCTTCTTCCCAGGAATCTCGAAAACAAAAGACGATCTGAATGCAACACCACAATGAAAGTCACGGACAGAACCGGTTCAATTCCTGAATATTCTGCTTGGACCTCGATCTGCGATGGATTAATTATACGCGTTGCATTTGAAGAAATGAGAAGAAAATCCGAATGCCGAAGTACTGTTTGATAGCTTCCCCAAACTTGGCAAATGGCGAAAAATCTTTGACATAAATGAAACAAAAGAAAGGGACGGAGAAGCAGAGGAAGGTTCAGGATTCAGGCTGCATTTTAGGAAGGTATTGAAGGGAACACTATGGAGCACAAGTGAGACGAGGATCACAAGAAGAATGACAAAGCAAACGACATCATGGTCGTCAAATAGGGTTTACATGGAACACGGAGGCTCAGGCTGTTTCAGCGAAATCTTTGGGCCTCGTACAGATCACGAGAGATCGGTTACGTAAAAGGTGGCAAGGCTATCAAAAACAGATTTGATCTGACAAATGGCAGTAGTTAGCATTTTACTATTTACACGACTTGTACACATTTTTGCAACAGATGAGATTCTCTGCGTGCAAAGGACCCTTCATTTGTTATTCAACTATTTTTTTTAAGAAGCAAAATAAAATGTAAGATAAAGTGATTTTTTTTAATTTTTAATATCTATTTAATAGAAATTAGAAGATTGATTTTATTATGTATTTTGTTGCAGTAAAAGTTAAAAAATTATCATTATTATGTGTTTTATTTTTTTAAATTTGAAAAATGAAAATAACAATAAAAAATGGAGAGTCCAGATGCTGTGTTGTGCAAAGTAGCATAGTAGAGAATCTCCATCCGATTGCTAACTATGTTGGTTTTTTTTTCTTTTCAATAACTAATTTGTTAAAACAATAATTTTATTTCGTTGAATATGTCAAAATATATTGTTTCATAACATATTATATATACAAATAAAATAAAATTTTTCCATAAATATAAAATTTCATATATTCATGGCTTGCTATATTAATATTAGATATTGAATGATCAACATAATTCAAGCAACCATCTTCCTTCGACCATATTCTGATTTTCAAGATGTATTATGAGTCTTAGAACCACAAATTGTTCCTCCAACTCTAGCAAGAGATAATTGATTGCATAAAAAAAATACATGTATTATACAATAAAAGTCTAGAGAGAAAATAATCCAGACACTAAAATAATTAAAATATAATTAGAATATGCATTAAATACTTAATCACAACTATGTTAGAAACATAAATTCAAATATTAACTTAAATGGTAAAATAATGTTGTTACACCAAAATTATATACAAAGATATAGAATTAACAAAAAAGAAAAAGAAAAGTAGCCTAAGATATAGTACTTCTATGACTTCCCAACATCTCTCTTTCTCAAACATGTAACTTTCCATTATTATCTTAGCTTTCATATGAGAAGCTAAAACTAATTAACGAACCACAATAACGACGACCAATAATTATATATTTTTAATTTTAAACAATAGCATCTTTCAACTATTAAAGGAATAAGATAAGGTTATCAACATATTGCAACCAAAGGGGAAATATCATATCTACCAAACATATTCGTGGATTCCCATAAATTGATGTTGTCTAACATCAAGCTTATATTATGATTCTTAAATTCACTTCAAGATAAGTGATAATGAAGATAGACTTATGCTTGTAAAATACCATAAAGAAGTTATGTGATAAGTCTCCTTAAATTCCTAACAGTACTATATTTTTAGGATTTAAAATAGCAATCAAAATAAAGTAAGGAAAATTGTATCAAAACCATTGCAAATGGTCATTCAGTCTTAAGCTTGTCCAAGTAAATGAAAATTTTAGCGAATCAACCAAAATATTCATCAAAAAAGGCATAAGCATTCACCAAAAAGAATGTCATTTATCACTTGCACATACTTTGAAACAAAAGACTATTTTCTCTAGGTACAAAGGCTAGCTAGTGATTAAAAGAAACAATTATGAGTTATGATAATAGTAAGTTAAACCAAAATATAGCATTTCTATTAGTGAATAGCGGCTATTTAATGTTCAACTTAGAAAGAGAGGCAGCAGTTACTTGAAGCTTTGGCTATGAATTTTAGAATTAAAAGTTGGAGAGATGTATGTCCACCGTCCTACACAGAGAAAGGGAAGGCAAAGAGACATTTAGTATTTGGAATAATAGTTTGATATATAGAATGTTAAATCACAAATAGTGGTTTTTAGTCATAAATTGGAATAATGATTTGGTACATAGAATTAATATTAGATATATTTATTAATTTATTGAGTATTCATATAGCAATGCTTTTTAGGGGCCATTTAAGATATAGAATATTAGATATGGAAATAGAAATGAAAAGCAAAAAAGTGAAGAGAAATGGATGAAAAATAACAAAAATAACCACATATTCAAGAAAAGTAATAAAAAAAGATTAAAACTGTTGAGTAATAATTATAAATATATAATAAGCATGGTACAAATATCTCTTTCCTTCAAACTACCAAATATAAAAGTTTGGTTATATATATTAAGAGAAGAGGTGGTTAGAAGAATACAAATGCATTTTTTACACCACATAAAGAAAATACATATTTGGTGTTCTATTTTTTTATTTTTGGGTTCTAAGAGAGTCTAAAGAATGTGTAAAATATTTTGAATTGCATTAGTTGGTGTTTTTATTAACAACACCTATTGCTTTAAAGAAAGCAACATATTTACAGCATGGTAGATGTGGACCATTCATATTAGCTTTTAATTTTTTTAATTTTGTTTAATTTTTTTGTTTTAAAAGAAATAAAACACCTTTCAACTTCTAACAAATAGACTGTTTGTCTAATCTAATAAAAATTAAAAAATAGTCTTCATCCTATGTTTTGTTTTCTTCAATATATATATATATATATATCAAAATAAAAAATGATTGACAATATGACAAAATATATATATATATATATATAGTTCAAATCTAAAGCAATAAAGGATCCTAATACTTTTAATAAAAGAGATCATAAGTGCCAAAAAAATTAGCTTACTAAATTTGAATCCTTCTCATATTGGAGATATTTGGATCATTTTTATTTCTTTTTTCTCTATTTTTTATCAATTTCGAAGAAAAAGACAAAGTATGAGTTCTATCATTTCAATGGATCTCATACATTCAAATGAGACTTATTCATGGTGAGTCTTACACATTCTATTTTTATCTCTCTTTCTGAAGTTAAGAAGAAATTAAAAAAATAAAAATAAAAATAAAAAGAATCCAAACTTATTTAAGAAGACTTATAAAAAAGGGACTAAGAGAGAATATAGGATCACACATGCAAAATTTCTACTCGCTCTTAGTTTCTTACACGATCCAGTATTGAAGAAAATTTTGTTTGTAATTTACTACATTAAAAAAAAAACTATAGAGTTTCAAGATGAGACAGTCAAATTTAGGAAGGCTCAAGGGAACAAATCAAATCAAGATTAACCGAGATTGATGGTTGAATACAAAAAATCAAGGATTCTATACAAAAAATAAGGGTGTAAAGTTACTCTTAAAATCATTAAAACAAATACACAGTACATTTAATAATACATTAGTTGTGCGTTTTTACACGGATAGGCAATAATTCAAAATACAAATGATCGAAAAACAATGTCCCCAGAAATATTTACTCGAAAAGCAACATCTTCAGACAATTCGGAGTCATTCCTTCCGAGTTTGAGATGCGACGCGCCTGCATGTTGGACACGTGGCTTCGCTACAGGAACTCGGCGTCATTAACGCCGAGTTTGGGCCACGTGGCAATGCCCCTTGAACTCGGCGTCATTAACGCCGAGTTTGCTTGGCTTTTCTGGCGCCAGGCTAGGCTAGCCTAGCCTGGCCTGACGCAGCTGACCGGTCAGTTGCAAATATTTAAATTTCTTGAAACGTGGCACGTTTTCATTCGCCAAAGAAGATTTCCCTGAGTGCTGATTGGCTGAAATAATTTAAGAAGGATAATGCTGCGTGTAAAATGACAAAAATACCCTGGAGATTAATATATAAACCGAGGCAAGTCTTCAATTTTGTCGAGCCAACTCCTCTTCTCTGAAGCCAACTTCTCATTTTCATTTATGCCTCTTCTTCTTTTACATCTGGAGTTGGAACAAAACATTTGTATATCTTATTGAGCTTAAAGCAACACAACGAAGGTATGTTTTAATCTTCTTCAGTTATTTATCTTGTTTTATATTTTGAAATGTGATATAAAATTTAGTTGAAATAATAAATGTTAAAAATATATGAAATAAATAGAAAATAGTGTATAAAGTTAGAAATATGGGAAAAAATGAAAAGATGTTTAAAAAAATTTGTAAAAAAAAAATGTATCAGGTTATTTTTTAATATTTTTTTTACTTTAGTTGTTTTAGAAAAATATTGTATAATAATTATATTATTTATTTTAGGTTATTCATATTGTTTATATGTTGTTTAATTTTGTTGATAGCAAATTTTATTTATATATTGAGTTGATTATGGAAGAGTTTTAAAAAAGAGGAATAAATACTAAGAAATGGGTAAAAAATAAAGGAGAGAAAAATGACTTGAAGGAAGAAAATAGGTGAGCATAATGGAAAAATAAAAACCAAGTAATAGAGAAAGAAATTTAATTTAACAAAAAGTAGAAAGACAATTTATGAGGGAAAAATTAAGAACTTGTGAAAAATAAGAAATAGTGGTAGAAAGATAATTTAAAAAGAAAAATAAATAAGAAAAAAAAGAACTGAAATATTAGTTTTATATGAAAAAGTTTCTTTAATATTTTTACCTTATTTGTTTTAATGAATTATTTTTTAAAGTAGTTAAATACATTGTATTAGGTTTGCACATTACTTGTTTATTAATTGATTTTGTTGAGATAAGAAATTATTTATTTGTATGGTGACTTAATTTTGGTAGCAGTTTAAAAAGAATAATAAATACTAAATAAGGGTTAGAAAATGAAAGAAGAAAAAACTAAAAGAGGAAAAACAATTATGTAAGGATCATGAAAAATAAAAAATGAGTATAAAAACAAGAAATATGGTTTTAAAAAAAAGGAAAATTAGGAAAATAATGGTTAGGAGGAAATTAGAAAATTATGAAAAAAAAACTAGGACATTGAAACAAAAATAAGAAATAGTTGTGGAAAGAACGATGCTAGCTCGAGAAAAATGAATTTAGAAAAATTAAGAGACTAGTTTTTTTATATGAAAACTTTGTTGAATGTTTTACTGTATTTGTTTTAATGAACTACTTTTTAGAGTAGTTAAATAAATAGTTAGACATGAGTATAAGACAAAGAAATGTGGTTCAAAGAAAACTAAGGAAATTGGGAAAATAATTCTTAGGAGGAAATAAAAAATATATGAGAAAAAAATTACGGCACTGTAGAAAAAAAGTAAGAAATAATTGTGGGAAAATATAATACTGACTGGAAAAAAATAAATTTGAAAAAATTGAAAGATTAGTTTTATACAAAAAGTTTTCTTAATGTTTTTACTTTATTTGTACTTGTGATTTTTTTTAGAATAATTAAATAAGTAGTTAAAAATGATGATAAAAACAAGAAATGTGGTTTGAAGAAAAATAAGATAATAAGGAAATAATCGTTAGGAGAAAATTAAAAAGTTATGAGAAAAAAACTAGGACATTGAAACAAAAATAAGAAATAATTGTGAAAAGAACTATGCTGGCTCGAGAAAAATGAATTTGGAAAAATTAAGAGACTAGTTTTTTTATATGAAAACTTTGTTGAATATTTTACAGTATTTGTTTTAGTGAACTACTTTTTTGAGTAGTTAAATAAATAGTTAGACATGAGTATAAGACAAAGAAATGTGATTCAAAGAAAACTAAGGAAATTGGGAAAATAATTCTTAGGAGGAAATTAAAAATTTATGAGGAAAAAATTAGGTGTGGGAATAATATTTAAAAAAAAAATCTTTAAGAATAATTGAAATAAATTTACTTTATTTGTTTTAATAAATTACTTTTTGGAATAGTTATATAAATTGTATTATAAGAAGAAGGAATATTTAAAGAAAAAAAAATTGGGTAAATAATTTTTAGGAGAGAGCTATGAGGAAAAAAATTAAGAAATTGCAAAAAAAATGAGAAATTTTATAAATTGTTGTAGGTTATTGAGCGGATCGTCGCATAACTCTCAAAATAATACTAGGCTGATAGAATATGTAGCGAATGGCACAACCTAGGTCATCTCCCTCGGAATTAGCGTTCAATGTTTAATTGAGTTTTCCAAATGTTAAAAGACTCTAAAAATTCCTAAACTAAGGGGTTTTGATTTACTTAAAACTAAATTGAATTAAAATTCCTAATTATTATCTAATTGGATGAATTATGAATGAAAGATGGACTTGTGACTAGCTTTGGATTCGTCCCTTGGTATCCACTATCCTTATCCTATTCTAATTGTAATTAATTTCGGTCTAAGAGTTCCTAAATGTGTTCATAACAATTTATCTTGGGTAACCACTCAAGATACAAGAAATCAACGATCTAATGTTGAATTGAAACCTCACATCCAAATTAAATTGTCAATTCTTGTTTTAGGATCAATGAACACTTAATTTGATTGATTAGCCTCTGAATCATCCTAAATATTTAATTAACCAACTAAACATTAAGGAATCCTTAAATTAAACAATTACGCTCACTCATGTATTTTATCGAATACCTCCGAAGCACACATGGAATTCAGATAATATTAATGTCTAATGCAATCAATTAATCAACAAAAATTACTTCCTAATTAGTGTCTAACCAGCCACTAATTATAATTACACAAATCCCCTATCAAATATATCTTAACCAAGAAAATAAATGAAAGAGAAAAAGTGTAGGAAAAATAAGAAAATTCTTAGCCAAAAACTCTATGTCTTCTCCATGGATTCAAGCTTCTCCAAGGTCTCCTCCTAGCTAGCCTCAAGATGAATTAGAATATCATTGGAATGTGGAGATGGAAGATGGAGTGGAGTGTGTGGAATGGATGAGGCGTGGGGTATGTGCTGGACGAAGAATGGTGTGATGGATGGTTATATATAGGCATGAGGGAATGGAGTTGCATGAATGAACTAGGAAATCTAAATATATGGAGGCGTGGTGGACTTGGAGAGACGTGAGATGTGTGGAATTGTAAATGGATGAGAGGCGTGCTGAATTGAATGAAAGAGGCGTGCAGAATTGAAGCTTCCTTCTCTTAAAAATCACGTGCTCAGCTTATGCGTTTTTCATGCGTTATTCCTTCACTGAACTCAGCTTCTGTTATGTGTATTACGCTGCATGGATGTGTATATGAGAGTGGGCCCCGCTGGTTATTTTATTATATTCTGCATATTCTTCTATTGTTTGTTATCTACAAATGCAGCTCGTCCTCTTCAGCCAGAACTCCATCCCACGTTGCTCTTCTTCGTCCAGCTTTTAACGTTTTTCTGCTTCATGCAAAATCATGTTAAGCTTCTTCAATTCAGCGTCTTCCTTCTTCTCGCTCAGCTCGTCCAACTCCTGCATGTTCTCTTCTCCTTAGCTTCATGCAACTCCTTCATTCATCCAAGCTCGTGTTTGTTTGTTCATCTCCAGCTCTCAAGCTTCAGCGTCCTCCAGCACGTACTCTTCTTTTGCATGTTTCCTGAAGCTTTCCAGTATTTTTCTTGTGCGTTGATTCACTCCAGACCTCCTTCAACTCGTTGCCCTTTCCACATGATTTCTTCTTCCTTTTCTGCATGTATTTTTCGTGTTCTGGGAGTCTCGTTTTGAAGCTTCCTCTTTCAGCTCGTTCTAGTTCGTCTTCCCAGCTCATGCAAGTTCATGTTAAGCTTTTTCTTCTGTTTTGCTTATTCTGTTTCAGCTCAAGACTCCTCATTCACAGCCTCTTCCTCTTCATGTGTTCCCTTCCTTTCTTCCAGCTGAGCTTCTTTTTGAAAGCTTCTTCAACCCGTAGCTTCTATATTTCTGCATGTTTCTGCTTCTCTTCAATCAGCTCGTGTGGCTTGCATTAGAGCTGCCCAAATTCTTGCTTCTCGCTGATGTTAAAACTGTGGCCTTCTTCGTTTAGCTTTCCATTTATGCATGCATGTAAAGCCTCTTCTGTTTTCTCCATGCAAACTTCTATCCAACGAGCTGCTGTTCTGCCTTTGCATGTGTGTGTTCTCGTGCTTCACCATTCCAATGTGTAGCCCGTATATGCATGGATATGAATGAAGGAGATGGATGTGGCTTCTTGTTCCTTCTCCTCCCTCCAAACCTGTAGCAAAATTCTTCCACGTTGTATATGTTTTCTAGAAGTGGAGCCCAATTCTTCTCTTTCTCTTCTATTTAATTTTCTATTCAAAACTTCAATTACATATTAAAATTCTGCACAAAGAAGTGAGAAAAATCAAATAGGAATATTCACAAAAATTATTTAAGATAAATTTAGGCATTAAAAACCAATAATTTGCAAATAAATTCCTAAAATATAGAAATGATCACTTAAAATAAAATCTTATCTAATTGAAGTCTTAGAGCCATATTTAATCATTAAAATGTCTAAGTTAGGAGAATCAAATAGATAAAAATATGTGTTTATTAGTTATGCACATTATTTGTTTATTATTTGGTTTTGTTGATATGAGATATTGTATAAATTGTTGAAGGTTATGCACATTATTTATTTATTATTTGGTGTTGTTGATATGAGAAATTATATTTATATGTTGACTTGAGTTTAGTAGAGGTTTGAAAAAGAAGAATAATTACTAAGTAACGCGTAGAAAATGGAGGAAAAAAAAACTAAATAGCATGACAAATACATGGGAGATAAAATAATTGGTGGAAAAACATAATTATTTGAAAGGGTTTACAAAACGAAGCCTGACTTGCAGGAAAGTGAATGGCTAGGAAAAATGAACTCATTTGCATTTATGCAAATGGAAAGATCTTTGATAGTGCTCAAGGCGCAACATTTCAGTGTGCCATTTCTAAATATATAACGGTTAGTACCGATATAAGTTTAAAGGATTTGAAAGACGCTATTAGCCAAAAGTTACGGCTCCCTGGTGGAGAAGTTGTCTCCTATTTGATATATAGACTCCCAGCATCATTGAATCCTACATGGTACCAATCAATTGTTCTAGAAGATGATTTCGATGTTGAAAGAATGTGGCAAGCTCACTCACGTTTCCCAGGGCACTTGAATGCAGTTGAATTATATGCAAAAACCTCATTAATTGACTCACAAGTGAGTGGGGAAATTCAGCCAATATTTTCGCAACAATGTAATCCTATATCAATGGAGACCATTCCCCACCCGAGTTCCTCGCATCTAGCACTTTGCTTTACTGAATCGTATTCTCCGAACAGTTCCGAAGATAATGTATTAGAGGACTTTGAAAATGAAGATGAATATAATGCTGAACTAGACCTTGATTATAATGAGGATGATGACGACAGTGATGATGAAGACTTCGATAATGATATGAGCGGAGAGGATCTAATGTCTCAATATGTTGATCCAGCAGCTACATTCTTGTCCCAAATAAATGTGGCCCTAGCCAGTGGGGACGGGTTTGAGGTGGTTAGAGAAAGCACGAATTTGAGCATGCAAGAGTTGTGTGTTGGATTGCAATTTCCAAGCAAAAGGGCACTGCGCCGTGCTGTTAAACTATATTCTGTGAGAGTACACCATAATTCCAAGAAATATTTGACAACTGAAAAGTATGAGGAATTTCGTTACATTAATTATGGGGATAGTTGTAGATGGCGAGTAAGAGCATGCAAAAAAGGCCAGGGTACGGGATCACATTGGCAAATAACGAAATATGGTGGTACCCATACATGCCTATCTGCGACTATATCACAAGATCATCCAAAATTAGATTCTGATGTTATATCATCTTGTATTGTAGGTGTGGTGACTGAGACACCAGATGTTTCAGTGAGACAGATCATTGAGTAGATGAAAAATTTGTTTGGTTATACGGTATCATACAGGAAAGCGTGGAAAGCAAAGCACAAAGCCGTTGCAATTGCATTTGGTAGCTGGGCGAGCTCATACACTGTATTACCCAGATGAATGGCTGCGATTCAACATTTCATGCTTGGATCATACGTTGAGTTTGTAACTGAACAGTGTCAAACAAATGAGCATGTTGCCGTATTCAAACGTGTGTTCTGGGCATTCAAACTATGTATAGATGCTTGTGATCACTTAAAACCGATGATTCAGATTGATGGGACATTTCTATATGGTAAATATAAAGGGACTCTCTTGATGGCAACGACACAAGATGGTGATCGACAGACTGTACCTATTGCATTTGCAATAGTTGAGGGAGAGACTCAAGCTGCATGGACATGGTTCCTTTTCAATTTACGTCAACGAGTCGTATTGGGGAGACGCGGACTTTGTTTGATCTCGGATAGGCATCCATCAATTATAGCCGCTGTTGCTAATCCCGAGATTGGTTGGCAACCACCATGTGGGTATCATGTGTTCTGTCTCCGACATGTAGCTAACAACATGCACACTCACTTTAGATCAATAAATTTAAAGCATATGTTAAAAAATATTGGTATATTTCTTCACTCTAAGCACTCAAATATAATATCATGTCCATTCTTATTGTAACAATCCTAGTGTTATTTAACAAGTTATGTATATGAGCGGCGATATGTTGATGAGAAGTTAGCTGAGCTAGCGACCATACATGAGGAAGCAGCTAGATGGCTTACTGACATTCCCAAGGAGCAATGGACTAGGGCGTATGATGTGAACGGTCGTCGCTTTGGGCATATGACGACAAATTTAGCCGAGTGTATGAATGGAGTTTTCAAAGGCATAAGGTCATTGCCCATAACCGGCATAGCCAAAGCTACATACTACAGGATCAATCAATACTTTGTGCAACGTGCCGAGCAAGTTAATGCTCAGATGACTGCAGGGTTAGTTTATTCCCAGAGCGTTATGAAGAAGATAGCAAAGAATGTGCAACGCGCCTCTGCATGCTCAGTGCGCACTTTTGATAGAAATGCTCAATCATTTGAAGTTGAGGAACCATATGATCAGATGAATTGCCAGTATGGTCGGTGCTGCAAGGTAAGTTTGACCGACAAATTTTGTGATTGTGGTGAATTTCAGGTGGAGAGATACCCTTGCCAACATGTTCTTGCAGCTTGCGCTGCTGTTTCTCTAGAGCCATTCCAGTTTGTTGATCCTGTGTTTCGCCTTGACACCATTCATTGTGCGTATAACAATGCTTTTCAACCAATTGGAGGACAAGAATATTGGCCAAACCCTGGTGAACCAAATTGATCCCTAATTCGTCAATACTTCGAGAAAGAGGTCGACCTAGAGCATCCCGCTACCGAAATGAGATGGATTTTAGGGCATCGGAACAACTTATTAGATGTGGTTTATGTTGACAACCAGGACATAATCGGGCGACTTGTCCACATCGTCAACGTGATAATTAAGGGGACACACTTTGTAATAAATAGTTTATAAATCAATTTGTACTACTTGAATTGTGCGTTAACATATACTATTATGCCCTATTTGTAATTCCTATTCAATTTTAATATGTATTATTTCACAAATTATGCTTCATTAGCTATCGTGTTCTATCTATAATTTTTGTTAAATTTGAATATGGATTATTTCATAGATTATGCTTTATTCACTCCTAATAGGTACATTAATATCATGGCTGCTCCACGACACGTTATGCATCTGGGCCCTGAGGATCAGTCATTGTTATACCTGCAGAGACTTCATATATCTGAAGCAGTTTGGAATGGCCAGGTGAGCTAAATTACGTACCCTTACTAATTATGTCATTATGTAAATTAATGATTACATGTAAGTAATTGACAATTTCTAATTATGTATATTTATAGGACGACCGAATTCTCCGCCCACGATGTGTTCAGCATGAGGATCGTTTGGGGGATCCACCGCCAGCCATAGTAGATTACCTACGGCAAGCTGGATTTTACGGTGTAGCTCGACTTGGCCCCTTTGAGTATAATCCATCATTAATTAGTGCGCTCATTGAGCGATGGCGTCCAGAGACACACACATTCCACACCACTCGTGGTGAGTGTACCATCACCCTTGAAGACGTAGCGGTGCAATTAGGCTTACCATGTGATGGAGATCCTATTACTGGAAGGACAAATTGGCCATGGGCAGATACATGTGAATGGCTTCTTGGTATTCGACCGCCAGATGATAAGATTGATGGCCAGCGACTCACTATTGCATGGTTAGCTGAGAATTTTGCTCACTTACCAGATGACGCTGATGAGGAGGTCGTACGTCGATTTACACGAGCTTACATACTTAGGTTGATTGGAGGCTTTTTACTGCCAGATAGATCTAGTCATAAAGTCTATTTGATGTATCTCCCGCTACTTGAAGACTTCGAACAAGCTGGCCGATTTAGTTGGGGTTCAGCAGTTTTAGCCTACTTATATCGTGAATTATGCAATGCAACATATAGGGATGAGAAGGGAATAGGTGGTTGCTTGACATTATTGCACTTGTGGGCATGGGATCGATTTCCAATGCTCGCACCAAAGAGACCGCTGACCCCTGATCCTCATGTAGAAGAATATCCTATACATCCCCCCTTGGTTTTAGGTATGAATTATACTTTAAATATGATTCTATATATTTATTGCATTTTTTTAATGTTATCCGGCACTCATGGTAGGTGGAAGAATGTTGGGCGACCACCTCGTCCTGGTATGCGAGCTCTTAGTCAATATCGGACTTTACTGGATGCTATGGGAGATAACGAGGTCAGTTGTTATATATTTTCGTCCTTTTTCTATGTGTGCACTATAACTCTGACATTTTATGATATTATATCATTTATCCATAGATTATATGGCGCCCATACCAGCCCCAAGATGTCCGTGATTTGATTCCAGAGTATTGCCTAGCTTCTCCAAACATTTGGATAGCTTCAGTGCCTCTTATATGTTTTCACATCATAGAGTGGCACCATCCAGACCGTGTCCTACGCCAATTTGGTCGACACCAACCAATCCCTCAAGAACCTGTTAGATTGGATGCTCTTCATGCCTTACAACTTCGAGGGAAAACTCAAACCAATTGGGCAACAAAGCATAATATTTTTATCCAACAGTGGTATAACTGGCAAAATACTATGGTACAATCTCCGATTATTGATGAGCTTTTTGATCACACCTCTGCATATATGCGATGGTACTGGCGATGTACTCAGAGATGGATCCACCCTCTGAGCGCTGCGACTGGTTATGCGGTAAATTTTAAGTTGTTGTCATTGTTATTTTTTTCATTTTGGTATACATATAACTTTACTTTATAATTTTAATGACATTCAAATGCTTATTTCTTTTCTTTTTGTTTAGGCTGATTTAGCAAAGGGACTTTATCAAATGCATTTGCAAAACCCGCTCCCTTCAAATTTTTGCGAAGTTGTAGGCCGAGATATCAGAAATATATTACTAGCTCTTGGTAAACAATGCTTCTCACTATTTCCCCAGCCTGCTGAGTCGGTGCCTGATTTACCCAGACCACAAATTCCGGGGGGTTGACCGGGTAAGCGACGTCAAGGTTACTTATCGTCCCAGCAACCCCCTATTACAGAGCAAAGACAACAACATGAGGAGCCAGTGCAGCAGGACTATAACAGTGGCATGGCCGGTCCATCTTCATATATTCCAACCCCTATGCCACAAGATATTGGTTTAGCTGGACCATCTTCTTCTATTCCAGTCAGTCATGTTGGTGACTTTATGGGATCTGGTCCTTCGCATTACATGCCATCGTCACCTATGACTCATTTTGGAACACCTGAGCAACAACCTGGAGGATCATTTGTTGACCTTTTGTTTGATACGTCTGCATTTGCGACTACATATGCTGGTACCTCTTTTGATGTTGGAGGATCATCCGAACCTGGGCTTGTAACACCACATGAATCGATTCCTCTAGCTGATTCTCCATCCTCCTCGCCCCCAGAACAAGAGCAACAACAATTACAACAACAAAGACAACAACGACCACAACGTGAACGAAGAAGGCCTCGTTGCGGCACTGGAAGTCATTTATTATAGTACTTGTTTTTCAAAGGTTATATAATTATTGTATAAAAAATATACAAGAAAAAGCTAATGTGATATATTTTTCAGACATCAAAATCATCAAAAAAAAAAAAAAAACACTACGATAAATAATGACCAAAAAGCAATTAGATTTTGAAACGCGGAATCATTGCCTCAAAGTTTGACTTGAACTTAGAACCATTAGTTCCAAATTTGAAATTTGGAACCATTGATTCCAAGTTTGACTTGAACTTTATTTAATAATGATTCCTATTTGTAGATTCATAAATAGATAATCCATTATTATCCAACAAATTTATCATTTATCTTCTCCTTCTTTTTAAATCTCCTAACATATAAGAAAATAAAATTAATTTTAAATTATTGATATAAAATTTTTTTTGTCCATAACAAATACTTATTTGTATATAGTTCGTGGAGGTATTATTCATATAAAGAACTTTACATAAATGATGAATAATTATATACAAAAATTCCCAAATGCTTACATTAACATAACTCCAATAATTAATATTCACAAAATTGACATAGCAATTGACACCAATATAATGAACAGAATTTATTAATTTTACATTCCATTATTTTTTTTAAGACTATTTATGAAAGATATCATTATTTAATCTATATTTCTTTAGTCATCAAATCAAACAAAAAAATATATTTATTTAAACTATATTCTATTCAATTTTTTTATTACAATTATTTAATTTTATTAAATTTTATAAATGTTTTAAAAAAATTTACATTGAACTCGAAATGTTTCAATCTGAGTTCAAAACAATTCCTAATAAAAAAGAACTCAACTTCATCCCCTTCGAATTTCAACTTTTATTGCTTTTGTGTCAATTACTTTTCATATCATTGCCTTCGAATTATAAGTTTTTCCAGACATTGTTTTTAAGTGCTGAATGAAAATAATTTTTCATTGATTTTTTGTACTATACGGAACTTTTTTATAGGAGTATATTTATACTATTTGAATTACACAAAAAAGACATTTTAATTTATTTTCATAATTCATGTCTGGAATTAGGGACAATTATTTTTCTAACAAACAAAACCAAATTTCCAATCAAAACACTAATTAGTTTTATTATTGAATATTTTTTCCTATTTTGTCAAAATTTTCCCTTTCACATTTTTGGGCATTTAAGAAATAGATTAATTTTGAATTATTGACATACAAAACCTTGTGTCAATAATAAGTAATTATTTATAAATAAGTTCATGAGGATATTAATGGTATCAAAAACTTTGCATAAATGATATATACTTTTATACATAAAATTTCATATTCCTATATTAGGATAACTTTAATTATTAAAATTCACAAAATTGTTATAGCAATTGTCAACAAAAATATTTATTATTTTTATATTCCTTTACTTTTTTTCATATTATTTATCAAAAATATAATTATTTAATCTACATTTCTTTAATTATAGAATTAAAGAAAAGATATAATTATTTAATTCATTTTTTATAAATTTTTTATTTTTTATAATACTTATTCTATAAACTTGAAGTCATTCCTTCCGAATTCAAGAGCTGACCAACTGGAATTCGATTTGATTGCTTCCGAGTTTCAAACGGTATTGCTTTTGGATCAAATACTTTTGATCCCATTGCTTTTCAACAATTATTTGCTTTGACCGTAGCTTTACGTGCAGGAGCCTTAGTTGTGGCTTGTTGCATATGGTACAATACATTGCGCATCTCCAATGCGCCAACTCTGGACTACAGTAATATGTAGCTTATTCGCCTCCATTCGGATCGCCTCAATTGACGCGTTGGTAAATTGCATCTTAATTGAGATATATATTGATTTATACGGTTCAAATTTTATAATTTTCTATTTATTTTAATTTTTTTAAAATAAATTAAAACACATAATAAAAATAATTTTTCAATTATAAATTAAAAAAAATAATTGAGATTAAAAAAATAAACTAAAAATTCGAAGGGTTCAAAGCGTCAGAAGCCTCAATTGAGGTGCCATTTACCAGTGGCTCAATTGAGGCAATCCAATTTGAATAAGCAAATGCCTCAAAAGTAATGAAGCATTAACGTAAAAACGAGATTGGATTGGTATTGGATCAGAAAATTAGTAAAATTACCGTGACTCCAATCCATTTAACCTTTAAAGCCGGCATGAAGAAAACTAGTAAAAAATAGGATGAAATAGTCAAATAATCAGTGAAACTGGTAAAAAATGGGCAATTCAATGGATGGCCCATCTTGATATTCAAAATTTTGGCAGAGGAAGAAAGAGAGAGGAAGATGAGAGAAAGACGGGAAGACAAGAGGAAGAGTCGTGTTACTCGTCGAAGGAGAAACGATGAAAGAGAGAGGAGACGATGAAGGAGAAAGAGTTGCTTCGAAAATCCTGAAAGGCTTTCACATACCACCCACCTCCCTCCTTTTCTCTCTTTTCATTTCACTTGAAGATCTTTTTCCCATCTAAAGTGGACTTCACAGGATTCAGCCTCGGCTAACCCCACCTACACCTTTCCACACAAAAAAGCATTCATATTGTGCCTTTATGGTCCTGCCATGGGCTGCAGACAGAACAGTATTGAAAGGTCTAATCTCCCCGTCACCAACAATCTCAAGTCCGAATACATCATGGGGATAAGTTAGGATCAATTAATTCGTTGGGCATCTAAAAACAAACACAAAAAGTAATTAATTGAAAATTAATAATAATAAGAAATTACTCAATTTCACACATTTTAATTAATTTTTAAAGTAAATTAATGTCATCTCTTTTAAACTTTATTTGTAATTATTTATTATATTAAAATTTTAAAAATATATATTCAATTATTATCAATTTAATTACAATTAAATTAATAAGCTATATTATCATATTTTTACTAATTTAATAATCATTTCAAATTTAAAAACACTATAATAAATTTTTTTTAGAAAAAAAAAACACATATTGCTTCTGTAAGAGCATCTTGTTGAGGAATTGATATTTACCTCTTAAAATTATAACATAGGGTTTCTTTTCTTTAGTTCAATTTATTCCATCTAAAATTTTTTTCTAATAGATCACACGTTAATTATAACTTATTTTTTATTACAACAAAATAAAATAAATATAGTGCATCTACTGAATTTTAAAAAATAAAATATAAATTAAAAAAATCGTGCAATATAATCATCGACCTTAAAAAAATATACCCAAAATTGAAAAACAACACATCTCAAATAAGATCTCTAAAAACATAAAAGAAATTAACAAAAACATCTCAATGAAATCACAACTACGACAAAAAATAACAAATATACCACAAAGGATATCTTAAGTTAAATATTCTTCTAGAACGAAAGAGAAATACTAATGTAAAATATTTTATTCAACAGGGTATTTGCATCCACGTCGCTCCAAACCCTGGAATCTACAAAAAGAAATCAAACTGGAGTGCATGGGCATGGCTTCTCCAACAGAGCCGAGAGGTACATCTCCGGGCCCCTATCGAGCTTCTTCCCCGTGACCCACTTCACCTTCCTGAACCCAACGCTCTGAATCATAGGCTCATACGCGTCCTTCATCTGCTCCCCCACGCAGCCTCAGCACTCTGTATATATCGAACAACAAGAAGTGCAGCAGCGTCTCCGGAATCCAATTTCTCAGAGCGTGCATCAAATGCACAATGTCCAGGGTGTTATAGAAGAACGGAAGCCTCTGTGATATGCTAAGGTACAGAGGCACTACCCCTCAAGAAGCTATGAAGTTATTGAAAGGCCCATTCAGATTCATCGGCGTCGCCACGATCGTTAGGTTTCCTTCTCTCATTCTCACCCCGAATGACTCCACTCCGCCTCCGATGTCCAACCCAATCCGAATCGACCCCGGTTTTCGGATCTTCAGAACGTCGTCGATGCTGAAATCGAGGCCGTTGGATTTCGAGGAGGTCCACCGGTGCCTCTCCTGGCCGTTCAGATCGAAGCAGTCCTTGCAGTCGTCGAAGCCCTTTTGTGTTTTGCGGTTGATTAGGCATTGGTAGCTTTTGCAGGTGTAGGCGGTCCAAAGTCCAGACCACCGAGGAATCGGAGGGGGTGGACCATAGGCTGGATGGTAGAGGGAGGGGTTCGCCGGAGTTGGACGCCGCCACCGGGCTGCAGCGGAGGTGGGGGAGTGGCTCGCAGCCTTTGAGGAGGAGCTCCTGTGCGAGGAGCTCGTCGTCCTGGCAGGAGCCGTTGACTTGGTAGGACATGAAGCGGCGGAGCTCGGGGGGGAAGAGGGCGCAGCCGTTGGTGCAGTGGCGGTGGTGGTGGGGAAGGTGAGAGTGCAGGAGGATGAATAGAAGGTGGAGGAAAGGAACAATGTGAGGAGATTTGAGGATAAGAGGAGGAGGAGGAAGAGGAGATTGGAAGGGAAGGTGTTGGAATGAGGACAGGAATCCATGGAAGAATGTTGTTGTTGGGGTTGTTGAGTGTGATTAGGGTCACTTTGTGATGAAGCAATCCATTTCTAAGTGCATTTTAGAGCTTATGCTATTTCAGAATAATATTATAATCAATTCAAAGTGCCTAAGAGGGAAGCCATGACTCAGGCATCTATGTATTGATCAATGGAGTTTGTAGAAAGTCAACACTGTGGTGACAGAATTTCATACTTATGTAGTAAATATACAATGTATTCCAAGAAAAGAAAAATATTGGATCTTTTTTTTCTTGGGTTGTAAAATAGCCTTTCAAAATTTGCTATTTGGTATAAGTATACATTGAGTTAAATCCTCAAAGTATAATAAGCATAAAATTTGGTCTTATAAGGAGATTAAAAATAAATAAAATTAAAACTAAAATATTAAGAAGTCTACAATTATTTTAATTTAAAATATTTTGCTAACATAGTGTGTGAAGAGTTGGGTGTCAAATTGCAAACAATGGCATTAGATACGGGCAGAACCCCCTTGCGGATCGTTGGTTTGGACATGAATGGAGCCAGCCGAGGATCTACCTCTTCATTTTCAACTATATAATACTATATATACATGTATTGTAGTGCTCTCTCTTTCAATTATTGATTTCAGAGCAACACACATGGATAAGGATCTTATAAACTGGTCTTATTTCGACTTCGGGTTTCTGAGAGTTTTTTATTATAAAATTTTTGTAAAATTTAAAAGAAAAATGATATAAAGAATACATATGTATATAAATTTTTTTTTCCACTTCTTCTATTCTCTCTTCTTTCTCTGATTTTTATAAGACTTTTGCAATAACAAAATTTTAAAAGATCCAAACTCCTTTTATTTATCTGTTGACTCAGTTTCTTATAATTATAAAGGAATTAATCTGTTATATTTCGTTCGCATAGGAGGACAATCGATGTCAGAGTAATTAATCAAAATTTTAGAATTATAAATTAATAAACAGGCATGCATAGGTTTTCAATTTGCTCAAGTCACGGGAATCATCAACGCGTTCAAAATCCAATGGGGAACGAGCAACGAGCAGGCTAAACATTGTTTGGATTTCCGTTACAAAACCAGGTGTGTATAGAAGTTCCCAATCTTTGCTTTTTTTAAAACATAATTTGAAAAAGTTCAAACAAAAATTCAAACACGTACTAAGTCTGGCCAGGTAATGCAAAAACAATCAGGTGTTCTAAGTTTCTTTTTTTTTGAAAATATAATTATGGACATATGGTTACTACTTAATACAATATAATTATATACAATAAATTATTTTTAAAATGTCAATTTATCTTTTAACACCAAGCTTCACACTTGGTGAATAAACTCGGATCGATCTCTGTTAGGATTTTATTTGATCTGAAGGAAAAAAAAGTTAGGATTTAGTTGCTGTCATAAATTCTTTTTTAGGGAAAATATATTTTATTTTATTTTAATCAAAAACATAATTTATCCTTTAAAATTTGGCTATAATTTTCAAACATTAACTTTAAAATATTTAAAAAAACCGCTATCAATCATATTTAATGTGCAAATATTTTGCATTTTTTTAAAAAGTATTTTGTTATATTTATAATTAATGTTTTAAAATTATATTTAAATCTTTCTAAGATTAAAACACTTTTTTTTAAACTTTCATTCTCTGCTGGGGAAGGCGGCTTTGCTAGGAATTATTCTTTTAGGGTCACCCTTTTATACGCGTTGTCTTCTAGTATATGTTATTTTTTGGTTCTTTTTCAAGTTGTTCTTGCTATTGAATATTTATTAATTTTTATCTTATTAAAAGTTTCATACCCTTCAAATGAAAAAGGTCTTCTTTTAGTCACTTGTTAGTAGAAGGTCTTCCATTGTTTTTTAAGAAGCTCTTGCTAAACTAGCTTGTAAGAATCAAATTTTGCATGAGTATTGAGCGGCAACTTGCAAATGAAGACTTTTGTGCCCAAGAAGAGGGACAGAATAAGTAATATTTTAGGTTATTTATCACCATTTTTTTCTTTATTTTTTTAATTACTTCTTTGATGAAAGGGGAGTTGCCCCCTCTTTTATTTATCATATTCTAAGTAAATTATACGGATTTGTTTAATTTTTTTGAAATTACATAAAGTTTTGTATTTTAAAATATATTTTTAATTTTTTATTAAAATAATTTTTATTGACTTAAATATACAAATATGTATTATATTTAAATATATACAAACAAAAATAAAAAAAATAGATTTTGTTTTACAATATGCACAAATAAAAATAAAAAATAAAAAATTTTGTTTTCATTAAATCTAAATAAAAAATATGTATTTAGGTTAATAGAAGGTATTCTAGTTAAAGAATATAACATTAGATTAAAATATAATGCAACTTTTTATTATATAAAAAATTTATATATTTTTTAAAGATAGAGAGAATGTTCATGTAATTTTAACAAAATTTAAAGAAAATTTATGTAATTTACTTTTGTATTTTTTATGTTTATATTTTATCTTTAAAAGAGCCAGAAATAATGACTTTAACTAAAAATAAAAAAATCTCAGATTTTTTTTTAATTAACAAAAACGAACAAACAAATAAATAAATAAATCAAATTATTAGGGGATGACTATTAGGTTTGGTGTCTTAGAATATCTTTAGATGGATAACAAGAGATAAAATAACAAAGGAGGAGCTCTAATATTTCTCTTTGCCATCCAAAACTCTCCTTTTTTTTTTTTCAAATTGGGAGGTTTGAAAAATAATGAAATGGATAGATAATATAATTATAATTATATTATATTTAATTAAAAGTTTGCTAGAACATTTTCTAGTTATGAAAGTAATATTTAAAAGATTAATTTATAAGAAATTTCACTCTATTAATAACTTTTTTATTAAATTTTCAAACAATTAAATAATGCAGGACCTGTCATTTCCTTTCTTATTTGTCTATTTTATCATATTATTTGTCATTCTATTATATTCTTTAGGTAACTTCTAAACATGCCTCCTTATTTTTTGGGTCGGGGGGGGGGGGGGCGAAGTTCAAACCCAAACATTGTTTAATTGGGCTACGAGACCAACATGTTTTTTTTTGTAATATAACAGCCCATGGAGTTTTTTTCCCATTTGACCAAAAAGACTTCCAGCCGAACCCCCAACCGACAACAACAAGTTGGTATAAATAGGCCCGAAGCTCTGAACCCCATTGCAACCCATATTATTGGTTCACCCTCTCGTTCCTTCCTCCCTCTTCTCTTCCACCTCAACCCTTTACGCAGAGATCCCTATCTTCCCTGCGCGGTAAGTCATTCTCCCTTTCCTCTACTTTTCTTATTTTATTTTTATTTATTTCTTCATATTTCTAAATCTATACTCCTTTCGAGGGAAGATGCCGCCGTTATTCAATCATGTTGGTTTCTTGTAGCTCCATATTGTGAATTTAATTATGTCAATTCTCTACAGACTACAAAATTTTGGTTTAGACGAGCTTGTGCTTTTAGACTATGTAAGAGATCGCCAAGTTCTTGCGACCTAATGATTGTTTAGATTTTTTCTGGTTTGGGAGAATTTCTTGTCCTCTGTCGTTGTTTTTTTCCCTCTCTTCTCATCAATAATTTCTTTTTTTTTTCTAATCCAAAAATTACTTTTAGACTATTTGAATGTATGTCTAAGCTTCTAATTTATTAGGCATACATGATAAATGATAAGATAGAAAGAAAAGGATAAGACTTTTTGGGCTGTCTGCTTTGTTGGGTCTTACGTTTTATTGTTTTTTGTTGATTGTTGTATTCTTCATGCATATGGTTAAGTTAGAAGGTTTTCTTTGTTTAGTAACGTATCTCGTATCATACGATGTACACATACACTTGAAAATCTGATGTGATTGATTTTCATCTAAATTTAACATGTTGTGATCCTCCTAATGCTAATCATCAGTTTAGCTGTGCAGATACGTTTTATGTTTTACTTTTCAATCAATATAGGAGATAGGAAGATCGTGAGATAGAGAGAAGGGAACCCTTCTGTGTATATTTTCCTTCATAGTGATTAATAAATGATAGGTTCAAATTATGAGATATATCATAAATAAACAGGAGAGTAATTATATTATAATAAATTTAGAACCAAATATACTCGAGCTTCAAGTATTAAGGTACTAAGAGCAGGGGATGAATATATCCTTTACTTAAAATACAAATTTTAGAGCACCTGCCGATCTATTTGACAGCACAAATCATGTTCTGTTTAAGCACTTGACATATTTGATCATTTAACTGTGCATGATTATATTTCCGTCTGATTCTTAACATATGAGATCTTGCAAATTAATCAATTAGCTTTGTGTTGCTCTTTAGTTTTTACTTATTTTACTATTTAACATGCTTATTCTAGTTGAAAAAGTTTCCTCAACTCACTACTGTCGGGAGTTTAATTTGTGGACAATCCAGCTATTCTAGAGGACTACAACAGAAGAAGTCCAATTTTAAGTGTATAATATTGGATAATATTGGAAATTACTTTTTCTTTACTCATTAGTGACACTAGCCAACCTTGTGTCTCATTTCTTAGAAAGAAAAATGTCTTTGGTGTAATATATTATCCTTTTTTTTTTCTCTGTCTCTTTTTCCCTTTTATTTTATAGTTGTTGTTTTCATACTATGAATTTTGTAAGCTGTAGTGCACATGTTAGTAAGTCAAGGTCTAGTTGGGTATTCAGCATAGGTGGAGGTGCCATCTCATAGCTTTAGCTTCTACAGGTAAAGAGGTTAAATGGTTAAGGAATTGGTTAATAGACATAGAGTTGTAGTCATAATCAATGTCACCCGTCTTTACATTTTGATAGCGAGGTTACTATGTCTACGGTCTATAGCAAGATATATAATGGAAAATCTAAACATATTAACATGATACATAAATATATTCAGCAATTGATTAGTGATGGTTTGATCATAATTTAGTTTGCAAGAACATAAAACAACCTGAAAAATCCTTTTACAAAAGGATTATTAAGGGAAATGGTAAGAAAAACATCATTTGGAATAGCCTTGAAGCCATTAACCTAAAGTCGCTAGTAATAGGAACCCAACCTCTTCTTAGACCCAATCAAATCAATAGGTTTAATGGCTAAAAACAAGTTACTGATGAGTCACTGTGGGGCACTAGAGAATCATTAATTAATTCAAACATAAAGTTTAAGGGTGAGTATTACATTCTTAATGAAGTTAAGATAAATCTACAAGGTTTTAAAGAACTTTACCTATATAAACATAAAAAAGTAGAGCCACACTTCATAGAAATTAAAATTAAATTTATGGAAATGCTCATGAAACTAAGGTATAACATATGGCCAAATACATGCTAGATTTATGCGAGTCATATTAAGGGTATTTGAAGTCATGTGTGATAATTTTAGTTTTAAATAAAGAATTATGGTTCAAGGAAAATCCTACCAATAATTTGTTAAAACTTTGAATTTTTTACACTAATGGAAAGTCCAAATCAAAAGATACATTTTTGATGCATGATTCTATAGAAAGGAAATCATTTAAGTTATTATTTAAGTTTTTCAAATTAAATGAGAGATTGTTGAAAATAGTTTGAAAAAAACTCAGAAATACCAAGTTTATCAAAGACCTGTCAAGTGATCAAATTATCAATCAATTGGTGGATCGTAAAATAAAAAAGATTGTCATTTTGGAAGTGCTTATCCATTGGTCCAACTCAGAAGCTAAAAGGCTTAGCTTCTAGTAAGTAACAGTTGACTGGTGAGTGTGACCAGTCAACTAATTGAAGCTTGGTAGTTAACTGGTGTCCAACACAATCAATTGGTAGTTAGAACTCCAAAAAGTAATCCTGGAGAATTCTATAAGATGATAGTCAACTAGTGGGCAAATGAATTTAAAAAAATGCAAAAATTTTAGTAGTTTTGCTACCTGTTGGAACGATTGATTATGTTGTTTTATATTTAACGGTCAAATCACTACCAGAATATACAGGAAGGTTTTGAAAATCATTGAAAACAACATGATTAGAAATTAAAATTCAAATCTCAAAGGACATGATATTTTAGAACCAATTCTATAAATAATTGGATCCTGAACACATCAGTACTAATGAAAAAAGTTTCCTCCATGTCCCACAAATCTCTGATCCTATAAGCAAGCCTCTTGAAAGAGAGAATTCCATTGTTTGTCATGTGAAACTTTCTAAAATGTTTTAAATTACTCTTTGAAGCAAATTTGTCTAAACTCTGCAGCAACTAGTGGAAGCAAGATAGTGTACTTACCACACATTTCAAAGCCTACAAGTTCTAATTTTTTGACTCCGTTTTTCAACTATTTCTTAACATCTTATTTGAACTCATGATCATGTAGCTCCCTGAACTAGAAACCAAGATTTCTCATTATTCTGATGTACAATATTCGTGAAATCTTCCTCCACTCTTATTCTTACCTTAAGTCTTTGGTTTCTTTGTGTTATTATTTGCTTGACCTTCTTATATATTTAAGATATGCTTATTTGTTATATATTGTATAGCTACGTCCACGTTCATATTGTACTTGCATACTTCTCGATGTTTATTTGTATGTTAGACAATGCTTTATAAGTTCTGCGAACTTATACTTACCTTCTCCCTATATTAAGGCCTTTGCTTTCGTTGGTCATTCCCTTTAATCTTCTCAGTTCTCTCTTCTATTCTCTCTCAAATTTTTTTTCCTTCTTTTTTGTTAACAATTAGATACATGGTGAAGAAAATTTGGGTATAGAGCAAAGAAACAAGGCCAAAGTCTGAGAAAGAGGGGAGAAATTCTTTGATTTGTTTTCCCTTTCCCTTATCTGCGAAGTAATATTAATTCCCAGCTATATATGGTGTTTGAAACATATTGAAATTTCAGGTCCAGGTATATGCTTGTTGAAATTTCTTTGTGCAACTTTAACTTCAATTTATATGGATCATTTAGTCCAATATTAGACATCAGAAGCACATGCTTGTTATGCTTTCAGTTTTGCCTCTTCCAATTACAAGAACTAATCTTTCTTCATATTAATGTCTTTCGTAGCAATGGAAGTGATCTTACATATTTTTTTGAGTACCATTATTTTTTCTTTTATACATGGTTTATTGTCCATTTGTGTATAAATTGTAATTGTTCATTGATACCTTAACATCTATGTTTTATATAGATAATTCGGCCATGTAATGAATTTTTCGGGGGAGTGAAAGATTTTGGCACCAATATGTTTTATTTAATTATTTAATTGTATAACCCTCTTTTGAAACTATAAGATATCCGCAACCAAGTCTAATAATATATACAAGTTAAGCTTAATAACTTCTCACTTGTAAGTTTTTTTTTCTTTCTATTTTATTAGAACCATTTTAATGTACCATTCATAGCATTTAAATTCTTTCATTGAATTATATATAAATATTGTATTGCCACTTTAAATAATTCATATTTTTAGTTTCTATTTTGACATATATATATATATATATATAAAGTATTAATTTTAATGACATTTTTGTGTGCCTCCAACAGTCTAAGCCACATAATACATTTTGATTGAGTTAGGCTTCCTCGTATTTATTTTGCCGTAATCCCAACACCAATATCTAGCGTGCTTGGAATAAAGGGGGTTAGAAATAAACACTTTGACTTCAATTTACATTCATTAAGAATAATGTTTTTTTAATATTGTAAAACGTTTAATTTGTAATTAAAACAAATTTAATCAAACATAATTGTAATCAAGCACAATTATAATTAAGATGATTTCAAACAAAGGGATCAATCATTATAAATAAAATTAAATCATATCAA
Organism: Erythrophleum ivorense; assembly: GCA_026724425.1. Taxonomy (NCBI): domain Eukaryota; kingdom Viridiplantae; phylum Streptophyta; class Magnoliopsida; order Fabales; family Fabaceae; genus Erythrophleum; species Erythrophleum ivorense. The sequence goes on along the minus strand of JAIUCV010000004.1, from coordinate 39,185,897 downwards.
ATTCAAATTTAATTAGATTAAATAAAAGAAAAAAGTTATAATTTAATGGTATAGGCAAGTCAAGAAAAAAAATCCTTAAAACGTCAATTAGTAATTCATAGTGCCACTTCCTAGTAATTCAAAGCGCCACTTACCAATATTTGATGGGGATTGAATTGTTTATATATATTGAATTCGAAATGCAAAAATTAGTTGTTTAAATTTCATTTACAACTAGGAGACGAATACGATTAGAGTGAAAAAACAGTTAATTCATGATTAAACGAGCATGATAAAACTAATTGTGATTGATTTCAGCTTCAGTCCAAGAAAATCCTAGATTAAACCAAATACAACACATACCTAGTTAATTTCATTATTAAACTATAAGCGAAAATAGATTGACCAACGACATAAGACAATTACAACCTATAGATTAATACTTTATCAATTACGAAGAAAATGTACATCTCTCGTGAGTGCCAATTCATACCTGTTGAATATGGCGAATTCCTTGCGAATGAAACAAAACATTAAAAAAAATTTAATATAAAGTAAGCAAGAAAAAAGATAAAGGGTTTACCTTTCTTGTCGTTTTGTGATGAAACCCATGCATGGTACAATGCACCGCCAATTCATGAGCTCTGTCAATTTGATCTGCAAGATGAACGTCACCATTCCTTCTTCTTCTGCTTGTTTGTTTCTCTTGCTTTTTGGCAATTGTGAAAAGAATCTGTTACGCTCCAATGTGAGAAAGAGCAGTGAAGAGAAAAAGACGAGAAGAGGAGATCAAGAAATCTTAATTATTCAGCCGGCTTCTCCAATTACATTCAGTCATAGTTTATTAAGTGCTTGCAGGTATGAAATTACAATAAGAAAGGAAACAATATAATTATCCAAGAAGAGATTTTATACATAGCATGCTTCTATGAAGGTATAAGTTCAGATTATGCTTGTGTTATTGCTATATTTTCACATGAAGAAGAAATACTAACTATTAGGATTATATGTCTCATTATTGTGTTTTTCTAAAAACTAACTTGTCAAGCAATAAGAAAAAGGCTATATGAGGAAAGTTGTAGATAAATCCTCTTGATGTAAAAATATTGTACAGCCCTTATTGTCATGGATATTTTCATGTACTCTACACACACACACACACATATATATATTAAATATGGTAGCTCAAACTTGTAAGTATAATGAAGTGGATCCTTTATTATATGCATAGTAACTACATAGCATGATGTGATTTAAACAAATGTTGAAATTGTATAAGTTATGTAAATATTATGATTGGAGTGTGTGTGGGCTGATTTTGTGGTTGGAACTTTTATGTCATGCTCTTAGAATATATGAAATTGCATGTACAAAGTTTCATGGTAAAATGTTGCGAAATCAGGAACTTAAGAATTTTAGAAAATGACATTATTATTCTATGTTGAAAGATCCAGATAGATTTGTACATGTTACTTGGGGGGTGATGGAACAGGTACCAAATGGTCTACTTTTACCTTGAAATTTTATGGTACTTGGAAGATACTTATAGCATATGCTGTGTGAAATTTCATTATGTTTGGATATAAAGAGCTAGGTGAATTAGAGCCTGGATAGTATATGTATTAATTGCTGAAACAGGGTAGTTATAGAAATCTAATAAGTTGAAGGGTTAAATTGTGAAATTATAGTACGAAGTGACACTTGGTTAAGACCCTAAGGGAGAGATCTGGAGAGTTTCATAATTTTTCAAGTTGATTTGCTAACTCAAACAGGCTTAAAACAGTATAGGTACGAAATTAGGACTAAAACTAGGCAGCAGTGGAAATTAGCATAGTTGAGGAGTCAAATGAATGAGTTTTGGCCTCAATGTATTTAAGATATGTTCCTTTAAATATAGAGAACTAGGTCCTGCCTTTTGCAAGATGTAGGTGGAATTTAAAAAATGAGCCATGGGTCCCGCAAAAAAAACTCAGAAAAAATGAGTGAATAATAAATGTACAAACATACACTATTCCCGTGTCATGCACGCAATCCGTGAAAAGTTACACTGTTCACAAATCGAAGTTACACTGTTTATAAGTTGTGGCTCATACGAGTTTTTATATAATATATAAATTCACGATTTTGAAAGTTTTATTGATGGGTCAAATGAAATTGTTAATACAAGGTAAAAATTTGGAATTTCTAGTGACATCAAGTGTTGGGGCGGCGACCAAAGACTTGAGGTTGCGACCCTAAGCACTATTGAATGGTGCTTCAAGAAGGTAGTAATCGTTAGTTTCATGGCTGAAAAGTTGAGGCTTAGGAGACTTCACCTTTCATTTTGATTTAGTTATTGTCTTCCTTAGCGTATATGTGGTTAAGCTTTTATCTAATGATTTCTTTACCTATTTAAATTAGAATCTAAGTTAATTTAATAATCTCATATACATACTTCTAAACCACACAATTAAGGTTGACTTATGTGTTGAATTTGTTGAAAGTGCTTTTGGGCTTCTACATTTGCTGATGCAGCATCTTCTTGCTCACTGTTCAACATGCTCTCCCCAGAAGCTGCAGTGAATTGTGATTCAGAAGAAGCAGAAAAAAGTTGACCTATTGACTCCATTAAGCAGCTCAAGAGGGGTAAGCATGAGCACATAAGAACTCCTAGTCTGTTATTCTTGATTGATTGATAGCTTTCGGTGATCAAAGTTTGGTTTAAACTTCTTGTTTATTGAACCACGGGAGAGTCGTGTATTTATAGCGTCCATCGAGTGTTGAACGAGGCAGAGAGTGGAAAAACCTCGGTGAGTGCATCTTGTCAAGCCCCCACGCCAATTGACTCTTAGGAAATATGAACATTCTTCGATAAATCACTGGACAAAAAATTTGTTGAACAAGTCAATTATTAAAATAAAAAAAAATGTGTTGGACACGCTTAATGTAATTCTCACTTCTAATCTTTGTGTCATTTTATAATTTTATAGTTTACAAATTTTGTAATAAGATATGAATAAAATTATAAATATTTATTATGAGATTCTTACTAAATAAATAATACACAGAGGAATATTTTTTTTTTAAATATCTGATGCTTAAAAGTACAATGTAATATATATACCTAAACATTGTATGAATAGCTACAGCTATAACGAATTCTAAGCGGCAAGAATTTTCCTCTCTTGATGATGTGATAAGATTGAAATATTCAATATGATGTTGGAAGAGATGATCATGTGTCAATTCGTAATCATGTCCAAATGAGAAAAGCCCACAAATCATTTAACCTAAAAGTTTATGTTCCAGGGATAAAATGAGTTTGGTCACGAAGGAAATATTACAAAAATGATGAGACTCTATTTTTAGAATATAATCGAGTGGTGTGTATGATTTTTCGTCTACTAAAGTCAGCATTCAATTCAATTTTGTCTCTTTCCCCTATCTTCTAGCACGGGCCTAATGACTTGTGCATTAATTTGTCTTTTAAAAAAATATACACCTATTAATCCCAGGTTGTAAAAGTGATGATAAGATCTAATGACTTGTTCAGTAACATTTTTTTTTTCAAATACATGTTATTTTATATCTATTGATCAAAATCAAGAGATGCTTTTGTATGATGTGTCTATATACCACGTTATTCTTGAACACAAAGTGAGAAAATAATATTGCATAATTCAAAATAAATTTGATTCAAAACACGTTTCAGACAAAAATCCTTCATCTCTACCTCAGCATAAATTTCACTACTGTTTTAAAACATAGATTGCCTAACATTGTTCATATCATAAGCACAAATTTACCTAGTTCAGGTCTTTTGAATTAGGCATTAAGATAAGGCAAATTATCACCAAGTAGCAAATAAGGAGGTCTAATTTCTATTCAAACTTAGGAATATAATGTTCAAAAGCCTTGATCCAAGTAATACTTTCTTTGAAAATAAATGTCAAAAGGGTCTTGATCCCTGCCCGCTGTCTATTCCATTGCCTACTTTCAAGTTTTCTATTGCCCCAATCAGAGATAAAGGAAAGCAATGAAATGTAGTTCTCTGATAATACAAGTTTGGCTGATCAAAGTTAAATGAAGGTTTAATTAATACAAATAGTAGTATATATAAATGCACACAATATTTTAGGTTAGGAACCACAGAGTATCATATTTTCAAGTAGTAAAAAAATTTGGCAAGCATTCACAGGTGTTGTGCTCTCCAGTCCACTGCAAAATTATCATCAGAGTTGGATCCAGGATTAGAGTATTGGGATTTGGTAAATATTAAAATAAGTTAACATGCTCAATATGAAATCCAGCTAAATAGAATGAATCTTCTCTCATTATCATTATCTCACTCCCAAAAAGATTTTTTTTTTGGTTTCTAAAGAGTTGCTTCGAGTACATGTTTTTCTTTTACAAATTTTTTTAAAAAAAGTATCATATTTTGAACAATGTTTCATTTTATATATATATATATATATAGCATCACCTAACCTAGTGAGAGAGGGATAGGCATCAAGCTACAAATAGCAAGCAAATTCATTAAACTAGCATTATACTCTAGTAATGTAATTTACGAACATTATAATCAGCAAAATGCACAATTAAGGAGAGTTGAAAATGCGGAGATCTATCTATCCAATAGAAGCATCAAATACAAATTTAAAAACAAAAAATTATAAAATAAAAACAAGCAAAGGGGGGTTTGGATATAATTTGTAAATTGTCATATTGGCCTAGGTTAGAAAAAGGGAGGTTTGGTTGATCATAATTTGGTATACAAGCTTTTTATGGTGATTTTTGGGTTTGAGCATGTTTCTTTAGATAATTGAAAGTTGCTCAAATGGTTTTGGTAAATTTTGGATAAGTAGAGTTCAACTTGGGTATGATGCTTGATGGTCAAATGTATGCATTTTGATGTAATAATGTGTTATGCACCAAAGGGGATGTGATATTTCCAAATCCAGAAATCCTTTTAGTTTAGAGGAGCTCTAAGCTTAAAAATGTTTATTTAGGTGTTGGTGACTTGATGGAAGAGGTTTAATAGTGAATGGTATCATGGAATGAATTTTGGGTATGCCACTTGTTTGTTATAATTTTGTTGTTGTTGTCATTTTTGGTATGGGGCTATGATGGCATGTTTTGGAGTGATACATAGGTGGTAAATTTTGTTCTTAACATATGGAAACTTGATAAAAGTTTTCATTAAGAAGTTTTGGAGAAAAGACATTTTTAGTAAGCTAATCAAGCCTAGGAGTTGCATGTTTTATGATAAGGAAGATTAGTAGACTAAAACTCTACATTTTACATTAGTGAGATGTAGTTATCTCCCCTTGAAATTGTTTCAGAGTTTCATAAGAGTTAGAACGTTATTTTTCTAATCTTATACCCCCTTAAGCATAGGACTTTGATTTTCTTGTAGACTTTTTGGCTTTGTTTTGGTTGGTTAAAAGTCTCATGTAAGTTAGATGAGTGTATAAATTACTGATGGTTAGGGTTAGTATCAAATTAGTTGTCACGACCCAAATTCCAAGCCATGATCGGCACCTAGACTAAGCCAAGCATGATTAGCCCAGCCTAGTAAGCCTGGCAACTCATTTACTACTCATACTTTTATATAAGCATACCTACAGTGATTGGAGGTTGCCGAAAATCCGGTAGCACCTCTCCTAAAAATTGAACATCCCAACCCTGCAAAGTCAACACAGCCTAATACATTCCATTTCAAAAAAATTCACCAATATCTCATATCTTTGGATTTTAGCCACAATATGGTATAGTTCATAAGTTTTTCAGAATATAATCAAACGTCATTACGATAGTCATTATATGATTTACAAAAAGTATAACACCCTTATGACCCAAAATAATGTAGCACCTAGTAGCCAATATTTCTTGGAGTTCCTACACAACTTAACCGACCAAAATATCCTACCATCTGTGTCTGGGTGGAACGCAGATCCCAGAACACCTTAATCTACTTTATGCTGGTCTGAAATATGACAAAGAAAGGGGTAAGCCTACCACTGGCTTAGTGAATGCATAGATAACAAACGAGTAGAGGGGAAAACAAATAGGTTTAGAGTTTCTCACAATAAAGTACCTAGATAAATACAAGAAATTTTTATTGCCTTTAATTGTTGTCTATATATATATAAATAACAATTAATTTACATTACAGGCTATCATCAAAAGCATAATTTAAAATTATAAAAAATAAGATATAATGGGTATCCTGTGTAAGAATTACAATCAACCCTGAGTGCCGCCACACAGGATTCAATTCTACTATCAATTCCATTGCACAGCATCACAATATCACCACCATCACCAAGTGCCGCCACACAGTGATTATTCATTATTCTAACTAAGTGCACTTAGGCCGTTACCCCCGCTAACTGCTACAGGGTTTTAATCAAACTTCCATACATAATTTTGAAATGAAAATTATTTAAATAAATTAAATATTAAACAGTAAATAAATAAACAAATAAAAATTCAATCAAGTAAAAGAAGTAATTTTAATAAAATAAAAACAATTAATCATAAGTTTATATAATAAAAATTTAAATAAAAGTCATTCATCATCTCTCCAACCTATAACCATTTATATACATACATACATACAGACATACATACATACGTACGTACATATATATATATATATATATTCACACGAATATTTTGATCCACATAAAGTTAAAAACATAAGATTTGTTTTCCCGATAACACAGATATGATAACTCAGAAAATGTAAAGTTTGGGCTAATAAGTAAACATGAAATAAAAGAGACTACTATTTTGCTATCTATACACTCACCTGTGGAGGCCAATAGTAGATGTCTAAATTTCCTAAAATTCGAATGAATCTCCAATTGAAAGAGTAGTCTCAATATCACCTATAATTATATTGAACATAAAAACATCACCTTAAATTACTCCATTGGTTTCTAATATGCTCAATATAACTAATTTCACCCTCTAACACCTAAACCTATAATTATAGTTTAAATTTTCTAATGTTACTATAATCCCTAGGTTTTAGATTTTACAAATTAATTTCCACAGTCCAACTTAAGCTTCTAAATTTTAATTTGAGTTTAAAATATATCTTAAGGAGCTTAAATGAATGTATTGGAAGCATCAATTCATACCTTAATGGTTTAAATCAAAAAGCCCCAATTTGAGAAGCTTCCCCCGGCCAAAATGAAGGAGAAATCAACAACTAAGGTTTTGGATTCCTATTGCCATCAAGATGGAGCAATAATAGAAGTTAAAATAAAAAAAAAACAACTCTAAGTATAAGAGAAAAAGGGAGGACGAAAATGGAGCAAAAAAAAAATGAAAAGAAAATAAAATGAAAGAAAAGGGAGAAGAAAATACGGCTTACTATCTATGAATCTCTCTTCATGCGGCAGCCACGATTTCCCAGTATTAATCACCGAAACAGGAAAGTGGGAGGGGCATTATTGGGTGAGGCACGACTGAGGCATAATAGAGAATTGAAAGAAAAATGGGAGAAGGAAGAAGAGAGTTGCGTTGCGAGAAGGCTGCAAAAATACGAAAAAAGAGAAGAAAAACGAGGCAAGAGACGTGCTGCAGTGAGAAAGAGGGAAAAGAAAATATATTATAAGGGAAAAAGCAAAAATTATGAAAGATGCCCAGAGTTTTCTAATGAAATTTATATAAGACTCATAGAAAAGTTATTTTCACATGTCTAAAAAAAATAAGGACCCCACAATTATTTAGAATTTCTATGTTGACCTATTTTAAAAATTTTGGGACATAAAAATATCCCAATGGGTATAAGATAGGTTTCAAAATAACTCCTTAAGATAATTTTAAAATTTTATAATTATTCTCAGATTACCTAAATATTATATATCCTAAAAATAAATTTTGATCTAATTTAATTATTTATTTAATTATTATTATTTTAATTTGGGTTATTACATTAGTGTTGTCGGTCCTTTGTGTAAGTGAGGTTTGCTATACTCACTTTTGGCAAATGGGATTGTAAATTGCTCTTAATAGTCTAGACAAATTTATATTGATAATTGAGACTTGTCTATGATGTTTTGGAAGGAATTGGTGTGATATAACCCATTCTAAGTATGTAAAACCCAATTGGGAAAGCTATGTTATGCTTTTAAAAATTTGTCTTAGTTATGTCAAGTGTAAAGTAGAGGTTTGGCCTAACCAAATTTTAGAATTTTTGTAATTGTTGAATTCCCTTGGCTTAGGGCTTTGCTTTTAAGCATTTAAGACTTGTGGGTTTTGGTTTGGGAGTTTTTAGTGATGAAATGAATGAGTTGGGCATATTATGCATACACTTTGAATCTCCAATTGTGCTATCACAATTTTCTACCTTGTTGGTTGTGTAAAAGTGATGTTTGGAGTAATCAAATTTTGAAACTCATAGAATTAGTGGTCGTAATAAGTCTTAAACTTTGTATTTGGGTGTAAGAAACTTGTTGGAAGGTGTTTTAGATGCAAATGGTTAAGAAATCACATAAGAGTTATGCCACTTGTAAAGTGAAACCATTTATTTTGTTGTTATGGTGTCACTTTGTTGTCATATCTATTATTGTTTTTGGTTTAATAGGTTTTAGTGTGGCAAATAGGTTTACATATATGGTTTTAGTCACCTGAGATGCAAGGTTAGGTGTCTTAGATGGGCTAAAGGATTTTAGTATGGTTTATATGCATATGGTGAACAAGAAATAGACATCTTTTGGGATAATTATGGAGAAAATTTCATCAATAATATAATGTATTTCTTTACTCAAGGACTTTTGCCCAAGTACCAATAACCAACAAGCCAATGAGCTCACTCTTATTATAGGTTTCTAACATAAAGAATCCTTAGGTTTCTTGTTACTAAACCATACCTTAAGCTTCCTCTAAAACACCCTTGATAATAGCCTAAAAACTTGCTAAATCTTTCAAGTAATTATCCCAAAAGATGTTTATTTCTTGTTCTCTGTAAGTATATAAACCATGCTAAAATCCTTTGGCCCATCTAGGATGCTTAACTTTGCACCTTAGATGACTAAAACCATATATGTAAACCTATTTGTCATACTAAAACCTATTAAACCAAAAACAATAATAGATATGACAAAATGACATTGTGACAGCAAAATAAATGGTTTTACTCTACAAGTGGCATAAGTCTTATGTGATTTCTTAATCATTAGCCTCTAAAACGCCTTCCAACAAGTTTCTTACACCCAAATACAAAGTTTAAGGCTTAGTAGGAGCACTTATTCCATGAGTCTCAAAATTTGCTTACTCTAAACCTCACTTTTACACAACCAATAGGATTGAAAATTATGATAGCACAATTGGGCATTCAAAGTGTATGCGTAATATACCTAACTCATTCATTTCATCACTAAAAACTCCTAAACCAAAACCCACAAATCTTAAATGCCTAAAAGCAAAGCCTTAAGCCAAGGGAACTCAACAATAATGAAAATTCTAAAATTTGGCTAGACCAATCCTCTACTTTACACTTGACATAACTAAAGCAAAATTTTAAAAGCACAACATAGCTTTCCCAAGTGGGTCTGACATACCTAAAATGAGTTATATCACACCAATTCCTTCTAAAACATCCTAGACAAGTCTCTATTATCAATGTAAATTTGTTTAGACTATTAAGACCAATTTGCAACCCCATTTGTCAAAAGTGAGTATAGCAAACCTCACTTACATAAAGGGACCTACAACACAAACTTGATATCAATCTAACAATTAGTAATTCATACACTTATCTAACTTACATGAGACTTTTAACAAATCAAAACAAAGCCAAAATGTTTATAAGAAAATCAAAATCTTAGGCTTAACGGGGCATAAGACTAGAGAAATAAGATTCTAACTCTTATGAAACTCTAAGATAGTTTTAATGGGGGATAACTATATCTCACTCACATAAAATATAGATTTCTAGTAGACTATTCCTCCTTATGATAGAAAATGCAACTCTTAGGCTTGATTAGCTTACTAAAAATGTCTTTTCTCTAAAATTTCTTAACTAGAACTTAGGCCAAGTCTCTACATGCTTAAGAACAAAATTTACCATATATGAATCACTCCAAAACATGCCATCATAGCCTCATACTAGAAATAATAGCAAAACAACATTTATAACCAAAAAAATGACATATCCAAAATCTATTCTATGAGACCATTCACTATTAAACCTTTTCCATCAAGTCACAAACACTTAAATAAACATTTTTAAGCTTGGAGCTCCTCTAAACTAGGAGGGTTTCTAGATTTGAACATATCACATTTCCTTCGGTGTATAACACAATATGACATTAAAATGCACACATTTGGCCATCAAGTGCCATACTTGAGTTGAACTATACTTCTTCTAAATTTACCAAAACTACTTGAGCGACTTTCAATTATCTAGAAAAACATGTTCAGACACAAAAATCACTACAAAAGCTTGTGTACCAAATCATGACCAACCAAATCTCCCTTTTTCTAACATATGCCAAAACCACATGACAATTTACAAAAGTAAAATATTCAATCAAATTAGATTAATCTAGTACTTCCAAATCTCCATTATATATCTCTAAATTATGTAATGTGAGGTTATAATAATTGATGAGTTGCAATTCACATAATGAAGCTATTAAATTACACATATTCACATCATGAACATCAAAATTTATTATATTAACAAAACTTATAGTCATCTCCTAGTTAGTTCTATTACAAAGCATAGTGGACTATATGCATAACATTCATGTACATCATATGAGAATCCTTCATTAACCAAATGTTGCACAATATGAGTCCTAATCTGGCATTCTTTTACTTGCACCTATCAAAACCTAAAAATAGGCTTCATAACCATTGTTATCACATGTGAACTATATGTACAACCCAACAAAAGTATATACATAATAGTCAACTTATACAGCATCCACACACATAGAGCAAGTTACCAGCTCAGTTTCTTACTTATCTCGCTCCTCTTCACGGAACCTTAAATTGTAAAAGAAATATCAATGGTCTCCTAATAGGGTAAGATCGAAATCTCAGCAACCAATATGCAATTCCAATCAAATATACAATGAGTAAAGGATTAATATAAATCATAAAAATCCAATGGCTAGCTCCATGTATCCATAATGAAACATTCATATGACTACACTCATTTGTGGTCTTATGTCTATAGTCATCATAAGTAGTTATTGGCCAAAAACTTTGAGAGGAGATAAACCAATTCCATCCTGTCTAATATGTGTATTTTGGGAGGAGCTAACCTGCTATTGCTTTGCAAAATACACTATGGGAGGAGCTAAACAGTTACCACTTCCTTCAAATATTCATCCTTTCTTGGGAGGAGCTAACCCACTACTACTCCTTCTCACATACATCATCTCTTGGGAGGAGCTAAACCACTGCCGCTCCCTTGGTCATACAAACTTTGTGAGGAGCTACCTGTTACCACTATCAAGAAATGCAGACTCACTCATCACACATCATTATATTCATACATAGCCAAATCAACTTATAACAACACTTTGGGCAATTCATATGCATATATATGTATGTGTATATATTAATTCCATTTGAAGGTATATATAACAAGAATTATAAATTAGTTACTAAACAACTGAATTCCTAAGCTTCACTTATCCGTCTTTTAATCTTTCAAGTGGCTTAATAGGATCTATTTCTATTTAAGCAAAAAATACATAAATCAATACTAAAGTAACAATAATATATCCTAATTCCCTATTAACAAGGACATTAATTCCTAATCCAAAACGCATACCTTACTTAATTTTTCTAAAGCTTAATTCAATAACTTCAAATCCAAGCCTTTAAATTTCCATCTTCCAACTCAAGCTTCAATGTTTCGGCTAAGCAAGAAAAGCAAGACATTAATTCTTCACTTCAGTATACCACAAAGTCTATTCCTAAGTTTCATAAGACAAGCACTCTCTTCTTCTTTTTTTCATCTAATTCTCAATCAATAGCAAAGAAAATAACTATTCAGAATATTTGTCCATAAAATATCAAAATTAGGAATTTAGATGGCAGAAGATTTATCTTCAAGTCAAAATCTTAGTCCCTCTCTTCCCCCTTATTGTACCTTCTCGGCTAAACCAAAGAACACTTAATGTAATATATTTGCTCATAGAAACCAAAATTAGGGGCTGTGATAGAAATTTACCTTCACTCAAGGCTCTTCTTCTTCACCCAATCCAAGCCACAATCCCCACATTTCCTCAACCTTCATCATCACGAACCTCAACCAACCAAGAAGCCAATCGAGTAGAAATGTAAGAGATGAGGAGTAGATGATATAGTCACCTTAGCTAAAATCACATTTCCTTACCATGTAGAAGCTTGAAGTTCGACCACCATTGAAGAAACCTTCATTGCTCTCTTTCTTTTTGGTTTGCGTTTTGAGTTTGAGGTTGAAATGGGAGTAAGCTAATTGGCGAGATGGGTGTTTCAGAGGATATGGGGTTATTTGTGTCCTTTGGTCGAAAATGATAATGGATTTAATGAGGTAGCATGCTCTTATTGCCCTCGGTTTGTATTGAGTGTTTAAAAGTAATTATTTTATCTTTTTTATATACTTTTACTAATCTCCTTAAATTAAAATAATTAGGATGCTTCCACAATGCCTAAATACATACAATTATTTATTTTAATTATTACTAATTAAATTCTTACATTATCTCTCATAATTTTGGAAGGTTAATTAAACAAATTATAATTTAAAGTTAATTCTCCTTATTCATACTTAATTTATTTAATCCCTTAATTTTTCTTACTTAGGTCCTTTTCTCAGTATTTTAGCTAAATAATTATTGGAGTGTGACACAATATATATATATATATTGTAGAATTTTGGAATTTAGAATGATATTTTGATTTATTTTATTTTGAATAATGAGTAGTTAAGAGAGATAGTTGACCACAAATTTAGCCAATCAATCTTAACTAAAAATAGAAACAAACAAGAAGTAAATGCAAAAATAAAGTACATAAATAAAGGAGATAGTTAACCACAAATTGACTAATCAATCTCAACAAATAAAAATAAAAGACCAGTAGTAAATTCAAAAATAAAACAAAATAAAATCGGGAATTAAAAAAAAAAGTCTATTTGAATATGTAGCCTTAAAGCCCCTTCAATCCCATGTGATTTTCAAGCCAAAATCAAACAAATCAATAAATCAAAATTACTGAAAACACTAATGCTACCCCTGAAGCTAGGCATAGCTTAGAGTTAGCATTGCTAATTATCTTCACAAATTTCAATTTCAATTGAACATGGGAACTAAACCTAATAATTTTCTAAAAACTATTTAGGTCCTTTTGATCTTTATTTTTTTAGCATTTTTTTCAACAATTTCAATTGTTCTTTTAAAAATGGATTATTCTCGAGTTATGGGATTTTCTCAATAGTCATTGTTAACTCATTAGTTTCATCCCTTTGTTTTAACTTCTAATTTGCTGGTTTGCCATAAATTTTTTCACATTTTTCCTTAGTGTGACTCAATTTGCTATAATGATCACACTACGCATGGTTTTGGTTTCTCTTAGCTTGCCATAAGCTTTTAAAAAAGTGGTTCCATGAGCAACAAATGTAAATGGTTCACTAGAACGTAGGTGTTTTTAGCATTAACTTCTTTCTATCCTTCTCACACTTACTTCAAAGAAAATCTCTTTGAACGAAGGAAGAAGGGGTTTTGTAAGAATGCTCCCTCCATCTTCTTTACAGGTGTTGTTAAGACCTATCAAGAATTTGTAAATACACTTATTCTCAACAATTTTTTGATAGTTGGCTACATCACTTGGTCATTCCCATGAGTAGGTCTTTAATACATCAAATTACTACTAGTATTTTGTCAAAGAGTTGTAATATTGATTTATTGGCAATTTTCCTTTTTTCAACTCATGTATGAGGCTTTCAATTTCAAAAGTCTTAGCAGTACTTTCACAAGTAGAATGGGATTCATAAGTAGATTCTCATATATCATGGGTAGACTTATAGTATATATAAAGCTCTCCAATTTGAATACTCATGGAATTAACCAACTATGACATTACAAGTTTTTTTTAAGCATACCATTTTTTGTACTTAGGGTTATGCTTTTCAAGAGGAATAGCTTTGTCACTCAAGTATTCCTCCCTTTACAACTTACAAACATCCATATGGACTAATTCTATTAGAGATAATTGTGTCCATTGAGTTTGTGAGTAGTAACAATTGTTAATGATGAGTCAAAGTCTCCTTGAGTTAGTGACATCATCTTTGTAGAGTCTTCTTTGTTTTGCAACACCATTTCAATAGTAGTCTTCACCTTTTCTTCACCACCTAGGATTGTGCTATACCTGTATTTAGTCATAAGAGTGGATCAAACTAATCGATTTTATTCCAAACAAGTGAAATAGGGGAAATAAAAAATAAAAAATAGAACTCTGTTTTAAAACCAGTAGAATAGGAGGGGACGACATAAATCACACTATTTTTAGGTAAGTAAAAGAGGTTCAAAAAAAAAAGATACACAGATGTTGAAACAAACACATAAAATAAAATTGTCTTAGGTGAGTAAAAGAAGGAAGTACAGTTCAAACAACAATAAGAAAACAAGGGGTGTCAAACTTAGAAGTACAATGGCAATATGACTCACTTTGAAATGGTTCAAAGAAAGGAAGAAGAGCTAAGAAATTCTCAAGCTTTGATGCCATGTAGAATTTTATAATTCAAAATGATATTCTGATTCATCTTATTTTAAATAATAAGCAGTATATAAATAACGGAGATAATTGACTACAAATCCAAGTAATCAATCTCAACTGAAAAAAGGAAACAAACAATAAGTAGATGCAAAAATAAAGTACATAAATAAGGGAGATAATTGACCATAACCTAGTCAATTAATTTTAACTAAAAAAGAAAAACAAACAAGAAGTAAATGAAGAAATAAAGCACAATAAATTAGGGAATTTAAAAAAAAAAAGAAAAAAGTTTGTTTGAATATCTAGTCTTAAAGCCCCTTAAATCCCATGTGATTCTCAAGCCAAGATCAAGTAGATGAGCAAATCAAAATTACCAAAAATACATATATATATATATATATATATATATGCTACCTTTTTATTTTTTTTTTCAATCTATAAAATAAAAGCCTGTATTCTAAGCAACTCCTTAAAAATAAATAAAAAAATTGCTGGATGGGATTGAGATAATGATAGTGAGAGCACATCTTAAAGCCCGTTAAATCCCATGTGATTCTCAAGCCAAGATCAAATAGATGAGCAAATCAAAATTATCAAAAATACTTATATATATGCTACCTTTTTTTTTTTTCAATTTATAAAATAAAAGCCTGTATTCCAAGCAACTCCTTAAAAAAAAAAATTGCTGGATGGGATTGAGATAATGATAGTGAGAGCACATTCATTTTATTTGGCTAGACTTGATAATAAGCATATTGACCTTTTTTTTTTCTTTTTCAAATTTTCGCGCTTCAATAGTCTAATCCTAGCTCCATCCTTGGATCTTCTATTGTTACTTGATAACTTTTCAGACTTCACAGTTGCAATTTGATTATTGACATATACTTTCTTTTTTCGATCATATATCAATGTCTTTCTTCACTAAATCTCTCCATTCTCATTATTAAAAAAATTCAATAGATAAACTATAAAATAACACAAATCTAATATAATCAGAGTCAGAAACCAAAACATGAAAGACAATACAATGCAACAATTTAAAAATCTGAACTTACCATATTTGCAAATTCCTTTTTCTTCATAACAAAATAATTTGAAGAAAAGATTAAAAAAAAATTGTACAGACACTCCAACTCTCCAAGTAAAGCTATTGTTTGTTCTATTATCATTGGAAACCACTTATTCAACCCTTTTTTTGCTCTCTTTGAACGTTTTTGCTTTCCTTGTGCCATTGTTGGTTATGCTCTTCCTTCTTATTAATCTCATTTACCATTTTTTTCCCCTAGTCATACTCATTTCTCTTGATCATTTACTTTTATTTTAAAGTTTTTTTTTTTGTTAATTAATTTAAGTCTTTTTCCTTTGCTTGTTTTTATTTTATAATTTTTTTGTTTTTAAATTCGTATTTGATGCTTTTATTGGATGGATAGATCTTTACATTTTCAAATCTTTTATAATTTTTGTTGATTACAATGTTACAAGAGTATGATATTGACTTAATGGCTTTGCTTGTTATTTGTAACTTGATGTATGTCCCTCTCTTGCTAAGTTAGGTAATGCTATATATATATATATATATATATATATCATGAAATATTATTTAAAATATGATTTTTTTTAATTTGTAAAACAAAAATATGTATTCGAAGCAAGTCTTTATAAACCAAAAAAAAAAAAGGAATTCTCTATGGGAGTGAGATAATGATAATGAGAGTGCATTGATTCTATTTAGCTAGATTTGATATTGAGCATGCTAACTTTTTTAATTTTTACCGAACCCCAATACCCTACTCCTAGATTTGTCTTTGATGACAATGATAATAATTTTGCAGTGGACTGGAGAGCACAACACCTGTGAATACTTGCCAAAATTTTCTAATACTTGAAAATATGATACTCTGTGGTTCCTAACCTGAAATATTGTGTACATTCATATATACCACATTTTGTATTTGTTAAACTTTCATTTAACTCCTGTCTAAGATCAGCCAAACTCGTATTCTCAGAGAACTACATTTCATTGCTTTCCTTTATCTTTGATTGGGACAATAGAAGACTTGAGAGTAGGCAATGCAATAAACAGCGGGCAGGGTTGATCCTTTTGACATTTATTTTCAAGAAAAATGTCACCTGAATCAAGGCTTTTGAACATTATATTCCAAAGTTTGAATGGGAATTAGACCTCCTTATTCGCTACTTGGTGATAATTTGCCTTATCTTAATGCCTAATTCAAATGACCTGAACTAAGTAAACTTGTGCTTATGCTATGAAAAATGTTAGGTAATCAATGTTTTAAAACAGTAATTAAATTTGCGCTGAGAGAGAGATGAAAGATTTTTGTCTAAAATGTGTTTTTGTTCTTTTTAACCATGATACTACTGTTCATATGCTATTTTGACATTATATGAAATTGAGAATTAATATTTTTAATTTTGTTTAAAAATGGGAGTTTTTTTATTAGATTCATACATTTTTTTAATATCTTTATTATTAAATTGTTTAATTAAAATATAACAAGTATATAATTTAATTAAAAAAATTATATACTTGTATATAAATATCATATACATATTATATTATTATTAAAAATTATACATTTGTCATATTTTAATTAAAAATATAATAATAAATATATAAGAAGTTGTATATATATATATATATATATATTATTTTATAATATAAATTTGATGTACCAAATTGTAATTAAGTGTTTTAGTTTTAGGAAATATTTTGTTATATTTAAAAGTGATGTATTAAACTTGTAATTATAAATCTTAATTTGAAACCTTGTTACATCGTGAAATTGGTGTACTAATAATTAATCTTTAATTCACAGATAAAGTATATATTTTTATCCTCGGTTAGTCAATAAAACAAGAAATGACCAGCGTCATCCTCAATAATGGCATGGCTATCTGATATCAAATCAAATTTATTTATCAGTTTATGCTCAAGAATAATGGGGTATATAGACACATCATACAAAAATATTTCTTGATTTTCATCAATAGATAGAAAATGACATATTTTTTTAAAAAATGTTTACTGAATAAGTCATTAGACCTCGTCATCACTTGCGTTTACGGCCTCGGACGAATAGATGTATATTTTTCCAAAAGGCAAATTAATTTACAAGTCATTAAACCCGTGCTAGAAGACAGGAGAAAGAGACAAAATTTAATTGAATACTGACTTTGGTGGACGAAAAATCATATACACCACTCGATTATATTCTAAAAAATTGAATACTGACTTTAGTCGACGAAAAATCATATGCACCACTCGATTATATTCTAAAAATAAAGTCTCTTCATTTTTGTAATATTTTCTTCGTGACCAAACTCATTTTATCCCTGTAACATAAACTTTTAGGTTAATTGATTCGTGGGCTTTTCTAATTGCGACAAGATTACGAATTGACACATGATCATCTTTTCCAACATCATATTGAATATTTCAATCTTATCACATCATCAAGGGAGGAAAATTCTTGCCGCTTTGAATTCATTATAGCTGAAGCTATTCATACAATGTTTAGGTATATATATATATATATATATATTACATTGTACTTTTAAGCATCAGATTTAAAAAAAAATTCCTCTATGTATTATTTATTTATTAAGAATCTCATAATAAATATTTATAATTTTATTAATATCTTATTACAAAATTTGTATAGCATAAAATTTTAAAATGACACAGAAACATATTAGAAGTGAGAATTACATTAAGTGTGTTTAACATATTTATCTATATTTTAATAATTGACTTGTTCTACAAATTTTTTTACAGTGATTTATCGAATAATGTTCATATTTCCTGAGAGTCAATCGGCGTGGGCTTGACAAGATGCCCTCACGGGGATGCTTCCTGTATCTGTCTTGTTCAACACTCGATGGACGCTACAAATACAGGACTCTCCCGTGGGTCATTAAACAAGAAGTTTGAACCAAACTTTGATCACCGAAAGCTATCAATCGGCCATGAATATCAGACTAGGAGTTCTTATGTGCTCATGGTTGCCCGTCTTGAGCTGCTTAATGGAGTCAATAGGTCAACTTTTTTGTGCTTCTTCTCAATCACAATTCACTGCGGCTTCTGGAGAGAGCATGTTGAACAGTGAGGAAGAAGATGCTGCGTCAGCAAATGTAGAAGCCCAAAAGCACTTTCGACAAATTCAACACATAAGTCAACCTTAATTGTGTGGTTTAGAAGTATGTAAGAAGCTTTCATAGTCAATACTGGCTACTACAATAGCCTCGTAGCTTGAGCAGTCTTATCCTCTGTGATCTTCACTTGACCCTTCGATCCATATTCATATAATCAATCAAGTAGGGAGTTGTTAGTTGTACAACTATGAAATCATTCCAATACAGTAAAACCTTATTCGACCATCTTATGTTGGCAAATATGGGGAATGAGTTTTCTGACTATGTGCTTTTAAACTTCTGAGCATCAATTGAAGCATGTATTAAATGTTCCCTAATTTTTATTTGTGCTGTATGGCAACCTGAGAAACATTTACAATAAAAGGGAAAACTCAGGTTCAGGTGTCAGCCAGTTCTGTCCACTACAAAATATGTTAGGGTGTCCAATGAATTGTTCAACCTACCAATGATATTGATAATCTCCAATGAAGTTTCAACTGATAAAGGCTCAACGGAATTGTGCTTAGAATAAAATTGCAACATGCCGCAAAAGAATCAAGAATATTCCTAAATAATAATATAAATCCTTGGTAAAATCGAAGCCCGGTTTCGATAGTTGTATTTTCATGTCCCTCTCCCCTCACCAGGGCGGGCATCGATGTTGCATCTGCACAATAAAGGTTATTCAATTGATTGTCAATTTTTTCTGGTAAGATGAACTCACTTGAGCTAATAGGTCAAACCAAACGTTGATCAACAACACCCATTGCATGCTTAAACAGACAAACAATTCTAGTCTCATGCACAACTGCTAATTTACTATCGTATTGGAGTTGAACATGAATAGAGGTGAATTCAAATAATGTGGATAAATTTTTAAACAGATTCCATCTATAAAAAAATTAATAGACCCAATCAATTATGAATAGATATATAAACATGTAAAAAATAAATCTCACTAAGAAATTTTTTTAACATGCTTATATGATTATTTATGACTAGTTTGATTAACCTAAGAATTTCTCAAGGTACCTAGTGCTCATAACCTAATGTGGGATGCGAGAATTATGTGATGCAATGAAGCACGTGTAATATGGTAGAACACCTTTTAAAATGCAAAACGCACAAAAAATAACAAAATTGATTCTAAATTTATTGATAAATAATTTGCAAATCACTACATATAATATTTATAAAAGATCAGAAAACCTTAATAAATTCTAATAAATAAAAAATAACTACCAATTAAAAAGAGAAATAAAATAACACCATAAAATGGAAAAGTCTTTTAAAATTAGAAACGCGTAATAATAGAAAAGTCTTTAATATTAAAAACTACTTAAAATAAAAAAGTCTTATAAAATAAGAAATTCCAAAAGTCAAGCTGCTCATTTGGAGTTTCGTTTGAACTTTTGATGATTTATGGAATTTTCAGCTAGACACTTTATGTCACTATGGCACTTGGAGAATTACAGCAAGAGGGTGGGTTTTTATAAATATACATATTTATCTATTGTGCTGACAATTTATATATATACATCAGAAATGCAGCAGTGTGTAACTTCACCTTGACAAAGATTCCTTGATCCTTCCATACAGCCGGGCAGTTCCAGATGATTTTCGGAGAGCTATAATTGCAAACAAAGTGATACAATTACAACACGTGATTATATGTTATATAAAAGCCATAATATATGTTTATCTCTATTGTGTCTTATGGACTAAATACAGCTTCTGGCCATCCTTAATCATGTCTACATCAGTAATTAAGCCGCCGTCTTCTGATAGAATACAAGAATCAGTAGAAAATTCTAGCTGCTCTGTTGCTCTTTGTATAAGCTCTTCAATTGCGTGTGGAACCCAAAGTACAATTCCATATCTTCCATGTTCTCTTGGATCCCATGGGTGGAAAGGGAAAATTGTGCATTTCTTCGGGTGCATTTTATCTGTAAAGGGTAAAGAATTCAGCTTTTATTTTCAGAATAAAAGATAGTCCATATCAAGTCAGAATCTTTTTTTCCCCATTTGTTAGCTCTAGACTTTAAAAAAAAAGAACAATAAATAAAGTAAACAATGATGGCACATTACCAAGTTTAAACTGTAATGGATACCCTCAGTTTTGGCCATTCACATTTACACTTTACAATTCGGGCTAACACAGGTTGGCAACATGAATTGCATTCGATTTGTGGACCTCAGAAGTGCAGTTGAAAAGTCAAGTGGTGTGAAATTTCAAATGCTTTCTCATAATATATAACTGTTTGTTGTGACTGACTACTGCTAATGAGGCTAAAGTCATTGTATTGTCTCTAACGATCCACAAATGCATGGGGTAGAACTGAACTAGACACAAAACCTTTATTGCAATTGCTTATATATAACTTCTAGGAGACAATGTGTCATTCCTTTTTTATGGTTTAATATCATGTCAAGAAACTAAGTATCCCAACATTTAAACTGTTGTAAAAATAGTGCATAAATAGTAGTCTTCATGAATGTCTTCTTTGAATAACAACAGAATAATACAGTTAAGTCAGTACCGGTAAATTCTGAGGAAGGATTTGGGAATTCCAACAACTGAGCAGACTTTGCTTCTTCTAGTAGCTTCATCATATTCTTATTTCCACTCATCCTGGCTTCATCAAGTGGGGTATTTCCCCACCTGCGGTGCAACAAAAAATAACAAATAGTTTTAACTTTTAGTTCCATTTTCATGAAATAATGAAAAGGAAAGAGTAACAAACAGAATTTCTTTTTTGTCAAGAAACATACAGAATTATATCCACATCTCATTATTCCGTAATAGAAAAGCCACTCTTCGACATTTAAAGCAAAGCAATGCCATTAAAATGGTAATGCTTGGAATTGGAAAATTTTATTTTTTATTTAAAAAAAAAAGGGAAGAAAGAAAGAAGAAGGGAAATTATACAGCAGGTAATTTCATTACTAGCAGAATTACAGGGAGCCAGCAAGAGGTTTAGGTGGCACTGATTGATGAGTTGCATGTACTAGCAATTTTACCAAGCCAAAGTCTACAGCTTGCTTTCAATCATTAGGGATGAGATAATTTTCTGCCAATATAAAACAAGAGGGAAAAAATCACTGGGATGGAGGTTAGTCCTGCTGGTTATGCCTTTAGCATACACTGCACCAAAGCACAATAATGAATTCTTGAATCTCTTGATAATTAACATCAGAGTAGTCCTTCTATTCTCTCTCTTGGATAAAGGACTATGTCAATGCACTATATTCCAGTTGATAAAGCTTGACACATGACAAAAGAAGACAGGCCCTGGCTAGATACCCAGATGTAAGGTCCTATTACAGCTTCAACAAGGCATTTGAAGACCCCTATTCGTACCAATTTGAAAATAAATGGCATTGATTGCCCTCTAAAAGGCCCCAGAGAATTTTAACTGAGGGAGGCAACTAGGACTTCTCATCGAACTTCCCATCTTATTACAGAGCAATATTCCTACACACCGCTTCAACACCTAAACCATCATGAAAACGAAGGTTCCGACAATTATGATGCAGGATACAAGGAAATCAAAAATACATAGGTTGGATGAGAAAAGATATTCAAACATGGTATATAGTTTTGATGTTCGGCCTGCTTGTAATACTGCCCAGATTAAATTAGGATGAAGTTATTTCTGATTCGTAAGCTGCTAGTATGTTTTACTTCACTTTCTTTTGATATTCTTCATATTACAGTTTAGGGTAGCTGTCGTTAGGCCCGTGGGTTCATTATGCATATAGTTAGGGTATTGGGCTTCTAGTAGTGGGACTCCAGCAGTTTTCAACTTGATTTAGTTGCGACCACGTAAGATTTCTAGTCCTTGTATGTGGTGAAACAAATACTGTAGTCTATACGCAATTTGAACATCCATTGCTTTCAAACTCTACCTAGTCCTTCATCAAGCCTTGCCTTGTAATAAAACACGTCTTAAAATCCAATTTTCTCAAGGCAGACCACAACATATTTAGTTTAAGAAAGTTATGTTTCTAAAAATTTCTATGTCCAGCCGTCTAAATAAACAGCAAGCACTATCCTTTTTTCCACCTTTTTCTATTAGAAAAAGTATGGTTCTCAATTCTCAACTTGCAAACGCAAGTCACGTTAGCATGAACATGCAAAGTGAGTAATTCAATTGCACCTGTCTTTGGTGAAAACACTAGCCCCAGCTTCCAATAGCAACTTTGCCATGAAGTATAGACCTTCAGCAGCAGCAACATGAAGAGGGGCTCGGTAATCATAATCCTTTGAGTTAGGATCCATGCCGTTAGATAATAGCCTTTTAAGATAATCTGAATCACCCCTTGCAACAGCTATACATAGAAAACTACCCGCATTGTCTATCCTCATTGAAGCCCCTTCTCTAACAAGTAAGGAAGCAACTCGATCATGTCCATTCTTTATAGCTTCAAGTAAAGGGGTGTTCCCAAAGTTATCTATAAATGTTTGCCACATCAAATAAGTTCACTATGTCAAAACTACTGCAATAAGAACAAGAACAAAATTTAAGTGCAATTTTTTAGGTGTTTGCTATCAAAGTCCTCAATTAAAACATGACACTTGTATTTTTTACAGCTTACATCACATGATTGTCTCTTTCAAAGAAATTTCTCCTCATATCATGTTTTTATTAGAGCATATGATAGCAACACCTAAGGATTTTTTTGCTAAGTTTTGTCCAAAGATTATTTACCAAACCAGACAATTACCTCTAATACTGACATCTACGCCTTCCTGAATAAGGAAATATGTGATATCTTCATATCCTCTAGATGCTGCAAGATGCTATGGCCAAAAGAAAAAGAAACATCAATGGTCATAGGAGGCAGATATTTTTTATAACAGAATTCCGGAATGCTTTTGCACATTAGAGTTAAATTATAAGTAACAAAAACATGCAAGTTTTTGAGTGTAAAGTGTAAACTACTACATATGAATTGGAAGAGCAACCAATTTCACTGTTAATAGTATAGAGCTGCGTTTCATTTACTGCAATAGACAGTAAATTAGGGAAGTTATTGCCATACAAATTCCTCAAATGGACCTTTATTCAAATAAATAAGGGCAATTTAAAAGACAAATGGACAGTCATGAATTTCACAAGGCCGCCAAATTGCAAAAGATGAGATCATAGCAAACACAGAAAACTTTTTCTCTATCCAATTAGTATAAAGACCAAAGTTGGATGCAATTTTGAAGTATTTGCTATTAGATTCTCTAATAAAAATGACAAATTAAAATCTTTTATAGTATAGCATTGCATGATTTGTCTTTCAAAAATTTTCCTTCACTTGTTATGTTTTTATTGAAAAATTTGATAGCAAACATCTAAAGAACTTTACCTGAGTATTGTCCTTAATATAAATAATGAAAGATAAAGTTAAACTTTGATCAATCATATTTTGTAGTACATCTAACCTTTGGCATTAATACGATTAACCTATTCTGCTTTTCATTTCAGCAAATAGTATGTCCTACAAAAGAAGATGAAAACGTAGATCTACTCAGGAGCCACAAATGAAACAACAGATACTCATCTCTTCAGCTGAAGTCCAAAACCCACCATTAAATGAAAACATTACACTATGCAGCGCTCATGAATTATGGCTTTAAAAAATGAAAGAAGAAAGGCTGTATACAGCTTTCAATCAGATTGCTGAACGTCAAGATAAAATGGGGAATTTGCAGTTTCCCCTCAAATCTTTCCTTTTCATTGCAATATCCTCAACAATATATTACTAACAGCACGTTACGCACTTAATTATTATATTTAGTTCAAACTGCATCCAACCATTTAATTGGACAGTAAACGTTTTTACTCAGCAGGTGTAAGCCGTGTGATAAATAAAATCTGATAGTAAGCTAGAAAATAACAAACTAATTAAGCAATTTGACTTAAATATCCTAAAAGCAATTGAGAGTAAAATCTTAACTCATCTTTCGTATTGAAAACATAACATTAATGAAGGTATTTAGGACAATGCATGCAATGAATACGTATCTTCTTGCCTCTTGGTGGATTTTGTATCACATAATTAACAAATGGTCAGTAAGACTATTAAATTTAACACCCAATTAAACTATAGGGGTGCAACTTGACTAAATCATAAGAGTTGATAGTGTAAAATGCTTAATAGATTAGTGAGACAAAGGGTGTTCTCAAGTTGGGTTTTGTCCTAATCCAGTCCTTTGCCCAATTTGCACCAAGCTACTTTTTTAAAATCTAGCTTACTTTGATTTAGGATCAGGTTGGTCAGGTTGTTTTTGTTGTATAAATTATACAATGAACCCTATAAGAAAATAAAGTTTTATATAAATCTTTATAAAATTATATTTTATATTTAAAAAGATAAAATTTTTATATAATTTTTCATAAATAATATATATATATATATATATATAGATATAGAGAAGACTAGATTGGGCTAAGTTAAATTGGCCAACATGGCTAGTCTAATAAAGTGATCTAGTTTGGTCAGTCTAAATTTTTCCCAGTCATCTAATCCAATTCAATGTGACCAAACTAGCTAAGTCATCGGGCCACTGGTTCGCCTCGTGGGGACATTGCAATGGAGAGAAAAGATTTGGAGAAAAGGATCAAATTCCCCAAATAGAATTTATAAACACTGAAGCTTGCCGACTCCCATAATTGATCAATTACAAGACATCTTAATAAGTGGTAAGTTCCTCACCAAGGGTGACCTTCCATCATAATCAGTCTTGTTGGGATCAGCTCCAGCCCGAACCAAGCCTTTTAGATGATACAGATCCCCTTGAAAAGCTGCACTATTGACCTTCAAAGCAAGTTCAGCTTCTTGCTTGCCAATATGAAGAGTGATGTCTGACCCCAATTGCTTATCACGAAAAGATTCTTTCCCCTACAAATTAGGTAATGTTTTATCACCAAAAACACTTATGTGATATTTAGCTGTCTGAAGAACAGAAATTAATAACTCTATATGAGCCTTAAGTGCATAACTTTATACTTCCATGCCATGTTTTACGAGATAGTAACATGATGCATTTCTATTTTAAGCACGAACACTGCTCGGCCAAACCAAGGCCCAAAGAAAGATGAATGGGGGGAAGAGCGAGATAATATGTACAGCAGTCTATACCTCTAGAAGGTTGTTTAATACTTTCCTCCCATCATAAAAGTATACGTCAAGAATATTTGTGAATGATTGTTTATCAAGCCGCAAAAGCCTACATAGTTCACAAACCCGAACAGTATATGGTTGAGGAATGTTACAAAGAACAGATATTTCTCCAAATAAACTATAAGGTTGTAGAAGGGAAACTGTCTCTTCAGATCCATCTTCACTTGTACCTATTTCCTCCTACACATAAACAACTTCTGGTAGTCAATAAACATACGTCATATGTATTGAAATCCATCTTCCGTACAAAAATTTTTAAAAAATATAATTTGAAAGCAATATGGTTTGAAAATTCATAAAATTAACTTCAACCTTCATTTAATGACCAACTCAGGACATGATGAAGCACATTTACAAGATTCGCAAACTGGTGTTTACAAAAATGATTTATTAAGTGATGCTACATAAACAAGTAAAAGATTCAGCACAGTCTAGGTTGTCAGATGCCTAAAATGTATCCATATTTGTGTGTCTCTAAATTAAATGATTCAGAAGCTATAACTACAAACATTAGAAATGAGGAAGACAAAGAAGAAGGTTGAAATACAAATTTACACTACTGACTTTTGAAATACATAATTATACCAGCACACCATGACAGACAAAGTATAGTTGGTCTACGACATTTCCATATTCCATTATCACTTCTCCTGGGAGAAAGAATTCCTCATGAAGTCGAATAACCTGAAAGATCAAGGGGCCAGAGTTATAAACTTCAACATCCCATGAATGCAGGACAGCAAGCAAAATATTCTAGAACCAAAAGGCAATTCATTTAAATGATAAAAATACAACTCATTAGACACAGGTAGCACTAGTCACATTCATTCTGCACTACATGCCCATACTAGCGATTTTTGTTGCCACAAAAAAGTTCAACCCGGATTGTAAAAGTTTAAATTTGTATAAATGGGTACACAGATTTACAAAGAAAAGAGGCATTTGGCCCACCGGCCAGCAATATTCCTTGTCCCTTGAAGATGGAATTAGTATTGCGAACCCAAGTTGCTTATGAAACAGAAAAAGCATACAAGGTTAATATCCATTTCCTGTTTATTAGATGCCAAGCCGAGAAAGTCATGTTTCCTGTTAATGTCTATAGAGGAAAAAAAAATAAAAAATACAGTCGAGTCAATTAGAAGGAGATATAAAGTATTGTTGCCCTCAGTTTCACTTGTAAATTATATGAGAGAAGCAAAAACTAATTTATGTTGCACATGAAAGATCAAATCCAAAAAGGAATAATACAGATAATTTGATGAACATTCTATACCTATGTGCTAAGTTTCTATCCAATAAGAAAAGAATACTTACAATCTGATTGATAAATTCTGAAGAGCAACCCTTAAACAGAGAAACCTTTTCAATATATGGCAAATATAACGTCTGGGATATCTGTAAAAAGGAATAAGGTCATTACGTTGAACCAAATTGTTGGAAGCAATAAATCATGTCTTTCTCTGAAGACATGAAAATTGCCTTACAATAGATCAGACTCACAGCAATCTGACTTATATATGACATCTCAAAGAAATAAACTTCGGATAAATTCTGACGGGAACAAACAAAATTTTAAATTGGTCTATGATCTGGATTATGTGATCAAACTTGCTACACAAAATGAGTAGCAGAAGAGGAAAAGTGAAACTTTAAAGTTC
This sequence comes from Erythrophleum ivorense, assembly GCA_026724425.1. Classification (NCBI taxonomy): domain Eukaryota; kingdom Viridiplantae; phylum Streptophyta; class Magnoliopsida; order Fabales; family Fabaceae; genus Erythrophleum; species Erythrophleum ivorense. The sequence goes on along the minus strand of JAIUCV010000004.1, from coordinate 39,158,220 downwards.
ATTAACACCAACAAGGAACAAAGGGCACCAAAGCACAAAAAACCAAATACCAGGCTATTGGAGTCAACTCCAAGAGCAGCATGGGCGACTTCAAAGCAAAGTAGAGTGTAGTCAAGTGATGAGTAGGCAAGTGGAGCATAGTGTCACGGGGTCAGTTTTCTCACCCCAAAAGCCGGCTGATGTGGCAAGGACCTCCCCGCTTTATAAGCCCAGGACCCTCCCCTCGTCTATCCGATGTGGGGCGTAACAGCTCCCCCGGCCAATCCGTGACGCCCTCGTCACGGCTGGCCCACCGGACCACCATTCCATCCACGGTGGGGCCCACCTCTGAGCCGTAGAACGCGGGTCAGGCTCTGATACCACGTTGTCACGGCCTTGGAACTGTTCACCCAAAATCCTCAACCGTGCCGGCCTTAGCTTGATCAACTCCCTTGATCTTGGCTAAGTCAGCCGAACCCTCAAGTGTAGGCAAGATGAGAGAATTGGAGGCTAGAAGAGAGAACTTGAAGAGAACACTTGTATTGCTCAATTCTTGGATGCTTACAAATGAGGATGGTGGAGGTATTTATAGGCCTCCCCCTTATTCTAGAACTTTCTCACCTCCTTAATGGACGGATGGGATCAATCCTATCCTACGGTCTATATTAATTGTCTAGAATGTTCCTACTCTAGATATTTACAAGGAAAACTCTAGAACATACAAGAGTTACAAGAGTATTCTAGAACATTCTTCACAACTCTAGAAATCTCCAGATCCTTCATGAGTTCTCCAGCACCCTCTGGAAGATTCTAGACTTCTCTGGTCTCTTCTGGAAGACTCAAGAGTTTTCTAGCCCTTTCTGGAACATTCTAGAATACTCCGGAAGGTTCTAGATACTCTAAAACCTCCTTTGTCTTGCTTCTCCTCATTTGGGTCGTTACACTCTCCCCCACCTATTCCAATGACGCCCTCGTCATTGTCTTTGCACCGGTGTAAATGATCTTCAAACCGCCAAAGATCCTTCCACACCAGGGACTTAGCACATGGTGGAATCTCCTTGTGCACAACCCACTGGTTATGCATGTCCTCCACTTGACATCCCCTTGCCATTCGTGGTTCATGCTTCCTCCAACACTTAGGCCCTTGACTTGGATCATCTCTCTGGATCCCTTGGTCGAATTTGACCCTTTTACGAGCCTTTCTGGTTTGCCTTCCTTGTTTCATCTCTTGACAAGGCGAGGCTTCCTTTAACGATTCAAGTGCCCTCGTGTTCTGGTAAGAAATACTTGACTTCCCTCCTGGATCCCTATCCTTTGGAGTTGCCAAGTATGATGCTTCTTCTCTCTTGAAGTCATCCACCACTTGCATGGCTGACAAGTGTGGTCCACCCTTTCCCCTTGAAGCTGGCACCACGCAACTAGCTCCTTTCTCCAGTATAAGGATTGAGTCTGAATAGGGCACAAGGCAGACGTGCACCTTCCTCATGAACTCTAATCCAAGGACCACCTTGAAGTCATCCATGGGAACCACTGAAAGATCTACCTTGCCACCCCATCCTCCAAGACGTAACTCGACCCCTCGAGCTATACCACAAACTGGTTTAGGAGAGGAATTGACAACCTTCATCAATCCCTCTCCTCGTTCCACCTTGAGACCAACCCTTTTGGCCTCTTTAGGAGTGATAAAATTGTTTGTCGCACCATTGTCCAACATGATGCTAACCTGCTTCCCATTGAGCTTAGCATCCACGTACATCAATCCGTCGCCCTTTTTATCCTTGGGTGAGGGTTGAGCATTCAAGGCATTTAGGAGTTGGAGAGTCCCGATCTGTGCACTTGTCTCCTCCTGACATGCCCCCTGTTGTTGCACCATAGCGGACAAACTTCCCAACTTTGGACAGTCACGCATCTTGTGAGGACCTTTACATATGAAGCAACCGAGGTCAGTCTTCCTCTTCTGACCATCGTTCGCCTTCTTGAAGGGTGGCCTGTCATTGCCTCCCGTTTTCTCTTTGTCCACCTCCTTACCCTTATCTCCCCCACCTTGTTCATGATTAGACTCAGAGGGTTTAGGCTTGGAGGATTCTCCCTTTTCCTTTTGAAACTCTGTGAGGCTCTCTGCAACTGCTATGGCTTCATCAATGTCCTTCACGCCTCGACGTTGTAATTCATGTTTTGCCCAATTTTGAAGTCCATCAATGAAGTAGAAAAGCAGCTCTTCGCTTCCCAGATTTGGAATTTGTAACATCAATGTTGTGAACTCCCACACATAGGCTGAAATTGTGGTCTTATGTCGAAGTTCCCTTAACTTCTTTCGTGCCTCGTAGACCACATTCACTGGGTAGAATTGCCTCTTGAGTTCTTTCTTGAACTCTTCCCATGTGTTGATGGTGCAAAGGCCCTTCTCTATATCCGCATGCTTCCTTCTCCACCATAACATGGCATTATCAATGAGGAACAAGGAAGCAGTACGTACCTTGGCTTGGTCATCGTTCAACCCCAAGCCTTCAGCGTAGCGCTCCATTTGCCACAAGAAGTTCTCTACTTCCTTAGCATCTCGCACACCTTTGAACTCCTTGGGCTTGGGAAGATCCACCCTTACTTCCCTTGGTCCACTGGTACCAGCCACCAATGGATTCCTCCCTTGGCTTTCCAATGAAGCCTTAAGGGATTCCAGTTGATTCTGCATAGTGGCGATGGCATCCATCACCATACCCTCCAATGAGCGCATGGATTCAGCACGTCTCTCCTCCGAGTTGTGCAAGGCATCCACACTTGTCTTCAAGCTCTCGAATTCCCCAAGAGAATGATCCTCGAGAGTACTCAAATCACCTTCAACCTTTTCTACCCTAGAAGCCATCTCCATCATGGCATCCTCTAAGGCAGAAACTTTCACGGACAAGGTAGCAAAGTCCTCCACACGTACCTTGCTCGAGCCTCGCCCCTTCTTGCCTCCCTCGTGCGGCGGTTGGGACTCCCTTCCCCTTCCTTCCACGCGGACAGCGACTTCCTCGGTAGTGCCAGACATTCTTGCCCACAAATATGGCTCCCTCGAACCAACGGTAGAACTAGGTTTCCTCGAACCTGGCTCTGATACCACGTTGTCACGGCCTTGGAACTTTTCACCCAAAATCCTCAACCGTGCCGGCCTTAGCTTGATCAACTCCCTTGATCTTGGCTAAGTCAGCCGAACCCTCAAGTGTAGGCAAGATGAGAGAATTGGAGGCTAGAAGAGAGAACTTGAAGAGAACACTTGTATTGCTCAATTCTTGGATGCTTACAAATGAGGATGGTGGAGGTATTTATAGGCCTCCCCCTTATTCTAGAACTTTCCCACCTCCTTAATGGACGGATGGGATCAATCCTATCCTACGGTCTATATTAATTGTCTAGAATGTTCCTACTCTAGATATTTACAAGGAAAACTCTAGAACATACAAGAGTTACAAGAGTATTCTAGAACATTCTTCACAACTCTAGAAATCTCCAGATCCTTCATGAGTTCTCCAGCACCCTCTGGAAGATTCTAGACTTCTCTGGTCTCTTCTGGAAGACTCAAGAGTTTTCTAGCCCTTTCTGGAACATTCTAGAATACTCCGGAAGGTTCTAGATACTCTAAAACCTCCTTTGTCTTGCTTCTCCTCATTTGGGTCGTTACAATAGGCTACTCCAAACAAATGAAGTGTAGGAGAGTTAACTTCAAACCAAGTGGAGTGTAGGCTATTTCAAACGAAGTGCGGTGAAAATGGAGTTAACTCCAAATATCACAAAGCTAACTTCAAATGCAATTTATTTTTATTATTTTAGGAAGTCAAACCAGCCTTATTTTAGTAGGTGAAAACTAGATTTTGACAATTTATGCAAAGGAGAATGTCCCATATTTGTGCAAAGGAAGCATGGGGTGTTTAGTTGGTCTTTCATGATCTTTATGTAATGTTAGTGCACATTTTTCCGTGTTGAGGACCATGCTTTTTGTAAAGCTGTCACATAATGTTGTTTTCTTATTTTTCTAGAGGTATGTTTAAGTATTTAATATTGCTTGCTTAAGTTGTAAAACTTTTGTCTGTTTATATGATAGAAACAGAACCAAATTTTGTTCAGCTCCCCATTTTTCTTTGTCTTTTGCTTAGCTCCATAGCTTGTTTTCCCAACACAAGCATCCAACATACAAAATGTTAACATATGATAACTTACAGCTCTAGCAGAAAAAAGGGGACACTGGAATATATAATAAGGAAATATGATAAAGTATCCAAAATTCATATACAACGCCTTAGAAATGACACACATTGACATGAGCCACTGGAAAAGAGATCTATCGAACACTTATGATATTGGGGATACATCTTTGTTCTTTAATTTACAATAAGTGAAAATATACCTCTAGTTGATCACAGTTCAACCTATCATAGGTGACTAGTATGCCTAACACACAACACCAGATGTCATAATCCCATAGAGTCTAAACTGTGTATTTGTATCTATGCTGATATGCACCAAACAAAGTAGAAGGGAAAAAAAATGGTACTCAGAAAGTCTATTGAAGAAGTAGACAAGAAATCATAATATTATCACTATAAGAAAGAACATTTCCAATTTATTTTAATTGTGTCACCCTCAATGCATAAATGAGGTAGAAAGCCCTTCTTTCTCCTATTACCTTTGCACGAATAGAAATAGGTAGTTCTTGAAGGACAGCCGTCTCAGCATAGCCACTCTCGTACTGTAAGCACACATGGCCTTTTATTTGTTCACGGATGTCTGTTCCTAGTCTGTTTCTGTTCATATACTTCATGAGATCCTTCATTTTGTCTCTAAACTTTTCAGTCTTTGATCCTTTGACTATCAATGCCGTGATGTTACCAATCAAATAAGCACCAATAACCATGTCAAATGACACATATATCATTACAAATATCATCTCCCTCAGATTGACCGCATGTATATCTCCATACCCTATGGAAGAAATAAAGATCTTAAATTGAAAGAGAAAAAAAATCACAAACAGTTTTCATTAAGAAGAACATCAAAGATAGATAAAATAGTACACAATTTGAAACCAGGTTCAAAGTTAAAAAGATTTCTGGAATGATATATGAAGCATAGAGAATATTACCATCTCATCAATAAATTTTCAGAAACCCAAGTACTAGGTTCTACTAATATTCAGTTCAAATGATAACCAACCTTGGAAAACATCACCAATTGCGAACAACTATATCAGATATCAAGTGCCTTCAATCCTAGTATGGGACCATGAGCATAAGCCGACAATCTTTGTAGTTTGTACAATGGTCTTATCAGCTCAAGCAAATTTTTCTTTTGGTTCTTAGAACACCTAATACACCATCTTACAAAACTCCAGAATTGCAGAACAGGCCATCAGAAAGAAAATAGGGATTTAAAATTAAAATTATGAACCAATAAACGAGCACATTTCTATTAACTTTAATTAGTTCATTTTGCTTCAAAACTGACATAAATCATCAGCATACTCAAATAAATAGTGCCAAATTCACCAAATCCTTAAAATACAGGTTCGTTCTATTTAGGTCACTATTAAATTATATTATAAGTTCCACAAAAGATAATAATTCATCACCATTGTCCGTGCATTGAGACTCGGTGCATGCAAAAGCAGCAGCAGAGGTGCTGGTGCTTAGTTTTGCAAAGCATTGAAGCTGAAGTGACTATGCCCAATGGTTCTATAATTAATGATGACAAACAAAATGGAAACAATTTTGCTTTCTGATTGAATAGTGTAACTTACCAACAGTAGCCATTGTAACAACAGAAAAATATAAAGATGTTGTGTAACGCCTCCAAAAATCAATATCTCTGAAATCTGAATAACTATAGCCACCCATCTTTAGACTTCCTATCCATGTGTAGCCCTCCTGGGAAGGAGGTAGTGTGGTAGCCAAGTAGTAGAAGATACAGGCAGCTATGTGAGTGCAATACAGCTCAACCGCTAGAAGTTTCAGAATCCTAGTAAACATGTAATTGATACGTATATCCTTTTCCAACTGCTGGAAAAAATCTGTGACTTTGCGCACCCGATATAATCTTATCCACAGAAGGTACCTTACCTCCTCTCTTCTACCCGAAGCCTGTCCATTAAAGTTTATTCTAGTGATTAGAGGAAGAAACTAAGAGCCACTACACAGAATTTCTAAATAGTAAGCAAAATCTACAACAGAAGATAGTATAACGAAAGCCATGAAGACTGCTAGCACAATATATCTTCTTCATCTATTGAAAAATTTTAGGTAGTTCAGTCAAGCTCTCGTGCAATAAAGTGCTGCGGACACAATTGATTACATACTCGGGTCCAAGGACTTGACAGGCAAGACATTTTGTCAATCTAATTGGCTTCAAAAAAGGTTAGATACGAAAAATAGTTAGCATAAGAAAAAGGTACAGCTACATGTACCACTGCAGTCAAGTAATAAACTGGGCACCATAAGACATAACAAAATGCCCACGAAAATTTCATCACCATTACAGTATATAGACGAAAAACTAAGAAAAGGAAATTTCAATTATCTTTTTGAGAAATGAGACAAAGGTATGATACTAAGGCAGATGTTTCTTTCCTTTGAAAGTCTTCTTTTTGGCCAGTTAATAGTTGGCAAGTATAGGTGGAACTCTATTGACTTATCAAGCTTATACTGACACTAAAAAATTGAAATATAGCCCTAATCCTAAATAAATACAGATAACTAATTAGACAAAGCAAGAGCAGAGAATAGGACTCGCATGAAACCTTCAGGAAAAAAAAAGATCGACCAGACCTATTTATAATCTTGGTAAATTGTTCTTCTGACAGTCGTCATTTTACTACAAAATGCAAAATATGCTAGAATTACTATAAACAGTCATTATGTAAACCTAAGCAAAATAACTGCTTATGTAGCAAAAGAGAGTATTCTGGCATTGAACTCTTGGAAAATGCCATCATATATTCCATTGGATTAAATAGTCAAATGCCAAACATTAAACAGTTACTAGTATAGACGGTCAAAACTTGAAGGTAAGAATATAGGTACTCGAGAAATTTAGGTTTATCCAGATGAAATAGAACCTTGTAAATGATGTCCCAAGGCATACATCCAAGAAGATCAAAGATGAAGCTAGATTTTACATACCTGCATGAATCGGAAAAGGAAATCATGGGTCAACTTAAATGTGCAGTCAACAAATAAGGATGGCAATAGGTGCATCTGGGTAGATATTTCACTAACCATTCCCATCTTGTTCACTTATATTTTGCCCCATTCTTGCCTTATTCCCCAATGAGATTTTTGTTAATTTCCCATACCTGAACCTGTGGGGACTATTGTGCCATGCAGGGTTTGGGAATAAGGAATTATACTATTTAGATTTTTTTTTAATAATCAAAGAATTTTCTTATTAAATCATTAATAGAATCCTAGTGAATTAAGTGAAACAAGTTATATCATAACATGTATGTGTATTTTTTAGTAAGAGAAAATTTCTTTGTTAAGTCATTAATAATATCCTATCTCAAGTTAATTAAATCATCAATATATATTATAACTCTAAAGAAAGCCACATTGTAGATAAGTTGTCTATAGTGTGGCTCTCTTCTCAGGCTGCATGCCAATAGTTTTTTCTTTCTATTTCCCTTCTCCTTTTTTAGATCCCCTTTTGAAATTTGAATGGTTGCATACCACAAATTTATACTGTCCATGCCTCTGCATACGGGCATGGTACTAATTCTGAGTTATAATGTAAAATATATTTGTATATTTATTATTTAAATTTTTTTATTAATCAAATAATTCTCATAGAAAACCATTTATAAATGTACTAATACAGACTTATTAAATTAATTAAAGATTTATCTTTCATATTTTTAAAATAATTACGAAGATAATTCTTATAAATATTATATTAAAATTTAAATAAAATTAAATAATGAACCAAATGATCAAGGATTGACTTATCCGACTCTAACGGCCCAAAAATAAGTCAAGATGAGACAGGCGGACCCAAATTACCATGACTATCAACAAACAAGCCAAATAAGCTTTATCGACGCCTCATAATTTGTAAACAATTACAGACTAAATGACCAAAAACAGAGGTACGGACTTTTGCCAGCGCAATGGTAGTACAGGACATCATGTAAAAACTACAATGAATCGTTGCATAATAATAAGCAATAGAAAGAATTGAAACTTACCGCATAGCTATAGGGGTTTGCTTGTAGACCATACGATAGGTCTGACTATCCCTGTAAGCCACAAAGAACTGCAAAACAATGTCTACAAGAAAAGCTATTTGTCCAATGATGTCCAGTATAAAGAGATCCTCAGGCAGCCCACGAAAAAATCCAAACTCCATCGAAGTGAAGAAGGATGAATACACTGCCCATAACAATATGAACTTTGTCCATACCCGATACCACCTGCTATGCATTTAATTATTTTCCGAACCTTAAGCATTTAATTACGATTTACGAATACTTTTCCGAAGGAGAAGAAATATAAGTCCTCCATGCATGCTTAGAAAAATCTATTTGGGCAGATAAAGCAAGGCCAACTACCAAAATGCCAGAGCAATGTATCTATTGTGGCCCGAACATGTCATATAGTTGCTTCCCACTCAGGAAGCGGAAGAACTAGCTAGCGTATAATCAGTTTAAAGGGCTAACGTGATGCAGACATTAAAACAACAAGCATGTATTTTGAACCAAATGAAAACTACTCGATGCCTCAGTTACTGCTTAATAGTAGAGAGTATGAATTACTCGTAATTATGAGATGAAATATGAAATAATAAAAAGACGACAATGATTTGGAGTTTTCAATTACCTTGGCAATGAAACACAAGAAACCATCGTCACTAAGCAACAACACATCAAAACTACAGAGAGGAGCACATGACAGCTTCAACATTTAATTTTACTTCCAGGAGTTCTCTGTCTCTCTCTTTTCTAACCTTTTTTTTCCGAAATCCAAAAAAAAAATTCCTTCTGCGAGAAAACAGTTTTTGTCAATACACTGTACTAATGATAAGCTACGGACATTTTAAAAGGGTGTTAGGTCTTTATGTATTTATTGATTAGTAAGGGTGCTTTTGGATTTTCATATTAACGATTTTCGATTATGGAAGTCAAGGGAATTTTCATTCAGCTAGCGGTAGTATAGTATCAGATAACAGAATTCGGTTGCTTATATATTCGTGTAGCTACAGTATGAAAACGCATCAATGTATTATGATTCTCCCAACTTCTCATCCCCTGACGTCCTTCCTCTTCTCTACCCTATTCCTATTCTATCTTCTTATCACTGGTATCAGAGCTATTCGATCCATGGCTGATGCAAGGCGATCGCAGATTTCTATTTGTGAAGATGAGGAACGATTACGAACAGCAATGGAACAACGAAGTCTCAGATGGAGCAATAGATGACTTCGTTGCAAGAATTCATTCGTGGGTTATCTCTCTAGTTCACGGAAATGATTACTCATAATCATGAGCGTAATGCAGGTCAAGTTGACTACCGTGTACCTACTCGACTCACACGTGTTGAGTTCCCTCACTTAACACCTAAAGACATCCCTGGATGGATTTTGAAATGTGCACGTTTCTTCCTCTTAGATAACACTCCTAAGGAAAACAAGGTAATCTTGGCCTCTCTTGTTCTAGATGAGGCAGCTTATAAATGGTTCTAGATTTTTGAAAAAGGTAGAAATGGGAGAATGGCTTGGTTTCATTTTGTTGAAGGTCTTAAAATTTGTTTTGGCACTTTGTTTGATGACCCAATGAAGGAGCTAATGCAGCTTAAGCAAATCGGGAGTTTAAGTGACTTTCAGATCACATTTGACAATCTAGTGTGTTAGGTAGAGCTTACTGAAGCTCAAAAACTCAGTTGCTATATAACAACACTAAAACTTGAATTAGTCATTAGACTTAAGCTTTTTCATCCCACGACCCTGATTGATGCAACCAGATTAGCAAAACTACAAGAGGTCAACATGGATCTACTCCATCGTTGCCATCTATCCTCTGGAATCAAAGGAGTGAGTAGCAGCTTCAAAGCGGCTCCTAATTCTGAGTTGTTCAAGAAGGAACCCTCTGAAACCAAGAAGATAGTACCTAATGTAGGTACCTCGTCAAAAGGAATTCTTGGGAGACCATTTATGTGTTTACAACAAAAATTAACTCCAACTGAAATAAAGGAACATAAGAGTAAAAATCTCTATTACTTCTGTCATGAGAAGTATTACCCTGGTCATGATTGCCCCCAGAAGAAAAGAATGTAAATCTTCCTTATGGAAGTAGAGGGGAACCTTGTGGATGGTCAATTGGAAGGCGCACCACTTGTTGATCTTATTCCTAATCAGGTAACTAACCCTTCAAAAGCTATAACTATACGTGGTCCTATAATTTCTCTCAATGCTATTCAAGGAACAGCATCATACCCCACTATGCTTATTATTGGCTTTATGGGAAAAAGACCATTGAACATTTTAATTGACACAGGAAGTATGCATAACTTCCTAGATATGAAGATGGCTTCATTGGTGTAGACTATCCCTATGGATGCAATTCCAGTGGTAGTTGCAAATGGGAACCAACTTCAAGGAACCCAAAACTGTGATGAAATGAGATGGTTTGCCTAAAGAATTGAATTTCAAACTGATGTAATTCTCATCCGACTTGTAGGCTATGACATGGTGCATGGTATGCAATAGATGTGTATGCTAGGAATTATTACCTTGGATTGCATCAATTTGGTAATGGAGTTTGTTCTAAATGGTTAAAAGAAGAGGTTGACTGCTGCAAGGGACCCTCAAGCCCAGTTGGTTAAGAGAGCTTGATTATAGAAGTTGATGGCAGAAGAAACAAACGTCCCTATGTTTCAATTGATTCCATTGGACCCACATTCAACATGTTTTGGTCTCAAGGTGGATGAACCAAGTAACATTCCTGAACCTATCCAAAGGGTATTATCTCAGTATTAGGAAGTATTTGCAGAACCAAAATAGTTGCCTCCTTATCATGAACCTCATGATCATGCAATTCCTTTGAAGGAAAGCACCAACCCTATCAATCTTTGACCCTACAGATACCCTACAATTCAAAAGGGCATCATTGAAGGAATGATTAATAATATGTTAAAAGTTGGCATTATTCATCGCAGTTTATCTCCATATGCTTCTCCACTTGTCTTGGTAAAAAAAAAAAAGATCATAGTTAGAGAATATGTGTAGACTATAGAGCTTTAAATAAGGAAACTATATGTAGCAAGTTTCCAATTCCCTTAGTAGAAGATCTTTTGGATGAGTTAGGGAAGGCCAACATATTCTCTAAATTGGATTTGAGATCCAGTTACCGCCAAATACACATAAAGGAAGAGGATATATATAAAACAACATTCCAAACTCATACTGATCAATATGAATTTCTAGTAATGACATTTGGTCTTATCAATGCTCCCTCCACATTCCAAGGGGTTATAAATGCCATATTTGATAAGCATTTTAGGAAATTTGTACTAATATTCTTTGATGATATACTTGTATATAGTACAAGCCAAGAGGAGCATGTTCAACACCTGCAAATAATACTCTCTATTTTGCAAATACATCAATTCTTTGTGAAGTTCAACAAATATGCCTTTGCTGTTACCACAATTGCGTACTTGGGCCATCTTATTGCTAATGGTACCGTGTCCACAGATCCAAGAAAAGTACATATGGTGCAAGATTGGCCAATTCCTACAATAGTTCAACAACTTCAAAGCTTTTTAGGCCTTTCTGGGTACTACCGCAGATTTATAAGAAACTATGGTACTATTGCTCAGCCACTAACAGATTTATTATGTAAGGATGCATTTGAGTGATCTGCAGAAGCAACCTATGTCTTCAACAAGCTCAATAAGGCATTAATTTCAGCACCTATTTTAGCTTTACCAAACCTTGCTCAACCTTTCACTATAAAGACTAATGCCTTCAATATTAGAATAGGGGCAGTTCTGATGCAAGGCAATCATCCCATTGCATTTATCAGTAAAGTATTATCCCTAAGAAATCGCCTGCTCTTGGTTTACAACAAGGAGTTATTAATTGTTGTGTATGCGGTTGAAAAGTGGCACCAATATCTATCTATATAGCCTTTTACCATCCTCACTAATCAACAAAGTTTAAATTCCTATTGGAATAACATCTTTTCACACCTGCCTAATACAACTAGATCATTAAACTCATAGGCTTTCAGTATAATATCTGTTATAAGCATGGCAAGAAGAATGTAGCAACTAACTCACTTTCACGAGCTTTTCATAGTAAACTTCTTCACATGACTGTTTCTTCCTTATCCTTAGAACTATGGGATGCAATCACTCAACATTGGTTCTCTGATGTGCATCTCCAAAATATTATTCAACAATTTTAGCAGGACCCCAGGTCATTCCCAATATCAATGGAATGGGCAGACTCTGACTCATAAAAATAAATTAGTTATTGGCAATAACTCAAGGCTTAAGGATCTCATCATGTAGTGGTTACACTCTTCTCCCTATGGTGGTCATTCAAGGGTTAAAGTTACATGAAAATATATTAAAGGTGTTTTTCTATTAGAAGGGTATGTTTTAGGATATTCAACACTATATCTCTCAATGTGAGACATGCCTCTGTTGCAAGTATGGTACAGTAGCTTATCCAGGACTGCTCCAGCCTCTTCCTATTCCTGACAGGGTCTGGCAAAGTATTGCCATGGCCTTCATCGAGAAACTACCTAAATCACACATGAAAGACACCATCTAGGTAGTGGTGGATAAATTGAGCAAGTATGCTCACTTCCTAGCTCTTTCCTACCCATTTATTGCAGTATAATTAGCTCAAAAGTTTATGACAATCATTTATAAGCTCCATAGTGCTTTAGCAAGCATTATCTCTGACAGAAACTCGTCGTTTACTAGTCAATTTTGCTGTGAATTCTCGAAGCAGTTAGGAGTTTCCTAATGTCTATCTTCAGCCTATCACCCACAATCAGATGGCCAAAATGAAGTTTTAAACCATTACTTAGAAAACTATCTTTGTAGCATGGCATGGCAAACTCCTTATTAGTAGTCACGGAGGTTACCACTTGTTGAATTGTGGTATAATACCACCTATCATGCTGCCACAGGTAGCACTCCGTATGAGGTCATGTGTGGGCAACCTCCCTTTATTCATCTTCCCTATTTACCTCAAGATTCCAGAATGGATGTAATTAAGAGAAGTTTTCAAGTATGAGAGGTCATGCTTCAACAACTTAAAAGTAATTTAGCAGGTGTTATGAACAAAATGAAGCAATATGCTGATAAGGGATGCATTGACAGAGAATTCAAAAAAGGAGAATGGGTATTTCTTAAGCTTCAACTCTTTTGGCAACATTCTATTTTATGGCGGACTTCTAAGAAACTCTCTCCCCAATACTTTGGACCTTATCAGATTGTGGTGAGATTTGGTCCAATAGCTTATACGTTAAAGTTGTCACCTTCTTTTCAAATTCATCCAACATTTTACATGTCTTTACTGAAGAAATGTCCCAATCCTTCTATCATTCCTAAGGAGCTACCTAATGAGTGGGGACCAATAGCCATTCCAAGTGTACTTAAATGAATTTTGGACAAGCACATGATTAACAGGGGACATCATGCTATGATAGAAGTTTGATCAGATGGCAAGGAGAGCTCAAAGAGGAAGTTATGTGAGAACTTTGATTCCATATACAATGTAAATTTTCAAAGTTTGCTCAAACCATTCACCTTTAGGGTCAAGGGTGAGCTAATCGGGGAGGCTTTGATAAGCTATGGACATTTTAAAAGGATATGTAGGTCTTTGTGTATTGATTAGTAAGGGTGTTTTTTGGTTTTCATATTAACGATTTTCAATTAAGGAAGTCAAGGGAATTTTCATTCAATTAGGGGTAGTATAGTATCAGATAACAAAATTCAGTTGCATATATATTCACGTAGCTACAGTATGAAAATGCATGATTGTATTGTGATTCTCCCAACTTCTCATCCCCTGCCGTCCTTCCTCTTCTTTACCCTATCCCTATTCTATCTTCTTATCAACTAATCTTATAACTGCGAGCTGGCAATCGCTTGTTAGGTGAATTAAAACATAAGAATGAAGGAATCAAATCCAGAGTCTACAAACTCTAATCCCCAACCATAAATTTTCAAATCAACTAGCTACAAAGGTCAATCTTTTACTTACCACATTAAGTTCAAAAATTATCTTTAGAGTGTCAGACCAACCTTGTTCTTGCAGAAAGAAAAACCACTAGATTACTGTCGTTTCAATGTACTCTCAAATATTTTGTTGACAAAGAAATGAAAATTTGATCTATACTTGTAAAGCAGTTTAAAGCAACCCCTCTAATACATAATACTAATACGATAATACCAATTTATCAATCCAAGACACAAATAAGTTGGCCAACCTCGATAAGGATTAAAATCTATCCTACTACCACTTGTATTTACTCATGTCAAGTTGAACTATCGGTTACAGGGTTTTCATAAATTCAACATTTAGTATTCTCGTCGAGCTTGTCACCTTAGTTACTCAAATTAAGGTTTTGGTTCCACTATGGCACTCATATCATAACTTCTCCACCATTTAATGATTTCAGCTTATTAATTGTAAACATTAGCTTAAATCAATAATAATGCATATCATGACTTCAAGGTGCAGATCCTCAATTCCATAGAATGTAAGTGTAACAACATCAACGTTGCATACTGCACAACTCAAATGGAACTATATTTATAAGATTTAATTACTCTTACACAATCTTTTTCTCTATTATTAAAAATATATGCAAAAATTTTTAATTAAAAAATGACGAAATAATCTAAAAATAACATTAATATTTTTTATTAAAAATATAACTTATTAAAGAGTTATTCTTTAAATTTTTTTAATATTATTTATTTCATATTAAAATCATAAACTTAATTCATTTAAAATTAAAAAACTAATAATTTTATATTAGTTAAATATATATTTAATATTTATTATATTACATAAATAATAATTATAAAAATATTTTGATCAAAATAAATATAATTATAATTTAATTTCTTAAAAAGAAAGATTAATTGACAAATTTTTTTATCCAAAAAGAAAAGGTATAATTTTTCTAAACAAAAATAAAGATATATAACTTAAACATCTTTAAAAAAAACAAATAATTTACTCTATTTATAATTGTACAAATTATAAATACTGAATTACGTAGGCAATATTACATCAAAAACTTTTCCAAGTGGTTTAGAGCTTTTAGAAAAGTTGTGCTGGCAGTGTTTCAAAACTATGATTGACCTCTATTGACTAAAACTTTGTTTGAAATTCAATTTCAGGCAATTCCGATTGATGTTCCATCTAAACCAATAGATTATATAAAATTTCAACGATAATGAATAAAGGGTTTTGTGTCTTCTTGTAGCATTGTTAGGTAGCCATTATATGCTATGGGTAAATTGGTCTTTTAGTGAGAGTTGTAGGAATAGAATTGCCTTTTACTTGTAATAATTTCTGTTTCTATTGAGTGGTTCCATTTTTAATTAAAGGAAGCTCACGTGTATCGAGAAGAGATAGGTTGAATGAATTTTGTGCTCTCTTTCTTCCCACGTTCTATTTTCTCTCTTTTCTCTCTTGTCCTTCTGATTCAAGTTCTTCTTGACAATCTATTCTATTTTGTGAATTGAACCTTAGCAAATAGTATTAGAATTACAATTATTGACCATAGTAGATGCAATAAGATCGAAGACATCAAACAAGGAAGTAGACAATCGGGGAGGGAAGGTTGATTAAAGAATGGTAGTGATGGAACAACAAATTAGAGGTTGCAGGAGTTGATTCAAGGTCTATTGCTTCAATTCACAAAAGTAACAAGCTGAAGATGCACAAAACAAAATGCTTCGTATCAAGTCCCAACAACATTCATCAAGGTGGAGTTTTCGCATTTCATAATTTTAGACATAAATGGATGGATCTCAAAATGTGAGAGTTTCTTTGTTTTGGATGGCACTCTAGAAGATAGTAAGATAATGTTGGCTAGCTTATCCTTGGATGAGGCTATATATCGTTAATATCAAAATTTTGAAAAGACTAAAAATAGAAAGGTGAGTTGGGTAAGTTTTGTTGAGGCCATTAGAATTAGATCCAGATTAATTTATTAAGACCTAATGGAAGAATTAATGCAATTAAAACAAAAGAGAGCATTGGCAAAATTTCAAGAGGCATTCGACCAAATGGTTTACAAGACAGAATTAATTGAGGGGCAGAAATTGAGTTGCGACTTGGCTGGGCTTAAACCTGAACTATCTATAGGAGTTAAGTTGTTTCATCCTCAAATCTTATTTAATGCTACCAAATTAGTGAAATTATAGGAGTTGAATGTTGATATGCTACTAAGGAAATCAAGCTCACATAGTATTAATAATGTGAGCAAGAGCATTGGCGGACCATATAAGGAAGAATTGAGTGGTGGCAATATAGGTAAATGGCATATAAACAACTTTAAAAGTGGAAAGGGGTCTGTTGAAAAAGGGGTAAATGGTAAGTAGTGAACATAAGGGAATATTGGGTAGGTCATCATTTAGATTCCAACAAAGACTTACATTAGAAGAAGTGGAGGAACATAAGTGATGAAAAATATGCTCTAGGCCATAATTGTCCTCAGAAAAAGAAGATGCAACTTTATTTGATGGCAATTGAAAAGGTGAGGAAATCGACCATACTCTATTCCTAGTGGGTAGGAATTCGAGAATGAACTACATGCAAAGCTGCCTAATAGGCATACTATAACACTAAATACATTACATGGCCACACATCTTATGCTATCAAGGGGCTTCAGTGTACCCTACCATCAAGTTAGAAGGTCAGGTGGATAAGAAGAAGCTATATATCTTAGTGGACATAGGTAATACTTACAATTTCATGGATGAGAGGTTTTCTAAGGAAGGAGGGTGGAATATTAAGGAAATAGAATCACGTAATATTATTATGGCAGATTGAGGTACTTTACAAAGCTATAAGAGGTGCAAAGGCTTAAAATGGAACATGCAGGGTAAAGAGTTTATGGCTAATGTTATTTTCATTCCACTAGTAAAGTGTGATATAGTGCTTGGAATGCAATGGCTGTAGACATTATGTGTTATTCAACTTGATTGTCTAAACCTGTGGATTCAATTTTAAAATTGGGAACAAATGGTGAAGCTTTTAGTTGCTCAAGAGCACAGTAACAAAGTAGTGAAGGAAGCTACATTACAAAAGATAATGACTAATAATTCCACTGTAGTTTTGATGCAAGTTATACTTTGGGATTCTTTAATTAATTATTACACCATTAGGGAAGCAAAACAAATTCAGTTGCCTAGATCAATTAAAGAGATCATCCAAGAGTTTAGTGAGTTATTCAAAGAACCTAAATCTTTATCTCCACATAGGCTAAACCATATCATGCCATAGTCCTGAAAGAGGGGTCTAACCCTGTGAATATCAGACATACCATTACCCTGCACAGCAAAAGGATGTGATTGAAAAAATAGTTAAGGATATGTTGGAAGCTACTATCATACAAAGGAGTTCATCTCCATTAGCCTCTCCTATAGTGCTTGTGAAAAAGAAGGACAGAAGTTGGTGAATATTTGTGGATTACCGAGCTTTGAATAAGATCACAATAAGAAGTTGCTTCCTTATACCTCTAGTTAAAGAGATATTTGATGAATTATAAAAAGTTATTGTTTATTCGAAATTGGATTTGCATTTTGGGTACCACCAAATCAAGATGAAGGATGAAAATGTATTTAAGATTTCCTTTTAAACACACTCAAGACAATTTGAGTTTCTAGTGATGCCATTTGGTTTAACCAATGAGTCTTTTACATTTCAAGGGATTATAATGCCATATTCAAAATGCAATTGTGTAAATATGTGCTAGTATTCTTTGATGATATATTAATTTACAGAAACACTAAGGAGGAACATTGTAAACACTTTAGGGATGTGTTATTGATCTTGAAGAAGTATCAATAATATGTGAACCGTAGTAAATGTGCATTTGCTATTAAGAGAATAAAGTATTTAGGCCACTTAATTTCAACTAGAGCAATGGCTATAGACCCATCCAAGGTTAAAGCAATGACAGATTGGCCAACTCCCTCTATTGTGAAGCAATTGAAGAGTTTCTTGGAAATGGCTAGATATTATCATCAATTCATTCATGACTCCATCTTAAAGAAGGAAGCTTTTAATTGGTCACCTAAAGCTAACATGGCATTTCAAAGATTAAAGGAAGTTTTGTCCAATACTCCTGTGCTGACATTACCTGATTTAACTCAGCCTTTTAGATTGAGGTTGATGCTTCTAGTACAAGCATTAGAGTTGTACTGTTGCAAAATAAGCACCTTGTGGCATACATTAGTAAGGTTCTATCACTAAGAAACTATATGTTATGACAAGGAGATGTTAGCCGCGGAGTATGTAATAGAAAAATGGCACCAATATCTATCAATTCAACCATTTACTATCTTAATTGACCAATAAAGTTTAAAATATTTGCTACAACAAAGATTGTCCACTCCAATTCAATACAACTGGGTCACCAAACTCATGCGATTACAATATGAAAATTGCTATAAAAAGGGCAAGGATGCTTTATTTAGGAGTCAATATAGGGAGTTGTTGCAACACATTTCTTCTACACTATCAACTAATTTGTGGGAGAAAATCAAGAAGCAATGGGTAACGAACCCAACCCTACAAAACTTGATACAACAGTTTCAAAATGATGCCACTGCTTTTCCAAAATTCAAATGGAATGGAAAGGTGCTTACTAAGAAGAATAAGATTGTGATAGGTACTCAAAAGGGTCTAAGAAGAGTTATACTACAATGGTTACATTCTTCTCCACAGAGAGGTCATTCTAAAATTAAGGTAATTTAAAAGAGAGTTCAAGCTATATTTTACTAGAAGGGGATGTTGTCATATATTAAAGAGTTTATACAAAATTATGAAATATATTTGAGGTGTAGATATGAAACAACAGCTTCTTCTGGACTATTACAACCCCTACCAATACCAAATAATGTTTGGTAAAGTATTTCTATGGATTTCATTGAGAAGCTTCCAAAATCTGAGGGTAAGGACACTATTTGGGTTATTATTAATTGCTTGAGCAAATATGCACATTTTATCACTATGGCACATCCTTTTATAGAATCACAATTAGCTTAGATATTTTTAAATAATATTTATAAGCTTCATGGGACCCTTGCTACCATTATAAGTGATTGGGATCTCATTTTTACAAGCTAGTTTTGGCATGAGTTCCTTAAGAGACTTGGAGTCACACAACGTCTCTCATCATCATACTATCCACAATCTGATGGGTAGACTAAAGTGCTGAACAGATGCCTCGAAAATTATTTACGAAGTTTGGTGTGGCAAGCTCCCAAAGAATGGAGTAGTTGGCTACCATTAGCTTAATGGTGGTATAATGCCATCTTCCACTCTTCTATTAGCATAACTCCTTACGAAGCTATGTATGGACAAGCACCTGTTATTCACATACCTTACATACCTCAAAAGTCAACGATGGAAGTGGTGGACATAAGCTTCATTGCCAAAAAATTAATGTTACAAAAGCTTCATTAGAATCTTAACTTGGTTGTCCAACGTATGAAGCAGTAAACAGACAAGCATAGGTCAAAAAGGGAGTTCTAGATAGGAGATTAGGTTTTCCTCAACTTACAACCATTCAGACAATATTCTGTTGTTCAGAGGCAGCATGAGAAATTACCACCACGTTATTTTGGTTCATACCAAATTATGAAGAAAGTTGGACCAGTGGCTTACACTCTTCAACTACCCCATAATTTTAAAATTCTCCTTACTTTTCATGTGTCTCTACTAAAACAGTGCCTTGATTCTTCCATTGTACCTCAGCAATTGCTAGAAGTTTAGGGTTCAATTTCAACTAAAAGGCAACCAGAATGCATTCTGGATCATATAATGGTACAACGTCGCAATCGTGCAATTACGGAGGTTCTGATCAAATGAAAGGAAGAATTGGAGAAAGAAGCAACCTAGGAACTATAGTTTAAAATTCAACAACAATTCCCTGAATTTGCTAAGATAGCACACCCTTGGGGACAAGGGTGAAGTGATTGGGGGGTAGTTGTTAGGTAGCCGTTATGTGTTGTGGGTAAATTGGTCTTTTAGGAGAGTCGTAGGGATAGAATTGTCTTTCAATTGTAAAAGTTCCTGTTTCTATTGGGTGATTCTATTTTTATTAAAGACAGTTTATGTGTATCGAGAGAAGATAGGTTAAATGAATTTTGTGCTCTCTTTCTTCTTGCGTTCTATTTTCTCTCTTTCCTCTCTTGTCTTAATGATTCAAGTTCTTCATAATCTATTCTATTTTGTGAATTGAACCTTAACAAGCGTCAAGTGCAATTAAGATTTTGGTCACCAAGAAACAATTAGCTTAGATATTTATTCATTGTGCAAAGAAATGGCAACCAAAAGTTGGTTCTTAAATCTTACTCTTTTTGCAATTAATTAGGTAAAAAAATTATCTATAATTGTAATTTTTCTTTTTTTAAAAGATTAACTCATTGGTATATGTAGTATCATTTCATTAATTTTTTTACGAATTCGATTAAAATTTACTCTAAATATTAACTTTTTAACAAAACTAAATTTTATATATTGCAGAGTAAAATTTTATTATTGATTAATTGAAATTTTAAATTTATCACACACAACATAGTATCTCTTAAATTTTGTATCTAAATGAAATTTCTAACTTTTTCTCCAATTTTCTCTTAAGTTTTTAACTTCCAATGCATTGAAGATCAAAATTTCTCCTTAACCCAATTTAAATCCCAAATTCAACAAACAAAACATAATATTTTCTAACTTTTGCCTTTAAAAAGGAATACCTAATTGTATCCCCAAAGTTATCATAAATTATTAATTTCTTTACAAAATCCATTATTTTCCTTATAATGAAAATCAAAATTTCTCACCTAGCCGATCCAAATCCCAAATTCAATGCACAACACAATATATTTTCCAAATTTTGCCCTAAAACAAAATCTTTGACTTTATCCATCTAATTTTGTCCAAATGCCTAATTTTCTTATCAAATTTCTAATTTAGTTCGAAAAGTTTGGGGATTAAATATTTTAAAGGTCAAGTGTGGCCAAATTGAATCATTTTAAGATCAAATTTGGGTAAATGAAGAGAATTTCTAGGTCACATGCATATGCTACATATTTTTTGTTAAAGAGATAATAAAATAAAATAACAAGATATCAATGTTGTAATGGTTTAAACAATCACTTCGATTGCCAATTTTTAAGTTCTAGGCAAAATCACAAGGTATGTATAATATATTTTACCTTTTATTTAAACAATTGAAATATATAAATATTTATGTTCATTATACAAGCTTTTAAAATGTTTAGATTTAATGGGTGGTCTATGGATGAGAATAATTCTGCTAGTGTTCCAAATGCTCCTGATGTCCATTGGTCTCTACCGGTTGATGATGTTATTAAAGTAAATTGTGATGGTATGTATAATTCTTCCTCTGGTTCAACAGGTTTAGGAGTTATTTTCGGATATCTTCATGGTAGTACTATTGATCTTTGTTGTTTACCATGTAAGGCTTCTTCAGCTTTCATGACAAAATCTTTGGCTTTAAGGAAAGGTTTGCAAAGGGTTTTTTATCTTAATATTATCAAGGTTCATTTTGAATCGGACTGCAAACTATTGGTTGATATTATCATGGATAACCATCGTTATCCTGATTGGTTTAGTCAGCCAATTATAGAATACTCATCTTAAACGGATTTTTTTTTTCCTTTTCCCTATTATGGAAGCCCGGGCCTGTTAACAAGGTTACTGATTGGCTTGTTAAGTCTTCTGTTCAAGGGATTTGCTATCTTGGTTGGTAAATTTCTCCCCCATCCCTTCTTGTTTCTAGCCTTTTGCTGATGCTGAGAATTTTTGGGAGAATATTAGTTGATACTGTTGTGGTTTAGTTTTATCTAGTCTTATTTTTCTTATTTTGATTGTAATGGATATTATATTTTTGAATTTCAGTACTAATTGGCCAAAAAAATCTTAGAGATATAAAATATTTTTATTTTATGAGTATCTTTTATTGATAAAATGTATAAACTTTTACATTTAAACTTCTTAAATTTATTAATTTTAAAAAACAATTATTATATTCATTTAATAAATTCCTTTTTATTATTATTTTGACGTGAGTCAAACTCGAATCCATAAAAAACAATTCCAACAAAAATCAAACCCTCCAAGGCATTAAAACAAAAAAAACATCAAACTTCTTTCTTTTGGGACAAACTTTTAATTGACATACAAGATATAAAAGTATGTTTTTGAATCTTATATCTTGTTAAAATCGTTCAGCCGTACGATCCTCTACTATTATTAGCAGATCAGGTGTCAAAAGATCCGGCCCCCCATGTGGGTGACCGTTAGGGAGCTAGGTGTGGCTGCCTACATTTTAAAGTTGCCCTTTTTTTATCCACCAAACCCAAACAAAAATTATTATATATTCTAAAAGTATTATATCAATTATATTTTAATATTTATATATTCTAAGAATATCATATTATTTATATTCTCTTTAATAAAAATATCAAATCATATTAAAAAGAGTTTACATTTCTTTTTTTTTTAATGATTTTACACTATCTAAATATAAGACTTATTAATAATTAATGGAATACTTTTATAAAAAAATGGGGATAATAAATTAATGCAAGAGGAATTATGATAAAATAAAAAATAAATCCCATTTAATGTAACTCAATATTTTTTAATTAAAGAGAATATAAATCACAAGGCAATAAAAGAATTTTTCACCACAACCAATCCAATTACCAGTAAATCCGTAATGTCTGTAATTAAGTAGCTAATTATGTTTACTCAATGAGATTAACCAATTTTTAAAATTGATTAGAGGGAACGAAGGAGGGAACCCCGAACCTGCTATTAGGATGAATGACAAAGTCTTTGGAGCAGCCTCTGATGCCATTGGGCAAGGTTTGGTGACCCAAAATTCTCCTCCCACTTGACTCGTGTTCTATCAATTCGAACCGACTTCCCGACGATCTCAGCCGGTCATTCACATCCCTCACCTTAAACTCTCTATCGTCCTCCTCCGACGACGACGAATAAGAAGATTCCGAGGACGACGTCGTTTGATTCCACTTAATCTCCTCCTTCGCCTTCTCCGGCTTCACCGTCTTCGTAGGCATTTCGAAAAATCCGAACGCACCACAACAAAATCATAAAGCGAACTGGTTCAATTCCTGATCCTGTTCCTCTTCCCAGGAATTTCGAAAACAAAAAACGATCTGAACGCAACACCACAACGAAAGTCACGAAACGAACCGTTTCAATTCCTGAATATTCTGCTCGGAGTTCGATCTACGATGGATTAATTATACGCTTCGCATTCGAAGAAATGAGAAAAAATCCGAATGCCGAAGTACCGTCTGATGGCTTCCCTAAACTTGGCGAATGGCAAAAAATCTTTGACATAGATGAAACAAAAGAAAGGGACCGAGAAGCAGAGGAAGGTTTAGGATTCAGGCTGCATTTTGAGAAGGTAGCGAAGGCAGCACTATGGAGCACAAGAGAGAAGACAAGACGATCACAAGAAGAACGACGTCGTGGTCGTCAAATAGGGTTTATATGGATCATGGAGGTTCAGGCTGTTTCGGCGAAATCTTTAGGCCTTATACAGATCACGAGAGATCGGTTAAGTAGAAGGTTGCCAGGCTATCAAAACAGATTTGATCCGACAAATGGTAGTAGTTAGCATTTTACTATTTTCACGACTTGTACACATTTTTGTAGCTAGATTGCACAGATGAAATCCTCTGCGTGCAAAGGATCCTTCATTTGTTATTCAACTATTCTTTTTTTTTTAAGAAGCAGAATAAAATGTAAGATAAAATAATTTTTTTAATTTTTAATAAATAAATATTATATATAAAAAATAACTTAATATCTATTTAATAGAAGTTAAAAGATTAATTTCATTACGCATTTTGTTTTAGCAGAAGTTAAAAAACTATCTTTGTGATTTATTTTTTAAAATTAAAAAAATTCAAAAAAAAAAGAAAAAGGAGAGTCCAAGTTCTGTGTTGTGCAAAGTAGCACTGCAGAGAATCTTCATCTGATTGCTAACCATGCAGAGTATTTTTTTTCTTTTCAATAAATATTTTGTCTAAATAATGATTTTATTTCGTTGAGCATGTCAAAATATATTGTTTCATAACATATTATATATACAAATAAAATAAAACTTTTTCTATAAATATAAAATTTCATATATTTATGGCATGCTATATTAATATTAGATATTGAACGATCAACGTAATTCAAACTAACCATCTTCCTTCGACCATATTCTGATCTTCAAGATGTATCATGAGTCTTAAAATCACAAATTGTTCCTCCAGCTCTAGCAAGAGATAATTGATTGCATAAAAAAGATACATGTATTATACAATAAAAGTCTAGAGGGAAAATGATGCAGACACTAAAATAATTAAAATATAATCAGAATAGAAATTAAATACTTAATCACAACTATGTTAGACACACAAATTTAGATATTAATTGAAGTAGACAGCAAAATAATGTTGCTACACCAAAATTATATATGAAGATATAGAATTAACAAAAAAAGAAACAAAAAGTAGCTTAAGATCTGATACTTCTGTTACTTGCCAACCTCTCCCTTTCTCAATCATGTAACTTTCCATTATTATCTTAGCTTTCATATGAGAGGCTAAAACTTAGTAATGAACCACAATAATGAGTGCCAATTATTATATACTTCTAAATTTAAATAATAGAATCTTCCAACTATAAAATGGAATAAGATAAAGTCATTAACATATTGCAAAAAAAGGGAAAATATGATATCTACCAAAAATATTCGTGGATTCCCATAGATTGATGTTGTCTAGCATCAAGCTTATATTATGATTGCTTAATTCACTTCAAGATAAGTGATAATGAAGATAGATTTATGCTTGTAAAACACCATAAGGAAGTTAAGTGATAAGTTTTTTTGAATTCCTAAGGATGCTATGTTTTGAAATGACAAATAAATCATAGTGTTTAGGATTTAAAATAGCAATCAAAATAAGCAAGGAAACATTGTATCAAAACCATTACAAATGGTCATTTAGTCTTAAGCCATAGTTTTAGTCCAAGTAAATGAGAATTTTAGCCAATCAACCACAATATTTATCAAAAAAGGCATAAGCATTCACCAAAATAATGTCATTTATCACTTGCATATACTTTTGAAACAAAAGACTATTTTCTCAAGGAAAGAAAATATAGTTACAAAGGCTAGCTAATGATGAAAAGAAACAATTATATTGACATTGTTATTACAAAGAAATGACTGCTAAAAACTAAAAAGAAAAAAAAAACTTTATTAAACCATTCTAACAAATTTCACTAATCTAAAAATCGTCTCATATCTAAAACTTCAAATTGTTAATTTTTTAAACAATATCAAATGGTTATATGTAAATTCACAAAAACAGTAATGTGAGACAAATATTTGAATATTATAGAATTTTTAATCATCAATTTTAGAAAAATAAGGTAAGTGAAACAAAGCACGTTAGTACTAAACTTCTGTATAGCATGCATATATATCAAGAAAAAAGAAAAAGCAAGAGAATGTAGGCCATCCGAAAACTAAAATATAGCATTTCTGTTAGTGAATAGAGGCCATTTAATGTTCAACTCAGAAAGAGAGGCAGCAGTTACTTGAAGCTTTGGCTATGAATTTTAGAGTTAAAAATTGAAGAGATGTATGTCCATTGTCCTGCATAGAGAAAGCGAAGGCAAAGAGACATTTAGTAATTGGAATACTTGTTTAGTTATAATAGTTTTTAGTTATAAACTGGAATAATGGTTTGGTACATAAAGTTAATATTAGATATTTTTATTAATTTGTTAAGAATTCACGTAGCAATGCTTTTTAAGGGCTATTTAACATACAGAATATCAGATATTAGATATGAAAATAAAAATCAAAAGAAAAAAGTGAAAAAATAAATAAATAATAACTATCCTAACCTTATTCAAAAAAGATAATAAAAAAGATTAAAATTGTTGAGTAATGTTTATAAAAATATAATAAATATTATACAAAATATCTCTTTCCTTTAGAATATCAAATATAAAAGCTTGGTTATATATATTAAGAGAAGAGTGGTTAGAAGAATAAAATTGCATTTTTTCGTGTCACATAAAGGCAATACATATCTCGTGTTTTGATACTTTTTTGTCCTAAGAGGGTCTACGAATGTGTATAATTTTTTGAATTGCATTAATTGGTGTTTCTATTAACAATATGGTTCCTCTACTGCTTTTAAGAAAGCAACACATCAGCAACAAGATAGATGTGGACCATCTTTTTCAGATTTTATTTTTTATTTTGCTATAAATTATTTTTTTAATTTTGAAAGAAGTAAAATAGGAATTTTGCCTGCAGCACAATAAACAAATTTGTAAATGGTTTATATGGACTGCCGCCAAACTTTATTCTTCAAATACATTAAGTTATATTTTTTTTTTTAAATATGGGTCACAGTTTGGTGAAAACCGTGACCCATTCAAAAATTTAATAAAAAATTATATAAAATGGATCCCATTTTGAATATATATATATATATATATAATAAATCACGTTATGCATTTATTTTTATGTTTTTTTTATTTATTTTTTAAGGCATTGTAACATAATTATTTTTTTTCTATTGATTATAAAATTATACTTTCTTTAATATTGGGTTCAACAATATTGTACGATCGTTATTAATTTTTTATTATATTTTTTTATACTTCTACTTATTTATCTAGTTTAAATGAAGTTACTTAAAAAAATTAATCTTTATTTTCTTAAATTAATGTTATTCCTCTCACGGTAAATAAATTTTAACTTATTATAATTATTTTTATTCTGCAACTTATTACTACAATTTTATTTTTTTAAAACTAATTTAAAAATTAATTTATATTTAAAAATTAATTTTAATTTTAAAATGAGAATTAATATAAATATAAATGATAATGATTTTAAAAAATGAAAGAGGTTTTAAAAAATCAAAAATTAATTAAAATAAAAAATAAAAATACTGCAAATTAATAATCAAGGTACCTGTTTTGATTTTTTAAAACCTCTTTTTAAAATCATTATCATTTATATTTATATTAATTCTCATTTTAAAATTAAAATTAATTTTTAAATATGAATTAATATGAATTAATTTTTAAATTAATTTTAAAAAAATAAAATTGTAGTAATAAGTTGCAGAATGAAAATAATTATAATAATTTAAAATTTATTTACCATGAAAGGAATAACATTAATTTAGGAAAATAAAGATTAATTTTTTTAAGCAATTTCATTTAAACTAGATAAATAAGTAAAAGTGTAAAAAAATGTAATGAGAAATTAATAACAATTGTACAATATTGTTGAACTCAATATTAAAGGAAGTATAATTTTATAATCAATAAAAAAAAATAATTATGTTACAATGCCTTAAAAAATAAATACAAAAGAATATAAAAATAAATGCATAATATGATTTATTATATATATATATATATATATTCAAAATGAGTTACGATTGTTAGCAACTGTGACCCCTTTTATATAATTTTTTATTAAATTTTTGAATGGGTCATGGTTTGATTTTGAATGGGTCACAGTTTCCATCAAACCGTGACTTATATTTTTTTTAAAAAAAGATATAATTTAATGTATTTGAGGAATAAAGATTGGCGGCATTCTATATAAATTATTTAAGAATTTGTTTATTGTGCTGCAGTCAAAATCCCAAGTAAAATGCCTTTCAACTCTTATCACATAGATAGTTTTTCAAAAGCCATCTTCGCCGGATATTTTGTTTCCTTTAATACACACACACACACACACACATATATATATATATATAATAATAATAATAATAATAATAATAATAATAATAATAATAATAGAGAATAAAGAAAATTAAAATATGGATGGTCCAAAACTGAAGCAATAGGGATCCCAATACTTTTAGTAAGAGAGATCATAAGTGCCAAAAAAAATTAGTTCATTAAATTTGAGTCCTTCCAATACTATAGATATTTGGATTATTTCCATTTATCTTTTCTCTATTTTTTTGATCAATTTTGAAGAGAGAAACAGAGTAAGAGTTCCATCGTCCAAGTGGATCTCACACGTTGAAGTGAGACTCATTCATTACACATTTTATATTTATCTATTTTCCCCTAAAATTAAATAGAAATAAAGAAAATAAAAATAAAAATAATCGAAACTTATTTAAGGAGATTTATAAAAAAGAGACTAAGAGAGCGTAGGACCCACACACGCAGAATTTCTTACACGACCGCTCTAGTATTGAGGAAAATTTTGTTGGTAATTTACTAGATTAAAGAAAATTATAGAATTTCAAGATGAGACAATTAAATTTAGGAAGGCTCAAGGGAACAAATCAAATCAAGATTAACACGAGATTGAATGTTGAATACAAAAAAATCAAGGATTCTATACAAAAAAATAAGGGTGTAAATTTAATCTTAAAATTATTAAAACAAATACACAATACATTTAATAATACATTAGTAGTGGCTTGTTGCATATGCTATAATAGATTAAGCATCTCCAATGCGTCAACTCTGGACTACGGTAATATGTAGCTTATTCGCCTCAATTTGGACCGCCTCACGGCCTCAGTTGAAAAATTGCACCTTAATTCAATTCTAGATTGATTTAGACGGTTGAAGTTTTATAATTTATTTATTTTTTATAAATGAAATAGAACACGTAACAAAAATAACCTTTTAATTACAAATTTAAAAAAATAACGGAAATTAGAAAAAATAAACTTAAAATTTAAACAATCCAAATCACCAAAAGCCTCGATTGAAGTACAATTTACCGAATAAGCTAATGCCTCAAAAGTACAATCCACACAAAAGGGCAATCGTATGGTGCCTTCATGGTCCTGTCTTTTCGGGTTGCAGACAGAACAGTATTGAAAGGTCCCAATCTCCCGCGTTTGTATCGTCATTTTGGATCCTGTTGTACTGTTGATAAAGAAAATGAATATATTTTAATTTTTTTATTTTAAATTAAACTCAACCATTCATCAATTTCTTATTAACAGTACAAATGCAGACATCCATCAAGGATCCAAATTCCAATCTCCCAGTCAACAATCTCAAGTCACAATACATCATTTTAATCAGGATAAGTTAAGATAAATTAGTTAGTTGAGCATTACAAAACAATAATTAATTGAAAATTAAGAATAATTAAAAATTACTTAATGTCACAAATTTTAATTAATTTTTAGAATAAATTAACGGCATCTCTTTTAAACTTTATTTGTTATTATTTATTATATTAAACTTTTAATATATAACATTTTAAAAATACATATTTAATTATCATCAATTTAATTATAATTAAATTAATAAACTTTATACTAATATTTTTACTAATTTAATAATTATTTCAATTTTGAAAACACTATAATTAAATTTCTATGAAAAAAAATACACATATTGCTTCTGTGAGAGCATCTTGTTAAGGAATTGATACTTACCTCTTAAAATTATAACATAGGGCTTCTTTTCTTTAGTTCAATTTATTCCATCTAAAATTTTTTTTCAATAGATCACACATTAATTTTGAAAGTCACGTTTGAAAAAAAAAATCTGCGACATTATTTTTTCTATATAAAATCATTTTTTTCATTATTGAATTCGAGATTAATTACAGACACAATTAGTTTGAAGTAATTTAAAAAATTTATATGATAAATTAATTAACATACGAAAAACAGCCCACACTCTTAAGAAAGATTACAAAAGGTAATAATAAAAAAGGAGTAAATTATTTTCTTATTTCTTCAAGGATACTAAATTGTATAAGCCTTCATTTTGTTTTGAAAATAAACATAAATTCCATCAGTAAATGACAAACGTTGAGATTAACTACAGACACAATTAGTTTGAAGGAGTTTAAAAATTTTAACATACGAAAGACAGTCCCCGCTTTCAAGAAAAATTACAAAAGATAATAATAAAAAAATGAAATAAATTACTCTCTTATTTTTTGAGAAATGTTTAAATTATATATTCTGTGTTTTGAAAATAAACACAGATCCCATCAATAAATAACCAAAATTCTCTCAAAAGTAATATTATTTTTTTAATAAAATATAACCTATTAAAAAAATATTTTTAAAATTTTTATAATCATATAATTTATTTTGTCTTAAAAATTTTAAATTTATTTATTCTAAAATTAATTATATTTATGGTAATTTTTACATTTATTAATATATATTAACGCAAATTATATTTGCAAATTTAAACTATCATCTTTAAATTGGTTTAACTAAAAAATTATTTTATAAATACGTTCTTCATTTTTAATAATTACTTTTTTATCAGATAATTTTATAATTTGTTAAATTTAGAAAGTGACTACTTTGAATTGATTATATATATTGTTGATAATAAATATATATTTAATATTTATTATATTATATAACTAATAAGGTATATATATTAATTAAAACATCTATAATTATAACTTATTTTTTTATTACAAAAAAATAAAGTAAATATAGTGCATCTATTGACTTTTAAAAAATAAAATATAAATTTAAAAAAATCGTGTAATATAATCATTGATCTTAAAAAAAATAACATACCCAAAATTAAAAAACAACACATCTCAAATAAGATCTCTAAAAACATAAAAGAAATTAACAAAAACATCTCAATGAAATTACAACTACGACAAAAAATAACAAATATACAAAGGACATTTTAAGTTGAACATTCTTCTAGAACGAAAGAGAAATATTAATGTAAAATATTTTATTCAACAGGGTATTTGCATCCACGTCACTCCAAGCCATGGAATCTACAAAAAGAAATCAGACCGGAGTGCATGTGCATGAAAAATAATATCTCCTTCTAGACTTAACCAAAAAACAAAAAAACAAAAAGAACAATAAGAAGAAGAAAACAAGAAGAGGTGGTTTCCCATTGCTCGCGGTAAAATCACCAAGAATTTTTCAATGGCTTCTCCAACAAAGCCGAGAGATACATCTCCTTCATCTCCGGGCCCCTATCGAGCTTCTTCCCCGTGACCCACTTCACCTTCTTGAACCCAACGCTCTGAATCATAGGCTCATATACCTCCTTCATCTGCTCCCCCACGCAGAAGAAATGGTCCAGCCATAGCAGCCCACCAGGCCTCAGCACTCTGTATATATCGAACAACAAGAAGTGCAGCAGTGTCTCCGGAATCCAATTGCTCAGAACGTGCATCGAATGCACAATGTCCAGCGTGTTATCGAAGAACGGAAGCCTCTGTGATATGCTAAGGTACAGAGGCATCACCCCTCGAGAAGCTATGAAGTTATTGAAAGGCCCGTTCAGATTCATCGACGTCGTCACGATTGTTATGTTTCTTTCTCTCATTCTCACCGCGAATGACGCCACTCCGCCTCCGATGTCCAACCCAATCCGAATCGATCCCGGTTTTCGTACCCTCAGAACGTCGTCGATGCTGAAATCGAGGCCGTTGGATTTCGAGGAGGTCCACCGCTGCCTCTCCCGGCCGTTCAGATCGAAGCAGTCCTTGCAGTCGTCGAAGCCCTTTTGTGTTTTGCGGTTGATTAGGCATTGGTAACTTTGGCAGGTGTAGGCGGTCCAGACCACCGAGGAATCGGAGGGGCTGGACCATAGGCTGGATGGCAGAGGGAGGGGTTCGACGGAGTTGGAAGCCGAAGCCGGGCGGCAGCGACGGCGCGGCAGTGGCTCGCAGCCTTTGAGGAGGAGCTTCTGTGCGAGGAGCTCGTCGTCCGGGCAGGAGCCGTTGACTTGGTAGGACATGAAGCGGCGGAGCTCGGCGGGGAAGTGGGCGCAGCCATTGCCAATGGGAGGGTGGATGGTATCGGAGTCGAAGTTGCGATTGAAGCCTAGTGGGAGTCGTTGGCCGGACGTAAAGGCCAGAAATTCCGGTGGGAGGTCATCGGAAGAAGGTGGTACAGTGGCGGTGGTGGTGGAGAAGGTGGGAGTGCAGGAAGATGAATAGAAGGTGGAGGAAAGGAATAATGTGAGGAGATTTGAGGATAAGAGGAGGAAAAGGAAGAGGAGGAGATTGGAAGGGAAGGTGTTGGAGTGAGGAGAGGAATCCATGGAAGAATGTTCTTGTTGTTGTTGGTGTTGAGTGCGATTAGGGTCACCTTGTGATGAAGCAATCCATTTTTAAGTGCAAGTTAAAGCTCATGTTATTTCAGAATAACATAATCAATTCAAAATGCCTAAGAGGGAAGCCATGACTCAGAGATCCATCTAGTGATCAATGGAGCTTGTAGAAAGTCAACACTGCGATGACAAGAATTTCATTCTTAATTAGTAAATATACAATGTATTCCAATTAAAAAAAATATTGGATATTGTTTTTTTTGGGTTTGTAAAATCGTCTTTGAAAATTTGCAATTTGGTATAAGTATACATTGAGTTAAATCCTCAAAGTATAAAAAACATAAAATTTGATCTTATAGAGGAGATTAAAAATAAATAAATTTAAAATTAAAATATTAAGAAGTCTACAATTATTTTAATTTAAAATATTTTGCTAACATAGTGCGTGGAGAGTTGGGTGTCAAATTGCAAACAATGGCATTAGATCCGGGGAGAACCCACATGCAGATCGTAGACTTGGATATGAATGGAGCCAGCCAAGGATCTAACTCTTCATTTTCAACTATATATACATATGTTGTAGTGTTATTTCTTTCATTTATTGATTTCAGAGCAACACACATGGATTAGGATCTTATGTAACTTGGCTTAATTTCGAGTTCGGGTTTTGGAGAGTTTATTATTATAAAATTTTTGTAAAATTTAAAAGAAAAATGATATAAAGAATAAAAATGTATATAAAATTTATTTTTTCTTTTTTTGTTGTTTTTCCACTTCTTCTATTCTCTCTTCTTTCTCTGATTTTTATAAAACGTTTGCAATAAAAAAATTTTAAGAGATTCAAACTCCTTTTATTTATCTGTTGACTCAGTTTCTTATAATTATAAAGGAATTAATCTGTTATATTTCGTTCACATAGGAGGACAATTGATGTCAGAGTAATTAATCGAAATTTTAGAATTATAAATTAATAAATAGGCACGCATAGGTTTTTAATTTGCTCAAGTCACGGGAATCACCAACGCGTTCAAAGTCTAACGGGGAACGAGAAGGCCAAGTCTGGCCAGGTAATGCAAAAACGATCTGGTGTTCCGAGGGTTTTTTTTTTAATATAAATATTATGCACATATGGTTACTACTTAATATAATATAACTACGTACAATAAATCATTTTTAAAATGTCAATGTATCTGTTAACACCAAGCCTCACAGTTGGTGAATAAACTCGGATCGATCTCTGCTAGGATTTTATTTGATCTGCCCAAGAAAGAAAAAGTTAGGATTTAGTTGCTGTCATATAAAAGAGATGTTATTTTTTTTTATCAAAAATATAATTTATCTTTTACTTTAAAATTTGGTCATATCTTTCAAACATTAACTTTAAAATATAACATTTTTTTATTTTTAACTCTCAATCATATTTAATGTACAAATATTTCGCATTTTTTAAAATTATTTTGTTATATTTATAATTAATGTTTTAAAATTATAATTAAATCTTTCTAAAATTAAAACATTTTTTCTTCATTCTCTTCTGGGGAGCGCGGCTTTGCTAGGAATTGTTGATTGGGGTCACCCTTTTATATGCGTTGTCTTCTAGTAGATGTTATTTATTGGTTCTTTTTCCAAGTTTTTCTTGCTACTGAAATTTTATTTTTTTGGTTTTTTGACTTTTCATACCCTTCAATGAAAAGGTCTTTCAATGTTTTTTAAGAAGCTCTCGCTAAACTGGCTTGTAAGAATCTAATTCTGCATAAGAATTGAGCGGCAACTTGCCAATGAAGACTTTCGTGCCTAAGAAGAAGGACACTCGTTGAATAAGGAATATTTTAGGTCATTTGTCAGCGCTTTTTTCTTTATTTTTTTTAATTACTTCTTTGATGAAAGGGGAGTTGTCCCCTCTTTTATCATATTCTAAGTAAATTATACATATATTTTTTTTTAATTTTATTGAAATTATATAAATTTTTTTATTTTAAAATATATTTTTAATTTAGTTTTAATTTTTTATTAAATTACTTTTTAATAACTTAAATATATAAATATGTATGATATTTAAATATACATAAATAAAAATAAAAATATATTTTATTTTACAATATGCACAAATAAAAATAAAAAATAGTAAATTTTGTTTTCATTAAATTTAACTAAAAAATATATACTTAGGTTAATACAAGGTATTTTAGTCAAAAAAAATGTAATTAAATTAAAATATATTGCAATTTTTTATTTTTAAAAATTTTATATATTTTTTGAAAATAGAGAAAAAGTTCATTAATTTTAACAAAACTTAAAAGAGGTCTAGATATTTTACTTTTATACTTTTTATGTTTATGTCTCATCTTTAAAAGAGTCGAAGTAATGGCTTTAACTAAAAACCAAAAAAATCATAGATTTTTTTAATCAACAAAAACAAACAAATAAATAAAGGAATCAAATTATTAGGGGATGGCTATTAGGTTTAGTGTCTTAAAATATGTTTAGATGGATAATAAGAGATAAAACGACAAAGGAGGATCTTCAATATCTCTTTTTGCCATTCAAAACTCAAAATTCTTTTTGTTCTTCCAAATTTGGAAGTTTGAAAGGAAATGAAATAGATGGATAGTGCAATTACAAATATATTATCTTGAATTAAAAGTTTGCTAAAATCATTTTCTAGTTATAAAAATAATATTAAAAATAATTTATATACAATTTCACTCTATTAATAACTCTCTTTTTTTCTCCTTAAATTTTCGGTCAATTAAATAGTACATAACTTGCCAATCTACTTCTTATTTCTCCATTCCATTATATTATTTGTTATTGCATTGCATTCCTTCAGTAACTTCCAAACATGCCCTTTTGTTTTTGGAGGAGAACTGGAGCTCAAACCCAAACATAGTAATCTAATTGGGCTTCTAGACCAATGTCTTTTTTAATTCTTATTTAACGGCCCATAGTGTTTTATTCTTCCAGTTTGACCAAAAAGAATTCCAGCCGACCCGCCAACCGACAACAGCAATATGGTATAACGAGGCCCGAAGGTCGCAACTGGTTCACCGTATCCTTCTTCCCTCTCTCAGCTCGTCCACCTCTCCGCCTTTTACAGAGAGATACCTATCTTCCCTGCACAGTAAGTCATTCTCTCTTTGCTCTACTTTTCTTATGTTATTTTTATTTATTTCTTCATATTTCTAAATCTATACTCCTCTCGAGGGAAGAGGCCGCCGTGATTCAATCATGTTGATTTCTTATAGCTCCATATTGAGAATTTCCTTATTGCAATTCTCTGCAGACTACAAAATTTTGGTTTAGACGAGCTTGTGCTTTTAGACTATGTAAGAGATTGCCAAGCTCTTGCGACCTAATGATTGTTTAGATTTTTTCTGGTTTGGGAGAATTTCTTGTCCTTTGTCGTTGTTTTTTTTTTTCCTCTTCTCATCAATACTTACTTTCTTTTTTCTATCCAATATTTACTCGTAGACTATTTGAATCTATATCCAAGCTTCTAATTTATTTAGGCATACATAATAAATGATAAGATAGAAAGATAAGGTTCAGACTTTTTTGGCTCTCTGCTTTGTTGGGTCTTACGTTTTATTATTTTCTGTTGATTGTTGTATTCTTCATGCATACGGTCAAATTAGAAGGTTTTCTTTGTTTCTTTCCCTTAATCAATTTCAGAAGTGAATAACTTATCTCGTATCACACGATATACAGATACCCTTGAAAATCTGATGTGATTGATTTTCATCTGAATTTTACATGCCGTGATCCTCGTAATGCTAATCATCAGTTTAGCTGTGCTCATACGTATTATGTTTTACTTTTTAATCAATATAGGAGTAGGAAGATCGTGAGATAGAGATAAGAGAACCCTTCTGTGTAAGTGTATATTATTTTCATTCATAGTGATTAATGGATGATAGGTTCAAATTAGGAGATATATCATAAATAAACAGGAGAGTAATTATATTATAATGAATTCAGAATCAAATATACTCGAGCTTCAAGTATTAAGGTAATAAGAGTAGGGGATCAATGTATCCCTTAATTAAAACACAAATTTTAGAGCACCT
Organism: Erythrophleum ivorense; assembly: GCA_026724425.1. Classification (NCBI taxonomy): domain Eukaryota; kingdom Viridiplantae; phylum Streptophyta; class Magnoliopsida; order Fabales; family Fabaceae; genus Erythrophleum; species Erythrophleum ivorense. Next base: position 39,121,815 of record JAIUCV010000004.1, on the reverse strand, counting down.
CCAGATGTATTTAATTGCACAAATCATGTTCAGTTTAGTCACTTGACATATTTGATCATATAACACCGTGCATGATTACATTTCCGTCTGATTCTTAACATATGAGATCTTGCAGATTAATCAATTAGCTTTGTGTTACTTTTTGCTTATTTTACTATTTGACATGCTTATTCTAGTTGAAAATGTTTCCTTGACTGACTACTGTTGAGAGTTTACGTCTGATTATCATTTGTTGTATAATTTGTGCACAAGGTTTTTTTTTTCAATCCAGCTATTCTAGGGGACTATAACAGAAGAAGTCCGATTTAAGTGTATAGTATTGGAAATTACTTTTTGGTTTGTCATTAGTTACACTAGTCAACCTTGTGTCTCTTAGAAAGAAAAATGTCTTTGGTATAATATATTATTCTTTTTTTCTTTTTTCTCTGTCTCTTTTCCCCCTTTATTTTATAGTTGTCTTCATCCTATGAATTTGTAAGCTGTAGTGCTCCATCTGTTTTGCATATGCATACTCATGTATTTTTATTTCTCCCCATTTTGAGCAGGAGATTTTTTGAGATCATCGACTTCTTTACGCCACCATGTTACAACCATCGGGCATGGCAGAAGAAGCTGGTATGTTTATGGTTCATCAAACAATCGGTAGTGTTTTGTGTTGCAAATGTGGAATTCCCATGCAACCAAATGCTGCCAATATGTGTGTGAAGTGTTTGCGTTCAGAAGTTGATATCACTGAAGGATTACTGAAGCATCTAGTCCTAGTGCATTGCCCTGAGTGCGGTAGCTACTTGCAGCCACCAAGAAGTTGGGTCAAAGCACAGCTAGAATCAAAGGAGCTGCTGACATTTTGTTTGAATAAACTGAAAAGAAATTTTAATTCAAATAAAGTAAGGTTGGTACATGCTGAATTTATATGGACTGAGCCCCACTCCAAGAGGATAAAAGTCAAGGTCAAAGTTCAGAGAGAGGTTCTGAATGGAGCAATTCTTGAACAGTCTTATCCTGTTGAGTATGTTCAACAAGAGCACATGTGTGAATCTTGTTCTAGAACCCAGGCTAACCCTGATCAGTGGGTTGCTGCTGTGCAACTTCGACAACATGTTACTCATAGGCGTACTTTCTTTTATTTGGAACAGCTGATTCTGAAGCATGGTGCTGCTGCTAGTGCTATGAGAATAAAGCAGATGGACCAAGGTATTGACTTCTTTTTCTCTAATCGAAGTCATGGTGTGAAATTTGTGGAATTTGTAGGGAAAGTTGCTCCAGTAAGGAGCCGCCATGACAAGCAACTTGTTTCTCATGATCCTAAGAGTAATAACTACAATTACAAATATACATTTTCTGTTGAAATTTGCCCCATCTGCCGTGAGGATTTAATTTGTCTGCCTCCTAAAGTTGCAGTTAGTCTGGGAAACCTTGGCCCTCTTGTGATTTGTACAAAAGTTACCAATAGCATTGCTTTACTTGATCCTCTTACACTGAGGCACTGTTTCTTGGATGCTGATCAGTACTGGAGGGCATCCTTCAAGTCTTTACTTACTAGCAGGCAGCTAGTGGAATATATTGTGCTAGATGTGGAGATTACCTCTTCTGAAGTTATTATTGGTGGTACAAAATATGTTTTAGCAGATGCACAAGTGGCCCGTGTCTCAGATTTTGGAAAGAATGACACAATATTTTCCATCAGGACTCATCTGGGTCATCTCTTAAATCCTGGAGATTATGCTCTTGGTTACGACTTATATGCGGCTAACAATAATGACATTGAATTGGATAAGTACAGAGGACTTGTGCTTCCGGAAGCCATTTTAGTAAAGAAAAGCTATGAAGAGAAGCACCATAAGAAGCGTGGGAAGGCTCGTCCGTGGAAGCTTAAATCCCTTGACATGGAAGTTGATGCTAAGGGTAAACTTGACGAAGAAAAGATGAACTCGGAATATGAACAATTCTTGCAAGATCTGGAAGAAAACCCTGATCTGAGGTTCAACGTATCACTGTATTCAAATAGGGAATACCAGCCATCTGAGATGGCATCAGTGACTGATGGAGAAGATCTACTTTCTATTCCATTGGAGGAGTTGATAGCGGATCTAGATCTGAGTGAGGAGGAACATGAGGAGGATGGCATGAGGGAGTGAACAGAAGTTGTTTCTTTATGAATCTGGAATATTATGAAGTTTGGGGTGTTAATATATGTTTGTTTAACGTCAAGAGTGATTTCCCATTGTTTCCGTCTTCGTTTGCAATTTAGTATAAGAATGAGAAGATAATTTAATATGCAGGCGAAAGTAACTGCAGTCCTTTTCTTGTATCTATAAATAGGTTATTTAGCTCTCTAAAATCCTCTTACAATCTTCCTAAGAAGGCAGCAATTTTTTTCTTGTGATTAACATTTGTTTGGCTTGCAGAGAAATCGTTGGTGCTACGCGTCGTTATTTTCTTTATTTTATTGAGTATAAAGAGGGAGGAGGAGTTCTCTACTTGTCGGCATGTTTTATGTGGCTGAGTCTTCTCCTGACCTCGTTATGTTTGATGACCTATTATCTGTGTTAGCATGTAGGGAGTTCGTAATTCAGAGATTGCTTGATATCTTCCGCTAAACATTCAACTCAGGCCTAAATTTTATTTGAGTGTTTTGTCAATGTGTACTCATCACCTCATTAGTTATTAAATAACGATTGTTACTTGAAATAAATTTCTCTGAATGAGTGAGACCATCTTTTTATCTAAAATATGTGACTGCAAGAGTTCTTCTTGGAGAAGTCAGGAGACACTTCCAACCTTATAAAGATTGGGGGTATTGTGCACAATCAAAGTCACAATTTACAGATGATGTAAGACTAGGATATCGGCACAATCCAAGTCGTTACAAAGCTTTTTTGCGTAAGCTACTGAAGAATTACAGGCCCAAGCTACTCCTCAAACTTTATGGCTTACTTTATTGTAAGCACTAAGCATCAATTTTCCAAAATAAAAATAAAATCATTCCAAGGTGTTTCAATTATTATTTATACTACTCTTATTTAATAAGTTATTTGGTTAATATAAGAAAATACAATTTAAAAAAATTTGGATACGTGGAAAGTATTTTATAGAAACAAAAATGAAAATAAAAATACAAATAAAATAGATGAGAAATGACTTTGTATTTTTACAAAAAACAAATATTATTAAGTAATAATAATAATAACAATAATAATAATAAATATTATAAAGAAATATTACCTTTCTTTTTCCTTTTTAAATCATGAAACACCCTAGACTAAGAATAATTAGGTTGTCATGGAGAGAGTTTGTAAACGCGGCAAGATAACGCCTGTTCGTTTAGCTTGAAAAGAAGGTTGAAAAAGGAAAATGTAAAAAAAGGATGGAGAAAATTATAATTTTATCTTTATAATTATTGTTCAATACTTTTTAATTATAATTATTTAATCATTAAAAATAAGAGTATTATAAATATTTTTTATTTATAAAATTATCTTTTTATTTTTCATTTCTATTTTTATCTTAACTTTTCATCTATCAAACGAGTTTTAAATTAATTCTTAGGATCTCAACTTTATTTCTAACTCTCTTCACGTTATTCACTTTTTGTGAATTATCCTTCTCCACCTTAATAACTTAAGACTGGAGTCGGGGTACTAATCCGATATTGTTTTGCGAGGCATATTATCGAAGATCAACTTAACACGGTCAAAACCCGACCAATCCAATTATTATTTATCAAAATCATTTTTTTAGATGAAAACATAATGCTAGCAGTTAAATCATACCATAATTCTAACCGTAGATTGTGGTATCCAAATAATAAGTGAATTATTTTCTATTAACTATCTTTGATCACGTGCAAAAGATATCGATCTTCACTGTAGTTGCAGATTTTTACTTGCTTATATATTTTGTGATTATAAAAAAAATATAATTCAAAGAAAAGCATTGAAAAAAAAAATATTAAATATTATATTTTTCCTTTTTTTGGTTGCACGAAAAAATTTAGATATTTACCTTTTTTATGGAAGATTATCTAAAAAGATATTTTTCTTATGAATGCATTAAACCTTACTTAAATGGAATTTACATTTTCATCTTTGATTCCTTCTAATAGGTCATGTATCCATAGTTTTGATTGTTGTTCACAAATTTAAACGGAAACAAATAAAAATCTGAAAAGCACATTTAATAATTAAAGATACAAATGAATTTGTATTCATTTATATTATATCCATTACTGTTAAACCTAGCAATAATGGGTAAGATTTCATAGCAACAATAATAATGAAATTATAATTTAATAATGATTTTAGGTACTGGCATTACTATTAAACCACGTGAACTATCTCGAGCTATTGGCTCGTTATCAATGCACTTGAAGATACTAGCATGGTATCAAAAATTCGTTGTCATATGAAGACACGAGGCAGCAGATATAAAACTCCTCTTCATTTTGCAGATAAAAATCTTGCTAATACCAGAGTTTAGCATCATAATTATCTATTCGTTCAATATTCCAATTAATTAAGGTAAGTTTTCTCACCACAAACCAACTCAGCCCTATGAATTGCCCACTCTTCGCAAGTTTTACAATTTGAGAATTTAAATCTCAGATTTCCTATATCCTCCCTTTATAGTAGGATATTTGAACCTGAGAACGTTCACGAACCCTTTTATTCATATTTCATAGCACACAGAATTGATCACAACCTGTTGTGCTAAGACGATGCACATGGGTCCTAACTTGGATCTATATAAAGCAAAGACTGTTTGAGATAACAAAACCACAACAAACAACCCTCCCAATTTCCTTATTCTTCCCGCTTGTTTTCTTTTCTGACCACCGCCATGACTAGAAAGAAGGTGAAGCTTGCATTCATAACCAATGATTCTGCAAGGAAAACAACTTACAAGAAAAGAAAGAAGGGTATGTTGAAGAAAGTAAGTGAACTAAGCGCCCTTTGTGGGATTGAAGCATGTGTTATAGTTTACAGTCCTTATAATTCTCAGCCAGAGGTTTGGCCATCCTCGACGGGAGTCCAAAGCGTGCTGGCGAAGTTCAGGCAAATGCCTGAGTTGGAGCAGTGCAAGAAGATGATGAACCAAGAGAGCTTCATGGAGCAAAGGATCCTGAAAGCTAATGAACAGGTGAAGAAGCTGAAGAAGGACAATAGGGAGAAGGAGATGGCCCAGATCATGTTTCAGTACATAAGTGCAGGGAAGGTCCTGCACAATATGAGTGTGGCTGATCTGAATGATCTGGCATGGCTGATTGAGCAGAACCTGAAGGATATCAGTAGGAGGATGGAGGCACTGAACACCGAGCCTCAGAATCAAATCCAATTCCAAAGTCAGGGCCAACCCCAAGTGCAAGCAGGAGATGATAAGGGGAAGGAAATAATGGAATTGAACTTGGGCACCATGCAAAGACAGCAATTGCTTATGGACTTGGTGGACTCTGGCGGGGATGAGACAGTTCCAATTGGAGATGTCAATCACCAAAGTGCCTTTTGGCCTAACCCCTGTTTCCCTTGAAAAACATCGTCCCGCGATTTTATAATAGTATTTTATAAAAATTTTTAAGTAGACTAGTGGATAAAAAATTTATAGATAAAATTAGTTATGAATAGATATATAAATGTCAAAAATGAATTTTATTGACTTATTTACTTATCTATCAATAATTAATCTAATCTATAATTTTTTTTTTATAAATTAGGTCTACTTATAAATTTCTCTATCTATCCCAATTTATTCGTTGGATATTTGCTTGATAGAGTTCTTTTCTTTAAATTTGTGTAACCACAGTAATAAAGCATCATGGTCTAATCTACACATGCTGATTTTTTCTGATTTTCAAAAGCAGCTGTTTATATTGTTTGAGTTGTTAATTTGCATTTTCGATGGTACTGGTTAGTTGAAATCGATAAACTCTATTGGCATAGTTCAACTTTCAGGAATTTGGTATTCGTGTGTGTGTGTGTGTGTGTAGGCATAGCACACTCTAGGATTTCATTGAAGTATCATGACTTGGATGTTTTTCATCCAATTTATTCTGCTGAGGTAGAAGGCAACATTTCATCATAAACTATTGCTGTAAACAGGAATAGCTGCATCAGGAAAGTGCTGGTTCAAATTTTGAATCAACACATTTCATCCCAGGCCCGCTTAATATGGAATGGAAGCATCAGTATCAAATTTCAAAAAATGAATTGTAAAATTTCAATTGAATGATTTGATTTGTATGCATTGTATATCTGTATGTTTTTACATTGTATTTTGTTTCTATTGCCTATACAAAAGAATGGAATGGAATGAAATCTAAATGAATCTATCAATTAGAAAGGCTTCTTCAGGTACTTGAAATCCAAGGATGAATCAACACACTCTGCTCTGCTTCTATAAGCATTCAACAGTTTCAACAACTCTGTGACATTCTCCTTCGTGCCTTCTCCACAACCCACCTGCAACAAAACCAAAAGCTTCTGAAACGCTCCAAGTTGAACTGCTTCAACCAGAACACCTTCATCTTCCTTGTCACAGAGCTTCCAGAGAATGGAGACTGAAAAGTCAGTTGCCAACGCCGACACCCTTAGGATCTTCTTAATTGCAAGAGGCAAAGTTAGAGCATTTGCCATGGCCATTTCCTTTCCTTCTTTACAGTCACAAAGACAATCCAACACACCCAAAGCCTTCTCACATATACCTCTTTCTGCATCCACAATGGCCTCCAGCAACAAAGAAACCAAACCCAATTCCACAAATCTCCGTGTGATCCTCTCTTTTTCCTCTGATGAGGAAACCAAGTGGAAAATCTTGGTCAAGCTTGCTTTGGTAGCATTAGGTCCTATAGGCTCCCTAATCATCTTCACCAAAGCTTCAATTACACCTTCAGTTTTAGCCAGAGCACTCACAGGCATTGCCTTTAACACCATGGCTGCATTTTGCCTTGCTGAAAGGTCTTTCCCATTCAGAAACCAAACCAAGCAATTCAAAGATGCTTCAGACCCTAAAATTGATCTTGCATCTTCTTGTGATGGAATCATCATCCATGGGAGTACCTCCAAGATTTCCTCTAGAACTACCACATTTTCCTCGATCGACCCACATGAGAAAGAATCAAAGGCAGAGGTTAACACGGCACAGGCACCATTTTCCACTATACATCTCTTATTCCTCTCGCTCTCTTTACCCCAATTCTTAATCTTCCCCACCAATTCTTGACACTTCTTATCATCCCCATTACGAGTCGCGACAGTTATCCTCGAACAAGTCTCCGAAACCTCGTACGGCGCGACGGGGATCCTCGGAGTGGGGATCCTTTCGATCCCGTAAGACCGGTGCTCCACGCACCAGTCCTGGATCATCCTCCGAATGACGTGATTTGGGATCATGTGAGAGCTGGAAAGAACCTGCTTGGTCACGGGACACGTATTGTTCCCGGATTCGATCCACCTCTCGATGCTGTCCCTGTCGTAGGTGATTCCGGTGGACAGCGTCACCGGATCTTTCATCAGTTCAAGGCTCACCGGACACCGGAAATGCGTCGGAATCACTGGTTCCAGGTCGAGATCGCCGCCTGGATGGCCTTTCTCTTTGTGGGCACGGCGGAAAACTCTCCTTAGCGTTCCAGACAAAACCATGTTTGTGCTTGCTTTGAAAGCTGAAATTAATCAGATAAAAAAAATATTCTGTGTTTGTGAAAATTGTTGTGCGTTCGTAGATGGATATGGATATTGAACGTTGTAATTTGAATGGTGAAAAGATGCTGTGTGGAACGGGTGTATTTATAGGCAGATGACGTTTGAGTGATGATACGCGGGTCAAAGGTAAGCTAGGTACGGTTTATTAATTAAATATGCTTGACAGTATAACAAAATGAAGAACAGAAAGGTTCAAACTTCAAACTTGAAACAAGGAATATTGGGTTATTATGGTGTTGTTTATTATGGAGGCAAGGTGGGGAAGGCGAATGGATGTTTTGAATGTTGACCGTTGAAGGTTTCAAGATTTGATAAACCCCAAAAAAAAAAAAAGGTTTAGGATTGGTTCGAGCCGACACGGGGGCAACTAGGCATGCGTGTGGGATGGCAGCATCGTGTCCGCGTGCGCGGGCAACTAGATTGGTTAGAGTTTCTTTGTAAGAGTATTCTATTTAATGCCAATTCAATCATGTAATTTAATGCCAATTCAATCATAGATGGTAAGTAATTAAGAACGTATATCTAATAATAATAAAAAATAAAATAAATTACTTAGACTTTCTCTAAATCTTGTTGAAATTACATATTTTTTTATTTTTAAAAATATAATAAAAATTTTAATATATTTTCAAAAGTGATTGCAAACATGGCACATTAGAAATAAAATACATGGTAATGATTTATCAAAATATGTTGATTGAATACCAACATGAAATAATTGGTTGTGATTACATTTTAATTCTAATATTTTTTAGATTTTGTTTATGAACTAAAACCTCCTTATTTCTGAATTTGTCAACTTATTTAGGGGGGGGGGGGAAGAAAGTAGAGTGGGTAAGTTGATAAATCCATAAATAAGGGGCCTTGGGTTCATAAATAAAATCTCAAAAATATTGAGGTTAAAATATAAATATAATAAATCATTTTTAATTAGCATATTTTAACATGTCATTGCTATTTTTTTCTTTTTCCTGTGTAGGGTGTTTCATAATGATTATACTAATGTAATCATTTTTAAAGATATACTTGATAATTTATCTTATAGATACCTCTTTTAAAATAAAAAATTATACTATACTTTAATTTAATTTTTATATATTTTTTGGCAAATAAAATCTATTTTTTATTTGTATTTGTGTATATTTGCAAACAAAATGTACTCTTTTTTATTTTTATATATACATATTTAGATATGATATACATTTTTTATATTTAAGTTAATTGAAGATATTTTAGTAAAAAAATTTATAATTGAATTAAAATACATATTTTAAAAATAAAAAAATATTTTTATAATTTTAATAAAACTCAAGAAAAGCTAATGTAATATTTGAAAAAAAGAAGAAGAATATACTGTATTCATATGTATCAAATATTTATGGGAGGTATTCAAGAATTTTTTCTTTTAAGTACTAACGGCATGTTTGGTACTATCATTGAAAAAATGAAAGAAAAATAGAAAGTTTTATTTAATATCTATTTTATTATTATAATAATTACTCAATACTATTTACTAATAATTATTCTATTATTAAAAGTATAAGCATTAAAATCATTTTTTAATTTATGAAATTACTTATTTTATTTTTGTTTGAGTACCTAACTTTTTATGTACTAAACGAATTGTAAAATTTGTTACCTATTTTTCTCCTTTATCAAATTAGAGTCCCATTGGAGTCTTCCCTAAATCTTAAAAAAAAAAAAAAGGAAAAGAAAATCTAAGGAGACAACTTTATTATTAAGAGAGGATAATTTCTTATTTCATTGTTAACCTTTTAATATCCAGAAAAGAGATTTAGATCAAATTAATAAAATTTTAGAATATCTCTAACCATACATGTCACATATATAATATCAAATGAATAGTAATGTCTCCGTAACACATTATTAATTACATGTTTGATTTTTAACTTTACTAACATGTTTTTGACTGAATGAAGAATCACTTGAACACTATCAAACTATAATTTTTTAGAGTAATTTATGCGTTTTTTTAATTTAGTTAAATTATACTTGATACCTTTTATGTTTCAAAAGTTGTATCAAGTTTTTTAACATTTTAACATATATTACAAAAACCTCCTTTTCAATTTATGATTAGGTTATTTCTTTTACTAATGAAACTACAATTTTATTCTTTGTTTGATAGCAAAAACTACTAAATTGATGTCAAGATTCAAGATGAAATTAACTTTATTTTTAATATCAGTGGTAAAGCTAGGATCTTGGGTTAGGAGGTAAGAAAACTTTTTTTTCAAAATTCTTTTCATATTCTATTTTAAAAAATTATGTTTTGTTAGTATATTGTTTCAATAAGATGCTTCCCTTTAAATTTTGAATTAAACTAATTGAGATTAACTTATTAACAATATCCTGACTTTTATCCTAAATTTAAAAACAAGTTTAAATTTAAATAAGCAATGTACTAAGAACTACTTATTATATTAATATTAACAATTTTACTAACTACAAACTCATAAGGCAAAGTTATGTATCTATAATGCATAACAAAGATATGTTAAAAAAATACATTATCAATCAACAATACCATAATGGTTCAATGAACAGTTCAAAAGAATATTTTGAAAAGAAAAAAGTTTATTTGATAAAGTAAAAAGACTATAACTACTAATTTGCAAAAAAATATATTTATGGAATATTATAAATACTATTTTATCCAATAACATTTCACAAATTTTTAGAGTATTTTAAAGATAATTATTTTAGATCTAATTGAAAATAATATAGATATCATAAAACTATTATTTACAAAAATATATTCAAGAGATCATTGATCCTCTGAGATAGAGAAAGGAGGACTTTTTGGCAATAAGTTGGAGGAACAATGTTGAATTGATAAGATTGACCAACTACAGTGTTGCACAAAGAAAGCAAAGGCATGCTCAGCAGATGAAACAATTTGGATGAAGAGATGGTTGAGACAGTGGGACCTTTAAGTGTAGTTCCTCAAATGAAGTTAGAGGTTGAGATGACCATGGATGAAGGAGTGAAGTAGAATACAGTCTCTTATAAAGAGCCATGGAGATGATGTTTTTGTGTGATAGGAGTCTATAGATAATTCTTTCACAATGTCTTTAGCATACCACCTTCTTATAGGTTTGTAGGATAATTAGAGGAGATCAATGTGGAGAAAAATTTGGAATATTCCTACACCACAACGCATTCGTTGTTTCATCTAGCTAGTGGCTAAAGAGAAGTTGATGAGAAATGTGTATAAAGTCAAGTGTTACTTCTCGAAGTTGTCCACATGTCCCCATTGTCATGAACATGTTGAGACCGCCTTTCATGCCCTATGAGACTGCTTGAGGATTAGAGAGTTTTGGCTTATTCTTTTCAAAGAGTATCATTGGTCGAGATTTTCTAATTTGCACATTTCTAGATGGATTGATTGGTGTATTTGAAAAGAATTAGGAAAAGACAAGGGTGTGAGTTGGTGTAGTATCTTTGGCTTAATAGAAATCAGGTGGTTTTTTAAGGTGAAGACATTGATATGATCAATCTCATTTAGCCCACAAATGCCAAAACAAAAGAATATATGTCAACTCAAAGTGGCTTGATTTATACTAATGTCTAGTACCAGAATGTGAGCTTGGGTTGGCAATTCTAAAGGGTGAAATGGTGAAGTACAACGTGGATAACTCGTGTCTTTAAGGTGGGTTATGAGTGGCTTGTAAGGGTGTCTTGAGGGGGTGCATCAGGTATGTGGCTTTATGGGTTCGCTAGAAATTTGGGATCAAGTAGTGTGCTATCTACTGAACTATAAGGGATGATTGTTGGGCTTGAGATTGCTTGGGACAAGAACGTTCGAAAGCTAATTTTGGAACTCGATTCACAAATAGCCATAAACTTAATTTGTAATGGATTCATTCGTCATCACCCAATGGCAATTTTGGTCATGAGGATTAAGGAGCTATTAAACAAAGCTTGGTCTGTGGAGGTTAACCATGTTTATAGAGAAAGCAACAGGGTGGTCGATTGGCTAACGAATGTAGGGCACCAATATGAGCTAAATATTCAAGTTTAGGAGAGTCTTCCTTTTGGAGTTTTAACTATACTAATGGTAGATATGGCAGACACTTCTTAACCAAGAAGTGTAAGGATTTAGGCTTGGGCCCCTTTTTTTTAACCCAAATATATATATATATATATATATATATATTCAGGTGATGCATACATTAAATATATAGTATTTAAGAGCTTGCTAAACACTTCACTAGATTCAAAAACAAAAGAATGTAGGAAAAATCACGATTACGACTAAAGTAAAGTCTAGAGCAATAAAGATGAGATAAAAATTGAGGATTTAGCCAAATAAAGAAACAAAGACAATTTGGATGCCAAAAAAAAAATAGAGAAAGATGTAAAGAACATGAAGAAGCTAAAAAATACAAATAAAATATTAGGTAGGGATAATAAGGGGAGAGAAAAGAAGCATTGTGTATATCTATCTAAAAGTTAAGGGTAATATGGAAAAAGGAAAAAAAAGTGAAGAGAAATGGGAAATAAGAGAAGAAAGACATGGAAAAAATATAAAAAGAAGAAAGTAACAAAATAAAATAAAAGAAAAAAGAAAAAAATACACCCGCAAGTTTAAGTTAAAATGTCAAATCATTAAAAAAAATCCATGTATGGGGTCAATTAATTTAGCAAATCCAATAAATTCAAAATTTTGAAGAATATAAAAATATAATATCAAACTCAATACTATATAGATATAAATTTTAAAAAAACCACATCAACATAATATAACTTTACTGCTATTTAATATGACAGTAAAATTGAATAAATAATTTTGTTTTTAAAAGAAATATCTATTGTGGAAAAATTTTATTTTTTTGACAAAAAATTAATTAAAGAAAATCAAGTATAATTTTTGAAATTAAAGGAGTATGAGGTATAATTTAATCAAATTTTAAAGAAAGTTAGTGTAATTTACATTTAAAAAATAATAATAATATTCTTGAAATAGTTAGAGAATATAAATATTGTTGTGTTCAAATTCTTATAAATTATATCTTGTGAGAGGTTCTTCATAATCATACTTCTTAGATACTATATATGCAATATAACTTTTTAGTTTTCTTTTTGTTTATTTTATTAAACCATCATGAATAATGAAGGTCGCTAATAAAGAATTAATCACAGATATCATTTTATCGACTTGTATTACAATATATTTATTATTTATTATATATATATTAATTGAAAGATTTTATAATTATTTTTACTATTTCTTTCACCATGTTTATACTGTTTGTAACTTTTTTTTTTCAATCTCTTGTGAAACCGATGAAACTATGCTTAGATCTCACAAAAACTTTTGTAGACTGCGTGTGCAACGGACGGTTCAGCTAGTCGTATACAAAACATACTTAGAGACTTTAAATTTTGCCGCGTAAAGACTTTTATAAATTATCTTGTGAGAGCAGGCATGGCTTGGCTGTCCTATAAAACGCGTGTTAAGAATTTTTTAAATGTTATTTTGGAAGTCAATAATACAGAAGTAATAATCAATGATATATAAATAAATAAATATACATTTTAAAATAAATTATACAGACTTTTTTTTTAAATTTATTAAAATTATATAAATCTATTTTTTATTTTTAAAATGTACACAAAACAAAAAGTCATTTTCCACTTTAATTTAATTTTGATTTTTTTACTAAAATACTCTTCATCAACTTAAATATATTTCTTTTAAAACTAAAAGAATTTAAATAAAAATATTTTAATAAATAAATTTAAAATTAGACTAAAATATATGGTTTTTTTGTTTTAAAATTTTTTTTATATATTTTAAAAATATAAGAAATATCTATATAATTTAAATAAAATTTAAAATAAATTTTTGTAATTTATCCAAAATTTTATTATTAACTTTTTCAAATATAAACTTGTGGTTGGATACAGAAAGAGTAGTTTATCAACCTTGCTGGGGCACTCTGCCGTAGAATTAGGCCCAGCATGCTCCAGACTGACAATTCTATCATATTGACTTGTCTCATAGTCCAAGAACTCGAGTCTCTTTTTTTTTTTTTTTATTTGGCTGACTAAGAACTCAAGTCTTTTGGTAAACAACTACTAGGTCAAATATTTTACAATTCATATTTCTAATTGTTGCATTTTTTTATGGATTCTATTCTTACACATGAATCTGTGAAATACCATATTTGCGTTCAAATTATAACTTCATGCAACACGCATGTTACGTTGACCTTCAAACTTGGAGCACTTTGGTTAGGAAAAAACCTTCTTAATCTATTGTTTCATCAATGACCACTTGGTTCTAATTTCTAATTGACCGACCAAAAGTAAATAAAATGAAAAAGGTTAATTAGTAGAATGCTTGTGATTGAAGTTCATCTATTTATAATGATTTTTTTGTTATTAAATATAGAGCATGAGCTTGCTGAACACTTCATTAGACTTAAAGACAAACTGATATAGGAAAATCACAATTTATGAATGTCACTAATGTGTAATTTAGAGTGACAAAGATGCAAGAAAAAGTGAGGATATGGCTGAACAAAGAAATAGGGACAATTTGGATGTGAAAAAATTAGAAAGAGATGAAAAGATCATAAATGATGAATAGGCTAAAAGACTTAAAAAATATTGGATAGGGGCAACAAGGGAAGAGAGAAGAAGGACTATGTAAAATATAACTAAAGCTAAAGGGCAATTTGGAAAAAAAAGTGAAAAGTGAGGAGCAAATCAAAAAAGAAAAAGAAAAGTAAGGAGAAAATATAAAAGAGAAAAAGAAATGAAATCAAATAAAAGAAAAGAGAAATAAAAAAAATACATGTGTGGGTTCAAGTAAAAATGTCATATAATAAAAAAAAAATCTATATATAGATTCAGTTAATTTAGTAGATTCAATAAGTTCAAAATTTCAGAGAAAGCATAATATCAAGTTCAATATTGCATAGACATAGATTTTTAAAAAGTCTTTTCGTCATACCCTAACTCTGCCACTACTTAATATGATAGTAAAAGTGAATAAATATTTTTGTTTTTAGAAGAAATATATATTATGTAAAATTTTGAATTTATTGACAAAAAATTAGTTAGAGAAAAATCATGTATAATTTTTGAACTTAAAATAGTATCAAGTATAATTTAGTTAAATTAAAAAAAGTTAGTGTAATTTATATTTAAAAAATAATAAAAAGCTTGAAATAGTTAGAGAATATAAATATTTTTGTGCTCAAGTTCTTATAAATTATATCTCGCGGGAGGTTTTTCATAGTCATACTTCTTAAATACTACATATGCGATATGGTTTTTTAGTTTTTTTTTTTCATTTTATTAAACCATCATGAATAATGGAGGTCAATAATAAAGAATTAATCACAGATAACATTTGAACGACTTGTATTGCAATATATTGTATATAAAACATAGTTAGAGACTTTAAATTTTGCCGCGTAAAGATTATATCTTGCAAGAGCAGGTATGGCTTGGTTGTCCTATAATATGACGTGTTAAGAATTTTTTAAATGTTGTTGTGGAAGTCAATAATACAGAAGTAACAATCAATGACATATAAATAAATATCTACAAATTTTAAAGTAAATTATACAATTTTTTTTAATTTTTGTTAAAATCATATATATTTTTTCTTTGCTTTTGAAATATACACAAATTTTTCATAAAATAAAAAAATTATCATATATTTTAGTCTAATTTTAATTTTTTTTGCTAAAATATTTTTTAGTAACTTAAATACATATTTTTTAAAACAAAAAATTAAATAGAGGATATTTTAATAAAAAATTTAAAATTAAACTAAAGTATAAAATAATTATATATATATATTTATAAATAAAAAAATTTATATAATTTAAACAATATTTAAGAGACATCTCCGTAATTTATTTATAACTTTTTCAAAGATCAACTTGTGGTTGGATACAGAAAGAGTGGTTTATTAATCTTGCCATGGAATCAGGCCTAGCATGCTCCAGACTGGCAGTTCCATCATATTGACTTGTCTCATAGTCCAAGAACTCGAGTCTTTTTTTATTTTTTATTTTTGGGGCTGACTAAGAACTCGAGTCTTTCGGTGAACAACTACCAGGTCAAGTATTTTACACTTCATATTTCTAATTGTTGCATTTTTTTTATGGATTCTATTCTTACCATATTTGCGTTCAAATAATAACTCCCATGCAGCGCGCACGTTCATTGACCTTCAAGCTTGGAGCACTTTAATTGGGGAAAAATTTTCTCAATCTATTGTTTCATCAATGATCACAGGATTCTAATTTCTAATCGACCCACCAAAAGTAAGTGAAATAAAAAGGTTAATTAATAGAATGCTTGTAATTGAAGTTCATCTCTTTATAATGATTTTTTTTGTTATTATATATAGTTAGGAGATTAATTTTTAAAAAAAATAATAATTAAAGGTACATTATCTTATATTAAATTAGTATATTTATAATTTTAATCTTAAAATGTTCTCTAAAAACATCAAATGTTTTGATAGCGATTGAAATAACATTTTCTTAAACTTATTCATCTGGCCATCTTTTGGTGGAAGCAATATAAATTAAAATCATTCTCGAAGAATTTCTTTTTTCTAATTTTCCCAAACTAATCTTCCATTAAGTTGCGGGATAGTCACCCAATTTACTAGCTTGTGGTTGCAAAACTGGCTTTTTTAATTCAAAAAAATAAAGTTTACATTTTTTTTAATCCCATTTGTTACTCACAGCTACCCGCGTATCAATAAAGTCATGGCATATAAAAAAATGATTAATTTTATACACAAACACTTTTATAATACAAAAATATTTTTTAAATATTATTTTATTTTTTTAATATAAGAATAACTTCTTTTTTAAAATATTTTTAATTGTAATAAAAATTTTGTTGTATCTTTTATGAAAAACATATATAATTTAAGAATTTAACTTTTACTTATTAATCTTGCAAACAATTCTCACGCCACCTCCAATAGAGCTAGCAATCGAAATTGAATCCTCTAAAGTAAGGCTCTTGCATTTTTTCTAAAATATTTCACAAAGTTTGTATTATTTTCCGAAACATATATATATATATATATATATATATATTTCAATAAATCCCATCCCTTTCCTCACATATATTACTGCAGAGACACTTTATTGAGACTGCAGAAGATCCCAGTTCCTAGCAATGAGGTGCTTTTTTAAATTTAAATCTTTTCAATTTTTTTTTCATAGATAAACACAAAATGTGTAGGATTTATTAGAGAAATTAGTTATATTTAAATATGTAAGATCCACTTGAATAATAGGGGTTTTTCAAAAAATGTGAGTCCCATTAGAAAAATTAAAAAAAGAAAAGAAAATAAGAGTCCATCAATTTTTTTTTTTTAAAAAGAAATATAGTATGGATAAACAGTACTCCCAGAGACGGCTTTTATATATATATACATAATTGATTAGTTATATTTAAATATGTAAGATGATCCCCTTGAATAATTGGTTTTACATGTTTTATATTTATCTTTTTTTTTTTAAATTGACTCTATCTAACTTTAATAAAAAGTTAAAAAGATATATATATATATATATATATATATATATATTATCATCCCGTTCTCTATGTGACTTTTTATCTTTATCTATATTTGAATCCAAGATTTTAGTGTTTAACTCCTACCTTACACTGCTCAACATGTGGATCCAGAAAAAAAAAAAAAATAGAACTCAAAAGTTAATTATGCATATTGTGAAAGAATCACATTGGAGCTTGATTAGCAACTAGGGTTTTTTTTCTAAACCTAAAATAATACCTCATTGCGTCAAAATAGAACACAACATTGCAAGGCAAAGGGCACAGTAAGCTCACCTTCCCCTAATTTACAACCATTAGCATCATTACACAAAATGGAGAAAAGGGGCGTGGGGGTGGGAGTCTTAACCAACAGGGCACATCCCTTTCTCAACTTGTTTGGTGAGGTAGTATGCTGCCTTGTTCGCAGTCCGTGAGATTTAGTTGGGGGAAAAAACATTGAAAGACTTGCTTAGATGAGAGATACTTCCACCATAGATAAGTTTCTCTTGTCAGGACAATTATGCTTGCTCACAATAGAGGAAACCAGTGATTCATTATCAGTTTCAAAGACCACTTCAAACAACCCAAGTTCTAGTGCCATTTGAATGCCTCTTCTAAGTGCCAATGATTCTACCATAAACGCCAAGGAAGCCTTATGCAGCAGATTACTACAACATTCAATAACTGTTCCATCTTAATTTCTCAAGATGATCCCGAGACCACCATTACTAGTGTACTCTTTAAAGTAGCCAACAATATTTACCTTAATAAGACAATGTCCAGGAGGCTTCCAGGCTTCCTCTAATGTTTTCAAATTGGTAACAGGATAGTCAGTATGCACCGACCACCCATTACCCCACAAAACTCACTTATAGCATCAAAAGCTCTCACACTAGTAACAAGAGGATCCACAGCATCATTCTCAGAAACCTTTGCACATCTAAACTTCCATATATACCATCATATCATAGCAATTAGAGCTTTATCCAAATCATCCAATTTTAATTCAAGGAAAATCTGACACAGCCTGTCATTAATTCTACAAACATTACTACTGTCTAATTTCAAAGCGAATTTACTTCCAAATCATAAATTCCTTGACCATTCACGAAGCAAAATCAAGTGTTCAGCAATCTTTACCTCTACTAGGCAGCATGGGTAGATAGGAGATAGGTAGCGTTCTCTTTTTTCCACAAATTCTCCTTTGAAGGGACAGAGCCAATGCAAACTTTTCAAAGAAAATGCTTTATCTTTGGCGGAACCTTCAACTTCCATATTTCTTTCAAAGAGAATGAGAGGTGACAAAGGAAGAGCTAGATCTATTCTCATCAACAAGACTATTTAAAGTTTTAGCCACTTGGTACCCTATCTTTACATAATATTCCCCCTTTTTTCCTTTTGACCGAATTGGCTTATCCTTCTTGTTACAATTTGAGATAGGAATATTAGTGATTGTCTTTACTTCCACAAGAGATAACCAAGCATCTAAATTGATAAATCCCACTTCTCATGGATTATAAATTTAGCCACCTTGCTATCTTCGAAGGTTTAGATTTTTTTTTTTAAATTTTAGTATCCAAAGGTTTATCTAAAAATCAATATTTTTAAAATCAAATTGGTTGTTGAACTAGTAAAGGTATTAGTTCAAGGTTCATTGTTTTAACTGTGGTTGAACCGTGATCGAACCGGTGGTAATAAATAAATAAATACATATATAAACATTTAATATTATTTTATAAGTATATTTATATAAAAGTTAGCATTTATTTTTAAACATTTGGTGTAGGAGACTCGATCATAACGTTGCTTCTATTTCTCATGGTTTTGGGTTCGAATCCTTTAACGCCATTTATAAATTTTGAAATGAATAATTAATATCTATATATAATATAGATATAACTTTGCACATATACAATGAACAACTCCTGCAGTTGAAGTGGTGGAAGTGGTTTTTGGAGGCTTTAAGGTCAAGGGTTCGAATTTGTCAATAGCAATTTTGCCCTACTTTAAACTTTGCACATAATATATATATAACTTTGCATATAAAAGGTAAAGAGTCTCTTGTTGGTGAAGTGGTGTTGGTTGCTCTTGGATCTTGAGGGTTGAAGGTTTGAGACTGGGCAAAGCTTTCAACCAGCAAAAAAGGCACCAGTTTTCATCCAAACCAACTGGTCAAACTTGATTTTTGACCAGTGTTGACCAGTTCTGAGACTCTCTGGTTCTCAAGTTTCTTCGGACCGGACCATGCTCTGGTTCCCTGGTTTACTGGTTGAACCAGTTGATTTGGCTCGGTTTTCATTACCATGCTAAAAAGAAATACTCTTAACATTGCCTACACTCTAGCATAGGTCTTTAATCAATGATTTCCTTCCTTTAAGGATACTCAACCATGCCCATGAAGCACTAGTCCTTTTATTAGCAGTCAAGAAGTTTGTATTTGGAAAGCAAATCCCTTTTAAAATTTTGACCTATAAATCATTTGGACAAGAAATGCTCCTCTAGCTTTGTTTTGCCAGTAGAGCTAAATTGAAACTATTATAATTTTTGAACCCCAAACCCCCTTCACTCTTTAAACTCGAGAGCTTCTTCAATACCACCTAATATATTTTTCTCTCTGTTTTCCCCCCTAACCCTACTAAAAATTCGCAATGAAACTATCCAACTCTTGACACAATTTTTTTGGGAATAAAAATCACAACATTGAAAAAGTAAGAATAACATTGGCAATTGATTTTATCAATACTTCTCCACCAGTTTGTGAAAGTGTATCATGCTTCCAACCTTGAATTTTAATTCGAACCTGATAAACATAAAAGCCAAGGTAAGAGACCTTTGATCTACCTAATAACACTAGTAATCCTAAGTATTTTCCAAGAGAGTTAGCCATTGAAACACCTAAAATTTAGCAAATATCATCTCTAAAAAAGGACATGAGAATTCTTGGAGAAGAAAACACAAGACTTTTCAAAGTTCACCAATTGCATAGATGCCATACAGTAATTTTCAAAGATTTTTTTTATCATAGCATAGTTTTCTCTATTTGCTTAAAAAAAATTGAATTGTTAGCAAATAGGCAGTGTGTAAGAAAAGTATAGTTTCATGCCAATTTAATTCCTCTAAGTCTTCCTTGGGTAACATACTTATTGATAATTTTTCATAGTATATATGCAACAATAATAAATAGATATGGTGAAAGAGAGTCCCCTTGTCTTAGACGTCTTTGGAGAATGAAGCTAACAACTATTTTCCCTTATAACAACAGATTAAATGAAGCAAAGGCAGTGCACTCCATAATTTTTTTCCACTTGTCTATTATCGAAACACAATTTCAAGAAGACATGCTTTAGAAAATCATATTCCACCCTCTCAAAGGCCTTATTCATATCTAACTTCAAAGCTAGCTCATGGTTTCCCGCTATTTTCGATTTCAAGTAATGAAACACCTTATGGGCTACCAAAATATTATCACGAATTAATCTTCCTAGTACAAAAGCCCTTTGATTTTTAGTGATAATCTTTGGTGGAATATTCTTCATCCTATTAGTTATCACTTTAGAAATAATTTTGGAGGAGAAATTGCATAAGCTAATTGGCCTAAAATTTTCCACATGTTTAAGAGTGTCATAACTAGTTGACAAATATGCTCACCAACTGTGTGCCATGTGTTTTAGTAGAAAATCCCTTAGAAGCCATTTGACCTGGGAGCCTTCAACCTTTTAAGATTAAAAAAAAAACACATTTAATTTCAGCAGAAGAAATAAGACCTAGCAAAAAAACATTATCCTTCAAACTAACAATAGGATTTATAAAGCTAGGAACATTCGAAAAATACCTCTCACCACAAGAAGAAAACAAAGTAGAGAATTTTTTTTTTAAACAACTTGTAATATCCCTTTAGTTATCAGTCCAAGACCCATCATTCTTCTTCAAACATGAGATCTTATTTCCCTACTTTCTTTGAACAGTTGTTATATGAAAAATTTTGATTTCTTATCATTGTATTTAAACTATTTAACTCTAGACCTATAGGCCTAATATTTCTCCTCCTTGTCCTAAAGGTCCTCAATTTGCTTGGCAATGTCTGTTGCTTTCTAAGACTTTTCTTCATCCCAAATGCCATTGTAACACTCTTTAGATTGGTTTAAGAGGTTGCCAATCAACTTCCTATTTTTAAGGAATTCAATTTTACTCCATTTCAACAAAACTTTCTCTAACATAGTCTAGATTTAATAAAAAACTTTTCATTAAACCTAAACCATCTATCACTTTACTATCCTAATTTTTTTGCCATAATAGAAGTAAAATCAGCATGTTCCAACCATATAAACTCTATTTTTTGAGGTCTCCAACTATCTTTGAAATTAAAAACTACTAGCAGAGGGGAATGGTTAAGATCCATTGGTTTAAGGTGAAAAACCTGAGCTCTTGGAAAAGATTCTCTCCACAAAGGGTTGCACACTATTTTATCAAGCCTTTCTTTGATATGTGCCTTTCCTAACCTCTTATTAGACCATGTGTGGCATGATCTTTTGAATTCCATATCCACCAGACCACCTTTAAACATGAAGCTTTGGAAATATGAAAAACTCTTTAAAGAATGAACTTTGCCACCTTGCTTCTTAGAACTATACAACAAATCATTGAAGTTCCCTATGCATAACTATGGGCAATTATCCTCAGGATTCAAATTACTCAAAGATTGCCACCATGAGCCTTTGTTCTACTCTTTGCGAGGACCATACAAAAGTAAAATTTTCTCACAGCTTATCAACACTGCCTATAATCTTACTATGAATTATATTACTAATAGCAAGTAGAACCTTTACTTGAATTTTATTTTTCCACCAGAGAGCAAGACCACCATATAAAGAATTGATTCAACACTTTTTGAATGTTAAAAAGATGTTTTTTCTTAAGCTTTTCTAACTTTTTATTTTTCATCCTAGTTTCCATAAGAAAAATTAGTGAGGGCTTCTATTTATTAAAGATGAATCTTAAATTCTTACATGTCAAAGTTGCCTCCAAACCTTAACAGTTCCATGAAATGATAATCATGGCTCCCCAGTGGCTTTTTCAGGCCAGCCACTAGATGTATCAGCATAAAATTCAAAATTTGAGATAGAAGAATTATCATACAACCCATTCAACAAGCACCTCTGCACATCATTAGATAAACCTACATGAATTGGAACTTCTACCAAATTTTCCTTATCCCTTTTTTGGCCAATTAGACTCTTCCTTTTCTTGCATTTAATAGTAGATTTTGAAGAACCCCTTTTGACCTTGTAGGAGAATAAGCCAAAAAATAAAACTTGACTTTAACACCCTTGAGCATAGTAACAGAATCGACATTTTTGACTTCAACTTTCTACTCCTTCACCTAAGGATAAGGTAAATATTTGTTCCCTCTTCTTTTTAAATTAATTTTCTTTAGATTGTTTGCCAATTTTGATTCATATTGTGGTCAAGAATTTACCACCAAAGCTCTGCTTTTCAAGCTATCGATTTCATTAGTGGAAATCTCAGGACTCAAATTTCTTACACATCCCAAGGTTTGCATATCCTTGAAATATGATCTGAATCCTTCAAATTTTATTTAAATAATTCAAATATTTTGATGTTATTTAAATCATCATATTTTTGAAGTATGTAGTCAAGAGATTATTTTTATTCAACCTTTTATTTTTTCAAAGACATGCATGGAATTCAACCTAGAAATCTCGACATTGTCTGCAGGGATCTCCACATAATAATACGTGTTACTCACTTGGATTGAATTAGAATTTCCTGTTGTTCAGAGACCCCAAATCCTCACATATTATAATTTTTTTGGGGCGAGTTAACCTGAAAGCCTACGCTGGCATTATCCAAATTATCGGGCCCAATATCCCAGATTTTAACTTCAAGCCTTAATTCCACCTTATTTTCATGTGAGATGTAACAGGATTCCTTAGCGGAAAAAGATCCTTCCTGGTCTATGTGATTTTCCTTGCCATTTTCTAGGCCGTTATCAACAGAATTTGTCCCCATAGAATCTTCTTTTCCCACCTTAGCCTCCACGCTCTTCTTTACAGAGATGTCAACGCACGCCGTCGTCCCTGAGCTTTCCCCTGTTCTGCATTGTTCTTCATCCTTTAACTAGTACACATAAGCCACAGCTCTTAATGGTGGAACTCCCAAGCCCGAACCATATCTCATCTTCACTGGTCTTGCAGCGTCATTGCTTTTTCATGAGAACAAGTTTTTACATCATGCCCCAATCTACCGCAATTGAAACAGAAGTTCTGAAGCTTCTCATATTTAACCATAACCCATAGCCTCAAGAGCCCAGGTCTCGGAACTCAGAAACTAGTAATTAATGGACTTAAGACATCAATCTCCATTCTAACTTTTGCAAAGCTCCTAGTAATACCTCCATTCATTCTTGGGTCCTCATAGGCGACGACTTCACCCACTTTGGCACCCATCTTAATCAAATTCTTCCCGGTCATCCCTTACTTAAGCAACCCATAGGACTGAACCTAGAATAAACAATGTCTCATTTCCACTTCATGCAAGGTCTATGGGTATTAGAAGCATGATAACGCTTCTTGGATCTGTATGTCTTCTGCACCTCATCTCATTTTATAACTAAAATTTCTTGAAGCTTTATATATTTGTTATAACTTGCTTTTCTGATTTTCCTCTTAAATATACATTTATGTTACAAAATAAAATTTGAAAAACTCTTCTATATGGTAGAAGTTTTGCTAAAAATAGAAGATCTATCCACACATCGATATCAGCTTCACGGTTTTCTCACATTCTGAGAGGGAGTAATCTCTTGAAGTGAGAGGTTCATTAGAACTTTTCAGTCATTAGCAGATTTCTTGTTGATGATTAGCTATGGTGGTCTCTTAGTTGAGAATGATTATTGTCCGCTCAGATATTTTCATATATTTAGCTATGGTGATCCTTGTGTAGTCAACATCACAGCTTTCTGATCTGTGGACTCGTCTGGAAAACTACGCTTGGAGACCTTGTGTTGAACGCGGAAATGAAAAATGTTAATGAAATTACTAAGCACATTACTAGGATCAAAATTGTTGTTATATATGTATGTGAAAAATGTATAATTTGTACTTTTGGAGTTTTGATTTTCTCAGTGTCCATCTTTGCAATGTCTATTCCATGGCTTTTGTTGGTTGTTTCTAATAACAGATGCCAGCACTTAAATGATAATTATCTCCTGAAGCAATTCCGGTCTGTCCTCTCTTGATCCCCATTTTCCCTCTTTCTCTTTTAATTTTGGTTGTAGGTGAGACAAAGAGTTGGAACTTATGCTCTTTGAAGAATGATTCTTGAGTCATCTTCAAAATTTTTGTACGAAGCAATGGACTTTAAGGGAGTTTTCTTAACTCCTACTTTCTCTTGTCCTTTTAATTGCTTCCTTATCTTCTTAATGATAATATGTGCTGAATTCGTAGAACTTTCATTATAATTTCTACTCGAGTTGTGTGCTGAAATTTCAAGTTTTGAAGCATGATATTTAGAAATTTGGTAAAAATTACTGGTGGATTATCTTGCTGTGGTTTTTAGTAGACTTCTAGGTCTAAATTTCTAGTTTTACACTGTAAAATTTCTTAGCCAATTGATTTCATTTGATGGTTCATTCATGCTTTGTTTCAAGCACTTGTTTTTCTGATATATATCCTCTGCTGAATTTAAAAAATTACTGGAAATTCATGTGGTTGATTTTTTATGTGGACCAGTGCTGAAATTTTCCTCTTCATGTCTAGTTTTTGGGAAAATTTGTCCCATGTTATTTTGATATTAGATGAGTGAGATATTACTTGTTGAATGCATGTTGTTTAGTGCTGTCTTGTTCTGAAATGCTGCTGTAGTGGCATTACTTTTTTAAATTGTTGCTTGGTATTCTGAAATGATATCAGAATCATTATTCCCTTCTGATTTCCAATCTTTTTGATGTTTGATAATTTTTTTTTGCATATTTTGATATTGTTGCTTTGATTTTAAGTTTCAGGGTGCACTACCCCTACCCAAAAAAAAAATAAAACCAAAAATATATTTTCAATTTTACTTCTTTTGTTAGTTTGTTTACTTGTGTATTTTTTTTGAAACATATTTTTGGAGAAGCCACTTTCTTGGTTCAAATTTAAAGAGCTTTCATGGATAAGTCGAGATACATGACGGGAGTTTTCTCTAAGATTATTTTTACTCTCTTGTTTTATCATTATCCTTGACTAAATTTGAATTTGATATTTTTGTTTTTTAATATATTCATTCCTTGATATATTGTGAAAACAAACTTTCCAATTAATTTAATGTCAGTTTTGCTTTTTCTTCTTTCACTCAAGTATTTTGTTTGTTCGAGAAATGAGAAAAAAAGCAAGGATGATGAATCAACTAGTTTGAAGGGAAATCTCTTTTTTGAACTCAATTTTTGAGGCATAGTTATAAATCTGACTTGCTCCCAATCTTTGTTTTCTTTGGAAATACTACAAAAGGATATTGTAAACTCTTCCATATAGATTGTGCAATAGGTCACGGCAAGTTTGAAGTTTGGATGTCTTCTACATGGTTAATGGTATAACCTAAGAACTGGTTACATTTATAGTTATCATGATATTCTCCAACTTGCTTGTAACTTTTTATGCCTTTTCCTGGTGAGTTCTGAGAATGATATAGGGAAATGAGGGAGCAGGTAATGGAGAGGTCACCCTTGATTGCAGATGTATCAAAAGAGAACTTTTTGAGAGAACAGGTAACTATTAGTCTCAAGGTTTTGATTTAATTATTTTGATGATAACAAAATTCTTAAGTTAAAATTTCTACAAGTATTAAATTAAAATAATCAAATATTGTTTATTGCTTATTGCATTAATCTGTGTTATTAAATTTAATTTCATAAGCAATAATCATTAGTTAAG
The DNA here is from genome assembly GCA_026724425.1 of Erythrophleum ivorense. Lineage (NCBI taxonomy): Eukaryota > Viridiplantae > Streptophyta > Magnoliopsida > Fabales > Fabaceae > Erythrophleum > Erythrophleum ivorense. The sequence goes on along the minus strand of JAIUCV010000004.1, from coordinate 39,095,621 downwards.
AAAAAGAAAATGTAGTAACAGTACATGTCATTATATATATACTTACATATAATTAAAGCACTCTACCTCTTTTGAAGGCATTTGGAAAGTTGTCTTATTTGTATAATGTATTACATTGGAGGGTCACTTTTTACTTTTACAGAACATTAAATGAGGCATTGGAAATTAGAAGAAAGCTGTCAAATATCTTTGCAAATCTCAATGGAACACATTAAACAATGTGAAAGCAAAAGTTCAATGAGAAAAAGGAAATCTGATGTCATAAAGTAAAAGCAAATAGGAAGCTTTGACCAATCCATCCTACACCAATCAGAAAAACTACATCGAAGAAAAAAAAAAAAGCAAAAGAGATAAAGAGGCAAAAACTATTGTTGGAGATGAAGGAGCATGGGAAACCAAAACAAGGCAAGTTCTTCCTTTGTATTTTTTGCTTCATCAAACTAGTTGTAGCATCACAAATTCCATATTCAAGAATTAAAGAAGAATATTAGAGATTCTTCAAAGTCACCTTGTTTAGGATCCTTTCAAAAACTCTCTCTCTTTCTGAAGTTTTTTTTCCTTATCTGAGTAAAGTTGTAGAGACAAATTTGTGAAAAGAGAAAATAAGATAGAGCAAGAAAACAAAGGATTGTTCAAAAGTTTTCTTTTAGAGGCTTTAATAAGAAAAAATAAAAGATAAAGACAAAGCATGAAAAGAGGGAAGCTAATGTATCTTGCTTCAACGGTTATTGTGTTTTGCTTTAATTTTCAGATCTTCAAATAGTACAAAAGCTGAACAATAAAAAGCATTGCACAGACTTGCAGAAAAAGACATGAAGAAAGGGTATGTATATATATGAAAGATTGTTAATGCAATTCCTCTTTATCAACACAACCAAGTACTTTGTTCGGTAAAAGTAAAAGAATAATAGTAGAAGAGAGAGAAGCAAAGCAAGGTCAAGGATTCAAAATCAAGAAAGAAGAAGAAAATAGACTATGCAGCTAAAAATATAACTTCCTTAGTTATCTTTGCTTCTATACCTCTTGCAACAGCTATATTTGTAAAGTTGAACTATTCAACGGATATTTTTTTTTTGTGAGCCACTATATAATAATAAGATGAAGAACTGAAGAAAATAGAGAAATGAAGCAAAGAAAGAAAAGCTAAGTTATATTACAATATTCATTGATAAAACTAGCTTGTGAAAGTTTTTAAAAGTGGGCTAATTGTAATCTTAAATACATTCTCATATTATTCTATAAATCCTTCTTAAGTGTAAGGAAAGTAAGTCTTGGGCAAATTTGTATGAAATCCAAGTGTTGTAAAAGTTTTAGGTGAGTTTAAAAACCTAGTTTCTGTGAGTATATACTCTAATTTTATAGTGAAAATCCCTTGGTGGTTTGCAAAGGAACTGGACGTAGGTCAAGTGGACCGAACTAGAATATATTAGGTGTTTTCCTCCCCTTACTTTGCCCTTAATTCTGTTTTAGCTTCTGTATTAAAACTTTATTGACAAGGTTTTATTTTGTCTCCTTGATTTTTACTTCTTAGTTGTTTTTTAGAAGATCCTGTTGGCAAGATCTTAATCTATCTACAAGGTTTTCGATTTTTAATAGTTTTGTTTCAATTGCTAATTCTTAATGTGAAAGCACCTATTTACCCCTCTCTAGGTGCATTCTTCAGTAACTACTGCTACTGCTATTGCTACTCCTGCTTTTGTATATCTTGGATTTTCTTTTCCTCCTCATCATATTTTTATGGCTCCTTTGATCCATTTAAACAATTATGTCCTGTTCTCATTTCAAGGTTCCTCTTCCTCTCCTTAAGAGTTTTATTTTTGCTCTTTTGTGTAGAAGCTTTGCAATTTCCAGGATATTGATTTTTTCTTGCTTTGCTTCTGCAATGTATAAACTCTTGGATTTTTTTGTTAAATTAATTTAACCGCAGTTTAAACTGCCCCTAAAATTCTAGTAAACCATCCATTTAAACACGATTAAACCAAGCCATTGATTTACCTACTACTACAAAACCGTGGTTAAACTAAAGAGTAACTTTAGCTTTTGAAAACCGCAGTTAAACTTATTATTGTGATTTTAAAATCCACTATTCGTGGTTTTAAGTCTAAAATAACTATAATTAGGACTTTTTTCTGTAATATGATTAATGTATCTCTGCAGTGTGAATTTATATTATTTATTATTATTATTATTTGTAATTTTGTAGATTTCACAAAAAAAAAGAATGGCTAAATAGCTTTGTCTCTGTTTTTCAAAGTCAAGAAAATCTTGCTAGGAAGGTATTTTATTTGTTGATGTTCTTAGTATTATTGATTGTATGTTGAACAAAGTTTTCGTCGAAATAACTTGATAATTTGTCTTATGAACCTTACTGAAATGGACATTTGACTCCCTTGTACCATATTCAGATCACAATGGATGAGCTATTGTTGTCTATCATGTTACGTAATGGTACAGAGGAAGAATTCTGAAGAAGGAAGATAGTACTGGTTGTACTTCATGTCTTGGTTAATGAAGAAGCACTTCACTTATATACAAAGTGTTCTAACTATTTTAACTAACAGAAACAGAAAAACTAACAGAAATAGAAGCAGAAGGTAGTTTACAACTAACGTTCACAGCTTGCTTGCTAACCATTCTCTTTATACTCTAACACCCCCCACACGCTGGAGAGTGGATATCCATTAGTCCCAGCTTGGAGATGATCCTAGTGAAGGGTGTAGTAGACAAAGGCTTGGTGTACACGTTCGCAAGTTGTGCGAAGGATTGAACTGGCAGTAAGTGAAGGATGCCAGCTTGGGATTTCTCTTTGACAATGTGGCAATCCAGGTTAATATGTTTGGTGCGCTCGTGGAAGGTCAAATTGGCAGCTATATAGAGTGCGGACTAGTTATCGCAATATAGTAGAGCGGGGTTGGAATGAGGCACTTGAAGATCAATAAGAAGATAAATCAACCACTGAAGTTCACAAGTGGTGGTAGCAAGAGCTCTATATTAAGCCTCTGAGGAAGACCGAGAAACTGTCGTTTGTTTCTTGGTTCGCCATGAGACCAAGGCATGATCGAGAAATATACAAAAGCCAATGATGGAGCATCGAGTGTCAAGGCAACCACCCCAATCAGAGTCACTAAAGGCTTTTAATTGAAAATCAGATTGTGCTGGGTAAAAGAGACCTTTGCCAAGGGCACCCTTAAGATATCTTAAGACATGGTGTGCAGCCTACATGTGATGAGATGTAGGAGAGCTCAGAAATTGACTTAATTGCTGAACTACAAATGTCAAATTTGAATGTGTGGTGATCAGGTATAATAATCGACCAACAAATGTTCTATATTCAGTAGCATCTGGTAAAGGAGTGTCGTTATCCTTAGAGAGTTTGCTATTTTGTTCCATAGGTGTTTTGAGAGGCTTGCAATCTAGAAAACCATAATCTAAGAGTATTTCTAGTGCAAACTTCCTCTAATATAAGGTTATGTCGGCAATAGATCATGCAATTTCTAAACCAAGAAAGAACTTTAAATCACCAAGATCTTTGATTTTAAAGGATTGATCTAGAAATTGCTTGATATTGTCAATTTCTTCTAAGTTATCTCCTATTAAGATCATGTCATCAACGTATACAAGTAAGGCAGTGAAGGAAGAGTAAGTTTTCTTGAAAAACAGAGAGTGATCTTATTGAGATTGAATGTACCCATATGAGACTAGAGCGTGAGATAACTTGGAGAACCACTGTTGACTGGCTTGTTTTAAACCATATAGTAATTTTTGTAAGCGATACACAGTAGTAGGTGAAGAATGCACCTAGAGGGGGTGAATAGGTGCTTTTGTAGAAAAATAGAATTAAAGACAATTAAATCAATTATATATTAATATCAAATGATTTCAATAAAAAAAAACTTGATAAAGAGTACTAGTACAGAAATCTTGTAGCCAAACTAAGATTTTGTCGACAGGATCTTCTAAAGAATAACTGAGAAGTAAAGATCAAGGAGATAAAACAGGACCTTGTCGACAAGGTTTCAATATAGAGACTGAAACAGAATAAAAAGCGCAATAAATGAAGGAAAACACTTGATATATCCTGGTTCGGTCCTCAAGACCTACGTCCAGTCCCCTTAATACACAATAAGGGATTTTCACTATAAAATCAGAGTATACACCCACAGAACCTAGGTTTCCAAGCTCACCTAAAACTTTTACAACACTTGAGTTTCTCACAAGCTTACCCAAAACTTACTTTCCTCACACTTAGGAAAGATTTGCAGAAGAATAATATAAGCATATATCTAAAATTCTTATCAATAAAGGATTATAATAAGCTCACTTTCAAAAGCTCTCATAAGCTAGATTTACCCAGAAACTAAGCTCAAAATATTTAAGATGAAGAGAACAATGAATAATATTACTTAGCTTTTCTTTCTTTGCTTTCAATTTTCTCAGTTTCTTCAGTTCTTCATCCTATTGTTATATAGTGGCTCCAAACGAAATATATCCGTTGGAATACAGTAGAGCCTGAGTAGCTGTGTGGTAGTTAAGCATTTCAGTGGAAGATCAGTGAAGACAGCTCAGAGAATCTTTCACCATTTCTTCTTTCGATCAGCACATCCAAGAGAGTGGGTAGATTTAATCAATTAACTCAGAGTTTCTTTCACCATTTCTCCTTTCGGTCAGCAAGTCAAAGAGAGTGGGTAAATTTTATATTTTTGATGACTGAACAGAAAGGGAGTAGTTGACTTTGGAGCAGAGCAGAGGTATAGTCCCAGAACAGAGATAGTTTTCAGCTTTTCGGTGAGTCTGTGCATTCAGCTTCTGTATTATCTTAAAGATCAAAATATTGAAGCAAAACACAGTGACTGTTGAGGCAAAATGTTTTAGCTTCCCTCTTTCCCATTCTCTGTCTTTATCTTTTGCTTTTCCTCCTTAAAGCCTCTAAGAGAAAACTTTTAAACAATCCTCTGTTTTCTTGCTCTTCTTTCTTTCTCCTTTCACCGATTTACTTCTGCAACTTTCCCTCTTTATCTCTCTTCCCTTTTCTTCTTTCTTCAATGTAGCTTTCTGACTGTAGGTGGGATGGATATTTTCTTTCACTTTATGGCACCAGATTTCACTGGTTTGATAAATCAAAATTTGCAAAAGAATTTCTGCGGTTTTGGTTTCCCATATCCCTTCATCTCCAACAATGGTCTTTGCTTCTTTATCTCTTTGGCTTTTGTTTTCTTGTTCTTCGGTGCTCTTTTCTGATTGGTGTGAGATGGACTTGTCAAAGCTTTTTTTTCTATTTTTACTTTATAGCTCCAAGTTCCTTTATTGTTTCTTAAGCTTTTGCTTTTTCATTGCCCAATGCTTTTTCATTACTTTCTGCAAAAGTAAAAAGATGATCCTTCAATATAATAAATAACACAACTTTTTCAAAGCCTTCAACTAGTCAAAATGCTTTAATGATATGTAGAAGTATATATATATATGTCATGTGTTGCTACTGCATCTTGTTTTTCTTAACAAATGACTATTCTTAACTTTTAATGCTTGTATAAATTTTAACTAAAGAATTTTGTTATCATCAAAATAATTAAATTAAAACCTTGGAGCTAACAATTTCCCCCTTTTTGATGATGACAAAACTTTAAGTACAAAATTTTTTATAAGCATTAAGTGCAAAGAGCAACAATATAAAATCCTCAAGATTTAAGTTTGAAATAATGCCTTTGCTTTTTGAGGTTAGAAGCTCCCCCTTAATATAAGCTTGTTATGACCATGTAAATGCTCCTTGAAACTTGCTCACAACAGCAACTTAAACAACAATTACATTTTGTACTACAAATATTTCTCCCCCTTTTTGACATCATAAAAAAGGTGGTTCAACATTCTTTGTAAATTTTCCAATACAATGGCTGTTTAGATCACTTTCTTTGGTGTTCTTTCAACCTGCATACCTAATTTCTCAATGAAACTCAGATAAAAGCATTAGGTAATGTATTTTCAAAATTTCTTACACCAAAAGAGTGGATAAACTCTAAAAAAAATAATGAACAATTAGAATATAAGAGTTATCCAGATAACTTTAAGAATATATAAGTTCCAATGAAGTACAATTAATATAGCATCAAAATAATTAAGAAACACTATAAAGGATGATGTTGATCAAAAGGAGTGTTTGCATTGAATTATCATTCATAAACACTGTCACATTGTATTACCAAAGTCATCATGTGGAAGTTTGAGCATAAAGAATATCAAAGGCATGTAGTAATTACAAGATGTACCAAAACATATATCATATAGATAGGACAGATCAATGTACGTTCTAACCTTTTAGTCATATAGATATTTCAATGAAGTGTAATATGTTAGAACACAAAACAAGGTGTTAACTCATTACCAATTTAAAACATATTTTGCATGAGATTCTTAAAAGGATAAGATAGAAAAGAGTTTTATACTCCCCCTATCTAAGGTAATATGAGCTACCACTTCTTCCTTGCACTATTTAAAGCTTCTCTTGTATGTACACCTAAAAATTTTTAACGGATACCAAGTGCACATATATGTAGCAATAATTAGAGCTTGCTTTCAAATTTTCATGAAACTATCTTTTAAGGCTTGCATGCGTTCTCTTCCTTTTCTTTGACATCATAAAGATGGATTAGTATACTAAAAAGCACAAAAGAAAAGATAAAGAAGAAGAGCATAAAAATATAGTAATTTAAAGCATAGATGCTCATGATCTTTCTCCTTCATTTGAATCCTCCATGATGTATTGCATAGGGTTTAAGAAATGATGTCTCCACTCTCTTAGAAGATTTATGTTTATTTTAGGTATTTCAAGTTGATTGAAGGCCTACATTGAATCTTTTTAATTTTTAGTGTTGGAGCGTCTGTTGAAGTTTGTCTTAGAATATCTTGTTAACAAGATGTAAGATCTTGTCAACTTGATCTTTGAGCAAAACCTTCAAACTTTTCTTTAATGGTTCTTTATACTTTTCTAATGCTGTAAAATTTATTCTTTTCGATGAATATTCTAAGTCATGTGCAGATTTGTTGCATCTTCATCACCATCTATATTCATAATTTTTCTCATAGAAGAATTAATTATATCAAATAGCATATCAATGATTCAAAGCTTTACGAACAAAATACTTCTAGTTATCTTATACAAAAACATCAAATGACTGATTTAGATATGGATCAAGTAAGTTTCATAAGCAATCATTTCAGACAACAAAAATAATTTAATATTTATATGAGTCACAAACATTTTAGTGCTTGGTTAATTAGGATGTAGAGTTAATCAACTAAAACATATGACAGAATCAGCACCCACATTTAATTTTAAGTAGCATTTTCAGAATAATTCTAAATATTCAGTCAAAGACTATAAAAATATTTCAGTTATGAAGGACTTTCACCCTTATGAAGTAGTTAACTTCAAGTAAATAACTCTAACAAGTATTATGGATAGATAACCAAAAAATATAGTTAACTTTAAATTAACACAGGGCAAGCAAGCTTTACAAACATATAGATAATCAATTTTTCCATAAAGCTTTTTAAACAAGGATAACTGGAGCTCAAAAATAGTAAGCTTCAACTCAAACATATTCAACATGTATTTTTCATCAACTTAAACACATTTCATGAGATAGGGTCAGTCACACAGCTTTTTCTGTCACAACTTCAAAAATTCATAACTAAATCTACAAAAATTGAAACCCAATAAGCTTTACCATTCTAGAGAGCTCTGGATGTCTACCCCATGGTAAAAATAATTTCAGTTCATGAATCATTAAGAGGAGAACATTTGACATCCAAAAAGCCACAGAGGTCGCTACTGTCTGGGCTACTAGTTCAAATTACTGATATGAAGTTTCAAAATTCATAACTAATTCTAGAAAAATTGAAATCATATATTTTTTGCCATTATGGAATGCTACACATGTCTACTTTATGAAAAAAATATGTCCAAGTCATGAAACATAACACAGAAATCATTTGACATGCAAAAATGGGTAAAGGTTTGGATAGCTACTGGTACTGATGAAAGTGTCTGCTATAAACTTTGAAAATGTTTAATTAATTTCATAAAAATCCAATCCATGAAAATGATATCAATTTGGAAAGATATGAATGTTAAAGTTATGGTAAAAATAGACTCAGATAAGAAAAACTATGTTCAAATACTAAAATTTAATGGAACAGTGAATCAGGTCATGCTGCACAACTGTTGCTATTCCATAAATTTAAAATTTCATATCTCTTAGCTCAGACCTCCAAATGAGGTGCTTCTAACTGCTACAACTCACTATAAATCCCTAGTTTCTACCTATAAAATTTTGTAGCCAATGGACTACGTTTTCCCCTCAGATGACACAATTTCACAACTGACCAAATGAACAGTACTGGTGCAAGACCAAAATTTTGATACCAACTTTGAAAAACATAGAAAATTTCACAGACTTTCAAATGACTTGATCTTTAACTTCTAAAAAATATCTAGGCAAGATCTAATTGCATGAAAAATTTCAAGTCAAGAAGATGTCATTTGGTCAGATGTTGCCATAGCTCAAGAATATGACACTTTTGGTTCTAACAAGAGACAAATTTGGTCCAAATGAACCATCCATTGTTCCACACCCATTTGAACAACTTGGAAAGTATAAATATAGCATAAATAAGTCTCTTATAAGGTCTGAACTCTCATGCAACTCAAATTCATCATGTCACTTCTACAAACATACATGCATAAGTGGGCTCCCAAGTGGTCGAAATGTACAATTCTATTTATTTAACTCTATTCTTGATTCATACACTAACTTTACATAGTTTTACACTTGTTCAAAGTTTCATGGCTTAGAAATAACATTTACATATATACTTTGACACTTAGTATCACTAATAATTTATTCAAATTAATAATCTAAGGATATGAGTTATGATCCAACTATATATCAAAGACAATATATTCATAATGAATGCAATGCCTATATCTAAGGTCATAAATGATATACCTCAATAAATATCAAATGCAGTAACATAAGAGGTTCTATAATTTGATACCTTGACCTTGGTATATGAGGAATCCCTTTTTCTCACCTTTGACTTCTCACTATAAAGTTTAGACTTTGCAAGTTTCACTTTGCATACTTGAGAAGTACTCTTTAATGATTCCTTCTTCTTTGGACCAATTTATCCATTATTTTTAAAAGTATTCTGCACAGTTAAAGTACTAGAAGCATATTTTGGTGCCCACTTTATCTTGGGTCCTACAAAGTCAGTCTTTTCTTTTTTATGTGCATAAGTACCTTTAGGTATCCATAAAACTTTAAAACAAGTATGTTGATTTTTCTTTAGAGCACAATTGTATGATATATGTCCATTTCTACAACAATAAAAATATTTCACAAAAGGACTAAAGACTTTTGAAAATAATTTCTTATAAGGTTTAACCTTCTTACAGAAATCAAAACTATTTTTGTCCAAAGCGACTTTCAAATATTCTTTTTCTTGTTTAAGAGTTGCAACTTGTTGTTTTAACAATTCATTTTCTTTCTTTAACTTTTGAAAATCTGAGATATGATAATTTTTAATTTCTTGAAGTAAATCTTTATTTTCTGCCATAACCTTTTCTAATTCATTTTTCATAATATGAAGGCTTTCTTCAAGTTTAGATTTTTCTTTACTAAGTTCCTCATCTTTTGAAAATAATTCTTGAAAATCAATGAAAAGTCCATCAAAAGTTTTTTGTAATTCATCTTTACTATGAGAAGTTTCAAATTTTACCTCATTGTCTTCGGTAGCCATACAACAGAGATACTCCATTTTTGCTTCTTCATCGTCCTTTATATCCTCATTATCTTTCATTTGGGAAAGCTCATGTTGATCATGAATGAGTACATTAATCTTATTTTCCATAGTGTTACTAATTCCTTCATAAATTGCTTCCAACTAATCCTATATTTCTTTAGCTGTTTCACACCTTAAGATCTTGTCAAATTCTTGCATACCAACAGCACAATAAAGAGTATTGATGGCACAATTATTTGCTTGGATGAGCTTTATGTCATCTTCATCCCATTCACTCTGAAGTTTTTTTATTGTTTCTCCCTTATCATTCTTCTTTGTAGGAAACTTTGGACCATCTCTAATAATTTCCCAAACTGGATAATCTGTAGATTGTATGGAGATCTTTATATTTGCCTTCCAATGGGTGTAGTGTTCTCCATTGAAGCAAGGTCTTGTTGTAGAAGAGTCTTCAAGGAAGTAGGATCCTTCTTGTTATTGGTTCATCATTTTCTGAAAAAACAAGGATCTTTTCTCTTGGCTGTAAAGCACAAATCAAGTGAGACCTGCTCTGATACCAATTGAAGAATGCACATAGAGGGGGGTGAATAGGTGCTTTTGTAGAAAATTAGAATTAAAGATAATTAAATCAATTATATATTAATATCAAATGATTTCAATAAAAAAAAACTTGATAAAAAGTACTAGTGCGAAAATCTTGTAGCCAAACTAAGATCTTGTCAACAGGATCTTCTAAAGAATAACTGAGAAGTAAAGATCAAGGAGATAAAATAGGACCTTGTCGACAAGGTTTTAGTATAGAGACTGAAACAGAATAAAAAGCAAAGTAAAGAAAGGAAAACACCTGATATATCCTGGTTCGGTCCTCAAGACCTACGTCCAGTCCCCTTGATACACAACAAGGAATTTTTACTATAAAATCAGAGTATACACTCACAGAACTTAGGTTTCCAAGCTCACCTAAAACTTTTACAACACTTGGGTTTTTCACAAGTTTACCCAAAACTTACTTTCCTCACACTTAGGAAAGATTTATAGAAGAATAATATGAGCATATATCTAAAATCCTTATCAATAAAAGATTACAATAAGCTCACTTTCAAAAGCTCTCACAAGCTAGATTTACCCAGAAACTAAGCTCAAAATATTTAAGATGAAGAGAACAATGAATAATATTACTTAGCTTTTCTTTCTTTGCTTTCCGTTCTCTCAGTTTCTTCAGTTCTTCATTCTATTGTTATATAGTGGCTCCAAATGAAATATATCCGTTGGAATACAGTAGAGCCTGAGTAGCTATGTGGTAGCTGAGCATTTCAGCGGAAGATCAGTGATGCCAGCTCAGAGAATCTTTCACCATTTCTTCTTTTGGTCAGCACGTCCAGGAGAGTGGGTAGATTTAATCAATTAGCTCAAAGTTTCTTTCACCATTTCTCCTTTCGGTCAGCAAGTCAAAGAGAGTGGGTAAATTTTATATTTTTGATGACTGAACAGAAAGGGAGTAGTTGACTTTGGAGCAGAGCAGAGGTATAGTCCCAGAACAGAGACATTTTTCAGCTTTTCGGTGAGTCTATGCGTTCGGCTTCTGTATTGTCTTAAAGATCAGAATATTGAAACAAAACACAGTGACTGTTAAGGCAAAATGTTTTAGCTTCCCTCTTTCCCATTCTCTGTCTTTATCTTTTGCTTTTCCTCCTTAAAGCCTCTAAGAGAAAACTTCTAAACAATCCTCTGTTTTCTTGCTCTTCTTTCTTTCTCCTTTCACCGATTTGCGTCTGCAACTTTCCCTCTTTATCTCTCTTCCCTTTTCTTCTTTCTTCGATGTAGCTTTCTGACTGTATGTGGGATGGATATTTTCTTTCACTTTATGGCACCAGATTTCACTGGTTTGATAAATCAGAATTTGCAAAATAATTTGTGCGGTTTTGGTTTCCCATATCCCTTCATCTCCAACAATGGTCTTTGCTTTTTTATCTCTTTGACTTTTGTTTTCTTGTTCTTCAGTGCTCTTTTCTGATTGGTGTGAGATGGACTTGTCAAAGCTTCTTTTTCTGCTTTTACTTTATAGCTCCAACTTCCTTTATTGTTTCTTAAACTTTTGCTTTTTCATTGCCCAATGCTCTTTCATTACTTTCTGCAAAAGTAAAAAGGTGATCCTCCAATATAATAAATAACACAACTTTTTCAAAACCTTCAATTAGTCAAAATACTTTAATGATATGTAGAAGTATATATATATATATATATATATATATATCATGTGTTGCTACTGCATCTTATTTTTCTTAACAAATGACTATTCTTAACTTTTAATGCTTGTATAAATTTTAACTTAAGAATTTTGTTATCATCAAAATAATTAAATTAAAACCTTGGAGCTAACAGTAAGATCAAGGGCTGAGAATCCTGGAGGCAATGTCATATAAACTTCCTCATGGAGATCACTATGGAGGAATGCATTTGTGAACACCGCATTTTGTCTAGACATTAAAAAAAATAACAGAACAAAAAAAAGATAAAATAATAATAATAATAATAATAATGAAAAGGAAAAAAAACAAAAGGAGCAAAAAGCAAAGAAGGAAAAATCAGAAGAAAAATAAAAAAAAATAAGAAAAAAGGAAGAAAGAAAGAAAAAAAAACAAACTAACAATTAAAAAAGAAGAAAACAAACTAACAAACAAAACAAAATAACAAAATAAAGAGAGAATATAAAATTTTCTTGTAAGAAAAATAAAAATAAAAAAAGAAGAGGAATGAAAAAGAAAACAAAAAAAGAGCCCACTAGTCTAATGTAAAAAAAAAGTGGGCTGAGAAAAAAATAACAAAACAAAAATGTCTGAGTTGAACTCTTGTTAGGCCGGATCAACCAAACTCGGAGCTTATTCAACCCTACCCGCTTCCTTCATTTGCTTTCCTCTTCATCCACATTTGATGAAGGCAGAAAACGACCACTCCACGCAACTTTGGCAGTAAGACACACACACAGGACGCACAGAAACATAAAAAAGGAAAAAGCAGCAGGCAAGCAGGGGGAGACGAGAAAGGCAAAAAGAGATGCATAAGGAGAAGAGGACTGAGATGAGGGAGGCAGCGACGGGGGGCTCGAGGTGTAGGCCTTTGTTCACTTCCTTTCACCATCAGGGGCAGAGAGCTCTAACGCGGAATGGGGGAGAAGGAGAAGAGATCATCAGCGAGAGGCGGAGGGTGCAAAAAGAAAAGGGGAATCAAGAATAAAAGGAGGAAGCGAAGGAGTGCCAGGGGACTTTTGGTTTGGATTTGAGTAGGAGAGGAACAAAGGATTCGAGAAAAAGGGGGCCTTCGGATTTGGGGACTTCTGATCGAGGGGAGTGACAGATTGGGATGAAGGATTTTTGATTGGGAGAAACAGAAAAGAACAAAGGGCGAGAGAGATCAAAGAGTAATAGGGGACCGGAGAATCCATCCTTCTGCCACCATCCCTAGAGGTAAACCACTGGTATTGTTAGCTCTGTTTGTGATCACTAATAATGTAGGATTGAAATAGGATACTAGAACTCAAAATATTGTGTTCTTGGTATATTTGTATGCATGCACATTAGGTGTTCGAGGAAAGGCTTGAAAGACGGCTAGGTATAGTTGTAATATGTGTTGTTACTGAATCTGTTAAACTATACTGTGTTAATCTGGTCGTTATCCTCGATTGTTTTTTCATGATAAGTAGGCGTATGTTTTGGTACTAATGGTGACAATAACGTCTCTGGTTTTTTTAGTTTTTGTTTTAATCTATGTCTTGTAGTGATGAATATCACAAATGTGTTAGTACTTCTGGCAGCTTGGATGGGGATGGTCTGTTATTACCATTACGTAGGTGTTCAATTTTAGCTCGAAATCACTCTCATTTTGTGTTTCTTTTTTGCTCAATGTAGATGCTCTGTATGTGTCGTCGAAAAGGGGTATCTGGGAATTTCCATAATTAAGTCTCGGATTTGTTACTCTATTGTTTGCCTACTGAGGTTTTGATTGGTGCGTGGAGAATTAACTAAAACTACTCGATTCATTTGTTTGTATCTCGTTAGCTCTGTTCTTTACCTACAATGTCTTGCTTGGGTCTTGCTTTTGGCCTATATAATAGTTTTGAAGCATGTACCCAAAAGCTTAAGTTCCACGTGCGCTTTCCTTTATGTTGTCTATGGTGATGAATTCTTACATATTACAGGGAATGGTGGTCGTTGATTTTTTTTAAGCCTCATATTTTAACAGCAATTTCATTGTGAAATTTTCTTGGGTCTGTTTTTTATGGTCCTTAATAAGCCTTCAATTATACTCTTATTATTTTATTATTTTATCGTTATTCCTTGTGGCTCAATTGAGTTCTATCCCTCACTATCTATGTTCCAAAGTCCCATTAAAAGCCAAGATTAATTCGAATGATATCTCTTCTCTAATGCTGGCTTATTTGTTGTGTAACATGCGAAGTAATATATGGAATATGACTGGCTTGGGGAGTCACCCATCAATTCAATCAAGGGAGTGAGGAGATGAAGCCATGCGTGAAGCCTGACTAGAAAGCATAGCGAAGATAATTGGTTTGAGCTTATTTTTTTACACTTAAAATGTAATAAAACATATTATTTGGCTGGTTAGACACAAGCACACACGAAAAGAAAATGTTGCAAGTTTGTAGATGCTTATGTTTCAGTTTTATCTTATTCTTCTCAGAGTCGCCGTGTGAGATTTTTTTTATCTCCTTAGGCACATAGGAATGGATTTAAGAATCATGTAAAGCAATAAGCTTACTTGATATGCATTTGGTATCAAATTTACATTCTGGCACATTTTGTAAAAAAAAATGATGCATAATTTCAAAAAAGGAAGAAAATTTCAAAATTAGGTTTATGATAAAATAAAAAAATAATAAATAAGTAAAATTTTCAAATCCAAAAACTAATTTTGAGAAACTAAGCCTTTATAACTCCTCATTACAAAAGCAAAAAAAAAAATGATGAGCAAAAACTAATTAAATTCTTTTTGTAAATTTTAGAACTTTCCTCCAACCTTCATTCGATAAAATTAGAAATTAATATATGCTTTATGAAAATTAAAAAAAAAAGAGGTGTTTCAAAACTAAGAAAAAATCGGAAAACAAAAATTGAAAACAAAAAAATAATAATAACTATGCAAGGTATTGAAATATATATATATATATATATATATATTATATCAATAAAATAAAAAAGATCGATAATGGCAAATCAATCAAGAATTAAAACCAAGAAAAAATAATAACACAAAAAAAAATCAAAAATCAAGACAAAAGAAATGTTAAACAAATCAAGAACAAAAATCAAACCCAATAGATGAGTTTCATCAAAAAAAAGAAAAAATAGGAAAGATCAACTATGACAAAGTAGAAGTCAAAAAAAAAATTGAAAAAACAAAAAATCAAGAGGGAATCAAATAAAAATAACAATACCTTCCAATGTCATAAAATTTTTTAAAAAAGAAACCAAAAATAATAATAAAAAGAAGTAAAAACAAAAAAAAAACTAGAAAGAAGAAAAAAGAAAAAATAATAATAATGAGAAATAAAAAAAATACAAGAAAGGTAAAGTCAAACTTACCTTTAAACAATGAACACACAAAAAAAAGGGAGAGGAAAATTCAAAAATTCAAAAAGGGTAAAAGAACAAACATTAATCAAGAAACTAAAAGGTAAAAAGAAAATGAATAAGAAATGGATGAATAAGCAGAAAGGAAAAAAAAACAAGAACAAAATTCCAAAAAAAAATAAATAAAAAGAAAACCATAAATTAAGAAAAAAAAAGAGAAAAAGAAAAGACAAGCAAAAAAGAGAGACACAAAAATAATAATAGTAAAAAAGGGAAAAATCGAAAATGTAAGAAAGGTAAGATTAATTTTATTTTTAAGAAATCAAAACACACCTACCAATTTCGAAACTTGTTTTATTTGTTAAAGAAAAATTAATTTTTATTTTCTTAGCCTTTTCATTCAAAAAAATTAAAAAAAATAATAAAAATAATAAAAAAAGAACATAGATAAAAACAAAAATCACAAAACTTAAAAAACAAACAAACTCATTCTCTCTCGAACTACGTGAACTTTAATCCCTTTCAGAGCGTACGTAGGTCCTAAACTTTGATTCTAGTTCAAGTCCGCCCTTATAAATAAAATTTTATTTTCAATTTGCATTTTCTTAATTTCTTTTCTTTTATTTTGATTTTCTAATTTTGTTTCTTTAATTTCTTTCTTCCTTTTATTTTTAATTTTATTTCTTTTATTTCTATTTCATATTTTGCATGTAATTTGTTAAGGAGAATCAAAATAAATTAAAGGCCGTATTGATTTTGCACAATTAACTTAGGGTAACCGTTCTTAGCAACGGGTGTTGTGGGGTACCTAACACCTTCCCCACTCACAACACCTTCCCCACTTATAATCGACTCCCAAACCCATTTTCTGATTCGCAGACCATTTCTGTTTTTTTTATAAAAAAGTTTTTTTCCCAAAATTTTGCCTTTTCAAAAAAAAAAAATTGGTGACGACTCTACTATTTTAATTTTGGTTTCAATTTAGCGTCACGCGGTCGCATTTTCGAGTGTGACAACATTATTCACATCAAGTTGCTTCAGATGCCACTATTTCACTGCAGCCAAGGCAAGGAGTAATCGGACAGTGGTGAGCTTAGCAACTGGAGAGAATGTGTCTAGATAATCAACTCCCTCTGTCTGCGTATACCCTTTAGCCATGAGACGAGCTTTGTAACGCTCAATACTCCCATCAGCCTTATGTTTTACTTTGTATACCCATTTACATCCAATGGGTCGTTTCCCTAGCGGTAAATTGGTTAGCACCCATGTATTATTTTGTTGCAATGCTTGTATTTCGGCATTCATGGCTTGCCTCTAAACCTCATGTTTCACAGCTTGGTTGTAGGATGTAGGTTCAGACACAGTAGAGATTGAAAGACTGAAATGTTTGTGGTTAGAGGATAAACAATTGTATGACAATACAGAAGATAAAGGATGGAAACTACCTGCCTCGATGGAATCTGGTACAGTTGAGGAAGATTGTAAAGAATAATGGTAGTCCTGCAGATAATTTGGTGGTCTTATAAGTCTTGTTGATTTTCGTAAACCAGAAACAGAAGGTGAAGGAGCAGATGTGCTGGTTATAGTATCATTTTTGTTAAGAATGTCAGAAGGGTGTGGCTGAGAGGTAGGTGGATGAGTGTCAAGAAAGTCTAAGGGAGAAAATGCTTGAGGGAAGGACAAAGAACTAGAGAGGTTATCTGTGTGCTACTGGAAAGGAAAAATGGACTCATAAAAATAAGCATCTCGAGAGACAATGATTTCTCTAGATTTTAAATCTAAGAGAAGAAAACCTTTGGTACCAGATTTGAACCCAAGAAAAACACATTTCCTTGCTCTTGGATCAAATTTTGTTCTACACGAACTGGAAGTGGATATGTAGCAAAGACAACCAAAAACTTTCAGATTAGAAATGTTAGGTTTTTGTTGATATAATAGTTCAAAGGGAGAAATATAATTTAGGACAGGAGTGGGCAGAATGTTAATGAGGTATGTAGCATTAGACACTGCATGGGACTAGTAGAGTTTAGAAAGATTAACTTGAAAAAGAAGTGCTCTAGCCACATTTAAGATATGCTGATGTTTATGTTCAACAATGCTATTTTGTTGTGGAGTTTCGGTGCAGGTGGTTTGATGAATGATGCCATTGCTATTGTAAAAGTCAAGAAGGTTAAATTCGAGTCCATTGTCTGTTTTGATGGTTTGTACATAAGTTTGGAATTGAGTTCGTGCGTAATGAACCAAGTTTTGAATATGAACTTTTGCTTCAGATTTTTGTCTCATTAGGTATGTCCATGTGAAACGTGAAAAATCATCAACGATTGTCAGAAAATATTTGTGTCCATGCACTGAAGCTAAGTGAAAGGGACCCCAGATATCTATATGAACCAAGGCAAAAATTTTATTGCTCTTTGAAGTACTAACAAGAAAAGGAATTCTCTTTTGTTTTGCATAGTGGCATACATTGCAAGAAGTAAAAGTAGAATTACAAGTAATTTCAGAGAAATGGTTTTGTAGATTGTGTAAAGAAGAGTTTGAGAGGTGAACCAATCGAAAGTGCCAGAGATCGAAAGGTTTAGAGTTGTCTATTCTGGTATATACGTGATTTATAAGACTTTGCACCGGTTCTACATTCTTACTCATTAGATAGAGTCCTTCCTTGACATCAGCTGAACCAATCATCTTCCATGAGGGTAGGTTGAAAATTAAGCAATGGAACCTCTAAAAAATGAGACAACAATTAAGATGAGATGTTAATTTTGTAACTGAGATGAGGTTAAATTTAATGTCAGGTATGTACAAAACATCACACAAATAAAAGGAGGAAGAGAAATGGATGGTTCCTGCATATTTAGCAATGACTCTGGTCCCATTAGGGAGTTTAACTGAAATTGGGTTTATTTCTTTATAGGAGGAAAACAGAGACAAAAAAAAATAGATGTGGTCAGTGGCTCCACTGTCCACTATCCAGGAATTTATTTCAATCGAAACTGATAAAGACAAATGGGTACCTTGGGTAGAAACATGGTTAATAGAACATGAGGTTTGAGAATTATCATTTGCTTGTATTAATGAAAGAAGCTTATCATATTGGTCAGATGTCAGGTCAATTTTGTGGTCATCCTTTCCCTCAAGATCTTTACTAGTTTCATTAGCAACAAAATTGATTGTACTATGTGAAGGATTCTTAGGTTTAGAACCCGGAGGGAAACCATGCTTCTTGTAGCATGTGTCGATCATGTGGCCTCTCCTCCCGCAGAATGTGCATTGTTTCATACTTCCATTTTGTCTGTTTTGGAATCTTGGAGTAGTCTTGCTCATCAAGGCCATTGAGTCAGTGGCTGAGCTTGGCATTCCTAACTCCCTTTCTTGTTGAAGAACCAGAGAGAAGGCTTTATTCACAAAGGGTAGTGGATCTATCAACATTATTTGGGATTTTACAGTTGAATATCTTTCATTTAATCCTTTCAAGAAACGAATCACGTAGTCTTGATTCATATGGTTCTTGGCCATTTTGGGTTGTAGATATAAGAACGAACAGGTCTGAGGTTTAGCAATTCATCCCACAAGATTTTCAACTTCGTGAAGTAATCACTCACCAAGACATCACCTTGTTTGAGACTGTAAATCTCTTCCTGAAGTTCAGCAATCCTGAAAATATCACTTTGCAAAAAACAATCCCTCAAATCTTCCCAGACGTCGTAGGCTTTGTCTATCCAGAATATGCTTTGGGCGATCTAAAAGGAGAGGGAACGCGTCAGCCAAGACAACACCATTGTGTTGCATCTTTCCCAGGCTGAGTATAGTGGATCATTGGTTTGTGGTGGTAAGATGGATCTGTCGATGAACTTCAACTTATTCTTTGACATAAGTGCCATTCTCATCGCTCGGGCCCAAGAATGGTAATTAGCACCTGAGAGTGCAGGGGAAACTAGGATTAATGAAGGGTTTTCATTGGGATGAAAATAATAGGGACTAGCCATATTCTGAGATGGGTCAACTGACTGAGATGATGGTGACACATCATTGCTATTGATAGCTTCGGCCATGGGAAAAAAAAAACGAATGATCAGAGAGAGCGGGGGAAGCGAGGCTCTAATACCATGTTACGCAATGGTACAGAGGAAGAATTCTGAAGAAGGAAGATAGTACTGGTTGTACTTCATATCTCGGTTAATGAAAAAGCACTTCACTTATATACAAAGTGTTCTAACTATTTTAACTAACAAAAACAAAAAAACTAATGGAAATAGAAACAGAAGGTAGTTTACAACTAATGTTCACAGCTTGCTTGCTAACCATTCTCTTTATACTCTAACATATCAAGAAAGAACAAGCAAAATAGATGGAGAAAATTATTGTAGTTCATGACATTAATGAATGATAAGCTAATATAAGTCTTATATGCATTAGCTGCAATGAAATCTGAAATAGATAGTGAAGAGTCAGATGTCAGTGGTTCCAGTCTGAGAGAAAATAAATTATTTTGCGAGGTTAGTGATGATTACATCCAAGATGACTTGAACATCTGTGGATTAAACAGTTAAGTGCCTTACCATGATTATCTGCTAGATTTAATTTTGGATGTTGAATCCTCCTTCGGTAAGCCTATGCTTGCATTTCTAGACTTCTTGCACAAGACTGTGATACATGTGATGGGAATTTTTGTATTTCTTCATGATACTGCATTGTATTCTGTCTCTATTGCTAAAATTATTTGCCTTTAAGGTTCTAAGATGAATTCAGATTGTAACCTTATATGCCGATAGCTCTTATAACCTCTCTGTTCATGCTATGATTTGGGCAAGATTTAATTGTTGATGTTGAATCCTCCAACGTTAAGCCTTTCCAATCAGTACAATTTAGATTTCTGTTCTATTTGTCTTAGGTCTGTGTTGTCTAGAAATATGCAAACGCCATCACTTTAGTGCTTGATTTCACATTCAGCTTCATATTTTATGAGCTTCAATGGTTTATTTGAAATTCGTTTCTTGCAAGTAGCTACAATTTTTGCTGTTTATGATTGTGTCTGAGATAACTAATCCCCTGATATTTTCATATAAATTTCATCTCCATCGTAGCTACAATTTATGTAGCGTATGAATAGGTAAGTTTGACCCCAATAGATTCGGACACTATCTCTTATTCTATGTCAAAGCTGTCTACCCGAACATTGTTTTATTAAATGACTGTATGGAATATGAATGCATACAGTATGCCTCTCAAGTCTGTTTCTTGGAGTTGGATATATGTGACTCTCTCCCTCCCATAAGCATCTATAATCCCTGCTTTGCCTTTACTTTGTTAGGTTATTTATGTTGTTTTGTTGGAATATTTTAATTAGACCAAAATTATGTTTGAATTAGCGTTATTCAGTTATTAGAGTAATTTATAGTTCATGTTTTAATAATATTAAATAACTATGTAATTAAATTAAAATGAATTGAGTTATTAATTAAATAGTCTATAAAAGTTAAAGTATTCATGAATCCACTAAATTAGGGACCCTAACTTATAATTCATTTTTGAGTTAAATATTTTATTTATATTAGTTAAAAAAAAATTTATTATATACGTATATATTATAATATCTTGACTTATAAAAATAAAATAAAATTTAACTCGTGAAACAAGTAATCTTTAACTTATAAGATATGCAGGTTATTATTATTATTATTATTATTATTATTATTATTATTATCCTTTTTAGTGTGAATTATGGGTTAAATAAGTCGAAGTTCTCTTTCTTTTTTATTTAAACTTTGAGTATTTGATTCAATCAATGAATTAAAGCCAGCTAAAATTTAAAATCCTATCTCATTATCTCTCACATGAATTCCAGCAGTTTCTTCAATAAGCCAACATTGGGTTGAAAGTCAATGATGTAAATGCTACGGCTTATCTTTTATAACACATTTAATTGTAATTATGGATAAGGGTAGTTATTAATATGGATGTACTCTATCATATTGATGTGTCAGGGACATAATTAATTCTCTATATGCTTAAAATTAAGAAGATTATTAAGAGGAGGTTGATGACTTACTTATCTGTAAGGTTTTTGTTTCATTATGCTCATCATATATTATTAAACTTAAAAAATTTGGTTACTTTTCTTTTTATTTTCTGAAATAAATTACGTGTTTGGATGGATTTCTTGATTAAGTAATTTTTTTTAATTGTTGGAATTTTATCAACAAAGCGAGAAAATGGAAATGCAGTTAGAGAAGCAAAGAGTGGGGTAATCAACAACATTTCTTTTGTAGAGAGATTTCGATGATCAGACTAAGAAGTTGAAAATATACTGACCAAGAAGTTCCTTAGATTTCGTCAATGAGAGCTGAGGCTTTCCAAGTATTGAGAAGAAGGCCAGTACAAGTTTTGTATCTATTGATTAATCAGACATGGGCTTTTTTATTTTGATAGTGCCTGGTAATTATTTTCCTGGTAGGTGATGGGAAAATGGAAGGGAAAGGGAAAATTAGAGGAAATGTCTATTTTACTCTTATAATTATTATCTAATTATTATTTAATATTATTTATTAATTATTATTCAATTATTAAAAATAAAAATAAGAGTCTTAAAGTCATTTTTTATTTACAAAATTATTATTATTATTTTTTTTTATACTTAACTTTTTATATACCAAACAAGCAATAGATATGTAATTGATGACAAGTGAATTGGCAGGATAAACATTCACCGCAAGAAAAGAGAATTAGTTAATCTTTGTTGAGGTCGCTACATAGATATTGTAAGTTGTTTATTTGCTATTATTATTATTATTATTATTATTATTATTATTATTATTATTATTATTAACCGAAGAAGAAACTTTATTATAAGGAGAGAAACTTAAAAATATTGGTGCATTTAATATTGAAGATTAATCGAACTGTGAGTGCATTACAAGTCGTTTTCTAAATCATGAACAATTGGGTTAAATTTTTTCCAACAATGTTATGATCCTCACGTAGACTAATTGTAACTTGGTACAAGTTGCAGCAATGCCTATGAACTTTACTCTTTGCATGTTATTAGCAAGTCTTGACATTAACCAATACAACTGGTAGAAGATCAAATTCCTTTGTTATTTCGTAGTTCTAAATAGGCAAGGGTTCGCCAATAAAACCTTCGTAGGTTTAAGGATGGAAAAACCTCCACCATGGCAAAGGTTTATGATGCATTAGGGGAGAATGAGAAATCTGCCATGTCAATTGCTTTTGAGGATCTTTCTCTTCTTATTGAATTACTTTCTACTTTTTGTATTGTGAAAGCTTTACTTGACTGGATTGAAAGTCACCTAAAACTATCTCCAAAATGGCTCTTTATTCAATGGAATTAATGAAATTGGAGGCAAACATTTCCCTGTTTATTTTCCATCGACGGGAAGCCTTTCGGAACCCCAAATGTACTATATGTTGTTTGAAATAGATAAATTAAATATTTTGTAAGATTGTTGAATATAATATAATATATACAACATGATGATTTTTACCTTGAAGTTTTAGTTTTCACCAATTTTTTATGTTTTCTCACGGCATTAGAAAATTTATTTCTCTTGTACAAATAATAACAGGAAATCTAGATGTAACTCTTAATAAGCCATGCATCGCACAAGTGGTATTTCTAGTGAAGAATAAAACTGTGAGTGCTTGGGTGATGATAGAGAAAGATATTATGATAAGTAAAATCCTAATTGATAAAAAGTTATTAAAGTTAAATTACCATGGAGTCACATAAACTTCTTTTGTTAAGTATCTTATCAATGTTAATGAGATGGAAACATTTGAATTATTTTTATAAGTTA
The DNA here is from genome assembly GCA_026724425.1 of Erythrophleum ivorense. Lineage (NCBI taxonomy): Eukaryota > Viridiplantae > Streptophyta > Magnoliopsida > Fabales > Fabaceae > Erythrophleum > Erythrophleum ivorense. The sequence goes on along the minus strand of JAIUCV010000004.1, from coordinate 39,072,427 downwards.
ATAGGCCAGATTAAAAGATAAAAAAATTAAAGAATGAAAATAAATTTTAAAATTAAATTAAATTAATAGAAAAAATAAAAATTGAGACTAAAATAAAATAAAATCTCTAAAAGTGTATTTGTTTCCTTAATTTAAAATTATAAAAAGAAGTATCTTTAATTTTGTGGCATTATCGGAAAATGCTAAGAAGTAGCATTCCTGAAGTGACCAATGGTGCATGGAAGCCAGCTGGAAATATTGGCGCCGTGTTGGCTTTTAAATTTAACGTGCTTCGGCTTCCCAAAAAGAAAAAAACAAAAAACAAAAAACAAGGTGGCGTTTTCTGATAAAAAGTTGGCAGCAACAAATGATATTTTATTCTATGTCCATATGGTTGCAACTGCCTATTTTGTCCATTCCACAGTTTCATACTCCTCCTAAACGAAAACTGCATCATGCATGGCAGATTCCCTGGCCCTTGGAAATTGACAGCTACCTCACGCAACTATATAATTATAAATTTGAAACTATACACAACATATATATATATATATATACACACACACTTTGTTAAAGCAAAATTCCCTCTAGACAATTTAATTTGATATTGCACTCCTTCACATTAGCCGAGTATATGAGTGAATTATTTATTTATTTTTTAACTATTTCAAATATGACCATGAAAATGACTTTAAAATATTTTCACAAAATCACCTGCAGAAATAACTTGGACAAAAACAAGATTATTAGATATAACAAATAGAGAAATTTAAGACTTTAATATCATAATTAGTTGTATCTTATCTCATGTTAGGTAAATTCACCTGAGATACAAATATTATATAAATAATGAGGTATACGAAGAAAAAATTCTGCAATTAAAAAGGTATAGCAATCAGGAGAAAGTTAAATTGCAACTCCTGATATACATCTCTATATTTATAAAGGGAGCAAAATATAAATATTAGATGATGAATAAATACTCTGCTGAGAATCTCTTCTCAGTTTGTCTACAAAACTCACAAGTGCTCACGGAAGTGCTAGATTACTTACGGAAGAGAGTGCTACAACACGAAAAAGGATAAACAAGTTCTCACAGAAATGCCAGAAAGATCCAAATGACTAAAAAACTTCAACGTAATTCCTCAAGTGTTTGATTCAAGGTTCTTCTATAGATTTATAACACATAAAGAAACTTTTTTAATGCAATCATTAATGTGTTGCTCTGTAGGAATAAAAAGTCTACGTGTTATATTTTTATAGAAGAACCTCATAATAAACACTTTTGAGTCGTAGCATAGTCTTGTCTGAACCAAAGAGGATGAAGATACAGACACATCACTAACAGTTATATTTACAACCAAGCTTCATTGATCATCTCCCATCTGCTGATGTGAAAGATTCGGCAAAACCATATGGGCGCGTAGGTATGCTTGTCTGTGTGTTGTCCAAGCTCGGAAGGAGTGAGGAAGAAGAAGACGACCCCATTTGGCCTCCTCCTCTACCTTCATAAGCCTGCCATTTCTTAAGTGCTTGAGGTAAAGACATGTCAAGGTCAATCCCATAGATATCTTCAGAACTCTGATCAGATGGCTTCCAGAGTTCAATGAGAGAGGCAAGAACATTTACAGCATGACCCATGTCTGGCCTCTGATATGGCTCTCTTGCGCAGCAGTGGCCCGCTAGCTCTGCCACCGTGTGAATGCTGGCAAGAGTTTCCTCGTTGCGATCGATTGTGGGATCAATGGCCTTGCTGAATGATTCCTTGTTTATGTACATTCTACGGAACCATGTCACAAGGTGCATGCTGTCCTCAGGTTGGGTTTCATCAAGTGCTTTCCTCCCTGTTATCATTTCCATCAGTATTACCCCGAAACTGTATACATCTACTTTAGTTGTCACACGGCCAGTAACTGCAATCAAATAGCCATAAACATAAGTGTTAGGATAAACATCTAATGAAGATGAACTTATGCTGAAGTTTGATACAAACATTTAAAAAAAAAAAGAACAGATAATCACTTCTGGTCAGTACAAATGGTGAAAAAAATTAGGCGCCGTGTGAAGGACTGGCTCAACCCAAACCACAATTGTTATGTCCACTTGGTAATATAGAAGTTCTAAAACCATGTCAAGTAATGGTTCAACTCAAAATCTTAAACTGTTATGTGAAAGCTCATATATAGTTATATAATAATCTCTAATAATTTCTGTTTACTATCAGGTTTCTATAATAGAATTATGACACATGAAAAAACCTCTTTCAAGGAGTCAGTAATGTAATGTTGAGTACATGTCCACATATTATAATTTTATTGAAGAACTAAATAACAAATACCTAAACAACTTTAAGTCTTATCTTCCATACAAAGGTGAGTTTATCATTTTGAAAGCCTACTCAACTCAACCATGACTGCTTTAAAAGTGAGATTTATACCAGTGAGTCAGTGACCATTTTTATGAATTGAACATATATAAACAAGGGTGTTCTAAGTTGCAATCTTGACTTTCTAGAAATAACATGATTTTGTGATGGAATATTGTAAGAATCTTTTACAGTTTAAAACCATGAATGCAGCATGAAATGACCACACAGAAAATAACTTTTAACTCGACCTCTCTATCAGTTAATTGGCCTAATCTTGACTTGGCACAGATTAGTTACACGAGTTAATATTTATATACAAAAAAGTGTTATCATCTTCCTAAGATGAGATGAATGCTCCGATAGCTTTGAACCATTGTGGATGCAAGCATTACCTAATAGGTTTTATGATATACAGTATTTAAATCTAGAAAGATACCTGCATATTCTGGTGCCAAGTATCCAAATGTTCCTGCAATTCGTGTTTCTATTGAGGCTTTTCCTTCTGGAGCAAGACGCACAAGACCAAAATCTGCAACCTTTGCTCTCATATCATCTCCAAGAAGAATGTTTGAAGGCTTTAAGTCTCTATGTATAAAGCTTTGATGGGCCAAGCCATGAAGGTACTCAACACCCCTAGCCACATCTAAGGCAATGGTCAACCTCCTATTCCACTCCAAGGGTTGTAGTCCTTCTTCAGGCCAGTTAAACAGATGCCTACTTAGTGTACCCTGAGGCATGTACTCATACACCAAAAGCTTTTCATTCCCATCCAAGCAGTAACCGAGAAGTGCAACAAGATGCCGATGACGAACTTTTGTCAAAACAGCAATTTCAGATTTAAATTCTGATGTACCCTTTCCAGTTATTGCCCCAGACTCCATTCTTTTCACTGCAATCTTCGTACCATCATGAAGTTCACCTTTGTAAACTGTTCCGAAACCACCTTGTCCCAATATATTCTTTTTGCTGAAATTGTCAGTCACATTCCTGAGGACTTGTATAGAAATGAACATGTTTCCAGCTTCACCCATTTGGATGTCTCCTCCTGTCTCACTGCTGGATACTGTTTGGGTTTCACTAGCTGTGCCAACACTGACACTTGATCCAGCAACTGTTATTTTCAAACTTTCATTATCTGATCCAGAATGACGAGGGTAAATTACCAGTGCATTTGGACTCTGTACCCTGCTCAACTGCTTTTGCTTCATTCTATACAAGAAGAAAACGATGAAACCAATCAATGAAACCAAAAATACACCCCCAACTACAGCAATTACAATTACTCCAACATGGGAAGATTTTTTGCCCCCATTTGCAGAAGTCCCACCATTTTCTTCCGTTGTACCTGGACCTGTTGGGTTTGGAGATACTGCACCTTGAGGGGATGAGCTGCTTTTATCCTTGCCTATGTCGTTGTTACCATTTGTGTTAATGTTTACATTACTCTTGAAAGTTGGGATTTTTCCAAAAAGCTGATTATTTGCGACATTCAGTTCAGTAAGCATAGGAAGTGAAGTGAGCTCTCCTGGAATCAAACCAGTGAGATTGTTATTAGCAAGCATAATTCTTTGCAGTGATTTGAGTGAAGCGAACTCAGGGGATATAGTACCCGATAGACGCATCTGCTGAAAATTAACAACAGTAATGTTCCCATTACTACAGGTAATCCCGAGCCAATTAGCACATGGATCATTCCCCTTCCAACTCTCAGCAAACCTTCGAGGATATCCCATGAGTTTAACAATGGAAAGCAGAATATTCACCCGAGGATCACAATCCCCAGGACTTGGCAAGCAAAAGTTATTCGAATCTGTACTCATATCCACTCCAACCCCTGGATTGAACACTGGCATAGGCCCTTGAAGCAGGTTATTAGTCAAATTCACAACTTTTAGTGATTTAAGACTCATCAATGACATAGGAACAGGACCAGTAAATGAATTATCCCTCAAACTCAGGGTCTGCAAATCCTTCAAGCTGGAAAAATCTGGTAATGGACTCGAAAACGCATTTGAATGCAACCAAACCTCCTTCAAGGAAATCATATTCTGTATAAAATCTATAGTTCCACTAAGCTTACCTTCACTATTTTGCCCATTAACCCACAAAGTCTCAAGTGGCAACCCAGAAAAGCTCGCGGGCAGCCCACCCTCGAGGTTATTGAAAGACAAATGCAAAAGCGTCAAACCAGGAAACACATTTGCATTAAGAAATTCCGGTATTTTGCCTCTGATATTAGCCGAGTTCGCCGAGAAGTTCTGAAGGGTCGAAGCGTTTTGGAGACTTTGAGGAATCTCCCAATCCTCAAATGGGTTGTTGTCGATCTCCACGGATTGAAGTTGAGACATGCCAGTAAAAATATCCCGAGGAATCGAGCTAAATTGGTTGTTACTAAGCAGAAGCACTTGCAGAGAACCCAACCCATTTAAACTAGGAAGAGGACCCGAAATGTTATTATACTGAAGCTCCAAGCGCTGTAACTCAGTGAGATTTCTAAGACTCGGAGGAAGCGTACCTTGAAGACCTAGACGTCCGATTTGGATCCGGGTGACTCGATTTCCGGAGCAACCAACATGGGTCCAGCTGCACGGGTCCGGATCGGACCATCCGAGAGTCTCGGGGGTGTTGAGGCTCTTCTTGAGAGCTAGCATTACAGGAGCATCTGGGCTTGGGTTTGCTTGAGACTCGACGAAGACGAACACTGAGAATAACCCAGAAAGGAAAATGAGTAAAGGCTCGAACTTTATGTGGGTTTTCTTCCTCATATTCGTACTCCTCTGGTATAGAGAGAGAGAAAGGGAAGGAAATGATAAAAGAAAAGAGAGAAGAAGAAGGGAGGAATATATGGCGATAAAGGGTATAGCTGGAGAACAAAGCAGGAGTGATGAGAAAGGAAGGAGAGGGAACAAAACGCACATGGAGGTGGGGCCCGCATATCCGAAACCTCGGGTTGCCATGACATTGGTGCGACGCTGGACTTTGACTTAGGAGTGGGTGTGATTTTGGTCTGTGCCCACGCGCGTCACGGTCTTTTTTTTTTCTTAAAAATTATATATTTCAAAACTTATATCTCATAAAATTTATAATAAAAAATTTTAAAATTATTTTTAAAAAATTACAAATATTATCAAATTTAAAAAAGTTTATTAATAGATTTAAAAAAAATGATCATTTTTATATTTAATAGTAATTTTTTAAATTTAATAGTAAATCTTATAAAATTTAATAATAATTATGATTTATAAGAATAATTATAATTTTTATAAAATTTGAGTATTTAAATATAATTTCTCTCTTCTTTTGTACTTTTGAATTTGTTACATCTTGTTCTCCATTTTTATGCGGATGGCAATAGGGTGTCGTGGGATGGGTAGTTTATTATCTTTCTTTGTCTCATTTTGTCTTAACCTATTGCATACCTATCTTATAATTTTGTGGAATTTCTTTTTGTCCATTATCCGAATTTAAAGGTATTTTATTGTTTTGCATCCATTTCATCACTAAGATCATGATATTGTATATGTACTTTTAGTAAAATATAATAAATTATTATATATATAGGTATGAAATAAAATAATGTTTTTATGTAATATATTATACTATATTTTTTAAATAAAATATATACATAAATAAATTATAATTTCTTAATTTTTAAATCAATATAAATATTAAAATAACTTACATTATCTTTTTCGTAGATAATATTCTTTTTTTTATTAACACATACTTTTTTTAAAATGACTTATGTTATTGGTTGAGAAATTATTAATTTTTATTTTTATTTATTTTTTAAAAAAATTAATAATAAGTGTTAAGACTATAACTAATTACTAATTAATTATATTTTTTTGTCAAGTAAATTTTTCTTACATTTTTATTAATAATTTTTAATTATATTTTTAGTTTTAAATTATTTTTATTAAAAATATGATTACTTTATTGATAACTTTATTGCTTTACAAATGTACATTTATATTTTAGTCTATAAAACTAGTGGTCAAATAGAATGATAAAGTTAGTAGTTCTTATTTAAGTATATTAGTTATTTCAATACTTTTTAATGACTAGCTATTTAGACAATAATAATATTAATTTCATGAAATATAGAAAGTTGATACTGTATATCTCTATTAAATGATTTTAAAAATTTAGAGATGTTAAAGATAAAATTAAAATGCTTAGAGACTTAAGATGCATACATTTTTTGAACATCGTTTTCCACTTTGTAAGTATGGAGATCTCATAAATGGAGTATCAAGTTTAAGTTTTAAAAATATTTGATTATATAGTTTTTTTTATAATGATCAATTATTATGTTAAATTTAATAATCTTACTAGAATGTAAAATATCAATATATCAATAGCTAGCATAAAGTTATCAATTAAGTACAATTCTATTAAAAATAGTTTAGTGGTTCAAGTTGACTCACAACTACAATAATAAAATTAGAGAAGGCCATGTATTTTTCAACAAAGTTCAATAAAAAATAACTCATAACTTAATAGTATACGTAAAACACATTTTAGAATTTAATTATTATTAAAATGTAATTATGTCATTCCAATAAAGTTAATATAATCTTTCAATATTTTGTAGTTAATTTGTATACATCTATTTATTTAGATTACATGAATTTTTTAATTGATAAGGAAATAAATGAAATGATTATTAATTTTACCATGATTGAATTAAGGTCGATACAATAAAAAATTTATACAAAACATATTTTTTTAAAAATATATTCAATATAATTTTTTAAAAAATAAAGTAATAAATGTTAAGAATTTATTTACAAATGATTAAATTTTGTGTGTGTATTTATATGTTTTTATATATAATATTTTATATTTATATAACAAAAGTGCAATCTTAAAAAGATGGTCAAGAAGGTACATTATGTAATGCCTTTTTTATCTAGCCATTTTTAGTAAATTTTTTGTGTGTGAATAATTTATAATTAATTTAGTCTAATTACCTTCTTTCTTTTTAATTGTTCCTTTACGATAAAATAAAATCCAGTATTTTGTTAATTGAATTTTATAGCGTAGCAAGATACGAAAAAGGACGAAAATAAACTATTGTTACTATATATTATTACATCCGGTCTTGAATATAAGTCACAGTTAACTACTTTACATATATTAAGAAAATATATTAATGATAGTTTAAGTTCTTAAATCTGTCCTTAATAACAATTATTTTTCACATTTGCCCCTAATTAAATGGTTTACCTTCTACAACATAAATTTAATTATCCTTAATTTCTATTATAATTTTTCTCTCATTGGTTTTTGACTCCCAAATTTTAAATTTTGAACTTAGAATTTGCTAATCATAATTTTGATTTTTCACCATATTTTAAGGGAACAAAAGGCGGGTCTAATGGAATATTCTAAATTTTCAAAACATCTATAAAACCCATTACCATCTAACGTCTAGCTTATAACCATTCAAAGAACTCATTTAAAGCTTTCACCATGAACTTCTTCAAATGAAAACCCATTCTGTAAAGGAACTTCTTCGGCCAGCTTTTGTGGCAGTCATAAACAAAGACCCATTCCTAATAGCCATTAATAGGGACCCTGAAGGAAGACCCATTCGTGGCAGACATCAACAAAACGCCTGAGATTCATTTCCATTCCATGTTGTTTCCTTGTAGGTTGTAGCCGAAGACTAAAAATGCCACTTGACATAGACTTGAACATGTCTTTGCTGCATTCGGATACTGATGATGGTGAAGCTCCATTGTGCGACTTCACTTTTAATTGTATGAGAATGCCACACCCCAAATTCAGTTTGACTTAAATCACCCCCATATTATGAAGATGAACAATACGCAGATAAAACTAAACAATGGCATGGGGAGGATAATGATAAGTCTGAAACAGAGGTTGGTTTCAAAGAAACAGAAACTAGCATCAATGTTAATAGTGCTCCACTTCTCCCAACATAAATGACCCCATATGATAGTATACCTATTGAAGTCATGAAGTTTAAATGATAGAGTAATTAAACAAAGCCCAACATTATTTGTTTAAACAAAATTATGCATTTGACTAGTCCGTAAACTCTATTTTCATTTAAAAAGAAAATTATTGAATGTTAAAAAAAGTGCCCTCCTATTTGCATGTTAAGTTATGTATGACTAAACTCAGGTCAAAGTGACCTTCAGTTTGTATTTTTTTCAAGAGATATAAGTGGAGGTCAAATGGATCCAACTTGCAAGTAACATGTGTTTTGAACTAATGAACAGCAAAGGGCCATATCTCATTTGTTGTTGCATTCAAGTTGTGATGAAAAACTAAAACCTAGGACCTCAAGAAGGGTTGCTTCCTTATATTCTATTTCCACAAGAGTCTTTTAATGCATTTGGCAGCAAACAAAGGAAATTGGTGACGAGTGTCATTGAAAAACAAAAAATTATGGACAGAAGAAAGTTTAGTTGGACCTAGAGCGAGTCCATGAAGTCCTTTTATCAAAGCGGACAACTCTTCAATCACTAGCTTGTGCATTGAATATTAGCAAGACAACACTAATCAGACTTCAAAAAGAGGGAGCTATAAGACACTATTCAAATTCAACTAAGCCACATTTGAAAGATGAGAACATGATAGCTCGTCTAAAGTTTTGCTCATCCATGCTTAAAGATGGTAACATTCCTCATGATCCAACATTCAAATCTATGCATAACATTGTCCACATTGATGAAAAATGGTTTTACATGACAAAGAAATATATGAACTATTACTTGCTAGCAGACAAAGAGGAGTCACACTGCACATGCAAAAGCAAAAATTTTATCGAGAAGGTTATGTTCTTAGTTGCTGTGGCTCGACCTAGATTTGACAATCAAGGGAATGAGACTTTCTTTGGGAAGATTAGGGTGTTTCCTTTTGTCACTAAAGAGCCAGCAAGAAGGAGAAGTGTAAACAAACCTACAGGGATGTTCAAAACAAAACTAATTACTTTAATCACCAAAGAGGTGAGTAAAATGTTTCTAATTCATAAAATTTTACTAGCTATTAAAGATAAATGGCCAAGAGAAGAAGTAAGGGAGACTATTTTCATATAACAAGATAATGCAAGATGTCACATTGATCAAGATGATGAAGAATTTTGTTGAATGGCTTGTGAAGGTGGGTTTGACATTCACTTGAAATGTCAACCTCCAAATTCTCCAGATTTAAATGTGTTAGACCTAGGTTTTTTCAATGCCATTCGTTCATTACAACATAAAGAAACACCTAAGACAATTGATGAGCTTATTGAGGCTGTGATTTTGAAGCTTTTTCCTCTACAGAATTAAACAAAATTTTCCTTGGGCTATAGACATGCATGGTTGAAATCATAAGGGCCAAAGGATCAAACAAGTACAAAATTCCTCATAGCAAGAAAGATGTGATGCATAAGGAAGGTAGACTCCTAACTCAAGTTAAATATGATCCCCCACTAGTGCAGGAAGTTTTAGACTACTTAAGAAGTGTTGTTGCTTGATAAGCATGACAAGGTTTTCATGTTTTTTGACAAGGATCAGAATGGGTTCATTCCATAACTGAACAAATTCCTCTTATATTTCTTTCTTTGTTTAGTCATATGTAGCTTCCTAAAAAATACAATAAAATAGCATAATTTTTTATATGTAGATTTAATTATCTTTTCATTTCATTACAAGTTGAGCATATACGAGTTTTAAATAGACATTATGTTATGAATTCAATGAAGTTTAGATAGCCTTTACATTCCCATACCAAAATATACAAGTAGGGGATACTAACATCAACCTCATAAATCATCTAGTTAACTTTTTCATCTATTAGCTTCTCAATAAGGCATAGAACAAATAACAAGGGTCTGCATCATTATTGTTTAGCATGTTAACATTTCACTAAAATCACAAACATCGAATGCTTTAAAAATTTTATCAAGGAAAATCTTCAACATATTCAAAACAACTTTTTTTAACTCCTCCTTTTCATAACCAAAATCATCATCGTCCTTAAGGTACTTGTTCAGGTCAAACAATTGCTTGCCATTGCTACAAGATGATGTCATAGGAGCACTTTGAATTGATTCTTCGATTTTCATTCGTGCTAACTTGTCCTCCTCTTGCAATTTGCTTAACTCCACACCGTATGAGGTTGCTACTTCACCATTGTCAGATTGTTTTTCATTCTCCAATGAATCCTTAACGATCTCTATTGAATCATTAACAACTTGCTCTGAATCTTCATGCACGTCCATCAAAAGTCTACTTTCGTTGTAAGCAAATGAATGTCCACTTAGTTTGTTTGATATTCTGCAGCAAATATCAATATAAGTGGTTTTTGCAAAGGGGCATGTATGGAAGGTGAAGTGGTACATTGTTTTTGCCAGGAAAAGTCAATGCATATCATTCCAATACATAACTTCAGGCTTTCTACGTGGTCACTGCAACTCTCTCACTCCTCCTCCATCAGGATACCAAAACGCTACATCATTTTTGTTCAACATGGTTAATTATAGGTATTTTTTGAAAAAAAAAATCATTTAATAATCCAAACATTTTACAATATGACTTATATTTTAGACCATGGGAACTCTCTCCTAAATGACTTATATTGGAGATCGGAGGGAGTATTAATAAAAGTTCAGACATAAGGGAGTGGGATCAGTATAAGTACAAACCAGAGTATATCATTGGGGATTTAGTCTAAACTAAAAAAAAAAATCCCCAAATACCAAAAAGAACTACTCAAGTCAGTCCTCTATTTATACCAAAAAAATATCAGTTGTTAATAATAACATATCTTTATAGGGATGGGGGAGAGGATCCACTCAAGGGAAATGAGTGAATCTCCAACTCTCCTGGTGTTACAAAAATCATTGGAATAACTGGTATGACATTATCACAGGATATGATACGTATATTATGGATCACATAAACCTAACCCCACAGAGGGAATTGTATCTATTTCGCCTGCATCTCTAACGTCACTCTATAGATTGACATCTAAAAATATAAATCACAATAGAGTGAGAAATAACTTTCTCAGTAACATAGATATAATTAATACAACATAATACTCATAAAGAAGCATCAAATATGAATTTAACAAACAATGGATAATATAAACAGAAGACTCTATGGAGAATAATTAATTTATAGAATAACATAAATAGAAAAAATATACTATTTTTGTAATATTTAACACAAATACAAAATAACAAAAATGAAGAGTAATAAAGAGTTTTATACAAACATATAACAAAGAATATCATATAAACTTCAAGGTTTTGCACATGTAAATGGAACATGATTTAAATACAATTAACAAGATATTAATAGAATCAGAGTTCATCAATCACAAGATATCAATATATATATAAGACAGAAAATACAACCAACAAAAATTATTTAGCTTGACCATTAGGCCTTTGACACTGCTAAGCTTAATACTTAGATCATGTTGCACTAGCATTAGCAGGGTCAATACCTAGATCACATTGCATTACCATGACTTAGCAGGCTCAACTTTACTTCCTTTATTGAAACATTCCCCAATAGGTACCCAAGGAAAGTCATATAAAAATATCATAATAATATGTCATCAAAGCCATCATCTGATCAAGACATAATGAGTATATTTGGAAAAGAATTGTTTTACATAATTTTGTGCATAATCAAATAATCTCGATAGCATAACAACATATTGGAGTCTGAAAAAATTATATTTAAATACTTAAAATTATCTTTTCATTTTTCTAAGTCTAGATTTGTCTTGGGGCCCATCTAGTGTTTAAAATAGTTCATAAATCAAGATCCAACGTCAAGGTATAGAGTAAAGTTTAGTATAGCCATACAAGAATTGTTTAGGTATATGAGAGGGTCGATAAAGTCCAATAAGTCTAAATAGGTCCAAAATATTTGAATGGCCCTCGTTGGTCTTAATTAGTATTTTAGGTATTTTTAAGTATTTTTCTTAATTAAAATGGGACATCCAATAAAATAACAACTATCTAGTAGCCAAGTCTAGCACACACACAGAGCTCATCCCCTGAACAAGGTAACTCTACTATAATATATGTATATATATATATATATATATATATGTCAATCCTTTACCAAACAAATATTTATGAAATCAAACAATAAGCAACATATTATCCATATTATTAGGAAATTAGACATCAAGCAATACAGTGCAAAATATATATTTACAGTATATTCCATTATCGAAATAATGCTTCATAAATTTCTAAATATCATAAATAGGCTCTAAAAATTACAAAATAAATATCTATATAATCAGACAACATATAAAATATATTAGACTACATAAATCATCCAAAACACATTAAATAACATAAGCAAAAATTCAATAAGCTCTTCGTCAACACTTTTTTTCAAAAAGTTAACATTTTATATAATGATCCATAATTCACCAAAATTTCACCATAGGCTTTATTTTTAGTATAAATTAACCTAATTTAGTTGGTTCTTGAAAAACTCCATCATATGTATATAATGTGTGTGAGGTTGAGCCTAGGTGTGCATGTGGGAGTGTGTTTTCTTCATTTTTCTCCTACCAAATAGCCAATAATACATAATTCAAGGAGGTGAACAAAAGCCCTAAAATAATTTTTAGAAATTCCATGTATATTCTAGACTTTTATCAAAATGAAATTTCAAGGATTTCTTGCCATAATCTTTATGAAAATTAAGATTATATTAATATATCTATTTTTTAAGCTTTCTCCCATTATTCTCCTATTTATTTTCTCTTTAATTTCTTCCATGGCTTCTTGAAATTCAGAGTTCCATAATTTCTAGGAAAGTTTCTAGGAATAGCAATTATCTTGAATCACATGAATCCATATATATATATATATATATATATATATGAATTCTCCATCTTTTCTGATTTATGAAAACAACTAAATTCCCAATTCCTTCTTGCCATGGCCAAAATTTAAAGAGAAAAAAAGAGAAAATTTCTTGAAGGAAAATAGAAGAAAAACAAGAAGAAGAGGGTTTATCTATGTTACCTTAAATTTTCGGTGTTGTTTCTTTCCTGGTAGCTATTCCTTTCTTGTTTCTCCTTCTTCCTTCTTCTCCTTTGGCCGTGGCTTTCCTCCCTCCTTTCTCTCTTAGTTTGGCCAAATGGTGAGTGTGTGTTTTATGTGTGTGTGTGTGTGTGTGTGTGTGTGTGTGTGTGTGTGTTTCATGTAAATTTTATTTCTAAATGGATGGTTACAATTGAATGAATTTTAAGATAGAAGATTTTGGCCTTTAGATTAAATGGATGGTTAAGATTAAGTCTTAAAATAAGAAATTAGATGTGAGTCTTTGGATTAGATGAATGGTTGTGATTTGATCTTAAAAAGTAAAAAAATCTAAGCTATAGGATTACATCAACAGTTGAAATCACATCTCGTTTTACAGATAAATATTAACCGTTGGATTTAACCACAATTAAATTTTAACCATAGTTACTTTCCTCATAATTTGTGAAGATAACTTTGCATTTATTATTGCGTAAGTCAGCAGTTGTGTCATCTAGTGTCAACAATAACATAAGCGATGATTTTTTCATAAAACATGAGATTTACTAAGATTTGTTGACAAGCCGGTGTCATCTCTCTATAGCTTGTGTAGTCTCTAAAAATTTCCTACACATAGTACCACATCACCATTTTTCCCTGCTCATAGCACCATATCAGTACTTTCCCTACTAATGGTACCATATGAGCACTTTTCCGGTCAAAATTTACAAAAATGACACCATTTTGTCAATGTATCCTTTCATAGTTTTCCATAATATTTTATTTGACCAGCATTTTTTAGGCTCTTTGTTATATTTTAATATTATTTGGGTTTATGTGGATTCTACTTAAATTCTTTAGTAATATATTATTATTATTATTATTATTATTATTATTTATTTTTATAATATTTTATTATTTTAGAGTCAAAGTGACCTTTTTTTGTCCCTAGTGAAAATGTAATAGACAAGCACACCTATTCGTTTTCGCTTAAGTCTTTGTTTTAACCTTTTATCTATGGATTCCATGATTACCATATAATAGATCTTTCTGTATAGAACTTCTTGAGATAGTTAACTCAAACTTCAAGATTTAGTTGGTCTCTATATAAGTTCTTAATCATCGAGAGCCATTTTTTGATTCTAACAATTTCAAAATTCTACGAAAATTTTATTTTATTTTTGTACATTATTTCCTAATTATTGATATATATATATATATATATATATATTATATCGGCCAATTCTTGACTCCCAAACCTTTTAAAGAAATTATCAAAATTTGTCCAAATGACAAATGATGATTTTTCCTTTAGCCCCTTTGAACCCTTTAAAACTTCAAAAATTTCTATGGATCCTATTTATCTTATACTTTTTCATATATAAAGTTATTCTATTTAAATTTATCTTATTAAAGCTTAATAAATTTATTTTATAAAATACTAAATAATTAAAAATTCCTATTTTTTTAGGGATATTACACATTAACTTGATTTTGACATAAAATATATGAAAATGCCTTTAGTGATCACTTTACTAACTCCTACTCCTAACTTTTCTAAAACTTGATAATAATTTGTAATTCCCTAAAACTTGATATTAATTTTTTTAAAATCCTTTATAACTTTAGGAAACCTTGGTTGTAACTCTTAAATATTGTGATTTAGTATTGATGTGAATTAAAATTGGCGAGTGATGTTGTAGATTTCTTAAAACCTAGTAGTAAATTTCTTAAAAGTTTTTTGTAATTTTAGAAAACCTAGATTATAACTCTTGAAGGTTGTAAGTCTTTTAAGAGTTAGTTGTAACTTTCCTAAAACTTGATAATAACTTGTAATTCCTTAAAATCTTATTGTAACTTTCTTAAAAGTCTATTGTAACTTTTAAATGTAGGCATTTTTGTCCAATCTAAGTTAGGTCCTTTAGTTCTTGGAAATAATTTTAGTTTTTAATATTCTTTATTGTAAATTTTGAAAAATTTAGGTCCTTATATCTAATTTTTCCATCTTTCTTGGTATAGGAAAGGCATATTTCAAAATGAAAGAAGGAGTAGGAGTTATGTTTAGTATGATGGTGTCTTCTTACTCATGGGCGAAGGGTCTCCTAAAAATGGAGAGCCAAATATTCCATTGTAACAATGGGAACAAGCTAGCTACTTAGGAAAGCCTAATATTTTTTATTTTCCATTTTACCCATACCCTGTATTAGAATGTTAGGTAGCTCGAGACCTATGCTACTTGATGGAGAAGCATTGTCCATCATGTGTAGAGGTTGGTTCACTAGTGTCTCCCATCACTTCTTCCTCCTTCAACCATCATCCACCTGATCCAACAAGATTTCGACAAAGAATGATGTGAGACCTATTAGACGACCTGCTTTAAGGACTTCAACCAGCATAGGTCACGTCCAAGGATCGACTAGAAAATAAAAAGATAATCAAGGTGGAACTTTAAGGGAACTTGTCCCTTAAAACTCTAGCTATAAAACGCTATAAAGGTTAATCACTCCTTTGATAAGTTTAGTTTGTATTCTCTCAAGAGCATAGGGATAGTAAGCACACTAGCTCTCCAAAAGAAAACTTTCATTCATCTTTTTTTTTCAAATGCATTATAATAGAAGCCTATTTATAAGCAAATAAAACTTAGAATCCAAGGATCCCTCTTACAATCAAGATGTAATTAACTAACTAAAAAAAAACTTTGGCCCAAGGCTTTATTAATCAAACATAACACTAAACAAACACTAATTGGGCTCTTATTTAAGTTGGACATAATTCTGGCCTAAACAAAATAAAACATATTGATCTAAATATTTAAGTCTTAATGCCACTTGCATTGAAGATCAATCTGGACACCATACTCATGCCTAAGTCACTATCCACATATACACATAGATAGTTCACAAGCTAAGGTATCTTTGAGGATGGTGTCATGTCATCTTCCATGTAAGTAGTCTTTTTAGCTTGCAAATCTATGATTAGGCCTTAAAGTACCTCTTTCATTCATTTAACTCTTACTCTTATTGTTAGGCCTCCAATTCCTTGCAATGGATATTGAACTTTGAACTTAGGCCTTTAAACTCCATCTTGAACATCCTTGGTTGCTTGATCATGTGCAACAACTTAATCACTATGTCAAGATCCTTGATCTCTAGTATTCCCTCCTTCTTCGAAAGGATTTGCCCTCGAATCTTCACCTGCATCATAAAGAGACAAATCAACAACATTGAAGGTAGCACTAACATTATACTCACTAGGCAAGTCAATCTTGTAAGTGTTGTCATTAATCTTTCAAGAACTTGGAAAGGTCCATCTCTTCTTGGAGCCAATTTGGACTTCCTTTGAGTTATAAATCTTTCTTTTCTCATGTGCACCCAAGGCCAATTTTCAGGCTTAAACACAACTTTTCTATAGCCTTTATTTGCATCTTTAGCATATTGTTCATTCTTCCTCTCAATGTCGGTTCTCACTTTAACATGCAACTCCTTTACAAAATCAACCTTTTTCTTTCCATCAAGGTTAGTATATTCATTACAAGGTAAATGCAAAATATCCAAAGGAGTCAAAGGATTGAAACCATAAATAATCTTAAAAGGAAAGTAAGAAGTAATAGAATGCATAGCCCTATCATAAGTAAACTCAATATGTGATAAATACTTTTTTTAATTTTTCAAGTTCTTTTGAATGATTACATGCAACAAAGTAATAAGTGTTCTATTAACTACCTCAGTTTGACCATTCATTTGATGATGTGCAACAATCAAGAACAACAATTTAGTTCTTAGTTTACTCGATAACGTTCTCTAAAAATAATAAGGAACTTCACATATCTATCACTAACAATTGTTTTAGGCAAACCATGCAAATGCACGATCTTTTTAAAGAACAAATCTGCAATATGTGTTGCATTATTGGACTAAGCACATGCAATAAAATGTGTCATTTTACTAAACCGATCAACAACAACAAATATGTTATCTTTGACACAAGGAGATATAGGCAATCCTATTACAAAATCCATAGAAATATCAATCTAAGGATGAGTAGGAATAGGCAAAGGAGAATATAAACTATGTAATTTCACCTTAGATTTAGTTTGCCTACATGCAATGCACTTAGCACATATATCCTGAACATCTTTTCGCATACAAGGCCAATAAATATACTCATGCAACATATTCAAAGTCTTTTTAACACCAAAATGACCCATTAAACCATTACCATAAATTTCTTTCACAAGTAATTTCCTAATAGAATAGTTAGAAATACACAATTTATCCCTTTTGAAAAGAAGTCCATCAAACCTATAAAAGTCATTATAACCATGCGTTTCACAAGATTTCCAGATTTCACTAAAGTCAACACCATTCTTATACAATGTTTTCAACATCTCAAATCCAATCAATCTAGTGTGCAAAGAGGTAAGAAAAGTATATCTTCTTGACAACGCATCAACCATAATATTTTTCTTGCCTTGTTAGTGCTTGATCACCTATGGGAAGGTTTCAATGAACTCTAACGAGCATGCCTCTTATTAAGCTTTCTTTGGGACTTTAAAAACTTTAAACTCTCATAGTCAAAATGAGTAATGAACTCTTTAGGCCACAAATAACATTGCCATATTTCTAATATTCTTTTCAAAGCGTAAAGTTCTTTATCATAAGTAGAGCAATTTAAAGTTGCCACACTCAATTTTTCACTAAAGTAAACTATGTGTTTATTTTCTTGCATCAAAAGAGTCCCAATACCCAAACCAGAAGGATCACATTCAATTTCAAAAACTTTAATGAAATCAGGTAAGCTTAATATAAATGCATTTGTAAGCTTATCTTTCAAAGTATTGAATGCCTTCTCTTGTGCATCACCCTACTTGAAGGTCATATGCTTCTTCACCAATTTGTTTAGTGGTGCTACAATTAAGGAAAAGTCTTTCATGAATCTCTTATAAAAGCTTACTAAGCCATAGAAGCTCCTCACATCATTTGTATTCTTTGGGGTTGGCCACCCACAAATAGCTTTTACTTTTTCTTCATCAACTTGAATTCCTTGAACACCTACAACAAAACTAAAAAAAATAGTAATATCTATGTAAAAGGATCACTTTTGAAAATTAACATAAAATCTATTATCCCTTAAAGAGCTAAAAACCTCATGCAAGTGCCTGACATATTCACCTAAACTCTTGCTATAAACCAAAATGTCATTAAAATATTCAACTATAAATTTACCAATGAATGAAGAAAAAAATAGTTCTTAAGCTCATGAAAGTACTAGGTGTATTAGTTAATTCAAATGGCATAACTAACCACTCAGACAATCCAAATTCAATTTTAAAAGCTGTTTTCCATTCATCTTCCTCTTTCGTGTGAATCTAATGGTAACCACTCCTAAGATCAATTTTAGAAAACAATGAGGCACCATATAATTCATCTAACTCATCATCTAAACAAAGGATAGGTGTAACACCATAATTCTAGCTCATCTCATGCCTTTGAATAGCATAATTATCATGAAACATACACATATTTCTCATAAAGGAGGCATGAAGATTTAAACTTTTATTTGCAAGTCATCATATCCAAAAATCCATTCGGTGTCACGTGGACTGTGTGAGCTCATTCTATGCATCCTCATATTTATTTTCATGATTAGAACTCATTTCAATCACAAAAACTAGCTTTAAACCCATGGAAACCAAAAAAGGATATGAGACATGTAGATTCATTTTCGGCAGACTTGGCCTCATTTCTGGGCAAAGTTTGGAAATTCACAACTAAATCTAGAAAAATTGAAAACATGTAATCTTAGTCATTCTGGAAAGCTTAAGACGTCTACTTCATGCTAAAAATATTTAGAAGTCTTAACATCTCACATATAATGTGTTTGACATGCGAAATCATCTACTGATCGGAGGGGTTCCTGATACTGTCATAGTTTACTGATATGGATTTCAAAAATGTCTAACTAATTCCACAAAAATCCAATACTTGCAAATGATATCACTATGAAATATGTGGATGTTAACTAGAGAGAAAAATATCTCCAGATCAATTCATCAAGCCAAACTCCCAGAAATCGATGGAACAGTACCTTGGGTCTGGCAAGATGTCTGATACTGGGCAGAACCTTCGAAAATGCATATCTTCCTCTCTAGACCTCCAAATGGGGTGATCTTAGTGGCCACAGAAAGCTTATGACCTCTAGTTTATGCATATAAAATTTCATAAGCATTGGACACCATTTGGCTATCGGGTGACACAGAATTCAAAACTGCCAGTATGAACAGTACCCATACCAGAATCCATGAAAAATCCCAACTTTGAAAATTCATCAAATATTCTCTAGGTCTCCGAAAATTATGATCTTTAGCTTCCCAAAAATATCTTAATGAGACCTAATTGCATGCCAAGTTTCAGGGCAAGACTAACTCATTTGGCCAAAAAATAGCATAGGGTTCCATTATGGTTAATTTTGGCTCCATATTGGGTACCCAAATTGCCAAATGGATTTCCCTTGGCCTTGACACCTTTTGGGCAAGTTTAAAAGCATATTTAAGACTTGTGTGAGCTACCCAAATGGTCCCAAACCTCATGCATCTCATTTTGGCCTTTTCATCCACACTTATACACATTTGCATCAAACTTCCAATTTGCATAACTTGGCATTACATACCCAAATTCATTTCTAAAGTTCATACATCATATCCATACATGTATACATCACATAATATCATATTTATATGTGTCTCAAGGGTCATGTGCCATTTACAATAATCATATACATCATTGGACTAACATTATGGTTCCAAAATAGCTAAAATAATACATAGGCTTGTCAATCCTTGCTCTTCATGGTTGTTGGCTCCCTTCACCATAAGTACTTGGTCCACCTAGCATGTTAGGTCATTGGAGAGGAGGGGATGAGATTCAAAGAATCTCAATAGCTCACACACCCATTTACATCACATTCAAGGCATACATATACTAAATGCATAACCGTACAAGCATAAAGTGTGCAATAAATTTCATTCCATGCCACATTCACATGTCAAGATTACTTTCATGCTCTACAGACTTTTGGTTTAGCCTCACCCCATTTCTAGGACTTTTGGATTTGCCTCACTTTTGGTCTAGGGACTTTTGACTTTGCCTCACCCATTCAAGGGACTTTTGGCCTTGTCTCACCCATACCATGAGACTTTTGGCATCTCCTTACCTTCATCAAGGGGCTTTTGGCATCACCTCACCCTTATGGGCTCTTTCCACAACCATAGTCATTCAAGACAACACATTGGTACCAATGCACAATAAGGATCAAGTGGCATATTATCAAGCATCAAGAATGCATGCAAGCACACTAAGATATACATATGCACACAAGAATGCAAAGAGAATGAGGTTGAGAGCTACCTTGCACAATTTCACACATTTTTTCTTTAGCTTTCAAGCCTCCTCTTTCGGCCACACACCCACAAATTGGTGGAGATGGTTTCTCTTGGCCTATATACAAATTATGGGAGCCAATTAGGTTCATGAAACACATTCTAAGGCTACATAACTTGATGAACCACTAGATTACTCTATATACTTCATTATGATCCATAATTACACTTAATGAAGCAACACCCCTCAAACGATTTCTAGGCCTTATTCTTTCTTATCAAATATGATTCTTGACCCCTTTTAATCCTCTTGGAGTCATCACATCATTGAGACAAAAGGCCTAGCACCATGTTGCTTCTTTAGGTCATATTATGGAACCTAGGGCACTAAGGCACTAAATCACTTTCTTTGAGTTCTAAATTTTTTTTAAGGCCTCTACTCATCTTCACTCATCACATATGACTCAAGAATAGCCTTAGAAAAATTTAAAACTCTCCTTAGCTATAGGAACTTGCCTAGGCCGAGACTATGGGGGGAAGAAGAGTTCATGGCCTTCTTGATTTTTCCTTGATGGGAGACACACTTGGGAGACTTCCTAGAGGTCTTAGGAGCTCAATCAAATACTCACACATGCAAGGAAACTCATATATCAAATCAGTTTTTGCAAAGTGTTCAAGAGCTCTACACTTTTTCTACTTAGAGTTTATTAATTTTTCTTACAATTTCTTTGCTTTCTTGGATGGGAGGTGCATGTGGGAGGATCTCTAGGGGTCTTAGGAGCATGTTTAAACATTCAATTAAGTCTAAGAACATTCATATCAAATCAGATTTGTAAGGAAGCATTTGGATCCCTAATGGTTCTATCTTGTCTCTTAATGCTCCTTTCTTGATTCTATTGGTTCCTTCTTAATCCTTGCCATCTAAAACCTCTAATCCTTCCATAAATTGGGCAGAAAATAGCCCCTAAAAATTGGGCTCATGATGCCCAAATTCGTGCAAGAAAAATGGGGAGGGAGAAACTACCAAAGAATGAAAGTTTTACCTTATTTTCTTGCTTCTTTTGGCTTGTTCTTCCACTTAGTTGGCTTACTCCCTCAATTTTCGAAATTTCCCTCTATGTTCTGCCCCAAAAACAGCACTAAACTCCCCATTAAAATCATAGAAAGAAAGCTTGAGAGGAGAGGAGCAAGGTTCAAGAAGGAAGGATATGAAATTTCTTAAAGTTTCTTACCTTTTTCTTGAATCTCTTCCTCCAAAATCCTCCTCCTCTTGTGCGCCTAAGAAGCTGGAGTTTTCCTCTGAAATTGGGCAGAAGCAAGTCGGTCTTAGAGAGGAGAGAAAGAACGTGGATAAGAAGGAGCTAAAAGGCACTTTATGCAACTTTTTACTTTGGCATTTTAGTCCCTTTTCTTGGCTTTTTTATGTTAGACTCATATCAACTCCTTTTTGAAATCTGTATTTTCCATCATATTCCTTAGGCTCTTAATCATAAGAATTGCCTTTGGAATCACTCAAAAAGGATCTAAAACCATTCCGAACCATTCGGTCAAAGTTTTGGTCAACTTTTGCCGAAATCGCTCACCGGAGGGGTTTCAACTGTTTTAGGGATTCCCATGATTTTCAGGGCCTCTGAGAACCCCAGAAAGCTCAAATTTTTCATTTAAAAAGCCCTCCTATGAGATTTCAAAACTTTCCAAAAATTATAAAAATGCCCCTACTTTCTTCGGCAAATTTTCTGAGCTCTTCTGGCTCTAGTTTCTAGGCATCTCAAATCTCAAATCCTCATTTTCTAATATTTAAAATTTTATCATAATTTTAGTTGGCCCCAATTCCTTCTATTTCAAAGACTTCCTTTTATATTTGGCCCATTTATTATGTTTACGGAGAAACTGAACATTGCATTTCTCACGTTTACGGAGGGACTGGATGTTACAATAGGGTAACAATACTTAATTGTTATCTTGTTAATAGCTCTATAATCTACACATATGCGCTATGATCTATCTTTCTTTGGAACCAAAATGACCAATACAAAACATGGACTTAAGCTTTCTCTCACATATCCCTTTCTAACAAGCTCATCTACTTGTCTTAGAATTTTTGTTGTCTCCTCCAGATTAGCTCTATATGCTGGTCCATTTAGAAAGGATGCACCAAGAATGAAATAAATGTAGTGTTTTATGCCTCTTAATGATAGCAATCCATTAGGTATCTCATATGGAAACAAATCATCAAACTCTTACAACAAAGAGACAACACTAAAAGACAAAGAGGGGTCAAGACTATTAGCAGAAAGATAAACATCCTTGTACATAAGTACAAAGACTTCTTGTCTTGCCAACAAAACTCTCTTGACTTCATTTTTCCTAATAAATAAGCTCACCATTTTTTCTTATCTCTTTCATAACTCTCTTTCACGTCTAGG
Source organism: Erythrophleum ivorense (assembly GCA_026724425.1). NCBI lineage: Eukaryota > Viridiplantae > Streptophyta > Magnoliopsida > Fabales > Fabaceae > Erythrophleum > Erythrophleum ivorense. Next base: position 39,049,253 of record JAIUCV010000004.1, on the reverse strand, counting down.
CCTTGTTTGTCTCTTATATCATTTTCTCATCTTGTTCTTTCTTTTTATACTCTCTCTTAATCCTCACTTGGTCTTCATAAGCTTGAATTAGCCTAAAAAGTGTCAATATATCAATTCTTCTATTGAATATAAAAGAATAATAGTTTTTGTAACTATCATGCTTATCCTTTCTATCAAATTGCCATGGATGGCCTAACAAACATAACTAGCATACATAGGTGTAACATCACATACGACTTCATCATGGTACTTACCAATAGAAAAAGAGACCAAAACTTGCTTAGTGACCCTACCTTCACCACTATCATTCAATCATTGCAACTTATATGGTCGAGGATGCTTCAAGATAGGCAGATTCAATTTATCAACAATTAAGGTACTAGCTACATTGGTACAACTACCACCATCAATGATTATGCTACATACCTTATCTTTGATGAAGCATCTAGTGTGAAAAATGTACTCATGTTACTTTTCTTCATGATCTTTTTTAGGTTGAATGTTGAGAGCTCTTCTTGCCACCAATGCATCACCATGGACGGGTTCACCAAGTTCCACAGCAAAATAGTCTTCTAACGATGGCATATCATCACCATCACTCGAGGTCACACTTTCTGCATCTCCACTGTCCAGTACAACCATTGTTCGTTTATTTAGACATTAAGGTGGAATATGCCCAAGCTCTTAACACTTGTAACACTTAATGTTGCATACCTTTGAAAAGTTTTTGGCCTCATTTTTGCCTCTAGAATCAGCATACTTTGACTTGAACTCTTCTTTAAATTTCTTAACAAATTTGGACTCCTTTGCATCATCCCTAATCTTAGAGTCTTTCCACTTGGAAAAAGATTTAGAATCCTTCACATTTGATTTCCAATGGGACAATGAGCTGGACTTCTAGTTCTTGAGTTGCTTCTCCACCTTAACTACTTTGTGTAGCAACTCCTCTATGTCTAGATAATATTGCAAATCCACCACAGTTGCAATGTCAAGGTTTAAACCATTAATAAATTGATACATTATTACTTCTTTGTCTTCCTCAATGTCAGCTCTAATCAAGGTTATCTCCATATCTTTGTAATATTCTTCAACACTTATGAAACCTTAAGTGAGCTTCTATAATTTTCTATGTACATCTCTATAATAATGGCATGGAATGAATGTCTTGTGCATGATAGTCTTCATTTCATGCCATATCTTGATTAGTTTTTCTCTATTTCTTCTTCTATTGATAAGCATTTGATCCCACCAAATACTTGCATAATTCGTGAATTGAATGGTAGCCAACTTGACCTTCTTCTCTTCTGAATAGTTATGACAACCAAACACATGTTCAACTCTTCTCTCCCACTCTAGGTATAACTCTAGATCATTCTTGCCTTGGAAGGAAAGGATCTTCAATTTGAAGCCTCCCAAGTCATTATCCTTTTTAGAAGCTTGTTTATTATTTCTAGAAGCGAATTCTTCATAATCTAAAATTTCAAACTCCCTATCTTCATTAGCCTCTTGATCTTGCCACTTGGAGCCGTTAAAGTTGGAGAATGATTGTATGTCATCCAACCTTGAATTCAACCTCTTGAACTGCTCATTAGCGGACTTCATGAAAAGTTTAATGTCTTTTATGGGTTGCTTTTCACCACCGAACATGTTTATGCAACCTAGAAATTGAAACAAGTAGAAAAAAAAATGAGGACCTCACTCACTCTACTCACGTGTTTATACTCAATAATACAAAGTCACTCACGTTTCACACTTTATTCAGCTTTTTCTTTAATATTAACACTCTTGCCTTTTTTTCACTTAATCTTACCTTTTACAAGTATTCTTAATTGAATCAGGCAATAAATCCAGGGAGCAATGTTATAGAATTGGCAATCTTACAACTAGAATTTTAGGAGCTAAGTACCTAAAAGAATGAAAAACAAAAGCAACGAACAAAAAGCAATCCAAATAACTAACAAATAAATAAAGTAGCATGAATAGTAACTAAGAGAGAGAGGGGGGATGGCTAAAGCACAATGAAGAAGGAGGAAAACAAGAAATGAAGGAAATAATATGCAAAAGGAAGGAAAGAAGGTGAGAGGGGAAAGAAGTAATGTGAATACAGAACAAAAATGAAAGTAAATAATCTAAATTGACTTTTAGATTCAATGAAAAAAAAGAAAGACTTCTAACTTGCAAACAAAGTATGTATATATATGGGAAGAAATTATGTCTTGCAATTTAAATTTGGAAAGGATTTACCTTTCTTGAATGGTAGTAGAAAAGAAAATGTTGCTTGGGTGCTCCTCAATTGAATCACAAACCAAATAGGAAACAAATCAAAATATGCAAAACTTTCCAATTTCTTTTCTTTTCTGATTTTAGCTTCTTTTTCTTTATTTTTTTTGGTTTTAGATTTAGATAGAAACTCACACAATGCATGTTAAGAATGACGAATAGTAAGAAACCAAAAGAAACACAAACATAAAAAAAGAAACGACAATGCAAAGGTGGCGACAGAAGACTAGACACATGAATAAAAATACAAAGGAGACGAAAAAACATAGAACACACAATAGAACCTTGAGTTCTAGTAACCAGGTTTTGATACCAATTAATGTGAGACCTATTAGACAACCTACTTTAAGAACCTTAACCAATGTAGGTCTCATCTGAGGACTGGTTAGGAAATAAGAAGATGATCGAGGCAGAACCCTAAGGGAACCTATCCCTTAAAACTCTAGCCACAAGATGCCATAAAGGTTGATCACTTATTTGATAAGTCTAGTTTGTATTTTCTTAAGAGCACAAGGATAGCAAGCATACTAACTCTCTAAAAGAAAGTTCTTATTCATCCTTTTTTTTTAAATGCATTACAATAGAAGCCTATTTATAGGCAAACAAAACTTAAAATCCAAGAATCCCTTTTACAATCAAGATGTAATGGACTAACTAAAAAAAACTTTGGCCCAAGGCCTTATTAACCAAATCTAACGCTATAGAAAGACTAATTGGGCTCTTATTTAAATTAGACATAATTCCAACCTAAACAAAACAAAACACACTGTTTCAAATATTTAAGTCTTGATGCCACTTGCATTGAAGACCAATCTAGATGCCATACTTATACCTAAGTCACCATCCACATGTGCACATAGATAGCTCACAAGCTAAGGTATCTTTAAAGGTGGCGCCATATCGTCTTTCATGTAACCAATCTCTTTAACTGGCAAATCCATGATTGGGCCTGGAAGTGCCTCTTTCATCCATTTAACTCTTGCTCTTGTCATTAGGCCTCCAATTCTTTGTAATGGATCTTGAACTTTGAACTGAGACCCTTAAACTCCATCTTAGACATCCTTGGTCACTTGATCATGTGTAGCAACTTGATCACCATACCAAGCTCTTTGATCTCTATCAAAGAAGCTCTATTTCTCCTCTTTATCCAACATTGTAAAAAGCTTATTGGACATGTTTCTTTTTTCCTTTTCCTCCTTTTTAACCTTAAATATGGTAAACAGTTATGGTTATAGCTAGTATAGGGAAAGAAAAACCTCATTGGACTTTATTATTTATGTTTGGTTATGATTGTTATTATTGTAGCTTGGCAAAATCATTTGGTAGGATATGTTTGTTCTTGTAGCTATCATTGCTCTATTTCTTATTTCGACCATTCTTGGTTACCACTTTTCTATTGAATACATGTTGTTGTTAATGGCTATATATATAGAGTATATGTCGTTTTCCTTTTGTTGTTATTCCTTGCATGCACTATGTTGTCTCCAATTTGCAAACTACATCATTAAGTTCTATATATGTCATAACTCATAATGTAGTAATTCTTCAATGTAATAAAGCTAAATATGCCATTGGGTAGTAAAGGAAATATTTTGAAATCTTGTTTTTATGGCTATGGTGACAAAGACTCCAATTATCAATCTTAGTTTTTTTTATATGTTTTAAGTAATTTTGGATTCACCTCTTTATCAAATAGATGTAAGTGGGAAATGTTGCATATTGTGAATTTATTATGCAATATGATATTGTAATTATGATATTATATTTCATGAGTTAAAAGTTAATATGTCTTTTGTTCATTTTGCTATGATTATAAGGTGCATCGTGTTAGGTAACTAGGGTCACAAGATAGGTGCTGACTCTTGGTATATGTGCTAATCTATTAATCATGTAGTGCACGTGCATGCTTTTGAGGTATATAGGTGTATTATGCAAATATTCAACTATATATGTGCACGCTTTTGTTATATATAGGTGCATTGTTGATTTCATTATGTACATATTTGCAACTTTTTATGTATATAGGTGCACTAAAATGTTAAAGAGGTGCACTTTTTTGTTGTAACATAGGTGCAACCCTCTATTAAACATATGTAAAAGCTTTTAATTGTGTAGTATAAGTTGTAAAGTTATGTTCTAACAATACTAATGATATTAGCATATACTTCAAAGAATTTCTATGGCATCATCTTTGAGGATGTTTTGTGTGAAATATAACTCTTGTGTAAGTTTCATATTATTTTCGCATGCTGAATAAAGGAACAAATTTTTGTTGCAAAATAATTACACCTATGGGCAAAAGTCTTTTATTTCTTAAAAAAATATTGATTTTTTCCCCTTCAATAACAATCTAAAAAAAGGATTAGGTGAGACTCACATATATGATACTAATATTCTGCTATTACTTGGTACATATTGAAGTATATATCAAAATGTGTATACCTCTTTTTTTATTTTGCACCCAATAGTTTATTGAAGTATATTGTGCTATTATTGGCATTAACAAATTTACATGGAAAATTCAAACACCAACAATTTTATATATCACATGGTGGCAACAACAATTTTACACATCCAACCTGCAGATTTACATTCATTTAAATCAAAAGAAAGGTTGCTTCACCTTACAAGCAACGTGGATTTAGTGTGTAGGACAGTGTGTGTAGCATGGTGTGATAAGCACTGTGCTACACACCATTTGGGCCATCTAAATCAAATTTGAATATCCTAGATTTCTTTTTTTTGTGGGGTTTTAATTCTTTTTTAATTGAAAGATGCAAAATATAAAATAAAAATAGTTTTTTAACTGTCAACTTTTAAAAAATAACAATTAAAATTAAAAAATCTATAAAAAAAAAATCTGAATCGTCTAGATTTGATCTAGATGGCTCAAATAATGTGCAGTATGGTGCTCATCACATTATGTTACACACCAAATTTGAACGCTTTGCCTAAATGCTTATTGGACTAGGACGATTTGCATATGTTCAATTATACAAATAAAGAAGAACATAGCCATTGCAACCACAATCTTCAATCCTTTTACCACTCCTTCTAATTTATCTTGTGCCACAATTGCTTCTCTGATGATGTGCTGCAAGAGGAGTCAAGAAATCATAATATTGGCATTTGTCCTCTAAGCATTTAGTGCACAATCTATTGGGGTTCTTCTTAGACTCCGATATTTTGATGACTACTCTTGTTTATAGTGGCAATCCTTATTTTGAGCTCCTAAAATCATGGATAGGCTCAAAGTTACTTAAGCATGTCTTCTAAAAGTGAAAGAGAAGTTTCAGTGATCTTGTGTAATTCATTAGAGCTTTTGGCAAATGAGCTATACAGTATGAGGCAAATTATTTCATCTCCTTCATTCAAGATATTATTTATCAATGGCCTAAACCTCTAGATAGAAACAGCCATAATATATATACACACCCTATAATATCATGTAGCATAATTGAATACCATGAGCATAAAAGTACAAGGATACTAATCATGAGCATAAAATTGGTGTTGGCCTCAATAACCATAATTCAAAATGAAAGTCATCAACTACATCTTCAAAATGACTTTGTTATTAATATTTATGTCACAATTATGAGTACAATAGTCTTTAATTATATATAATTTTCAAGGAACAATTAGGCTTAACTCATTTAAGAATATCATGTATATGGAGGGCATTTTTTTTAATTCATACTTGGTCTACACCAATACACCAACTCTAACCAAAGAAATCATGAATTATTCATTAATATTAGTTTAACCTTTACTTTATTTTAGGCCTATATGTTCATACTAAAACAGAGATTCCACCCAGTTCAACATTGATTTGAACAGATACTAACAAGAAAGCTAATACATTATTAACAAAATAGATCAAAAGGAATAAATGGAAAAAAATGCTCAACCAAATGGAATTTGTAGATACAACCTGAATTTGACGATGGTAACATAGGGAGCAGTCTTACCTTTTACAATTTGTGTTGAAAAAGCCATGCTTAAGGCTAGAAGTTGATGACTCATGGTGAAGGAGAAGACATCGAGCTTAAGTCTGCTATTGCATTGTTTGTCTGGCTCACCTTTAGACCTTCCCTTTTCAATATAAGGCACAAATAAGGATTTCTCAAATTTTAGGATTATTCTAATTAAAATTAAATAGTATTTTATAATTTTTTTACTTAGGAGTATTTTTGACATTTTTCCATACCTCTTTTCTATTTTTACCTTGTTTCTATCTCACCAAACCAATATATATACATATATATATATATATATATATATAATTGCATTTCTATTCCTTCTTAGAGCATATGAAACATGATTTTACTACAACATTCCATTTTATTCCTATTCTCATGTACATTCTTATTTTCATTAAAAATCATTTTATGTACCAAACGAGGTTAAAGGGATAAAAATTAACCTTATTTAGTATATAGAATTATTAGGTATAGAAATGAAAAGAGAATGAAGATATGAATGGAATATTATAATTATGTTTAGTATAATATAAATGGTTGGATAAAAATAGTACAAAAATAGAAAAGAATTATAGGGAAATAATTTTCGTGTTCTTACTTAAAACTAGTGTCAGAATGAAAAAAAAAGGTAAAGATAATAAATCTATGATGGGCTTTGCATAAATAAAGTATAACAGTTACCTTCTATTCACATGTTTATGAAATGGAAATGGATTCCTTGTCAAATCCTCCAAAATGTCTACCAAACAAGATTATTCAATGAATTCCTTTTTCTTTTCTTTTTATCTTTTTCTATCAAATGGGATATAAAGTTAATTCACAAGGCAAAAATTAAATTATAGATTAAATTAATTATTAATTTTATAACATACAAAATATTATAAAATCCAAATTTTATATTCACTTACATATTTTTTTAACTATTTATCAAACAGGTATATACTTTCTACTCTATTGAAAAAATATAGATGAATTTCTCATTTTTATAATTTAGAAAGAATATCTAAACAGGTATTTCTCTTTTATAAAATTTTCTCTTTGTGTGTAGTTTTAATTATAGAATTTACTTTATTTTGTAGTATATTATGACACATGATAAATAATCAATATATATTATAACTTTGGAACATACTACACTATTTTTGAAAATTGTGGAAGGTGCAATTCATTCATAGGGATATATATATATATATATATATATATATATATTCTTTTCTCCTACCTCTTCATCTACCCAGAAAAGTTTTTGGATGGAGCTTGGCCTTATTTGGAAAACAAAATTATTAGGTATAAAATTTAAAAGAGGAAGAAAATATGAATAAAAATAAATAATTATATTTGATATGATATAGAAAAAAATAAAAAATATCATTTCATTTATATGTTTGATTAGATAAAAATAATATAAAAATAAAATAATAAAAAAATGACAAAATATCTCTATTTAAAATAAGAAATAAAAAATAAATATTATTAAATAATGATAATAAAAATATAAAAATATTTAAATAAATTAATTTTATAAATGCCCTCCATTTTATTTTGTTAGAAGAAAAGCATATCCTTCATTTTGTTCCCTCTTCCAAGTTTGGATCCTTTCAATTGTAACGATGCTCAATTGCCTCACAATTGATATGACCATTCATATTTTAATTCCTTTGTTTTGAAATAAGAAAATATAGATAAAAATAGTCTTTAAATTTTTATTAGACAAATTGTTGTCTATTTGATAAAAATTAAAAGATATCTTCCTCTTGTATTTTATTTCTTTTAAAATAAAAATGTAAAATAATAAATAATAAAAAAATTAAATCTAAATGGCTGAGATTGAGGAGCTCCCCCTCCAGCTAATCTGGCTACGAAGCGTTGGATTCCATTTTGCGAACGGGTCTGAATTACGTGATCCTGGCCATTGGACAAATGGATTATTTGGATGCAGCCATGTCATAAGACATAGACAAGGAAAGCAAGACAAGCCCTGTTGTTAAACAAGGGAGAAGGGAATTATATACCCAGCTTCGGAGCATGGAGATGCATGAGATATGAAAAAAATAAATAAATAATTTGATTTTTTTTCAGATATATCACCCCTTTTCTTTAGTTTTTGATTTTTTTTAATCTTGTTAACTAGTGCCTTTAGCTTAACAAAAGAACATAGTTTTACAAAAAAAATATTATTTTATTGAAAATAGTTATCCTAATTAATAAAGATAATAAAATTTATCAATTTATAATTTTAAAAGATCAAATCCTTTAAAATATGCTTCTTATTTGAACTTTTAAAATTATTTTTATGTCTTAATTTTTATTTATTTTCATAAAAATATTTCAATGGTTATTTTATTTTAATTTAAAATATAAAAAAGTCTTAAAACTAAGTTGATAAATATATTTTAAAGGATAATTTCACCTACTCTTTGATCGAAATTAGAACCTCTCCATTTTCTCTCTATTATTTCTTGTCAATTTTCTCTCCATCAAAATTAAAATGATAAATATATTTTTATGAAAATAAATAAAAATTAAAACATAAAAACAATTTTAAAAATCCGAATAACTAGTATAGTTTAATAGGTTTTATCACACCCATAATGTATTTGCATAGTGTTGAGGGAAAAACATTTTGATTTTCAAAAAGGAAAACCAAAGGAAATAAAGTTGCCACTCAAATTTTAATTTTAAGAAGGAAAAATTAAAAAAGTTAAAAAAATGATTTACAAATCAAAAATGAATTTAAGAATTGATTACGCGTGAAGAAAATATTAAACACTTCACAATGCTTATTTCTAGAAACGGTTTTCCTAAACTAATTATGTAAAAATGATATAACCTTAATTTTGTTTTAATTATCTTTATCAATCAAATGTAAAAATAATTTTAAAAAACAAAAAACATTAAGAAAAGAAAATGAAAAAAAGGAGAAAAATTTATTTACAAAAATGGATTTAATTTAGAATAAGAGTTTAAGATCTACATATTCTATCAAAGAAATTAAAGTTCATGTAGTTCAACTAAGTAGAAATTTATGTCTGTTGATTAGTAATTTTTAATTTTTTTTTGTGAAAAGAGAAAGAAAGTAAAAATTATTTTGTCTCACACAAACAAAAATGATTTTTGAATTGATTGATGTATTTTAATTTACAAAAATCAAATTAATTTTACTTTTTATTCTTTTCATTTTATTTTCTATTTTTAATTTTTGAAAATAACATTTTTATTCAAGTGGAAGGAAATTTTTTATTTTTATATGAAGTATGTATTTATTTTTTAATTCTTATAATTTTTGTTAAAAAATTTTAACAAAAATTCCTAAGTCTATGAAAAAGGAATTTAATTTGTTATTTGTTATTCTTATTTATATTTATTTGTGGAACAAAACTCTTAAAAAAATTCACTTAACAGATTTAAAATACTAACTTTTGAATTTTAAAAAAATTCTTAAGAGAGAAGTTTATTTTTATTTTTTATTTTGTTTTAAAAGATTAACTTTAAAACTTTAAGATACAATTTTTCCTAATTTTTTGATTTTTAAAGAAAAACTTTTAAGGACAAGATTTATTTTATTTTTTTAAAAAAACTGATTTTTTCCATATTTTTATCATCTTTTTTTGTATTCTTTTTTAATTTTTAAGAAAATATGGATCATTAGTATCCAACTTGATTCTTTAGTAACTCTTTGTAATCTTATCAAAAGAAAATTTTAAGAAATGTTTCTATCTAAACCAAAAAAAAAATTTTGATTTTCTAAAGACTAACTCTTGAACTTTTGGAATACTGTTTTCTTTTTTTTCTTTTTTTAATTTTTTAAAACAAAACTACTGCCATTGAAATCCCAAGAATTATTAAAGTATGATTACGCATCCTGATTGAAATAGGTATGTACAGAAACTTATTATCACATGTAGCCCACATCTTAGATGTCCAAGAAGACAAAATGTTCACGTGGCAACTCTAAAAATAAAGTTAAAGATGATATATAAAAATAATGAAATAATACAACATATGTGCACCCACATGGCATTTTAATCAAGGACAATTTCAAAAGGGTTTGAACGTAAGAAACCGATGTCCTTTGCTTTCTTTACAAATTCCTCATTCCATCCATAGTCAGTGCTTATCCCCCAGCACGCTCCATGTAGTGTCCCCAAGAACTGCATATGCCAAAATACAAATAAAAAGAAAAGTAATGTTTCCTTTGGAATCACATGTTGTTTTACTCCAAGATCATAAGAAGCTTGCGTGTCACAAAATCTAAAAATCAACATTCTTTCCAAAATGAGTCTTCATGCTTACATACATGTCCATAAGAGAAGAGTCAATAGTATCAACATGAAGCAAGGTGTCAACATGTCATTCTTATTTGGTCAAGGCATCCCTACTTCACTAACATGAACTGACTTCACCAAAAGTAGTAGCATCAAACCAAGGTAAGCATGGCTTCAATATCACTTTAGAAAGCATTTCAACATGCTATGAAATCAGGTTTAGATGCAACAATATGACAGTGAATTGGAGTCCAAAGCAGTTGCAAACATGTGAAAATATTTAACACAAAATTTTGCACAGAAATATGGCCGATATGCAATGATTTAATATGCAAAGAGAGTACATGCTATGCAGCCATGAAATGCAGAATTTTGTGCAAAAATTATGACCAAGTGCAGTGTTTTAATACGCAAAACAGTGTCACAAGCTATGCAGCCATGAAATGCAGAATTTTGTGCAAAATATAGGCATATGTAGTATTATTTGGTGCCAAATAGAATCCCAGCTGCGCAAGAATTGAAACGCAAAAAATTGGTGCAGAATCATGAGCAAATGCAGTACCTTTCCTCCAGCAGAAGTGCAGAATTTTCTCACAGAAACACCACTTATATAATAACAAGAAAAGAGCCCACAGCACTTACACCATAACTGAAAAGTGTTGAAATTTTTTATGCCGGGACAAGGTCATTTAGTAGGAGATTGCGGAGGAACTTATATGTTCTCTATCTTTTTTTTTTTTTTTGGACCAATGTGGAGCTTATTTGTTCAAACAGCATCATTCAACAAAGGAATATGCAGAATTTTAAATCCAAATTCCCCTGGACACACACCACCACCTCAATAATCACCATTAAAACCTCAAACTCATTATTAAACTAAATAGGAATGCAAACAGAGCTCCTAGAAAGAGAACTACTCAACATTTTATTCTAACATGAAAAAGACACATTAATCATTCTGATCAAAATTTCTAGTACAAACATAGATAGAGACTCATATTCATTTAAACTCCTTCCCATCAAACCTTAAGTATGACAAATGAGAAAGTTACATAAAATCCCAAAACACAAGACCAGTGGTGTTGCAACAACGGGAACCAATCATTAATGTCACGAAGCAAAACAACCTTGAAGTGGGCTTCGAGACATTCATTCAAATAGTTTGTGTGCATAAAACAAATGACTCAATAAAGGAACCTATTAGCCAAAAATAATTTTGGGCATTAATGACATTGCAAATCGATAGAAATCAGGAACTCCCAGTCATGAGTGATATAGCCAAACAATCATAGAAGCATCGCTGGATTGATCATCACAAATAAAATCCAGAACAAGCCTAAATCACTAATCAAAATCCAGAAATTAGTAGAGGGGTAAGCTCAAGAATTCTACCTAGAGAAGAAAACTTTGATGTGGCGAGTGGAGCTTCGGTTCAATACTTGTTCCTTGTTTTTAGCTTCTTTGCCTTTTGTTCACTTCAATTTCTACTTCCTCACTCTCTGAAAATTTTCCCTCTACTTTCTTGTCTCTCACTCTTCTTCTTTTTAGGAAAATTTCTCTTCAAATCTCTCTCTTCTTTGTTCTCCCTCTCATCTCAACCTTCCTCTGTTTTTGGTCGTCTCTCCTCTTTTCTCCTCTTCCTCCCCGTCATCCTCTCAAAAACCAAAAGAAACCACTGCTTCTGACTGTAGCCAGAGAGCACATCTCTTTCAAGCACGCTCAAGCGTGTATCATCTCTAAAGTCGTTGAGATAGAATCTTCATGCTCGAGTGAAGGATGATAGTGAGGAAACCATGGATTTCTGCCAGCCTGGGGAATGTCCTTCATTCTTCTGTGTTCAAACAGCTAGAAGCTTTGCTAATAGGCTGTGATTTTGGGCCACTGAAGGTCGGCTTACGGTTTGGCATTTCCTTATTTTTGTTTCATTTTTTTATTTGTTATTTTCACTTGGGTAATGGGGTTATTTGAGTTTTGATTTCTTTTTTAAAAAAATCTTCTTTCCTTTTAAATATTTTTTAATGTTTACTATTTTTTTATTCAAAATCTTTATTTAAAAATCTTTTCCTTTCTTTATTTTTATTTTTATTTTTATTCAGGGTTCACAAAAAAAAAATTGTCTAAAAATAATTAAACAAAAATCAAACTAAATTAAAAATGACTATGATTTTAATGACATTTTTTTACTTTAAAGATTCTTATTTTTTTAATTTTATTATAATTATTTTTTATTTTTTTAGTTATTTTATTAGCTAAAAAATAATATTAAAATTGACATAAATTTAAATATGATTCAAATGATAAAATAAATTTAAATTGACCCCAAAACTAATTATGGATCAAATATCTCTTACATTGCTTAAAATTTGAATCCGGAACAAAATATGGTATTCAGAGGTTTGATCTTTTAAAATTATAAATCAATAAATTTTAATATCTTTATTAATTAACATAATTGTTTTCAATAACATAATATTATTTATGTAAAATAATGTTCTTTCTTTAGCTAAAGGCACAAGATAAAAAAATTCAAAAAATAAAAAATGTATATGAAAAGTCTAATTGTTTATTTATTTATTTTTATTAGATCTTATGCATATTTGTGCTATGAAAATGAGTATATAGGACTTGTTTGATTTTGTTTTGATTTTAATGTTTTTAAAATAGATATTTTAAAAAAATTAAAAATTAAAATATTAAAATATTTGTTTGAATCATTATTCTAAAAAATTATTGTTCTTTGCATTTTTTTTAATTTTGTAAAATAAAAGTTAATAAAATATTTAAAGGATGTTTTAATTTTTTTGTTTCTAAAAATAAATTCCATTTTTATGTTTTACAAAATATTTTGTTAAAAATAAGGCACAAATAATTTGATTGTTGATTTCTTATCTAGAGATGGAGCAATCTCAGCCAAATAAAGAGATGAATAATCAACACCAAGAAGAGGAGATCTCGTGTCCCCACCTTATCTCACGAATAAATGCTATCGAACTAAATTTCAGTATTTTGTCGTCATCTACTACCCTTATCATGTTTATTTGTTGTATCTATGGCTTTTCAATTTTTGATAGGTAAGGTAGGAATTATGTGGTATTGTAATCTATTTTGTCTAATTTTTCCATAAATTCTAATCTCTTCTTCCCATGGTGTCTACATATGGCATTCAATCTATTCTATCATTAAATGCTTTTCTATACTCCGTTATAATGGTACTTGATAATAATTTTGGTAATTTATAGTAAAATAAATCTAAGTAAAATCTTTTTTGTTCATAATTTCTTAATCTAGCTTCATAATAATACTTTTGATATTCACAAATATATTGATTTAAGATTCTTGGTTCTAGAGTACAAATTTTGATTTGATGTAGTTTATCTATGGCTCAATTTTTTTTGGTTTGTTCATTGGCTCCTACACTTCTTCCTAGAAATTCGTTTCTTAAAACTTGTTCATATTTTCTTAATACTAAGGCATAAAATTCTTTGTTTGTTGTATATTTTGATACATTTCTTACTTGTTGTCTATATTCTTCAGTTTGACTTTTCCACCATTCTAATACAATACCAGTAAAATTGGCTTCGATTATTAAAATGGCTGATTGGGTACTTGGTATTCGATTTATTCATGCTATTAATTAGGATTTGTTCCATTCTTCTAATCTTCTTTCTCGGTCTAAATTGCAATCTATGTTTAACCATATTCCTGAGTTTGGGATTGATCTTGTCTCATATTGCTCTAATGGAGGGGGTATAAATTTGTTTTCCTTGGATGGAGTATATATAGTTTCAAACATGAACTTAGTACTTGTATCTTTCATTGGCTCTTTATGCTTTAATTCTTGGTATTCAAGTTCGGTTTCCCTATTGTTACTAGTTTCTTCATCTCTTCTTTGATATCTTGGGTCAGATAAATTGCGGCCTTGTGTGCCTTGTAGCATTTCTCTGTATGAAAGAGGATAGAGTGTACTTTTCATAACCCAGTTTAGTTTCGGTCAACCCCTATTCCTAATTCTAAGTTACCCATTGAATAGGTAACTGATTCTTCTCATTTCAGGCTGTCTCTTGAAATATGGTATCAGAGTATCATGGTATGGATGATAAGGAAGAAATATGAAACTTAATCTCTGTATTCTAGCTTAAGTCATAGTACCCTGTTTCCAACATCTGTATATCTGTTATCTCTTTTATTTGCCATCTCTACCTATTTGCATCAATTACTTTCATATAATATTTTAATAATGGCTTTATTAACACGAATTGAACCTCAAATTTATGAAATGGATCAAAATAGTTTACCACTTAGTAGTTTTATTCCCATCCCAAAAGTCACTGCACCTTTTATGCTAGAAGGTGAAGGTGACAATATATAGAACCTTATTAATTGGACCAATATGTTTTTATTAAAACAATTAGAATATCTAGTTTACTCAAATATATCTTATAACTATACCTTGAGACACCTACCCGAAGAAATAAGAGATATATTGGAAAAGGAAGTAGAACACAAAAGAAGTTATAGACTAACAGAGTTAGCCAAACCTCTAGAACAAAAAGTATATGAAATAAAAGAAGAAGTAAAAGGACTAGGGACAGAAATCCAAGAATTAAGACTAGAAACCCTAGAATTACAAGACATATTAGAAGAAATTCAGAATATAAAGATTGAAATTCAAAATATAGGAAATGAAGTGCATATAACCAATCAAAAGATTGATAAGATAAGTCAAGTACTAGGAATAAGAAACAGTGTAAATCCAATTATAGAACAACTAGAAGTTAATATGATAAGATTATATAATTAAGAAAAGAATGAAGAGATAACTGAACCCCAGACAAGAAACAAGCCTATGAATGAACAAATAAATGAAACAAGAATAATAGTCGAAGAGTTAAAACATGGACAAAAAATTATGAATAATAATTTATGGACTATATACGAAGAAATACAAAAAAGAATAAATCAGTAGATATCAGAATATATATCACCAGAAGAATGTCAAAAGTCCAATAAAGAAAGATTAGAATTTATGGAAAAATTAGACAAAATAGATTACGATACCACAAAATTCCTACCTTACCTATCAAAAATAGAAAAGCCACAGATACAACAAATAAACATGATAATGGTAGTAGATGAAGTAGAACATGAAGAAATCGAAAGAAGAAATCAATTTAGAATCCCTAAAGAAAGAATTAGGTTATTTAAACCTCCAAGACACCTACGAAGTAAATATGTAAACCGCCAAAATTGAAGAACAACTTTTTAATCCACCTAATTTATCTGACCCAAGATATCAAAGAAGAGATGAAGAAACTAGTAATAATAGGGAAACCGAACTTGAATACCAAGAATTAAAGCATAAAGAGCCAATGCAAAATACAAGTACTGAGTTCATGTTTGAAACTATATATACTCCATCCAAGGAAAACAAATTTATACCCCCTCCATTAGAACAATATGAGACAAGACTAATCCCAAACTCAGGAATATGGTTAAACATAGATTGCAATTTAGACCAGGAAAAAAGATTAGAAGAATGGAACAAATCCTAATTAATAGCATGAATAAATCGAATACCAAATACCCAATCAGCCATTTTAATAATCGAAGCCAGTTTTACTGGTATTGTATTAGAATGGTGGAAAAGTCAAACCGAAGAATATAGACAACAAGTAAGAAATGTATCAAAATATACAACAAACAAAGAATTTTATGCCTTAGTATTAAGAAAATATGAACAAGTTTTAAGAAACGAATTTCTAGGAAGAAGTGTAGGAGCCAATGAACAAACCAAAATAAATCGAGCCATAAATAAACTATATCAAATCGAAATTTGTACTCTAGAACCAAGAATCTTAAATCAATATATTTGTGAATATCAAAAGTATTATTATGAAGCTAGATTAAGAAATTATGAACAAAAAAGATTTTATTTAGATTTATTTTACTACCAAAATTATTATCAAGTACCATTATAACGGAGTATAGAAAAGCATTTAATGATAGAATAGATTTAATGCCATATGTAGACACCATGGAAAGAAGAGAAGATTTCCTTAGAGAATGCCTGTCTAACAAATGTAAAGAAGCATGGAGAACTCTTAAATATTATAAGACAAAAAAATTAACTCTTCAATGTAGTAATTATGAAACACCTCATAAATGGGGATGTACACCAAAACAAAGTTATCCAAAAAGGAAAAACCAGAAAAAACCTTATAAACGTTATGAGTATAGATTTAGAAGATACTCAAAATCTAAACTCCAAGAGCAATCAAAATTTAGAAAACCTTTCACACGAGGAAATTATTATAAAAAGGGACAAAGAAGAATTAATTATCAAAAATATCCCACAAACTGTCAATGTTATAATTGCGGAAGATTAGGACATATATCAGCAAATTGTAAAGAACCTAGAAAGAAAAGAGAAATGAATTTTCTAGAAATAGCTGAAAAATATGATCTAGAACCAATCGAGTTAAATACCTATATAAATGAGGAATTAGATTATTCTGATATTGAAATATATAAAATAGAAAAATTAGTTGTAGAATCAGAAGAAGACTCTACATCTAGTAATGAAAACAAAAGCTATAATTATATTTTTGAAGAAGATGAAATTAACATGATACAAGAAATCAACAAAGAAGAAAAACCCATAGAAAAAGACTGGAATCAGGAAGAGTTTGATAAATTATGGAAAGACCTAGAAATTGAAGAAGGCCAAGATATTATAAAAGAATTAGAAGACTTCGAGAAATTTACTTAATTAGATTTTAACGAATTTAAAAAAATATGGGAAGAATTAGAAATAGAAAATATAAATCTCTCGGAAGAAGTATTCCCACAAATTCCAAAAAAGAAAATAAGTTCAAATAGAAGAAGAGTACAAAATCTAAATAAATTATAGAATACATTACGACAAACAAAAAATCCAAAACCCTAACTGAACAATATAAAAATGCTGAATACAAACCCCAAGATTTAACATCTGGAAATCATTATAGATGTTCACGAGTTTCAAATAATACAAAGAAATCATATATTTGGAGATGCCCATTAAAGTCTTTATTTCCTACCAATAAATACTGTGAATTTTATTATCAACAACGAAAATACAACCTAAGACATATAGAAAGAAAGAAGAAATGGATAAAAGAAAACACGAGAATTATAAAAAGGAAAATAAGTATAGAGCAAGAATATGCGCAATTAAGAAATGAAAGGTCAAAAGGGAAGAAATTGAAAAATGAAAGGAATAATATTATTACTGATAATCATTTTAAAAAATTATTTTGTTGAATATGTCAAAGGCACAAATAATTTGATTGCTAATTTCTTATCTAGAGATGGAGCAATCTCAGCCAAATAAGGAGACGAATAATCAACACCAAGAAGAGGAGATCTCGTGTCCCCACCTTATCTCACAAATAAATGCTCTCGAACTAAATTTCTATATTTTGTCGTCACAAACGACTAATCAGATTAATAGCCTCAATAATACTATCAATTATCTCACTCAAGCCATGGGTAATCTTAGTTCCCATATTGGTGAGCAAGAAAAACGAATAATCATATTAGAAAAATAAGTAATAAATCCTTTATCCACACCAACTCCTCCATCAACACCTCAAAGTCCATTAACTCATATTCCATCAACCCCATCTTTTGCAGTCATCCTAGAACAGGAGATTAAACAAACCCAAGATCAAGCACAATCAGGTCCACAAATAGCATCTTCATCAACTTCAAGACCATTAACTCAAGCCCAACAAGCCCAACAAAAGCTCCAGGAGCAATATAAATATTTCCAGGCCATTATTCAAAAACTAAATCATTGCTGAATAGCCTCTCCAACCATTAAATATATTTCTCATTATTCCATTAACAAAGTTGTGATTAATCCTGACACAAACCCATAATTAATTTATACTTTATTTTGCTATGGATTAGTCCACTGTATTTATCCCTAAAAAAACCTCCCAGAATTATCCTTACTCCTAAAAGCCGTCCAAGAAGCTGCTAAGCATTACCAGAATATCATCACTCAATACACCATGTATATGAGATGCTACTCCACTGTAGCAGAAATAACCTCCAAAAAGTTTTATCCTCCTATTAACCTTATTAAATTTGGAACCATAAAGAAACCCTTCGAATTTGAGGAATCTGAGAAATCCTCAATTGACCAAAAAGAATTTAGCACCCTTATTTCAAAAATAAGAGCCCAATAAATGGAAACCATTTATTCTAAAATGAATAGAACTTTATCAAGCGATAAACTTCAATGGACACATTTTAAAGGACAATATTCATACATTTATTCAGTAGGAAGAATACTCAGAAAACCACGACTATTTGCTGAGTTTTATGAACAAATTAAAACAAATCAAATGGGATAATCCTGAAGATACCAAAAAAAGAATATGCCAATAGTTGTCAGAATATCCAGCCCATGTATGCAATTATTGCAAGAACAGCCAGAGAAATGAAGAACAGAGTAATCCCCTAACAAGCATCAACATCCTCGAACTCTGAAGTAGCGCCAAAGTGGTGACGCGACTAAAGAGGAATCCACAAAGTCAAAAAATCAAAAAGAAGAAAGATAAAAAGAAGAAAGGACAGCAAAAGAAGACGAAGAAAGAAAAAGAAGACATGACCAAAAGTAGAAAGGAATCAGAAGAAGACAAAGAAGCAAAAGGAAGACATCGACAAAACCATCAACAAGTGACACAAAGCAAAGGCATCTACTTTATTAAAGTTTCTTTTATTAAAGTTTAGTAATTGTAGTGCAGCCTCCTCATCTATAAAAGGCCATGTAAACTTCATTTGTAAGCACGGCAAATAACCCTCTCTCTAAACATTGCTTACTCTGAATTCTCTAAGAATTCTGAGCACCCTCCTTGTACTATACAAACTTCATCAATAAAGAAAGATTATTTTGCAGATTAAGGTATGACTAGCTAAACTACTCTTGTAGAGATTAAGCATAGTATTTCATCTTATCAGCCATATATGTTGAATTGATCTTATTCCGTTGTGTCAATACTGAAATAAGAATTAGATATCTTTTGAATAGTAAATTAGAAATGGGAATGGTTACACCTCCGGTAGGAAAAGATGGAAGGCTGTGCTGAACTAAGCTGAAGGAGGAAGGTACTGTAGCTACCTTGAGGGTCTTGTATGCCCCATGAACAGCCTTGTGTGCCTTGTAGCATTGCTCTGTATGAAAGAGGACATAGTGTACTTTTCATAACCCGGTTTAGTTTCGGTCAACCCCTATTCCTATAAATGGTTTCCATTTCTTGGGCTCTTATTTTTGAAATAAGGGTATTAAATTCTTCTTGGTCAATTGAGGATTTCTCAGATTCCTCAAATTCGAAGGGTTTCTTTGTGATTCCAAATTTAATAAGGTTAATAAGAGGATAAAACTTTTCGGGGGTTATTTCTGCTACAATGGAATACTATTTGGAACATTATCTATAATTCGATTATCAGTGATTAATAATTCTATTGGTGTATCTATTCCAACTTTGAAGTATGCTTTTATTAATAATTGTATTCTTGGTATATATATTTCTGATATTTCATCTTTGATATCTAATTTTTGTATTTCATTTTCTATTAATGTTTTATCAATAATAGGAATTTAAGAACTCCTTCTGTTAATGTTGATTCGATGGGAAATTTCTTTTCTATTACTACACGGCATATTTTTCTTTTTTCTTATATTTTACCATTTTACCTAGTTGTTTAATAATACTCTTTTGTGTAAGATCGTGGGGTGTTAAATCTAGTTCTTTATCGCGAATTTTATTATATTATTTTTTATTGAATAACATTCTTTTTTCTACTATTCCTTTACTTGGATTTCTAATTTCTTAGAATTCTTGGAAGTCTGGTTGAGAATTACTAGTCTCTTCTTGCATCATATTAATCTCGTTTTTGTCAGTTATTAATATGGTTTCTTCTTCATCTTATTTTGGGTATTTTTCTGTTTCTAATTCTGGCATTGCTTCTACTTTTTCTTCTAAACTATTTTCTAAATCTTTTTGTTTTTGTTCATCTAGTTTTGAGGATTCATTTAGAATATTTTGTAGATTAATGTATGACTAGCTAAACTACTATTGCAGAGATTAAGCGTAGTATTTCATCTTATCAGCCACAAATGTTGAATTGATCCTATTCTGCTGTGTCAATACTGAAATAAGAATTAGATATCTTTTGAATAGTAAATTAGAAATGGGAATAGTTGCACCTCCGGTAGGAAACGATGGAAAACTGTGCTGAAGTAAGCTGAAGGAAAAATGTACTGTAGCTACCTTGAGGGTCTTGTGTGCCCCATGAACGGCCTTGTATGCCTTGTAGCATTGTTCTGTATGAAAGAGGACAGAGTGTACTTTCCATAACCCGATTTAGTTTCGGTCAACCCCTATTTCTAATTATAAGTTACCCATTGAATAGGTAAATGATTCCACTCATTTCAGGCTGTCTCTCGAAATATGGTCAAAATAAAAAATTATTCTAAAAATAAAAAATCAAACAAGTTTATAACTTCCTTTACCTTTGTTTTAATAACAAAGCTTGTCTTGTTTTGCTTGTCTTTGTCTCTCAAGACATGGCTGCATCTAAATGGTCCACTTGTCCAATGGTTAGAAATTGCGTAATTCAGAGGCATTTCACCATTCACATATTCCATTGAGATCATACTAAATGGGCCAGAAGTTTGAATTCAAAATCATTTGAGTGTCACTGGACTTTGAGATCAAAATCATGAACCACTTCTTTTCAGAAGCAAAACTCTTCCATCCATGTGTTTGATGATTCATGGTTTTCTTCTTGTCCATTTACCTTCAGCATTTGCCTCGATTGCATCCGGCGTGATTTTGCAACCTCTCTTGCCCCTAAATTCTAATTCCACCCTACTGATGAAGGAATTATTCGTTACTACCTCAGGCATAAAGTTAGACTATATGTTTTTTGTGGTAAAGTTACTATGGCCCATGACACAATGGATAACCAAGTCTAATTTTTAAAAGCATATATGCTGGATAATGTATTAACTAGAATCAATGGGTTTACTAGAGGTAGTAACTTAACTAGAATTTTTTTTCTTCTTTTTATTCTCTTTTGGCTTGGTTTTACTATTCAATCAATGGGTTATTATTAGTGTTTATTCCTTTATGACTTAATTCTTTAGAAGAAAATCTTGGATATAATGTTACGTATAAGAAATCTTTGATTTATTTCCTCTCTTAATTTGTTTTGCTTTTTCTCATTGAATGACCTATGTTATGTTAAGGCAAGAACTTTTTCTTTAATCTATCTCTGATTTTGATTTTGCATCAAAATTCTGGTAAATAGACAAAATTTGCATAAAGGTCATGAATAAGGAACCTGCAATACATATCAGAGCTTGAGCAAAGTGTAACTTCATGACAGGTGCATTTTTGTAGTTCAAACTTTTGATTTTTCACTGTAATTTTTACTTGGCATTGTTTGACATATTAGAGTAGTGGCTTTTTCCATTCTGTTGACACATGAAGGTCGAAGTTTTAGTGTTGTCTCCAAGGGTTGCTTTTTTAGATCATTAACGCTTGCTTCTAAATGGTGACAATAGTGCGCTGAAGTCACCCTTGTTCAAGACAAGATCTTTAAAAATGGTAATATTTTTTTGACTTCAAATATGTTTTCTACATTGTTCAAGGGTAAAAAGCTAACAGAGTTCTTATCTTCTTTTTTTTTAATCTATTTTGCTTACTACAAAGAAATTGATTTAACTAGCAATTAAGAGCAAAATATTCTGTTAACATAATTGATCATATTGCTAAAACATTTTGGATTAATAGCCTGGTGGGATTAATATGTTGTTGTAAATATTTCAAGGCTCAAAGAGCTATAAGATTTGAAACTTTTATCAAGATGTTCAAGTTTCTTGGAATTATCATTAAGTTTGAAGTAGTAGTAGTCCCATATATGACTAAATTTGGGAATGCCTTTTGTCCTCCTTAATTAATTCTAATGGCTTTAATTGATTCTGCAATATATCTACACCGTATGCATGGTAATGGCTAACAAAGAGTCAACTAGGCAGATAATTCGCCATAGATAGGTACTTGAAAAGGCAAAAATAGTTATGCTCTATCAGAATTAATTCTAAACTGCTCAAAATCTGAACCTAAACAACTACTCTAATTACTCAACAGGGTTTGTTTGTTTATGATATTTGAATTTATACCTTGCACTTCATTGTTCAACATGGTTTGTTTATCTACCAACTTGCATTGGTTTGTGCTTTTTTTATAATCACTTTTGCCTTTTTTTTTTTTGGGTTGCATATGGCAATTTAGGAAGGATCTTGAAGTTAACTATTTCATCCATTATCCTTTAACAACTATTGTTTGTTGGGCATTTGCTTATATACGTTGATCTATTAGATGAAGATGGTGATAATAGGAAATATTCTTATTGTAAGTGAATGTGTTAGTGATTCTAGAATAGAAAAAATTTGCAAAATTTTCATGTTGATAAAATTTTCAATTTTGTATTGCGTTCAAGATTTAACTAATTAAATAAAAAGGGTAATAAAACCTACCTTTTCGATTTTTTGTCACTTTTGAAGTGTTGCCTATGGGCTCAGCACAGCTAATCTTAGCTACTAATGTGTTGTGGTATTCATAAGTATGAATTAAAATTCAATCATTTTTTCTTATTTGTAGTGTGATCCAATTGCTTCTCAATTTCTTTTTTTTCCCTCTATGTTATTATCGATTTAGCTTTCAAATCTAGGCGACAAATATTAAAGACTAGTCTTTAATTTAGGTCTTATAGTACAAAATCTAGAATCCTTTGTTTGAAATTTATGGTTCTAACATTGCACTCTGTTCAAAAAATCTTATGTTGGCAACAACAACCTTTAAACACTTGTTGTGTATTTACAATAAAAGAAATATTTGATAATTCTGTATTTTATATTTTTAGTTGTTTATGGATTTAACATCTAACTTATAATAATATTTTAGAAAAATAAAAATGATAACACAAGTGATGGTAAGTTTAGATCAATGTAAGGTTTTTATTTATCCTTTTTTATTAGCCTGCAATTGTATTTCATTGAATTTGCAAGAAAGTAATGAATGTTCTTATTTAACATTTTAAGAAATAAAATTATTAAATGGTACTTAAGTCTATCACTTTTTTAGTAATTTTTTAGTTAAATGACCTCTGCTATAGATAATAAACTGTGCAATAGGAAGGAATTAGTTAGTAATAAGTTACACATTGAAATAAACACATTTCATCTTTGACTTATTTAAACTACTATATCTTATCACTTGCTTTTGATGAGTGTCAAATAGATTTCATTCAAATATGGAAGTTAAATGTTAGATAATGGTTATACTGGGAAAGGCAAAAGAAGCAGGGTTTCCATTGATGAATCTTGTTAAGTTAAATGACTTCTTATTTTACAGCAATTACATCTAAAGAAGTAGCTACCTTGAACTAGCTTAGATGATTAGTGCCTTATAATTGATGAAACTAATTTCTTTGCAATTGTAATAGGCTTATCTAGGTATTTCTTTATATGATTTTGCCCTTCCTTTAAGAACCATGTCCTAGTTGTACTAATTTCATACCATAAGTTTTTTTTGGGCAATGTGTTTGGCATGCATTATATGTTTCAAGCATATCTTGAAATGTTTCAATATCAAAGTTTCCAAGTGATATCAAAACTATATGGAGATTGTTGGAAAGCCAACTTGCAAATTTATATTGTCATGGCTAAACCAATGCTTGCCTTAAAATTTCCACCACTCACTATTATGTTTGGTAAGTATCTACCACTATTGTCATCCCTTGAAGATTTGGTTAAGTTTTTAGCTAATACTAAAATCTTAAAATTTGGTAAAACTATCCAGATTTGGTTATTAAGAATCAAAATTTAAAAGATAATGACATCACTCAAATAAACTCATTAATCAATATATATGTCAAATGTGGTCAAATACAAGTTGCTTAAAAACTATTTGATACAATGCACAAGAGAAACATTATATCTTAGAGTGCTTCAATAATGAGATATTTGCATAAGAGAGATTAATTAGAAGTTTTTGGACATTTTAAAACTCTTGTTTCAATGGATAATTCATACCTTAATAAGTATATTTCTACTATAGTTCTTTCTTATTGTCTTGATAGTGGGAGCATGGGTATCTGTGAAGGTTTAGATTGTTATTTCATTAATGTATGAAGAATGCCTATATTCACATGTACTTAAGGTGCTTTTATATGGAATTAGCAACACGGGTTTTGGATATAGTGCCTGGCTATGTTTTTTTCTTTTTCCATATAACTTTATCTTAAAGGCACTTGTAGAATCTAGTTATACAGGGGAAGCTGAAGCAATTTTAGCAAGGATGAGGGACTAATTTGTCGCTCAGGATAATGTTACTTATGTTAGAGTGTTTAACCTTTATTCTCATATTAGAAATTTGCAATTAGGTTTGTAAATCGATGCCTAAATATTGAAAGCTGATATGAAGTGTGATTTCTTTATTAGTAGCACAAAGATAGATAGGTATAGGAAATGTGGAAAAGCCTAAAATGCAAAAAAAAAAAAAAAAGTTTAGATGGCTTTCAAAATTGACACATGGTTGCATGGATAGTAGTGATGGCAACTTACTTGTAAAGTGGATGTTTTGAGAAAACTTTGAATCTATTTAGAATTGTGGATCTTAAGAATGCTACACCAAATGAGTGTACTTTCTCAATTTTACTAATACTTATGCAGATCTAACATCACTGAGTCATAGTGTTTCATTACATGCTCAAGTTGAAAAGGTATGTTCTAAGAATAATATGACTATAAAAAAAATGCTTTAATAAATATGTATTCCAAGACCAACAACTTTAGCATATAGCGTGTTCTCATATATGGTATATCAAGATATCATCACTTGGAATGATATGATATGCAGCTGCTTTTATCATGGGCTTGGTAGACAAACTTTAAAAGTGTTTGAAGACATGATATATGCTTGAAAATGTCCAAACAACATAATTTTCTCCAGAGTTCTTCCTACTTGTACTCATTTAGGTCTTGTAAAAGAAAGATTTTACTATTTGAATCATCTAATGAACAATTTCAAAATTAAATTAGGATTGGAGCACTACACTATATGGTTATGTTTTTAAGCAAAGTTGGTCTTGTTAATAAGTCAACAACTTTTTGAAGACAACATAGGTCAAAGGGATGTTGTTGCCTACTACACTTTGCTTAATGCTTGTCATGTTAATCAAAATTATGGTTTAGGGAAAAATTGTAGAATCTATTAAACAAATTGACCTTTATGATGTGGGAAAATAAACATTGCTAGCTAATATGCTTGCCAAGGCAAGGAAGTGGAATGAAGTTGCAAATATTCAAAAACTGATGAAGGACAAAAACATCAAGAAGGATTATGAGGTAAGTTGGTTAGAAAGAAGATATGATATACATGTTTTTCTTTCATAGGTTAGCAATCATTCAGAGTTTAGTCAAATTTTTAAATAAGATCAATAGTTGTAAGTAATGGTTATGCCTATACACCAGATATTATTATCATGTTGCTTGATGTGGAATATGAACAGAAAGAAGGTTATCTTAGTTCTCATAGTGAAAAGCTAGCCATATCATATGGCTTTATGAGAATACCTTCACCAACACCCATCCATATAATAAAAAACCTTAGAATGTGTGATGATTGTCATACTGCTTAAAACTAGTTACGAAGGTCATGGATAGGCTAATAATTGTTAGAGATGTAAATTGTTTTCATCATTTCCAATATAGTTATTATACTTATACAGATCACTGGTAGCAAATTAATAAGTTTTTTAGTCTTTGGTTTTCTGAGTTGAATGTGGTAGGTTATAAAACATATAAATACTTTACATTCTATTAGCTAAAATTTTTATCAAGTATAAACTAAAAATGTCCAATCAACTTGAATGTTGGCTACATAATTTTCAAGTGGTCTTCATGTGATATGACTTTCTAAAATTCAATTCCATCCTTATATAGCCTAAAAATGTTTCCATCGCCTTATGAAACAAAAGTTGTGACTTTGAATATTGCATAGCTGCACTAAAAAGAGGAAGGTTCTCTGAAATGATTTTGGTATATAAGAAATTGGATTTTGTTGTATTTTCTTAAAGAATTTGTTTTTTTAATTTTCATATGTATATATATATAATTTAATCCTTGATGAAATTTGACTTTTGAGAAAGCTTAACTATTAATCCCAATTATAAAAAGTATTAAAAATGGAGCAAACTTAAGTGCAATTTTTTTAGGTGTTTGCATTTAGGTTTCCTAATAAAAATTTGACAAATAAAAGCTTTTTTCCAACTTAATACCATATGACTTGGTTTTTTTAAAATTTCTTCCACGTATCATATTTATTGGAGAACCTATTAACAAGCATCTAAGGATTTGCACTCCTTAAGAATTTAGGAAAGTCTTGTACGTTAAGGAAAAAAGTTACTTGTAATGAACCTAAAGTAACAACTATATGTTTACATATTGTCATTGTCTTTGCTCCTTTTCTCCTTAACTTTGCTTTTTATGTTTCCTCAAACCAATGATGGTTCTACATTGTGAGTTATGGAAATATGCATTATCAACTAATAGTCTAAAAGGGATTGTTGTCCTTGATATGGATGCAATAAAAGTAACTGAAGTTCTAAAATATTTTCAAGTGATCTTTTTATGGTCAATAACAACCTTAAAATTATATCGCACTTGGGTTTTCCATTTCCTTCCCTAAATAAGGCAAGGCTTTCTTGAGAGAATTTGCTATAGCTACTCAATCATTTTCCTAGTTAACTAAATGCAGTGAATTATTATAGCTCATATTGCTAGTTCTCTTTCTAGTAATATAGCACATATAAAATTTGTCCTTCTTTAGCTTATGGGATATGTCACATACTATAAATTGTGATCTTATACTATTTGCATACCAATAAGTTATTGTACTTAACTAAGTTATTTAAATATGACAATACTACTTATTAAATTGTATGGTTTGAACATACTTATATTAAGCTATTTGGTATCTTTTATTTTTTAACAAGTCTTTCTCATGGATGCATTTTGGCCTTGCAATGATTGTCTAATTGTTTTTTTTTTGTCAAGCTAGTGGGACTTTGTTTGTGAGGCTATAATATGTGAGAGCTCCAATTTCTTTGGTATAAGGTAAGGAATTCTAAACTACTAGGTATGTTTTAATGAAAAACTATATGTTTTTTAGATTGCAACAAAATTTCTTCTTTAATACACTGGTTTTTGCATAAAGTAAACTTCCATTGCTTGTAAAATTTCACACTTGTTAAAATAAGTTCAGGTTGTTTTGTTAGATAAAATTGCATTTATTCAATATTTTTTTCCTAAGATATGGTTAATGTTATCATCTTTTATTATGCAATATTGTGCTTTATTTTTTTATGCCAGGTGACATAATTTGTTTATAAGTATTATATCTTTATTCCTTTTCTTTGGTTGCTTGATGATGATTGTGAAATCAAATAAGCTTATTGTCACAACCTTGTAAATATCTAATCTATGACACTAATAAAATAAGGTGTATTAAGGCTATAATTTATCAAGATTTATTTAAAATTGAGAAAGGAATATGAAAGTGTGCTTGAGAAAAATGAAGGTATAAAAATTATACTTTAAAAAATTTAGTCTTAATATGGCATATTAGGCAAAATTAACAGAATTAACATATAGGATATTTAAAAGCTACTTAGAAAAATTTTTACTATTAATATTCTAAGAATGGAATAAATAATTATGAGTAAAATTTCATATTTAGATATCCTACCTATCAACTTTATCCAAGTGGCAACACTATCTATCTAATGATTAACCTATCTTTTACTTAGATATCTTACCAATTAGATCCCTTCAAGTGGCACCATTCACCTTATACCTTATATTTGACCAATCACCTATTAAGCAATCATTTTATTTCATATGACATCTAATTAATGGTTGAGATCTTGCCCTAATTTGGACTAATCTATGACAACTAATCAATGGTTGATACCCTTCTATTACTTTTATTGCATCCATATCAATGATAGTAATCTCTTTTAGGTTATTAGTTGATAGTGCACAATCTCATGGCTCACAATGTCAAACTATCATTGGTTGAAAAAACAAGGAAAGCAAAGGTTGAAGAGAAAAGAAAAGATAAAACAAAATATATTTTTGAAAGATAATGATAACATGTAAACATATAGTCATTACTTTGGATCCATTACAAGCAAATTTTTTTTGAACCTACAAGACTTTCCTAAATTCTTAAGGAGTGCAATTCCATAGTAATTCCTTTCATATTGTTAGTTGATAATGTACAGTTTTATAGCTCACAATGTAAAACTATCATTGGTTGATGAAATAAAGAAAGTAAATGTTGAAGAGAAAAGAAAGGACCAAATGAAATATATATCTCTTGAAAGACTTTAACAGTGTGTAGACATATAATCATTACTTTAGGTCTATTACAAGCAACTTTTTCCTTTTACAAGATTTTCTTAAAATCTTAAGGAGTGCAGAGGTGCTTGCTATTAGGTTCTTCAATAAACATATGATATGTAAAAGAAATTTTTAAAAGATCCAATCATATGGTGTTAAGTTGTTAAAAAAAAATTCGTTTGTTGAGTTTTTTTAAGGAAACTTGATTGCAAACACCTAAAAAGACTACACCTAAGTTTTGTTTAATTATTAATACCTCTTAACAGTTAGGATTGATAATAAAGCTCTCACAAAAGTCAAATTTTATTAAGGATCAAATAATATATATATATAATTAAAAAAATTTCTTTAGAAAAAAGAAGAGCAAAAATTCAATTTCTTACATGCTAAAATCATTTTAGAAAATTTTTCTCTTTTCAATGCAATTGTGCAGCATTCAAAGACACAAGTTGTAACATCCTCCTTAAAATAAAATAATTACAAGACAAATTGAACTTTATTAGACTAATTAAATGAAATTAACTAACTTGGAACATATTGAATTAATAAAATTTGGCTTTAATATGCAAATGTGTGGATTTATGAATTTTAGGAAGGAAATTAAAATTTTATGAAGTCATTAGGCATTTAATTAGAATTTTAATGAATTTATCAGATTTATTTAGAGTGAAAATCAAATTATTAAATGATAGCAAATTAAGAAATAAATACTTAGGAAATCAAATTTTTGGAATTCAAAAGTCATTAGAGCCCTGAAAATATAAGAAAAATATTTGAAAAAAAAAATATTTAGGTTAAATTTAGGGATCAAAAAACAAATAACAAAAGTTTAGAGTTAAAAAGTACAATTTAGCCAAGCAAAAATATAATTTTCCCCATGCACTAAAGCTTCATCTTCTTTAGAAGAAAGTGTATGGTGTTTGCATGAAGAAGTACGCAGACCTATTGACATACATCGCTTAATCAATAACAATTATTTTTATTCCTCGTACTAAATGAATAGGATCCAATTTCATCTAATAAAGGATTCAAATGGTCAAATTTGGATGAAGACAAATTGGAGAGAGAGAAAGGGGAAACGTTTCCAACATACAGCCGCTTATGGCTCTATATATGTGAACGACGCTTAGCCTTTTGAAACCTTTACTTTAAACTTATCTTTATAATATTTTGTTCCTTTGTCATACAAATGAAAGAGAGAAAAAAAAGTTGGAGAAGATATGCCATTGAAAGAAGAAACCAGGAGGGAAAAGATAAAGGACCTTAACTTATCTCTACTCAACTCTTTTGCATAAGATTATTTCTTGGTCTTATTGAGAATACTCATATCTTTTTCCCATCCCTTAACCTTTTTCATCATCATCTTCTTTTACTATTCCTCTATCACACTTGAATCTTCTCATATTGCTAAACTTCTAGGCAACTTTTTTTTTAGGTTGATGGTTATTTTAGTTGGTAATTAAAGAACAGAAAATTATTTTTTTCTTTTACTATGTATGCTAAACAAAAGATGAGTGAGAAGTTTTGAGGAAAAGGGAAGATGGTGTGAAGAGTTGAGGAAAAAGAGGATGATGAGGTGATATATAGGACAAAATACCTAAGGTGTGTCTTTATGCTATGTATTTTGGTTACTTACTTGATGAGCTAAAAGTTTGGATGAGTTATAATGAGTAAAAACATGGAAAAGATTACAAAAAAAACACCATTTTTGTGAAACAGGGAGTCTTAGCACTAGGAGGTGTGTTGACCAATACACCTTTAACATGCCCCAATTGTGTTGGGTGCAAGAAAGGATAAAAATTCAGGGTTTCAACTTTGAATTTTTGTGAAGTCTACATTAGATATATTATCACATCTAGAACTTGTATTCCTTGTCATTTTGAATGATTTTTTATGTCCTAAAGGTGTAAAATTTAGCTAGAAGGATTAGTATGACTCTTGTTAAGAATTGGGTTAAAATGAAAGATGATACCTTGAATGTTTGATAAGTTTTGTATACTTACATATAATGCTTGAATTACTTTATTTATTTAGGAGTATGGCTAACTTGCTTATAGGTTCTTTTAAAACCTTATAAATATTCAATAAATAATTTTGTATTAATTCCTTGAGCTAAGATATTCATTAGACCCTATGCATAGAAGACTAAACAAGAAATAGTGCTTATGCATAAATGACTGTGACAATTGAAATACCCAAATTGAACTTTTATTTCTATGCATGGATGATTAAACCCTATATTAATCCCATGCATAGATGATCTGACTTTTTAAAAACCTAGACATGGATTGGTATTTGGACTTTTAAGACATTGAAGACATTTAAAAAAGTGTTAATAAAATGAAGGTTCCATTAGAATTTATGAGTTAATATTATGATTTATTTGTCATTCCTCATGATTTGCTTGACATACCCTCTATATGATTGATGGATATAGTTCATAGCCCATTTATGATAAATGACCATTGATTTTGGCTCTTGAAAACTTCATATGCAAATAACTTTTGTTTTATGCCCTAGTATGAAAAGCTTATGTTATATTATTGATGTTAGTACATAATCAAGGGTTAGAATCCCTTAATGTCAATAATGTATTTTACAAGCTAATTTTGAAAGTAATAGCCCTTTTTTGATGTTAGTTCCTTACAATAAGTGGATCCACTGTTAGAGGCTACCTTAGTTTGTAATTATATTATTTAATTGATTGTACTAACAAATGTTATGACTTGTAAAAATAAGGAAGGTGGTTATTTGGTCTTTAAAATGCTAAAAATTTATGTTTATAGTAGGTAGTATTAGATGCTTGATACAGTGCTTATGGAATTTTTCCTATATTGACCAAAATTTTTAGATATGATTAATTGTAGTTCCTTAAGAAGATTCATTTAGTGAATTACCCTATGAATTATTTTGAGCTGTATAATTTATGCAAATTATTGAGTTGTATGACTTATGCAAATTTTATATATTTTAGTAAGCTGTATGGCCTATACAAGAATCATATCTTAGATTATGCCATAAGGCAAAGCACTTCGTAAATTATTTATGCCTACCTATTCATGTTATTCATTATCATTGGAAGATGTTAAGGTGATTTCTTAAATATACTAAGGATAGATGTGAAAATTGTCTTTTTGCACATGAGGCAACTGAACCATTACTTGTTTTTAAAACTACATTGTAACTTGCTAAGAATTTTTAAATTTTCACCTCTTGTTTAGGTAATATGTTTAGATAAGGACGATGCTAGTAACAAAGTTTATAATTGAGGTAGAGTAAGTCTATGTTTACTTACTAGGGTTTGGTAGGGTGCAGGTGATCATCGATATAAATTAAATAATGGTCACAAATGATTCTTAGTTGATTACCCCACCTCTGCCTTTGCCAACCCTGCGTACCGCATAGAGAGATATGATGTCTAGTTTAGTTGACTAGTTGATGTAGTTGCCCCATAAGGCCTGGATGACTCTATATAAATGTAAATATTATCTCTGTGGATAAATAATGTTTTGACTTAGGTGCTAAATGTGTACTAACTATATGACTATAACTTATAAGACCTTTAACTAACATCCAATATGGTGTAACTAAATGCTTTAAATATGTAAGATGATGTAATATATCAGTTAATAGTGTGATGTACGTACATGTGTAGGCATTTATAATCTCTTTACTATCACACTATGAAATTTTAAAAAGAAAAATTTATGTCCACTGCTCATAACTAAATTAAATAAGAAACTCAATAGTAAAAAAGGTATATAAGTTTTGTTAGTAAGTGGAAACATTTTCAGGCTACATGAAGATGGAATTAAACGTCAAAAAGTCAAATCACATGAAGGCCTTATACCTGATAAAATTTTTTGCTTAGATAGTGTGAAGTACTTATATGTTCTATAACTTACCACATTCAACTTAGGAAACATACCACATTCAACTTAGAAAACTAAGACCAAAAATTTTATTAATTTGTTTCTAATGATCTAAGCAAGTACAATAACCATCTTAGAAATGATGAAAACAATTTGCATATTTAACAATAGTTTATTTGTGAACTTTGCAAGTTGTTTTACACCAGTATGGCAATTATCACACATCCTAAGGTTTTTTATTATATGGATGGGTACTAATAAAAGTATTTTTTATAAGGCCATATGCTATGGCTAACTTTTCAATGTGATAACTAAGATAACCTTCTTTCTATTTATCTTCCACATCATGTAACATGACAGCATTATCTGGCACATATCCCAAAGGCTTAATAGTAGAATCTTGGAAATTTAGGTAAATTATGAATTTTAAGATAGTCTAAAGTATTATTTGGATTATCAAAAATTTTTAAAAATTTATTTGGAATTTTTGAAATTAATTGGGATTAATTCTTAAATATCAAATAATATATAATTATGGAATAAATATTTAAGGAATGAATTTCCAAAAATTCATTGGACCTTTAAAGGCCTAAAAATATAAGAAAAGTATTTGGAAATAAAAATATTTAAGTAAAATTTGTGGGTTAGAATACAAATACTAAAAGTTTAGCATTTCAAATGCAATTTTGGATATGGGCTAAAATATAATGTTCTCTAAATTTAAATTGATAGAATTAGGAAAAAAAATCTTTATATGAAAACAATCATGTCGATGATCAGAACAATTTTCACACTATAGTTCTCTACAAATTGAAATGCATTCCTTGAAAATTGAGTCTAACATTTAATCTACTAGAAGCTTTTTTGACTTGTTGTAGAAGAAAAACATGAAGGAATTAAGTAATTTCTCCAAGAAGCTTGATGCCTCCCTCCCTTTCTATAAATAGGCCTCCTCTAAGCTTACAAATTCATTCACATATACACTTACCATTACTCTATTGAAATATAGAAAGAGAGAGTTGTAAGACAAGAGAAAGCAATATAGGGAAAGTCATGAGAGGAAAAAAGGAGAAACCAAAGCAACAGGGAAGCCATCTTGATCCTCTACACCTTTCACACCATTTTTAAATGCAAAGGGAGCCTAAGAAGAAAAAAGCAAGAAAATAACATCCACTTTGTTTTTCTTTTTCTTTCCTTTCATCATTTTTAGTTTAAAAGTATTTGAACACTCCATTTCTACTCTCTTGAGTTCCTTGGCTATTTGAGAAGCCTTGATGGTTATACTAGGTTCTTGAGATGACAAGAGGCTTATAAGAAGCTTGTAGAAAGCTTAAAAACTATGAACTTTGCACTAAAGCCTTATATGGGACCTATAGCATAAGAATCTTGCCCTACAGTTTGTATATCTTGTTGAAGGTCATTTTGGCATCTTAGTGAGTCTACATATATGCAGGAATGGCAAGAAAAAGGTTAGAAACTAGCTGAATAACAAAATGGAGCTGTTGTCGGTAAAAAGTTAAAATTGGGTGCAAATTTAGGCTTAGATGTTTAAAAGCCAAACATTATTCAAATGGGCTGAAATATGAGTATGTAAGGCTTGCCATAGAAGAGAGATAGCCTGCCAAATTTAGTGAATTTTAAAGTTTGTTTGTTCACATAACTTAGCCTTGAAAATGTACCTTTCACCACTTCAATCCTTTTCTAGGCACTTTTGCAAAAATGAAGAGTTGAGAGGCTATACAAATCATTTTTACTCTAACATTTTCCTTACACTTAAATAACACTTAGAAGTATCTTCTGATTAAATTTCATAAAGTTTGGGGTTCTTTAGAAAAAATGGAAAACATCTAAAGTTGGCTACTGAAAAAGGACATTGAACAAAGTGTGAAATGCTCTGCTGACATTGTAACATTGTGTGTTCTATCTAACAACTCTAAATAGTTCAAATTTTGTGTAAGGCCACAATACCAAGGCCGTATGCATGGCGCCATCCTCTTTTTTAGTATTTTTGAGATAGTATGGTATTTATATGCTAGGGACAAATTAAGGGAAAATTAAATGGCAATTAAATAAGTATCAATTGACTAGTTAAGGCCCTTAATTTGAGCCATGATTTTATATGCTTGTGTACCCAATACATGCAAGGTTGTCTTAGGTATCTTTATATGATTAATTATGCTTATATGAAATGTTTTGTAACTGGAATTGTTTATGCATGTTTAAGGTGTTAGTCTTGAGGAACCTCAAACTAATTAGAAAGGAAAGGAATTAAGTACATTCTAAAGTGAAGAATATATATAAACACATACATATATACATACATATAATTATATATATGCTTATGCATAAAACTTTTATAAAACAATAATTGGAACTTATATATGACTTTCCCTTTTTTTTGGACATAGACTTTTATGTGACCCAAAGGACTAATACAAACGTATTTGTACCTTGAGAATTAAGGACATAAATAAGGATTTTAAAATACATTAAAAATAGAAAAATCACTATAAGAGTTATAGTTCCACAAGAGTTTACTATTCTTATATATTTTGTTAGTATCCTTTGAGCATTTCTTCATTTGTAAGATCAAATCCTCTTTATATATAGAAATTGTTAATATTATGATGTATATGTGTGTGTGTGTGTGTGTGCATATCTGCATCTTGATAAACATATGTTGTTCTAGATTTGACAATTATGAAAAAAGAACATCTGTACTCATGAATATGACCTAGATAACTTGGAATGTGATTTAATTAAGAGGATGATTATGCATATGATGCTAGTACTAGTAGAGATATGATGATTGTATGAGGATAAGGCTCTTAGAGGATGAAATTTCAACAAAGGCTAATCTATATAAAAAGAAACAACTTTCCATTTATATAGAGAAGCAAAGGTATGATCATGAGTGAACAAAAGGGTTAAAGTTCCTCTTAAGTTCATGCAGCATCCTCTTGGAGACAAAGTTTTGACAGGGAGATCATTAAAAGTTAGGAAACCTTCATGGGACTTCAGGTTTTAGGTTTTAAATTACAATTTATGGATCCACACTAGGGTATACCTTAATTATGTTTGCTCTTGTCTATTATGTTATGTTCTATTGATCATAAAGGCTATGGAAAATAGTCTTCCATTTTAACGATGTTGAAAACCTAGGTCTCATAAAATAGTATATGATATTTGGTATGTTAACTATGATTGTGAAAACTTAGGTATAGGATGCTTAGTACGAGACTTAAGAGTTAGTTTTCTCTATCACTAATGCCTTCAAGATAAAATCATTTGTTTCTCTTTAGGAAGGCATGTACAGTGACGCTATATGTTAAAGTATGTTGATATATACCGAGTTTAGAAGGTATAATAGAGAAAATTAATTGAGGCTAATATGACCAAGCTAAATTAATATGGCTTGAAATATATTTTATGCAGACATATGATATAGTGTTTTACATATGTATTATGATATTTGCATGCAATCATATACTAATAGACTTAAGATGTATGATATCTGGATATGGTAAGTGGTATAACAATAAACTAAACATATGCATCACTATGTTTGAATGAGTATGAATGATATGCTGACATTATAGCCATAACTATATTAATCATGCCACAAATGTTGATATGTGAATATGATAAATGGAATATGTTAGTTCATATACACAAATGATTTTACTATAAAGGATAAACATAATCTAGAATGAATGGGCTTATGTACATTTCATATGATTTGACATATGTATGATCTCTTATCTATATTGTTATCATGTGATGTATTTGTCATTTTTATGTGATATGACTAAGGAAAAGAAAAAGAAAATATTTTCTGTATATGTGAGAACTAGATCATTACTAGTTTTCAAAATTAATACGTGTTCTCACTAAGAATATAAATTCTCACTACACTTGGTAATATGATTAAATAGGATTTAGAATCAACTGATTCGAAGCTATTAGTATATGGAAGTGTTAAAAGTAGACCAATCATTCAAAATTTAAAAGATATCGTTATAAGGACTTAAAGACTTTGCTGCTTCTATTGGATAGTTGTAATAATAATGAAGAGATGTTGTCTTACTTTAAGTAATCTAGGTTAGAAATAGATTGTATAAATTATGCTGATATTAGAATACTATCTAGGTTACTTAGTGACATTATTAATAATATTTGTAATCTTATTGTATGGGATGTATGAATTTAGTTATATGAAACTCATGTTCATAGATGACTTTGATGCTTGAATAAAAAGTGAAAAGAGAAATTAAATAAATAAAATTTTTTGTGCTTTAATTTCTACTAGAATTCCACAACATAAGTAACATAAGAGGTTTAATAATGCCTTAGAAGCAAGGGTGCTACAGATAGCAATGTATGTGTTCCCATATCATAAAGGTCTATCTAAATGACAAAATTTGTGATTTGTTTCCCTAAACCATAATTTTAATGAACATGAGAAGCATAAGTAAAGTGCACCAAGCAATAACATTTCACTTGACCTATGTTGTCTTCATGAACCTCTAAGCTTCATCAAGAAGAACAACTTTGCTTAAAAGTACAACCATATGTGTGTAGTGTTCCAATCTTGGTTCAATTTTGAAATTTTTCATTAGATGATTCAAATAGTAGAACCCTCTTTTACAAGACCCAAATGAGTAAGTAAAAAGAACTCCAACAAAAGTTATGTTGCTTGGATGTTCTTGAGCATACATCATGTCTTCAACCAGTTTTTAAAGTTTGTCTACCAAGTCCATGATAGGAGTAACCACTGATGGTATCTTGATACCCCATATTTAAGAATACATTATATGTTGAATCAATGTTGCTAATTTTGGAATACAAATTTATTAACTAATTATTATACATACCTTAAAATATTTTAATATTAATTTATACGTATTATCCAAAAAAATATTTGTCCACTACATCATCACAAAAACAATCAAAAATAAAAAGATTAAATAACAAATAATATTTCATAAAAATATTCCTAGGCAATTATTTATATATTTATTGAAGAAACTGAAATTATAAGATGAACTTGGAATTCCAATCACAAACAGATAGAAAAATGGTGATTGAAAGGAGGATTCATGGATGAACAGAAGAAAAACAGAGCAAAGAAGAGGGATGAAAATTGTAAAGAAAGAGAAAATTGAAGAATAAAAAAGAAAAGAAAGTTAAAGAGGAAAGAGAGAGCACATTAATATATACTCTTTTCACTTAATCAAATGATTATTTTTTAACATGTCAAAATGGTTATTAATCATATTATTCATAGAAATTAATGTTATTTTTCATTTAAAAAAATAAAAAAATATACTATGAAAACAACTAGTTTTGCTTAGAAATTAACATTAACATATCTTTAATTTAAAAATAGTTAAATTAAAAAATTACATAAAAAAATTAATTAATGTGGCAATTGACTAAACTTTGCTTGGCTTTATTTGACCAAAATACTTATTCATCATAATTTTTTCTCATTTTTTTGTAACTTTGTTCTATTTACCATTATTGAGCGACTAAATTTGATAATTGTTTATTTTTTCCTATTAAATTTTAGTTGAAATTAAGTTAAATAAAAAAATCTAAAATGTATTTACTTAACCATCTCTCAAATATTACATATTTGTCATATAAATACAAAATATTATATATGAAAACGTATAAATTAAATAAATACTTATATAATATATATATATATATACACACATATTATTTAATCATTTATAATCATATTTTTAACATTTATTAATTTAGTTTTTATGAATAGTTATATTAAATATATTTTAAATAAATTAATTTACTTAACACACAACTTAATCTAAAACTACTTTATTGTTCAATAAAGAATAAAAATAAAAAACCAAATTGTGAAATAATATATCTTTTTCAAAATCAAAATATCAATTATTGTATAAAATGGTTTACACCAAACTACACGGTTTGGTATAGATTAAATTGTGGATTAAAATAATGAAATAAGATAATAATTTAATCATGTTATTTATCTTAGCCATTCATTTTCTTTCTAATTAATCTAAGTAAAATTAATAATAATCTATTTGTTTTTTTGTCTTCTAAAAGATTCATGTAATCCAAAAAAATACATGTGTGACAATTAATTGTAGATATCTATTTATTTACGTTATATATCTATTTAAGTTACAATTTATACATCTCAACAAACTATTAAGTCACATATATTAGTTATATTTATTTAGGTTAAAATAAAATACATGTTATACATCTATTTAGACTATATGTTATACATCTTTACAAATTATTAAGTCACTTATACTAATTAAATTCATTTATGTTAAAATGAAATGCATGTCATATGTTTTTAAAAATTATTTCACATATATTAGTTAAATTTATTTAAGTTAAAAATAAAATATATGTCATACATATATTTAAATTACATGTCATGCGTAAGTCTATTTAGGTTAAAATGAGATCATTAATATAGTATAAATTTGAGTTTTTATGTTCATATCTTCGTTTAACCCATTAGGTTATGGTTAAGATAAGAGAGCTAACGTTAGAAAAAAAATTAAATTATTTTTAAAACTTGAGAAACTATAATAAATGAAAATAAATCTTTATATTAAAACAAAATTTAAATAAAACTTCCAAAAGTACACTTTTGCCTATACTTATGTTATCCCTCTTCTGAAAAGTTTTGATATTGAAAGCATTTTCTCGCCTTTTGCTCCCCGAAGAAATATGAGGATTGGATATACCAATTGGTAAAAATGAAAAATTGAATTTCCTATACGAACGAGATGGAGTATTACGTGAAGAGCAGAACAGGATTTCCTCCTACAAGATGACTTGGCGGCTGATTTGAACTGAGAAGAATTTTATTATGCTCCTAAATGTATTTATTTTTTCAAAACGCATGAACCCCTGCGTTCCTTCAAACTCAAAACGCCGAAAACAAAATAGTTTGTGCAGAGCTCAAAACGCCGAAAACAAAATAGTTTGTGCAGAGCTCAAAACGCATGAAACCCAGTACCTCTGTTCTTCGCCCAGATTTGCGCCTTTGTTCTTCATCTGTGCTTGATTTCGCTGCTGACTTACTTGGTTCGAATAGATTAGCCTTGCTTGAGTGGCTTCCGTTGAAGCAAACTCTAAGCCTCCTTATCCTTCGGTTCTTCCATTCTTAGGGTGAGCTCCTTCTTCTTCTACTTTGATTCTTCGTTGTCTTACTGGGTTGCCTTCTTATACATATTTCCATGACGATGCCAAATATCCATGTTTAAGTATGAATATTTGATTATGTTTTTGAATTATTTTAAATTGATCTTATAGTTCTGCTTCTGATTTTCTGTTTTTGGATGTGTTGAACTTGCAACAAATGCTTTTTTTTTTTTTTGCCTGCTGGTCTAGTATAATTTTTTTTTTCAAATTCTTAATCTTTGCTCGCTATTGCAATCTGAATCGTTGTCTTCAAATGCTGTTGCAACTTAGGCATCTTAGCTTTAGATATAAAATTTGCAGGAATTGTCACATTTATCGGCCAGAAACTTTGTTTATACTCCCTTGAGTCTGGCTTTTTTATTAATGTTTTACTTGAATGAGCTCTGTTATAGCCAGTAGGAAGGAGCAGTGGGAAGGAGTTAGTTAGTAATGAGTTAAACATTGAAATAAACTCATCTCATCTTTGATTTATTTGAGTTACTATATGATACCACTTGCTTTTTATGAGCGTCAAATAGATTTTGTTCAAATGCAGAAGTCTGAGCGCTGGATAATGGCTACACTGGGAAAGGCAAGGGAAGCAGGGTTTCCATTGATGAATCTTGTTAGGTTAAAGGGACTTCCTAGTTTGCAACAATTGCATTTGGACGAGTGGCTACTTCAAACTAGCTCAGACAATTGGTGCCTTATAAATGATGGAACTAGTTCCCCTGCCATTGTAATGGGCTTGTCAAGGTATTTATTTCAATGATTTGGCCCTTCTTTTGAGAACCATTTTCTGGCTGTACTAATCTCATACCACAAGTTTTCCTTGCGATGTGTTTGGCATGCATTATATGTTTTGGGCATATCTTGAAATGTTTCAATATCAAAGTTTCCACGTGATATGAAAACTGCATGAAGATTTGTTGGAAAGCCAACTCACAAATTCATATTGTCATGGCTAAACCAATGCCATCATGGCTAAACCAATGCTCGCTTTGAAGTCTCCTACATTCACTCTTACTATTTGTAGGTACCTCCCACAATTGTCCTCTCTTGAAGGCCTAGTTAAGCTTTTGAAAGTTTTAGCTGATACTAAGAGCCTAAAATTTGGTAAAACCACCCATGCTCAGTTGGTTGTTAGGAATCAGACTTCAAAAGATAGTGACATCACTCAGATAAACTCATTGATCAATCTATATGTCAAATGTGATCAAGTACAAGTTGCTCGAAAGCTATTTGATACAATGCACAAGAGAAACATCGTATCTTGGAGTGCTTTAATGGCGGGATATTTGCATAAGGGGAATGAATTTGAAGTTCTTGGACTTTTTAAAACTTTTGTTTCATTGGACAATTCATTCCCTAACGAATATATTTTTACTACAGTTCTTTCTTGCTGTTCTAATAGTGGGAGAGTTGAAGAGGGCAAGCAATGTCATGGGTATCTGATAAAGTCTGGATTGTTATTTCATCAATATGTGAAGAATGCCCTTATTCACATGTACTCAAGGTGCTTTCATGTGGAATTAGCAATGCAAATTTTGGATACAGTGCCTGGTTATGATATTTTTTCGCATAACTCTATCTTGAATGCACTTGTAGAATCTGGTTATACAAGGGAAGTTGGAGCAGTTTTAGCAAGGATGGTGGAGCAGTTTGTAGCTTGGGATAATGTTACTTATGTCAATGTGTTCGGCCTTTGTTCTCAGATTAGAAATTTGCAATTAGGTTTGCAAGTCCATGCCCGAATGTTGAAAGCTGATATGAAGTTTGATGTCTTTGTTTGTAGCACAATGATAGACATGTATGGGAAATGTGGAAAAGTCCAAAATGCAAGAAAAGTTTTTGATGGCTTACAAAATCAAAATGTGGTTGTGTGGACAGCAGTCATGACAGCTTACTTGCAGAGTGGATATTTTGAGGAAACTTTGAATCTATTTAGAATTATGGATCTTAAGGGCACTGCACCAAATGAGTGTACTTTCTCAGTTTTGCTTAATGCTTGTGCAGGTTTGGCATCATTAAGCCATGGAGATACATTACATGCTCGGGTTGAGAAGGCAGGTTTTAAGAATCATATGACTGTCAGAAATGCTTTGATAAACATGTATTCCAAAACTGGTAGCATTGATTCAGCATATAATGTGTTCTCAGACATGGTGTATCGAGATACCATCACTTGGAATGCTATGATATGCGGGTACTCCCATCATGGGCTTGGTAGAGAAGCTTTAAAAGTGTTTGAAGACATGATGTATGCTGGCGAATGTCCAAACAACATAACTTTTGTTGGGGTTCTTTCTGCTTGTGCTCATTTGGGTCTTGTAAAAGAAGGTTTCTACTATGTAAATCATCTAATGAAAAATTTCGAAATTCAACCAGGATTGGAGCACTACACCTGCATAGTTGCGCTTTTGAGCAAAGTTGGTCTTCTTGATGAAGCTGAGAACTTCATGAAGACAACACATGTCAAGTGGGATGTTGTTGCCTGGCGCACTTTGCTTAATGCTTGTCATATTCATCGAAATTATGGGTTGGGGAAACGAATTGCAGAATCTGTCATACAGATGGACCCTCATGATGTGGGAACATATACATTGCTATCAAATATGTATGCCAAGGCAAGGAGGTGGGATGGAGTTTCAAATATTCGAAAACTGATGAGGGACAGAAACATCAAGAAGGAACCTGGGGTAAGT
The DNA here is from genome assembly GCA_026724425.1 of Erythrophleum ivorense. Lineage (NCBI taxonomy): Eukaryota > Viridiplantae > Streptophyta > Magnoliopsida > Fabales > Fabaceae > Erythrophleum > Erythrophleum ivorense. Next base: position 39,006,431 of record JAIUCV010000004.1, on the reverse strand, counting down.
TGGCTAGAGATAAGAAATGATATACATGTCTTTCTTTCAGAAGTTAGTAATCATCCAGAGTCTAGTCAGATTTTTGAGAAGGTCCAACAGTTGTTGGCAATGATTAAACCATTGGGATATGTGCCAGATACTGATGTTGTGCTGCATGATGTGGAAGATGAACAGAAAGAAGGTTATCTTAGGTATCACAGTGAAAAGCTGGCCATTGCATATGGCCTTATGAAAATATCTTCACCAGCACCCATTCGTATAATAAAAAACCTTAGGATGTGTGATGATTGTCACACTGCTATAAAACTAATTGCAAAGGTCACAAATAGGCTAATAATTGTTAGAGATGCAAACCGTTTTCATCATTTTCAAGATGGTTGTTGTACTTGCACAGATCACTGGTAGCAAATTAGTAAATTTTCCTGTCTTGGTTTTCTGAGTTGAATGTGGTAGGTTATAGAACATACAAGTACTTTACACTATATCAACACAAATTTTTATCGAGCATAAACTGAGAATGTCCAGTCAAGTTGAATGTTGGCTGCGTAATTCTTGAAGGGTCTTCATGTTGTCTGATTTTTGGAAGTTCAATTCCATCTTCATGTAGCCTGAAAATCTCTCGAAAGTCTTTGATTGCTTCATAGCTGCACAGAAAAGAGGAAGGTTAAATTTTTTTCCTAAAGATTTTTTTTTTCTATATATATATATATATAATTTAATCCTTTATGAAATTTGACTTTTGAGAGTTTTTTACTATCAATCCCAATTGTTAAGAGGTATTTTGAAACAAAACTTAGATGTAATTTTTTAGGCGTTTGTAATAAGGTTTCTTAATAAAAACATAATAAATGAATTTTATTTACAACTCAATAATATGTGACTGAGTCTTTTAAAAATCTATTCCACGTATCATGTGTTTACTAGAGAACTTAATGGTAAGCACTTAAGGAACTATACTCCTTAAGAATTTAGGAAAGTCTTGTAGGTTAAGGAAAGCGTTACTTGTAATGAAACCAAATTAGGACTATATGTTTACCCAAGGTCATTGTCTTTCAAAAATATATTTTGTTTGGTCTTTCCTTTTCTCCTCAACCTTTGCTTTCTCTGTTTTCTCAACCAATGATGGTTCTACATTGTGAGCTACTTAACTGTGCACTATGAACTAACAGCTTGAAAGGGATTGTTGTCCTTGATATGGATGCAATAAAAGTAACCAAAGTTCCAGAATATTTTCAAGAGACTTTTTATGGTCGGCAACAGCCTTACATTGATATCCCACTTGAATTTTCCATTTTCCTCTCTAAATGTAGTAGGGCAGGGCTTTCTTGAGAGAATCCGCTATAGCCACTTGAATAATTTTTTCTGGATAACTTAATGCAGTATGCTACTAGTTCTTTTTCTAGTAATAGAGCACATATAAATGAGGATAAATGAATTTGTCTTTATCTACCTTACATTGATCCAAACTCACCATCGCTTGTGTTGCCATATTTATTTATTTATTTTTAAAATATTACTATAAGGTAGATGTTAAATCTATAAAAAACTAACAACACAACATACAGAATTATCAAATATTTTTGTCATTATAAATACACAGAGAGTGTTCAAAGGTTGTTGCTGCCAACACAAGATTTTTCAAATAGAGCGCAATGTTGGAACCATAAATTTCAAATTGAGGATTCTAGATTTTGCAATATAATATCTAAATTAAAGACTTATCTTTGATATTTGTCACCCAGATTTGAAAGCTAATTTGATAATAACACAATGAACAAAAAAAGAAATCGAAAAGCAATTGGATTGCACTAAAAGGAAAAAATGAGTGAACTTCAACCTCTGAGATGATACCAGGGAATACCACAACATGTCAGTGGCCAATTACTGCAGGTTAGCTATACACAATCGTGAGGCGATGCTTTGGGAGTGACAAGAAAATGAAGAAAAGAAGTGGGCTTTCTTGCCCTTCTATTTAACAAGAAAATTTTCACGCTGACCTATTAGTTTTTCCTTGATGTAAACTAAAGTTACATTTTTCTACTAGTTAATACACGTTCACCTATTAGGAGATTTTCAATTTGGCATTGTGTTCAAGATTGTTTGAACTTATAAGTTTTATGTAGGTTTGAGAGGGGTGCTATAGTAAACTTAACAGAGATGCAGAGCTCAGGTAACCATTGCTACAGAAAATTTTTTTTGTCATTGATTGTTCTTTTGTCATTCCCTTGCAAGGAATGATAGGAGGGTGAGTTTGTATTTTGTTATAATAACTTGCATTTTGTCATTGTTGCATCTATGTGAACTGTAAATAACTCTTTTCTTTTAATGCAATTCAATAGGCCCAGGTAGGAAAATACATTTATTGGCTGGTATAGCATCATACATTCACCCTTCATCAGAATCAAGGGCATTGTTTATAGAACCTTATGTTTTGAAAAATCCACCTCTGAATAAGCAATCTACCTTGAAAATCTATTGCATGGTTAAAAAATGAAATATCTCTTTAGATCCATATCTATTGAGATGATATTGTAAATTTTCCAAAGCAAACCATTGTTAGCCGCACATGGGAAGAATCTAGACATAATTGAACAAAACTTGCAGAAACTAGGTATTCTATTGTGCTCTTTTCCTCTTTTTCGTTGCCTAGCTTACCAATTGACTTCGATAATAAATGCATCGCTTATTTTCCTTTCAGTGAATCAATTAATTATATACCCTTTTAGATCAATAATTTGTCCTACTTTCATAGTATTCACAGATAAAACTTCTTGGCTCTTTATTTGAATATCTGTACTTATAAAGAAACTAATAGCATGAAAATGCGAATCCCTTGTCATATAAGAAATAAAAGATTTAAACATGCAGTATTTTCTTTATATGAAAGACTAGGGTTTACACTTTAAAGTAGGTATAGTGTTGGAAAGGACCGAATGGGCTTAGCCCAAAACTAATTAGTTTTTCTGTTTTTATTTTTCCCTGTATTTAGTAGTAATTATGTTGATTTTATTCTGTTTTATTAGTTTCCTTGTTTTTAGGCTAATAATTAGGGATTGGCTGGCTTGTGGTCAAACCTAGTTCTTTATATATGTACTCTTACCACTCTAGAATATTAATAATAAGTCGAATCCGGCCCAAACTTCTTCATGAGCGTTGGACTCGATGCATCTGGGGCAGATTCCATTCGACACCTTAAAGGCCTATACCACCGACGGAGAAGATCCTTCAATCACGTCAACTGATATTGGCCTTACAGATATGGATGCCGGCTATGTTATAGGCAACAATAGAGGTGGAAACGACAGGACCCACTCTCTCTCAGGTTCGCCACACAACCCGCCATTGTTAATGTTGTTAGACTCATTCTCCTCCATCCTTGTCTCTCACAAGTTGACTGAGAATAACCATTTATTTTGGCCATGAAACATGTTGATGCTTATTCAGGGTTGAGGCAAAGAAAAATACATAAAACGATGAGGCCTTGGAACCAGCTACTAGAGACCCAAGGTGTGAGACTTGGATTTCAAAAAATAACTAGGTCATGACATGGTTAATCAACTCAATGACCCTAGAGATTAGCAGCAACTACGTGTTAGCATCTCTAAAGCACGGATATGTCTAACTAGGAGCTATACTCGTATCGGATACGTATTCGATATCGATACGCGTACCGTATGGGTACAAAATGTACCCGTACGTTTCTTTTTTGCTTTCGTATGTTTTGAAACATTTTTGTTCGTATCGAAATGTTTCAATACGGTGGCGAAATGTTTTTCCTTGAATGACGTCGTTTTAAATGAGTTTCGATACGGCGGCGAAACGTTTTTCCTTGAATGACGTCGTTTTGTCCCTCATTTAATTCTCCTATCTGTCGAAAGCTTCAGCTCTTCTCCCTCGGCCCTCGCCCTCTGCTTCTAGTGCTGCGTCTCGACTTGCGTCACTTGTTGTGTCATCTTCTCCCTTTGTGCTATGTCATCTTCTCTGGCGAGCTTTGCTCTGTTCCTCTGTTGTCTTCTTTGGCCAATGGAAGTGGTAGGTGCATCTTCTTCTCCGGTGGCAGGTGCATTTTTTTTCCATTGTTATTGATTAGTGATAATTTGATGAAATAACTTATTAACTGATTGTGTCTCGCCATTGAAAAGCCATTGAACGTTACAAAGAATTATATCTAGCACTTTAACTAGTGTTGGGATCCGTTCTATTTAGCTCCGTTCCTCCGTCATCTTGCACTTTAATTTGATGAAATTCTATCTAGCTCCATTCCTTCGTCGTCTCGCCAATGATAATTTTTTTTTTAAGAAACTTGAATGATAGAGCAAAACGAGCTGGGATCTTGATTCTTACTGGTGTTGAATACAGATCTGATTTCTAGTGTTGAATGCTTTGTCTCCCCGGCTCGTGTTTCAAATTTTCAATTCATTTTTGTGGTATAGGCCTTTGGGTGTTTGTTTGTTGTTTCCTGATTTTCAATCAGTGTGATTGTTCTTTGTGTTTATTGTTCCCTGTTTCCTTGCAATCAAGTTAATATTTGTGTTTATTTATTTGGAAAAAATTTGGCTTTTTCAGAAATGATATTGCAATGAGTAGGATTGTTCTATATGCACTAATAGTCTAATATACATTAGTCTCATTGTTGCTCCTCCATTATAGTTATCATGGCAAATGAAAGTTCTAATTCTGCTAGTAATCCTAGACCCACTTCTTCTACTGAATATTGTTCTAGTAATATTCTCTAAAAAGAAGGAACTCTTTTGTGGATTATGTAACTTTGATTGTTAGAAGTAAAGAAGGAGAAACTGTTAATTCTGGTGGAAACAAATATTAAAAGTGTAATTATTGTAACCGTGAATTTCAAGGGTCTTATTTTAGAGTTAAGTGGCATTTGCTGAGGGTATCTTGTAAAGGAATTTCTATGTGTCCCAAAGTTGATACTCATTGTTTAGTAGAGGTGAAAAATTTACAAGAGGAGGCTGAGAATAGATCAAAACCAAAAGAAGTGACATTACCACTACCAGTCAGAGGCTAATCTCCTTTAGATGTTCAAAGTGAGTACAATCAAGGCAAAAAAGGGCGGTTGGTACTTTGGAAAAAGCCTTCAACTAAACAACTAGAGAAAATTTGTGTGCAAAAATTTTTAGAATGTTCTGTTCAAGTGGTTTATCTTTTAATTTGGCACGCAATCCATATTACATTAGCTCTTATTAATATGTTGCAAATAATATGATTTCTGGTTTTAAACTTCCTGGTTATAATGCACTAAGAAGCCCTTTGTTGCAACAAGAAAGGACAAATGTTGAAAGGTTGCTTGAGCCAATAAAAAGAACTTAGAGTGGAAGGGAGTGAGTATTGTAACAGATGGCTGGATTGAAGTACAATGAAGGCCATTAATTAATTTTATGGCTGTATCTAATGGGGGTCCTATTTTTTTTGAAGGCAATTGATGGGACTAAAGAATACAATGATAAATTCTACGTAGCTGAGTTGATGAAGCAGTCAATTGAAGAGATAAAACCTCAAAATGTGGTTCAAATTATTACTGACAATGCCTCTGCTTGTAAAGTTGCTGCCAAGATTATTGAGGTTGAGTATCCTCAAATTTTTTAGACACCATGTGTTGTTCACATACTCAATCTTGCGTTGAAAAATATATGTGCAACTAAAAACACTGATACTAATGAATTAGAATATGAAGAATGCCATTGGATCACTCAAATCAGGGATGATGTAATCTTTATTAAAACTTTCATCATGAATCATCCCATGAGGTTGGTCATTTTTAATGAATTTGTGCTCTTGAAATTGCTTGCCATTGCTGAGACTAGGTTTGTTTCAACCATTGTGATGCTAAAGAAGTTTAGACTTATAAAAATGTCTCTTTGCACAATGGTAATTAGTGATAAATGGAATACATATAAAGAAGATGATGCTGGAAAGGTTAATATTATTAAAAAGTTAATTTTTTATGACTCTTGGTAGGATAAGATTAATTCCATCCTCTCTTTCACAAAACCTATTTATGACATGCTTAAATTTTGTGATACGGATAAGCTTACACTTCACTTGATTTATGGTATGTGGGATTCAATGATAGAACAAATAAAGGTATTAATATTCAGGCATGAGAAAAAGGAACTTTCTGAGCATTCAAGATTTTATGAAGTTGTGTATGGAATTATAATTGATCGTTGGACAAAAAGTTGTATGCCACTTCATTGTTTTGCTTATTCATTAAATCCTAGGTAAGCTATACTAATATTCCATACTTATGTTGTTGATATACTTTCCACATTTAATTTTATGCTAAACAAGTTCAATTCTAATTGTTTTTATTGCATATTATATAGGTATTACACTTCTCAATGGCTTGATGTGGCACCAAATAGAATTTTGTGGCACCAAATAGAATTTCTCCTTATCTAGATGCTAAAATTTCAACCGAGAGGACCAAATATTTTAATATGTATTTTAGAGATCCTATGGAGAGAAAATTGGTCCTTCAAGAGTTTTCAATATTTTGTGGAGCTTCATATGTATATTCATTATTTGATTTTTTACAAGATAGATGGAATTTTGAGCCTAAAGATTGGTGGTTAAATTATGGTTCTTCAACCCCAATGCTCCAACGGCTTGCATTAAAGTTTCTTCGTCAACCATGTTCATCATCTTGATGTGAAAGAAATTAGAGTACCTATTCTTTCATTCACTCATTGGAAAAGAACAAATTGAATTCAAAAAGGGCTGAAAACTTGGTTTATGTTCATACCAATCTTTGTCTTCTATCAAGAAAGAGTGAAAAATATTCTAGTGGAGTGACTAGGATGTGGGATGTTAATGGAGATCATTGGGAGCCATTTGATGGGGCAGGAGGTCTTGAGGTTGCAAATTTGCCTTCAGGTGAACCAGATTTAGAACAAAAGCTCATAGGAAATGTTATTAATGTGGATGTAGATGAAGATGAAGATGAAGATTAGTTTGGATTGAAAATTCTAGTATTAATGTGGATGTAGATGAAGATGAAGATGAAGATTAGTTTGGATTGAAAATTCTAGTATTAATACTTGTTGGGAATGTAACTTATTATGAATATTTTATTTATGCTTGTAAATTGTTTTATTATTTATACTATTGTAACTTATTTATGGTTTAATTTAGTTTTTAATGTGTTAGATTATTGAAAATATATATATATATATATTCCTGTATCCGTATCATAAAATTTTAGAAATTATCGTATTTCACATATTGTATCGTGTTGTACTCGATACACGTACCTGTATCGGTGCTTCTTAGATTAGCATCCATTACAAAAGAAATTTGGGACTATGTGAAGTGTACATATGCTGTGAAGGAGAACATTGTTGTTATTTTTCAGATTAAATGGGCTCTCAAGGATCTCAAACAGGGAGAAAAGACCATCACGTAGTATTACAGCACTAATGAGATTATGGTAACAAATAGATTTGTATGAGGTACATAACTGGACCTATCATGCTGATGCAGCTTATTTTAAGCAAATAGTTGAGAAAGAAAGATCCTATGAATTTCTATTGGGACTTAATGAAAGATTTGAAGATGTTAAAGGTAGAATTATGAGCCTCAAGCCATTGCTTTCACTCGAAGAAACCGTGAACATGGTTAAGTGTGAAGAGAGTGGAAAAGAATTAGTTCAGGGATCATCTCATGCTGAGTTCTCGGCTATGGTGGCTAGAGGAGACCAAACCAGTGATCTGAGATAAAGAAAGTTATCCACATGGTGTGAACACTGTAATAAAGGTGGACACACCAAGGATGTTTGTTGAAAACTTCATGGGAAGCCTCCAAACAGCAAGCATTGAGGCAGAAAAGAAATTAAAGGCATGATAACAGAAGTTGACAATCGTGATGAGGTACTGAATAAAGAAGAGGTACAGATTTTGAAAAAACTCCTTGAAAAACACAATTTGCAGGTGTCATCAAGTGAGAAAAAATCTACTACTTCAATTACCTTAACACAAGCAGGTATATATCTTACTACTACTCTCAAAACTACAATTCAGCCCAAGAATGTTTTGGTAGTTGATTCAGGTGCAACAGATCATATTATTGGTTTTAAGGAGGCCTTTAGTAGTCTTGAATATTGTTCTATATATACCAAAGTGAAAGTTGCAAATGGTACATATGCTAAGGTTCTAGAAGTTGGAACTGTAGTTATTTCCAAAACTATTGTATAAAAAGATGTCTTGTGTGTCCTAGAAATTGAATGTAACTTGATTTCTATTCAGAGAATAACAAGGCAATTAAACTGTCATGTGACTTTTTATGAAGTTGACTGTGTTTTTCAGGATTTGGCTTCAGGGAGGATGATTGGCAATGCTAATAAATGGGAAGGCTTATATTATCTTGAAGCAAAATGTCAAGTGAATAAATGTGAGAGAATGAGTGTTTTTTTGGCTAATCTAAATAATGAAATCAAGTTGTGGCATTATAGGTTAGGCCATCCAAGTCTCAGTTATATGAAACATTTATTTTTTTGAATTTGATCAAAAAAGTTGAGTTATCTTCGTTTCATTATGAATATTGCCAATTGGCCAAGTATGTCAAAAATCCCTACCCTACACATCCTTATACATTCTCTCAGCCATTTTCTTTGGTTCATAGTGATATTTGGGATCCTTCTAGAATTTCTACACCATCTAAATCTAGGTGGTTCATAATGTTTATTGATGATTATACTTAAGTTACATGGGTGTTTCTTATAAAAGAAAAATAAGAAGCATTGCAGATTTTTCCTAAAATTTCACATGTTTATAAAAGGTCAATTTAATGCATCTATAAAAATAATACGTAGTGACAATGGTAGAGAATATTTGAGCACTAATTTAAAAAATTACCTAAATGAAAATGGCATACATCATCAAACATCATGTGTAGATACCCTTCAACAAAATAGGATTTTTGAACGTAAGGATAGGCACCTATTGGAAATAGCAAGAGCTATTATGTTAGCCAATAATGTACCTAATTGTTTTTGGGGGAATGCTGTACTCACTTCTGCATATTTAATAAATCGGATGCCATCCAAAATCTTGAATTTTCAAATACCTATTCAAAAACTTCAAGATTTCTATCTAAACTCACATCTTATTTCTACTATACTACAAAAGGTTTTTGGATGCATAGCTTATTTTTATAATCGTAGTGGGAGTAAACTTGAACCAAGAGCAATTAAATGTATCTTTCATCTACACAAAAGGGCTATAAATGTTACTCACCTAGCTTTCACAAGTATGTTGTGACAATGGATGTCAAGTTTTACGAAAACCTTCCATACTACTCCAAATTACCCATTCAGGGGGAGATGGAAGAGAGTGAATGAATAATTTGCAATGATTTTGTATTTGATGCTAATTTTGAACCTGAAATTGTTTTTGGACCTCAAATATCACCTTAACCTGGTGCTACACAATATCATTTGTTACCATCAATTTTTGTACAAAATAGGTTTTCACCCCTAAACATCGAGATAACTCCTAAATAACCTAAAAATGAACCTACTTCATCTGAAAATACACCACCAATAGCAAATATTGACCCAAACAGTCAAGAAAACCAACCAGAACGGCAAGGTGATAATGTGGAAAGTACAAATATAACTGAGACAGGGATGGAATACGCTAGAAAGCTAGAGTTTTTCACTTATACCAGGCAAAACAAGGGTACAAACCAAGAGGGGGAGAAAGTAGCAGAACCTAGGTGAAACAAGGGCACAATTCATGAGAGAGAATGAGTTGAAGACCCCATTCCTATGCAAAACCAAGAATCCAACTAGGTGCTAGATTCCAATGATCTTAGTCAACCTATTGCCTTGAGGAAAAGGAAGAATTCTTGCACACAATATCCAATTAGCAGGTATATTTCCCATGACAAGCTATCTCCTAATCTACAAACCTTTGTTACAAAATTGTCTGAGGACATTATACCAGATAACTTTCATGAAGTCATAAAAGATACAAGGTGGAGAGAGGCAATACAAGAGGAGTTAAGAGCTCTTGAGAAGAATAAAATTTGGGTGATGACAGAGTTGCCCAAAGGTAAGTCCCTTCTTGGCTATAAGTAGGTATTCATTATTAAATATAACCCTGATAGGACAATATATAGGTATAAGGCGAGATCGGTTGGCAAAGGATTTATACAAACTCATGGCATAGACTATCGAGAGACTTTTGCCCTTGTGGCCAAATTTAACACCATCAAAGTACTATTGTCACTTGCTACTAACATGGACTGCCTTCTACATCAGTTAGATGTGAAAAATGCTTTTTTAAATGGTGATTTAGAGGAAGAAGTGTACATGAAAGTGCCTCGTGATATGAAAGACCAAGAAAATAGTACTACAGAATGTAGGTTACACGAGTTTGTATGAACTAAAACAATCACCAAGAGCCTGGTTTGAAAGGTTCACACGAGCAGTGAGACAATTTGGTTATGTTCAGTATCAGACAGATCACACTCTATTTGTTAGACATAGATTAGGAAAGGTATCAATATTTATAGTCTATGTGGATGATATCATTGTGACAGGGATGATGCAGAAGGAATTGAAAGATTGAAGAGAGATCTAACTATAGAATTTGAAGTTAAAAACCTTGAAAAAGTCAGATATTTTTTAGGTATGGAAGTTGTAAGATCAAGTAATAGCATCAATATCTCATAGCGAAATTATACTTTGGATCTTCTCAAGGAAATCGGGAAGTTGGGAGCTAAACTTACTGAAACTCCCATGGAAACAAACTACAAAGAAAATCTCCGAAAAGAAAGAACTCTAGTGGAGAATGAAAGATATCAGAAACTGGTTGGGAAGCTCATATATTTATCCTATGCTAGATCGGATATTAGTTTTGCTGTGAGTGTTATAAGTCAATTTATGAATGATCCTAGAGAAGAGTACATGGAGACAATGTATAGAATATTGAGGTACCTGAAAATGACTCTTGGAAAGGGACTGCTGTTTACTAAAACTAATTCTCAAGGAGTAGAAGTGTATACTAATGCAGATTAGGCTGGGTGTGTCATTCAAAGAAGATTAACTTCAAGATATTGCACATTTGTGTGGGGTAACCATGTAACTTGGAGAAGTAAGAAGCAATTTGTAGTTGTAAGGAGCTCCGCAAAAGTTGAATTCAGAGCATTAGCTCAAGGTATTTGTGAAAAGATGTGGCTCAAAAGGCTATTGGATGAATTTGGAATAAAATTTATAACAACAACAACAACAACAACAACAAAGCCTTTTCCCACTAAGTGGGGTCGGCTACATGGATCAATCGACGCCATAAACATCTATCATAAATCATATTTTTAGATAGACCATTTAAATCTAAATCTCTCTTAATAATTTCTCCTATAGTTTTTCTTGGTCTTCCTCTACCTCTAGTTATTGGACTATTCTCCATCTCATCTACTCTCCTAACTGGGGCTTCTATAGGTCTCCTCCCCACATGACCAAACCATCTAAGTCTCGATTCTACCATCTTTTCCACAATAGGAGCGACTTCCACCTTCTCTCTAATGCATTCATTTCTAATTCTATCTCTTCTAGTGTGTCCACTCATCCAACGCAACATTCTCATCTCTGCAACATTTAACTTATTTTCTTGTTGACTTTTTATTGCCCAACACTCAGTTCCATACAACATTACAGGTCTTATAACTGTGCGGTAGAATTTACCCTTAAGTTTGAGTGGTACTCTTCTATCACAAATAACACCCGAGGCACTCCTCCATTTCATTCACCCCGCTTGAATCCTATGCTTTACATCTTCTTCTATTTCTCCGTTATGTTGTATGATAGATCCAAGATACTTAAATCGTGTGACTTGTGGTAGGATATGTTCTCCAATTTTTACTTCTACGCTAGAAATGGTGTGCCTCTTACTAAACTTACACTCCATATACTCCGTTTTACTTCTACTTAAACGAAATCCATAAGCTTCCAAAGCTAGTCTCCACCTCTCTAACTTCTCATTCATTTCCTCTCTCGATTCTCCAACTAGAACAATATCATCTGCAAAAAGCATGCACTGTGGCACCGGCTCTTGGATATGTTCAGTAAGCACATCCAAAACTAAAGTAAAAAGATAAGGGCTCAGAGTTGACCCTTGATGTAAACCAACAGTTATCGGAAAATCTTCCGTAAGTCCACCTTTTGTTACTACGCTAGTTGTAACCTTATCATACATGTCTTGGATTGCTCGAATATAAGCTATACGAACTCCTTTTTTCTCCAAAGCCTTCCATAGAACCTCTCTTGGCACTCTATCATATGCTTTTTCTAAATCGATAAATACCATGTGTAAATCTCTTTGATTCTCTCGATATCTCTCCATTAATCTTCGCAACAAGTATATTGCTTCCATAGTTGACCTTCCTGGCATAAAACCAAATTGATTCTCCATCACTTGAGTCTCTTTCCTTAACCTTCTCTCAATTACTCTTTCCCATAATTTCATAGTGTGGCTCATGAGTTTAATTCCTCTATAATTTGCACAATTTTGAATGTCCCCTTTACTCTTATAAATAGGGATTAAAGTACTTTTCCTCCACTCGTCTGGCATTCTTTTAGATCTCATAATTTCATTAAATAACTTTGTGAGCCAACTTATGCCTTTCCCTCCTAAACTCTTCCATACCTCAATGGGTATATTATCCGGTCCAACTGCTCTGCCATTCTCCATTCGTTGTAATGCTTCTTTTACCTCTACCTCACGAATCCTACGATAAAAAGTATAATTTTGATCCTCTTCTCTAATATCTAGTCTATCCGATTGCAATAAAATCTCATGTCCTTCATTAAAAAGCCTATGAAAATAATCCTTCCACCGTTCTCTGATATCTTGTTCCGTTACTAACACTTTCCCTTCTTCATCCTTGATGCATTTCACTTGGTCCACATCTCTTGTTTTTCTTTCCCTACTTTTAGCTAGCTTATAAATACTTCTTTCTCCAACTTTAGTACCTAAAGATTGGTATAATCCATCAAATGCCCTTGCTTTCGCTTCACTCACTGCCTTCTTAGTGTCTTTTCTTGCTACTTTATATTTTTCCCAATTTTCATTACTCTTACATAATGACCACACTTTGTAACACTCTCTTTTAACTTTAATCTTATTTTGTACACTCGCATCCCACCACCAAGATTCTTTATCCCTAGGTCCAAAACCCTTTGATTCACCTAATATTTCCCTTGCTATCTTCCTAATTTCTTTAGCCATTCCATTCCACATATCATTAGCACTTCCTTGTATTTCCCAAGATCCTTCCTCCACAATCCGTCTCTGCAAATTCCTTTCTTTATCCCCCTTTAGTTGCCACCACTTAGTTCTTAACACCCTATCTTCGCCTTTGTTTTTTACTCTCCTCTTAACTCTTACATCCATAACCAAAACTCTATGCTGAGTAGTTAAACTCTCTCCAGGGATAACTTTGCAATCTATACAAAGTTTTCTATCTGATTTCTTTATAAGAAAGAAATCAATTTGAGAACATACCCTTCCACTTTTATACGTGATAAGGTGTTCCTCACGCTTTCTAAAACAAGTGTTAGCTAATATAAGATCGAACGCTAATGAGAAATCTAGAATAGTTTTACCCTCTGCATTTGCTTCCCCTATGCCATATCCTCCATGAACACCCTCGTACCCTGAAGATACCCTTCCCACATGACCATTTAAATCTCCTCCTAAAAGAATCTTTTCTCCGAGTGGTATTTCTTGAACTAAACATTTTAAATCCTCCCAAAACTTTACCTTGTGATATTCTTCTAGCCCTACTTGTGGTGCATAAGCACTAATAACATTAAAGATTTCCTTTTCTACTACAAACTTTAATGCAATGATTCTATCTCCCAACCTTTTTACATCCACTATCGCATTTTTCCAAAACTTATCTACAATTATACCTACTCCATTTCTAAATTTAGCCTTACCAGTATACCAAAGTTTAAAACCTGAAGTGTCTAATTCTTTCGCTTTTTCTCCTACCCATTTAGTTTCTTGTAAACACATAAAATTAATCCTCCTCCTAGTCATAGTATCTACTATTTCCATAGACTTGCCCGTAAGTGTACCTATATTCCAAGTGCCAAAACGAATCCTACTCTCATGAACTAGCTTCTTTAGCCACATTCGTTCACGAAAATGTGGGAACCTTTGCTTATTTTTCACTACATCCAGGCGTCGATGCAGCGGCTCTTGCTCACTTCTCACTGTACCCGAGCTATACAGCGCGTTACTTACAGGCAACGACCTAGCTTTACGTTTAATATATCGATTGTCCATGTCATAAAGATTCGACAAAGTTTTACGTTGGCTGTCGACTGCCTAACACAACCCTCCTCTTTTTCCCGGGCTTGGGACCGGCTATGAAAAATAATTTACATGAAAGTTCATCATAGGCAGAGTTTTGGAATAAAATTTATAATTCCAATTAAAATATGGTGTGACTACATAGCTGCTATAGGGATTGCATAGAATCCCATACATCATGACATGACTAAGCATGTTGAGATAGACAGAAATTTCATCAAAGAAAAGATTGATTGCAAGCTTATTGATCTATCATATATCTCTACCAGTTCTCAAGTAGTTGACATTATGACCAAAGGACTACAGTTAAGTTTGATGAGCTGAGTAGCAAGTTGGAAATGATAAATATCTATTTCCTAGCTTGAGGGGGAGTGTTGGAAAGGACCGAATGGGTCTAGCCCAAAACTAATTAGTTTGTCTGTTTCTATTTTTCCCCATATTTAGTAGTAATTATGCTGATTTAATTCTGTTTTATTAGTTTCTTTATTTTTAGGCTAATAACTAGGGATTGGCTGGCTTGTGGTCAAACCTAGTTCTCTGTATATGTACTTTTGCCACTCTAGAATATTAATAATAGGTCGAATCTGTCCCAAACTTCTTCATATAGAAACCATTGGGAGAGCGGAAAGGGTAGTGGAGGGTGGAGGTTGAAGACACATTTATCTATATGGTCCTTTTGTTCTTTTTATGCTTATTGTATATTATTAAAATAGCAATCCATTTTGTTACTTTTTTTTCTGACATAAATTATATGTTTGGATAGATTTCTTGATTAATTAATCTTTTTTTTTCTTTTGTGGGAATTTTATCAACTTTTTGAGAAAATGGAAATGTATTTAAAAAAAAAAAGTAGAAAATGGAAATGTAGTTTAGAGGGAACTAAACTGCATATAAAATGGTAAAGATGTGTACGCATGATAGGGCCTCTGAGCTACTGCAAAGTGAAGAATAAGATTGTGGTTGAACATATTTGGTGAGCGGGTAAGAGAAGGTATTGGGCTTGCAGCTTTCTTCTAATCTCTACTTGTGGCTTGAGTAAGCTGTTTTGCTTGATGTATCTTGCATCTTTTCTTGCCCAACATTTTCGAGTGTAAAACGTTTTTAGTTGCTGGATTTCTCTTACTTTCTTATTCTCTCACTCTCAAACTCAGGAAGCAATGTCTCACTTTCTTATTCTCTCACTTCCAGACCCTGCTAGTACTCAACAGGATAGCTCTGACGCAGTGGCAAATGAGTTCTGTTGTTCAAGTACTTTGCCTTCCAATTCTAGAATTTGATATATATTTTCGTTTGGGATATGCTTTCTGTTTTTTCATAAATCTTTTATTGTTTTACTTGGGATTCACCATGTTGATGGCTATGACTTTGCTCTCTGAGATCCAAGATAAAACATTTTTTGCTGCTGCGTTTAGTTGATCTTCTAAATTTAGTTTTTCTCATTTTCTATTAGGTTGGAATTAATATATATAGTGGAATCAAAAAACTTTAGCCAATTGTCTAAGATTTCAAGCTTTTGGGTCTCCATGAGCCCTAGTTAAAGTGTACTCTTACATTAAAATTTTCCAATGAATATTACAAGACTATTTTCTTTTTCACAGAAGGAAATTATTAGTGGTGGGCGAGATAGAAGGGCCTGATGCTCCACATTAATGGGTGGGATTCTATGGGGAAAGATGGTTGGGATTACTATGATATTATCAAGTGGAAGTCCCTGCTTGCTTTATTTATTGATTTATTTATTTTTTTGTTTAACACTTTCTATTCTAAGTCTACCAGTATGAAGCTTTACAAATAATTATATTTGAGATTTATCATGAATTTGGAAAGGATCAGTTTATGAGAGCTTGTCCTCTCAGATTGAATGTTTTGATCTTTAGATTCACTCTGAGATTCTCTTTTCTTTTTTCTTTTTAATTAATGATGTGAGAATATCAAAGTAAATAAGTCAAAGCAGGAGGTTGATGCTTTGTGTTCAAAGTATGCTTTTTGAATGTGTTTCAACGGCTACCTTTTTAGTGCCATTCTATATTGTTTATTATAGGACCTTCAAAATGCAAGCATAAATTATGGGTTTGCTTTCATAAACGAAGCATGCTGCATAAGAATTATCTACAGTGATTTATAAACGAAGCAAGCTGCATAAGTGAAATATAATTCTCACTAATATAAATGAAGCAAGCTGCATGGGCATCCCCCCTTCACCTGTCTATCCAAAGGACATAAAGGGAAGAAAAAAGAATTATTTGCAGTGGGGTGCTCTATAGCTTTAGTGGTGCATCATCATCCCTTTTTATTAAAGGGATTCACACGGGTTGCTTTGTAGCTTTCTAATTCATACATTAGTTGTTGCTTTGTGTGTCTATTTACCTTCGTTGAATAAAGAAAGAGCTGGTTTGTGTTCTGTGGGAACAATGGAGAGCTGAATATTTGTTTAAGAAAATGTGTACTTTTTCGTTATATATTCTTCAATCATGATTCCTTTTTAAACTTTTTTTGTTGGTTGAACACAGGCACAAGTTAATCAAGCAAGTTGGTGATGGAACATTGGGAGTGTTTGAAGAGCTCTCAATAAGAAAACTGGTGAGGTTGTAAGTGTGGTTTACCTAGATTGATGAAAGTGCATTGCCCTATGCCTGTGCAAATTCAGATTGTGTTTTGGGTCCCTGATATCTTGTGATGTAGAATGGAGGTTGCTATCAAGAAAATGGAAAAGAAAAATTACACTAGGGAGAAGTGCATAAACCTAAGAGAAGGGAAGCTTTCAATTAATGCTGATCTCTGAAGCTTTATTTGCAATATCATTGACTAGCCAACTCCTTATACATTGTTAGATAGTCTATCATTGTTTACCAAGAAAGAACCTTAGTGTCTTCTTTGGGGAAATAACAAATATGAACTTGGGGCTTGGGACTAAATGCAAACTTCTGTCTTATTATTTGACTGTATTAACTAGGTTTCTTTTTTCCTTGTTTGTTAGAGGTTACATATCTTATTTCTTTAAGTTCCATGATGTTGGTACTAAAGGAATTATGAGGTTCTTTTTCTTTTTTAAAATTGTTATCAATTTTGGCTATTTAATTTCAGGTTATCCCCCAAGCAATTTGTGCTCAATATGTCTTGCTTTAGGTGCAATGTCACATGCTTGTGCAAATTTTAATGATTTTTGTTACCGCATCGCTTATCCCATTGGAAAGGTCATCTCTCCTACATCATGATGCAAAGATGTTATATGAAAATGCAGCATACACGTACAAGTTAAGGTCTTTTCTAATTTGCTTTGTTGTGACAGCTGTATCTGACTTACTTGGTTTAATAGAATTCCTCAATATGTCAACAAATGATCAATATCATAGGCATGCTTTTGGCTACAACTAATGTCACTAGCCTTTTGACACTCATTAAATGTTCCTGCTGCAATCATATGTAAATTGACACTGAGAATTTATTTTGTTGCTTGAAATTATTGTTAGCTTAAGAATGCTTCTATTATAAACAACATGGAGAAAACTCCTAACAACTGTATCTCTTCACCCCTGGGAGAGCAGAGTTCCTCTTGTTCTCAATATAATCATGCCCCAAATGGTTTCTTTCTTTCGCTGATATACGTTTTAGATGCTGGATTGATATTGGTTGTAAAGATGTTGTTTATGTTAAACAACACCATACTTCACCGCTGTCAACATTGGAGATAAAGAATTATACTAGGGAAATTGGAAATCAGAGGTTCTCTGACACCAGTGGCCAAACAAGTTTAGGTCATACGTGTATGAACAGGTAAAGGCAGTTTATATGATGCTATCCAATGTTTCTAATTTTTTTATTTATTAATTTTACAACTATGCAGTGATTAGGACATTTGTAGTGAAACAAATAAGTTTTCAGTAATCTTAGTAGGTTTATAGAAAAGTCACCTAATACTAAAGGATTTGGCTTTTTAATATAAGGATGATCTGTTTCAACGACAGAGAAATTAAGATATTTAAAAAATAGCTACTCTGGAAATTTATAGGTTGTTATGTTATTCATGGCTCGAAGAAAATTTGGTAGGATCGTGATGCAACAAACAAAGTATGGTCTTCCATGCAAATTGGGCAATTTCTCTCCCTATTCAGTGGTGGGTACAGATGGCTGCAAGCTCGACTTGAAATGTCGTTAGAAAAATATTGCTTTTTTATTTCTCTTGGTATCTTTTGAAAGTGGCTTAAATGTTAGGATTTTGTGAGTTGTTAATTGGTCTGTATTATGAAAATTTTAATATGAATGAATTGATGTTTCAACAGATAAGGGAGAGTTCTTATAGCTGTTGGAATTATGCTTATTAATTTTTGAAGTCAAAATTATCTGCTTTGACTTTTGGAAGTTGTCAATGATGGCTGGAGGGCCTCGGAAGTTTTCTTTGTTGACTGAAAGTATTTGGTAGAATTTGGGTTCACAAACTATGCAGAAATTAAATGGATTAAAGTACTGCTAGTAGCCCTGTTGTTACAATATCTGATAAAGATAGAGATAAAATAATGAGGAAATTATGATAATTCAGACAATTTGATACTGTTAAACCCATCCCAGATCATTGCCCTAGTGTGACAAAAGATTCTTCCATTACGCACTTGGTTTCTGAAGTAGGCAAAAAAATATTTCAATTGATCATGCAAATCTTTATATATTCTATAAATTATTTCGTTGTTTCAAAAATCCAGAGCAAGGTAATTGCGGTAATATTGTAGATTGGTAATTATCTGCTTCTGACTTCCTTGTTAAATAAATAAATAACAATGATATTGTACATTATTAATTATCTACTAGCAATTCCCTTATCTATTAGCTCCTACAATCATGATAACAATTATTTATTTTGAATTTAAATATAGATATTGAAAACTAGATGGATACGTATCCATTAATATCCCTAAACATGTAAATTCTTATGTTTTAGGGAATAAGTACTCTCTTAATTTTAAAGGAAGTCCAAAGACATCCTAATCGTAAGTATTTATTGAATTTTTAAAACTTAATCAAATATTGTTACATATGTTTTTAATATTTATAATGTTAAAAATAATAAAAACATTGTTTATTATGTTTTCACTCAAAATTAATTATATATAACAATTAACATAAATTAATAATTCCAAGAGCTTATTATTTAGATTTGAAAACTTAGGCCTTCAAGCTCTTTTGTAAGTTGATTGTTTCCTCCCAAACTATCAAAACAATAGTCTTCAGTTTGTTTCCTGGCCTGCATTAGCCTCCAAACAAGACCTGAATGACATCAACAAATAGAAATTGCCAGGTCATTGAAGATAACCTATAAATATAATGTTTGTAAGGCTATTCCTCAACAAATATGTCTTGGTTAAAACATGATGTTCGAGTTTGTTACTCGAAAAACATAATCATGTAAAACAAATTTTCAGTAAATATTCTTTGATGAGAAGTTGATTTTTGGATATTGCTTAACATATTGGATTACTTTATGATTATATTTAGACTAGATAAATTTTCTAATTTCAAAAATTAATTGTGTACATTTAGAGTGCTTTATAAATTCAAGATATACTTTAACACAATATAAATGCTTCATATATATATATATATATATATATATATATATTTCTAACTCAAAAAGAAAAAATTTAAATAGTCCATGCTTTGCACAAGTTCCTATTTTTCTTGTTACATAATATTTCAGGTTGTTGTTTTTAATCGCGTGGAAAGATCAACTAGTTTAATAAAAGTGATGAAAGGGCTAGTTATATTTTGAAACCACGAAGGCACCAGATTGGATGAGTGTAGCCGTAGCACAATGGGGAAAGCTCTATTGATAGTGTAATCATGGGGAAGGCGTTATTGAAAGTGCATAATTTATCGGTGGAGGAAATTGATTATGCACAACTGTGGAAGGCAATTACTTACTCTAATTTTTCTTCTAATTGGGAATGTTTTGCTGTATTAAATGATATTTTTCTTGTTAATAATAATTTTAATAATTTTTTTCTCATATGAATTTATGATCAACCAAATATGACGAGAAATTGACTAACCAAATCCATTATTAAAAGAATGAGCCCCTTGTACCAGGTTTCATTATCCCTATCTTCTCATAGATATCTCGGTTTTTAATTCCAGTTTAACTTCTGAAAGTGTTGGTTGATTCTTCATGTATTTTTTGTTTAGTTTTGTTGCTTGTAATTCCTATACAGGATCTAAATTAGTTATAACTTCATTTAATAAAACTGTTTCAGTAGTACGCGTAATTTACATGATAACTTTTTTAGAAAACGAGACAAACGATAATGAGAAACTGCATTGCTCCTATAATTGAAAAAATAATTAAAATACGCAAACATGGAATAGGCAATTTTTTTGTCCTATAAGTTCATCGTAATATGTTCACTAGACCAAGTTATTCTATTATTGGGGATAATAAAATGCGCACATTGGGGAAAATTATTATGGTTAGTTGAACTTATACGTAGGTTTCAGATCAAGAAATCACAATCAGATGAAAAAGAAATCAATGGGAGGATGAGATATCAAAGAGATAACATGGTATTATGAAGGGGATCGTAAAAGAAGAATGTAATAGTAAGACAAAGTAAAAATTAATATTTTTAAATTAAATTAGTTGATACTACTTTTTAGTTCACTTGTTTAATTATGATTAAATTATAATTAAATCTGTAATAATTTAATATATATTAAAACATTTTATATAATAAATAATAACAAGTAAATATTAATAAATTTTAAATATTTTATTATTAATTATATATAAAAACAAAACTAAATATGACATAATATTTAAATTTAGTTGACTTGTTAATTTTAAAATTTGAGTCTAAAATAATTATTCACTAATAAATATAAATATCAACTTTTGTTGTATGAAAGTAAAAAGGCTAAAATTTTATGAGTACTGAATGTTTAATATATCAATTCATCATTACTAAAAAAAATGAAAATCTAACAAAATAAAATTTATTTGATCTAAGATTAAATCACACTGAAAGATTGATTGATGTTTAATTCAATTCATCATTATGGGAATTATTAAGTATATTTATATAAAATCATGAAATTTTCATATATATATATATATATATATATATATATATATATATAAGATGATGGCTCTCAATTGGATATCGGATTCCATACTAGAGGTACAAGGTTCGAGGCTTGAAGTTGGCCATTTTGGAACCAATACAAAGAAGACAAAATTTTGGAAGTGAATATATATAAAATCCCATAGATAAGCAAAGTCTGATGGAGCAATGGATGGTGCGCTACAACCCTTGCAAAAAGGTCTAGGTTCAAGATTCCCGGCTGCTAGTTCTGAAACCAAGGTGAAGAAATATAAGGTGGACTGGTGTAAACCCGACTAGTTGAAGATGGATGTTGCGTAGGGTTGACCAATTTTCAGAACCACTAGTGCATTGGTTTATCTGGACTAGACAATGGATCGTTTCATCGGTTTTAACAACAATGGTAAAGACTATGTCTTGTAGGTTTAGTAAGGTGCTAAGTGGGATGAATTACTGGTCTCATCCATTGTGCCGTATAAAATCTCTATTTAAAAGCTTATTGGGTGGTACTTTAATAGTAACAATAAGGTCAAGTTGCCTAATTGAGGTATATAAGCCATTTAATCAGGGTAATTTGTTGTGCTAAGGTCAGTTAGTTCAAAGGAACTTAAGCAATTTATTGTGTAATTTTTTTGTATGAGGTTTAATAAATAGTAGCCATTGAATCTTTTAGAAGCAGGTTGGATCATGTAATATTTTTTTAATTAGGATTTATTTAAGGATAATTTAAACAATTTAAAGTAAAGTAAATAATATTAAGAAAATAATTAAGAATTAAAGTATGCCCAAATAATCAAGATTTAATGAATTTTATATTTCATAAAATTAAAAGAATTTTTTAAAAAAAATTTCTAGGATTTAAGAAGAATTTTTGGGAATTTTCTAGAATTGATTGGAATTAAAATTAGATGAAACTATAAAATAAATACTTGGGAATCTATTTTCAAAACACTCCCAAGGTAAAAAAAAATCCTAGAAATGCAAGAAAAATATTTGGAAGATAAAAGTTTTCAGGTAAAATTTTGGTGTCAAAATATAAATATTAAAAACTTAGGGTACAAAGTTGTAATTTCAACAATAGCTAAATACAATTTTGGCTAAGGTCAAAGTATAATTTTAACATGTACCAAAATTTAATTCTTACAAATAAATTGAAGTTACAGAAATAACAAATACGAAGAGTTGAAAATTTTAATATACCTAGTGCTAACCAAAAAAGGATAATCTCCATTTGTTAGAAAGTTAGACAACTAACTTACCAAAGAAGCTAGAGAACATGTGCTCAATAAAAGGAGCAAAAATGATAAAGGATTTTTGGAGACAAAGAGTACATCTCTTATTTAAACCTTTCCTTTCACTTCAATAGGGCTGCCCTAAAAAATTAGAGAAGAGAGAGAGAGAGAGAGAGAGAGAGAGGAACAAGGAAAAAGAAAGAGCTGAAGATCCAAGCTTGAAATCTGCCAAGACAACTCTTACCTTACTGAGTATTATTTTGTTTATTGAATTCCTTTTCTTCCTCTCTTGTATATTGTTTCTCTCTCTAAAAAGTGGAAGGCTTTAATGGTAGAGATCTTAAGGTAGTTGTTAATTCTTTTTAATGAGTTAGATGATATAGTTGAATGTTTGTTATATGTTTGGTTTGTGCTAAAGCCTCATCTCTCTCACCCTTTTCATTTTCTCTCTTTAAAGGGGTGTTATAATGAACCCCTTATCTTTTACTGTAAACTTTACCTTAGGCTTTGAATGAAATCCTTGTTAGAAGTAGATGGTCGTGCTATAACTGAATAAGCCAAAAGCTTTACTTAACTTACCACCTTTCCTTTTTGCTTTCTAAAAGGCAAATTTTAGTGTAGACACTTAAAATTCATTTTGAATGTTGTTTTATGATTCTAAAATGGCTATAACATGTTTAAAATGCTTAGTTGGGGTTGCAAAGGTCAAAGATTGAAAAGCCAAAGTGTGAATTATGAAAATGGTAGAGCATAAGGAAGAAGACCTTGTTCTGCATCATCAAGCTCCTAATCTACTATGCAAGTCGTTTTGTCCCTAACAAGGACAAAGATGAAGGGCATAGTGGTGCCATTTTGGAAAACTTAAAAGATAATTTTGTTCACCTTTCTTTTCTCCATGATTATTGAATCCTTGCTAAATTGAGATTTGTGAGTATTATGAACCACTTTTTAGTTTGAATGTACTTAAAAAGATTTGGAGTTGATTTAAGGTATGTATCTTTTTCATGTAACCCCAAAGGCTAAATACTAAAAAGGTTAATGATCAATATTTAAATTCTAAAAAGGTTAATGATCAACATTTAAATTCCTCATGATGAAACATGCATTGAAACCTCATACATAGATGACACCTGTTTGAATTTACCTATATATGGATGATCCTAGCCATTTATAGACTATTATTCCTATACACAAAGGACTAAACTCCAAAAATGCATGTGTATAAATGAATGTATCCCTTGACATACCAATATTCCTATACATGGAAGATTTGACCTTGATGATACTCATGCATGGATGATCGATGCTTGGAAACACTAGATGTAGATTGTTAAAATAGTTAAGACATTATAAGCAAAAATGGGTTCCACTGGAAATTAGGTGCACCTCATGATATGTATGTAATGTGATGATATTTATGTTGATGTATATGCATACTCTAATGAATTTATATGTATTAATGAGTTACTTTTTTTAGAATAACATTTAGCACATATGTAATGTGATGGTCATGGAAATATGGTAATATACTAGAAAATTGTTAGTACCAAAAAGACAAGATTCTTGAAAGGAGATGGTTTCTTAGAGATAGCATTCTAAAAAAGAGATGGTCTCCAATGTTAATAAATAGGGCTCTTAGAAGGAAATGATCTTTAATTGCTTTATGTTGTGAATCCACTCTAAAGGACACCCTAATATGCAATCAATTTTTCTTATATTTTATACATGGTACTAACATGTGATATGACATGCAAGCTAAAGATTCTACTACGTTGATGTGTAGAAATTATATAATGAGCCACTTGATTTATGATTATGTCTCTGATCGAGCTCTAAACGTTAAAGTATTGGTCTAATACTAAGACCATATTATGAATGACTTATAATATAAACAACTATGAGAGTTGCTCTAATATGTGAGATATATATCTTGAAAATTTGAGTGGATGGCTCATATGCATGGCTTTAGTTATGCAATGTTTTCGATTATTGTAAGTGGATGTGATAATTATTTGTTAACTATGCAATTGTCATGTATTTTATTCTTCTTTATGTATAATGTCATTATATCTCAATTAGATATAAGGAATCAAATATTTTTTGCTTATGACACAACTAAACCATTATCTATTTTTAAACTAATTATTGTTTTATTAAGAATTTATATGATTCTCACATTATGTGAAAATGTGTTTAGAGAACCAAGATGCTTATCATTATGTGGTAAAAGTAAAGGGATGTATCTATAGATACCAAATGTCGACAAAGTGCAAGTAATCATAAATATGAATAACACTATATTAAATGAAGAGACACAATAGGTGCCTCCTAGTATTAGGGTGCCTAGTGAACCTGAGATATTTAACTTTAATAATTAGCTCCCAGTGACTCTGATAGGGACATTATGGGACTCTTTTGATGTATTATATTAGTTTTATAATTTAACATATTATTATCTAATGATGTTTGTATAACTTAGGTTACCCTTTTGTTTGTATTATATATCTACCCTAAGTACTAGCTGATGTTGACATTTTGATGTATGTACGGTAGTATTCTTACACGAAGAATATACATCGACCATTATGATGACCATATGCTTAATATTAGTGGTATAAAAATTTTGATTTCATCCTTATATATTGTGTAATTTTCTTATTGTTTTCTGTAGTAAGTGAGAGAGTAATCAACTTTTATTACGTTTAAACTCGACATAAGAAAATAAAATTACATGTGATCAATAAAAGGGTTACAGATCAAGTTAGGCTAATTTGGACACTTATGGCTAAGAGGTCCCCATAACGTTTGCCCTTTAAGTTTGCTAGCAAAGTGAAAAGCTAAGCAAGTTTATAATAACGCATTTGTTTTGGCTATCATGTAATTATTGTTGGTTACTTCTTTGTTTCACATCCCTATGATTCACCACATTCGTATGAAATGTTCCAATGAATGCGAGAAGTTGTGCGATGTAAAAGGTTTCCTGCTAGTCTCTTTTAAGTCTCATTTGCTGTAATTTTATCTTCTTTCATATGTTTATGTGTTGGTTCCTTGTTTTTTCTTTTGGTATGTCAATTTGGCTAAAGTATTATTTTTCTTACAATAACTACACTTTTTTTAGGTGACTTCAACTGTAACATGTTAGAGGATGATCTTTGCTAGTCTTGAGATAACAATCGCTTTCCTTTGAATGTTGTTCCATTGTTGTTGCCTTTCATTCAACAAGAATTTTTTATGTAAAGGATGGTAGAGCTTCCTTAGTGCTATTTGATGATGTTCTTTAGTGAAGAGCTCATTTTCCATTTAATGATCACTTTAGTTTTATACTAGTATCGATAGGGGTAGCTTTCTATTAATTAACCCCATTAGCAGTTCAATTCATATTGGGTTTTATAGCTCTGTGTTGATTTGTGAGGGTAGATTTATCTTTTTCTTTATTTTGCAATTTGTTTAATGTTAGCAAATATGCACTTTTTTTAGATATGCTCACTATCATAATAGACCCTATCATTGTTGTCTCTTTATTGGTGGTTTTTTATAGTTTAGGATCGATATAGGTATATCATTTCTTCTTTATATGGCATATTTGTGATTCCTTTCCCTTATTTAGCATTACATTGATAGGATTAATTACAATCAAGACAAGATGAGGAGGCAAAGTGAGGGCATGGTTACAAAAAATGTGGTCACCTTATTGTGTTTGACTAATATATTCCATCTAAGTGAGATTTCCTTACAATCAATGACCTCAAAGTTAGTGTTAAGGTATACTAATATGATTTACTAGTTCTCCTGAGGTTATATGGCCTTGTCTTAAGATCATTAAGTGCTTATGTAGCTACTGAGGCATATTGACTAAGGTGATCTTGATTTTCCTCCTGTGGCTCCTTTGGATTTTCCTTTAGTTGTTGTTCTTTTAATAGTTCCTCTATCTACATTACTTCACAAAAACACTATCAAGAGATAGAAAACTTGTCTTGTGATTCTAGGGACAACATCGCTAAAGAGAAGGCACTTGGGTTTGACTTGACCAAGCTTAAAAGGTCTTTGGAAGTAAAAGCTAATAAGGCTATGCTAAAGCAAGCTGCTTATGTTAGTTGTTTTATAAAAGGTGTTTAAAGATCTATTTAAGTATACTCAAATCTAGGCCTTCATAACAATGTACAGGACATAATGCAATATGTAATAAATCATATGAAAAATTAATAACAACTTTTTTAACTGCTTATCTGTCAAAGTACCATGTCTTCCTATTATCACTTGTGTCACATTATGGGTTTATCATTTCTTCTTTGAGTGGTGTATTAATGATCCTTTTCCCCTCACTTAATATTATATTGACAGGATCAATTATGATCCTAACAAGATAAGGAGGCAAAGCAAGGGCATGGTTAAAAAAGATGTGGGCGTCTTGTTGGTTTTGGCTAAAATAT
The DNA here is from genome assembly GCA_026724425.1 of Erythrophleum ivorense. Taxonomy (NCBI): domain Eukaryota; kingdom Viridiplantae; phylum Streptophyta; class Magnoliopsida; order Fabales; family Fabaceae; genus Erythrophleum; species Erythrophleum ivorense. Next base: position 38,979,354 of record JAIUCV010000004.1, on the reverse strand, counting down.
TCCATCTGAGCAAGATTTCTTTGCAATCGATGATCTCCAAATTGGTGTTAAGGTGTGCTAATATGATTCATTAGTTCCCCTATGGTTACATGGCCTTGTTTTGGGATCTTGAAGTGCTTATATAGCTACTGAGGCATACTAACTAAGGTGGTCCTAATTTTTCTCCTTATAGCCTTTGGATTCTCCTTTGGTTATTGCTCTTTCGGCAAGTTCTCCATTTATATCTTTTTCGTCCCAATCTTCTGAAGAGGTTGCTTTATAGAAGCATTGTTAGGAAGCAAGAAAGTCATCTCTTAATTCTAGGGATAACGTTGCTAAAGAAAAGATGCTTAGGGTTAACCTGAGTGAGCTTAAAAGGTCCTTAGAAGTGAGAGCTAATAGGGCTATACTATAGCAAGTTGCGTATGTTAATGGTTTTATGAAAGGTGTCCAAAGAGCTATTAAGGTGTACTTAAATGTGGGCCTTCATAATAATGTAAATAACATAATCCAATATGTAATAAATCATATGAAAATGAATAGAAAATTTTTTAACTACCTATCTATTGAAGTACCATGTCTTCCTATTATCACTTGTATCATATTTAAGGATATATTCAGTTGTCTTTAGTGTGTGTACCAAGTAGTGTTACCATGCTTAGGTTATAATGCAAGGTTACATTATCCTTACAAGTGTATATGTATGCTTGCAAATATTATTTTTAACTTAGGGGTGTTTTCCCGTAGGGCATAGAGTTTTCTTAACTTACTCGTTCTCTTTATTCTCAATGTAAGTTTTCTAATGTTGAATGGTCCTATTTAAAAGCATTGGTTCATCTTGAATTAACATTGCCTTTTACTAAATAACCTATGTTGCTCATTTTATAGCTATCCTTAATCAACATTGTTCATTACTAAGCTTGTAACTTTAATCATCATTGTTTATATACTATAATTGAGCTCATAATCAACCACTATTCAACTACTATGCTTTTACTATTCTCAATCAACTATTTATCAACTACGCTACTAAAGTTCTATTATCCTCAATTTACATTATTGATCAACTAAGTTTACCTTAATTACTGCTCGTTAACTAAAATTGTCTCTAAACAACACCTTTTCATCAACTAAGGGCACACTCTTCATTAGCTACTCACCTACTAAGCTTGTAATCAACCATTATTCAATTACTAAGCTTCTATTATTTGAAAATATTTTTTATCAATTAATCCTTGATCCAAATCCTATTCAAGTTTCCATAATTCGAACATATCCTTTACTTCTCACCCATTTATTCATTGCTAAAATACTATTTCTACTTTCAATACTATATTTGATATAAAGTGTCTAACTAAAAACTTCATGCACTGAGTTAATCAACAAAAGCCCAAGCGTAAGGCTAGTAAGGTCTAACAATCATCAAATCTTCAAACAACCATAACTTTTTATCTTAGAAAAGTTTTTGCTAATATTATATATGAAGTAAAAGCTTTTTTGAGCTCATCAATGTGGCAACCTGGGTTTACCTTATTGGGGTCATTTCAAAGCTCAAAATCTTTCATTTTGTATATTTTAGAGCTATTTTAGTCACCTTCCTATTTTTGTTGCATTTGTTTCCTATTTTATGGTCCTTGTTTTATTTCCTTTTAGTTATAAGTTATTCCTTATTTATTAAAGCTGATTATAGTTTCTTATAAATGGTCTAAAATGTTATTTCAAATTACTTATAAACAAAGCAATTATTCAAATCCAAAAATGTGTTTTTATTTGTGTTTTGTGTTTTATGTTCAAGAATATATTCTTTTATTGTTACACATGCTTTGTTGCATCAATATTACATTTAATCCTTAACCAACCTTATTGCTTTATTGTATCAACAATGCTTAATCACCTTTTACTAATGGTGACAAATTACCTTGTGTGGGAACTTGTAGCCTATCTATGTAATCTTTTCTTACTTCTGATCTAATCAACAAATGGCTAATTTAATAGCTTGTATGCATGTTTGCCTAGTGGATACGTTCCTTCTAAGGCAATGCATTTCATGTAAGAACCATTATCATGTCCATGGGCTTGTATAACTTTGCCCTATTTCAAGTGACACAATATATAGTAATGGGATTAACTCAGTTCTGAGTAACTAAAGTTAGTTTAGTTTTAAATACCTAGTGGATATGTTTAAGGATAAAAGCGTTAAGTACTTGAGCATTGTTTGGAAGTGGGTTTTCTATTGCACTAAGAATGGGTGGAATTTAAAAAATGGCATTTTACATTGTATTTGGATGCCTTATCTATCATAACACGAGTTGGTGTATCCTTTCTCAAGTAGAGGTTTCACCCAATGAGCTTGCATTCTACTACAAGTAAGAAAGGGAAGTAAAGAAGAGATTAATAATTTCCCTATACTTTACCTACTTTTGCAACAAATAACTTTACATAGCAGGCTCTAACTAGATGATCATTAGTGAGATCCAACAACATCAAATGTAGTTTTATGCTCCTTTCTCCTTGTCAAAGAGTGATGTGATGCATTTCTTATATGTTAACTAAAATTTAATCATAGCCATTGATCAAGTTAGTCAAAGTTATTGTGCTAATCTTATGTAGTTTTTAGTAAGAATACGATGAATGCTTATAAAAGAAGTAAAATGCAAGAAAGACCAAACCTATATGCCTAATTGAAGGCTGAATTTGTCTTGCTTATGGTGGCGAAATCTAGCTTGAAGAGAAAGAAATGAAAATAGGAAATTATTTGTAAGAAAAGAAAAGAAGCATAATAAAAGTTTAAGGAAAGCAAAATAGAAAAGTTTTTGCACATCAAGGACTATGACAAAAATAAGAAATTCTAACAAGAGAGTATGAATAAGAAAAGAAAAGGATTCAAAAGGTTATGCCTTAATTGAAGGAAAGACTTTGAAAGTCGCCAACATTGTAGGAGGCTTGAAAGATCCTTTCTAAAGTTGTTGAAATCAATTTGTTTTGTTTTTTAATTTCTTTCTTTATGAATTTTCTTAGAATTAGTTTTACAATTTTATTTTTATTTAAGAGTAGCTAAACCCTTTTCTAGGGTTTGGATGGACTTATTTATGGATTATATTTGATTTTGGAATATTCATGTAGTACTTTTTCTTCCAATTAGTTTATTATTTAGTTTAAAATCATTTGCAAATTGTTTGCCATTCTTTATAAATTTAGATCTATAGTGAGAAGGACTAAGAGATAAATGGCTATAGGGGATCACTTAAATAGTAAAGTTAGGTTTAGATTCTATAGTCTATTGATCTTACCTATGCAGGATTATAACTTGCATGCATGCCAAGTTGCTACATGCAGAGATACACCGAGGTCCATAGAAACTAATGGGTTTGTATTAGAGCTTATGACCATAAAAGTAGACATATGACTAACAAAGATATTCATGATCTATCTCAAGAGGTAATTACATATGCATTAAGCAATTCGCCTTTGATTAGGATGGGAATTAATAGCATGAGTTATTCTTTATCTATTCACAAGAAGTAAACATTAAAATCCAAACTCCAGAGTTTTTCAAAAATTAAAAATCTAGTTATTTATTTTTAAGTTTCATTAATTTCTTAGTTAATGATTATTTTTTTTTATTTTTTATTTTTTTAGATAATAGGGATAATTAAGGAATTGGCACTTGATTAACCTTCCTCTAGGAATGATATTTTATTCATTCTTATATTATTGTGTGATCCATACATTTGCAGAAAATTACCAACAAGGTTTTGGCATCATTACTGAGTTTAGGGTTTAATGCTTCTATAGTTGATACTATAGTTGTTTTGATAGCTTTATCCAATAAAGAAGGAAGTTATCCTTGCCAACATTTAGACCTTTTTCCGTTGCTTTTGTCAATGTTACTAAAGCCTTATCAAGAAATTTTCTTTTTTTATTTCTTTGGCAAGACATTTATGGTCATTCATAAAAGAATGACAATTTTTTTAACACTTTACTATTCTGCTTATCTATCATCAAGATTTTACAACGAGTTTATGTATAATATAATTATGATTTTTAGATGTGTTACTTGAGATGATATTTCCTTTCCTCCTTGGGCTTTTGTAAATAAGCTTATTGGCCTAATCTAATGTAAGGCCCAATATATTAAGATTAAATTAATCTAACATGAAGCCTAACATATACAGAATAAAACAACAAATTAAAATAAATATTATTCTTCCCAAATGCCTTAATAATTGCATTCACCAATTTTAAGCTTTTATGGCTTCTTAAAAGATTCTGCACATCTTTCCATTTTGAATTTTCACTCCCCAATATGTCCTTTTACATGGTGTGCTTTATCCATTTTTGCCCATATTTTTCATTTTATAAAGGGTTTAGGGACTTTTCTTTGCCACACATTCTTATTGAGTTCGAAGAAAGTGATAAAGCTAAAGCAATTAGTCATTAATGCATTCCTTTCTTCTAATCCAAGAAGAAAGGTGGGTTGATTAAGTGTACACTTTATGCCATGTTTGGAAGATAGGAAGCCTCATCAATTGATCTTTACAATGGTGATTGGCTTACTCTCTTGAATGCTTTTTGAGGTCTTTGTAGGTTTTAGAAATCCCTATTCTCAAGCAAGGTTACCTTTATCTAATAGCATGGGTTGGTGAGGATTTCGCTCCAGGATGTTTGTAATAGGGTTTTAAAGCTGTATGACCTTGCAACTCGTATGCATATTTTGTATTAAGGCTTTTGTAAGAAAGGTATCCAACTTAGACTTAAGTAAGGTATCTGGCTTAGTTATAGGCATTTAGATAGTATTTATCCAAGCAAACTCTTGTAATTTTGTTTAACAAATTCTTTGAACTTCACAAGTGCTTAATAATAGGTCCTTGTGAAAATTTTATCTAAAGTTTTGGTCTTGTTAGTAGCTGTGGCCCTTTCAAGAGGCTACTTTGTGTCCTTTAAGACACATAGAGCATGTTAGGATTTTTTTTTTTATTTGTGAGCTTTTCTTACTATATAAAAGGTTGATGTAAAACCTAGTTATAACTAGAAGGCCATTTTTATGGACAAAAAATACTAAAAAGAATTAGCCAAGCTAGTGTTATAAGTTATTAAAAGCTTTAGTTTATTTTGATGCAGTGGCCTTATTTGTCCAAGTTTTACTTTTTTTGGAAAGAAATAAGTCCTAATGACTTACACCAATGGTGGTAGTCATTCAATTTATTCCTACTAAGATATCACTATCATCCCTCCTAAATAATACAGAAATGGAGAGTTGTGGGTCTTCACTTGATGCTTGTTATTTATGGCATGATTCGTCTAGTGAGAGCTATTATACTAGGCAATTTGCTTGTCCAAGCTTATGGATTCAACTTCTTCAAACTCTTTGGATAACTTTCTACCAACTTTCCCCATTTGATAACCTTTTCTTTTATGCTACTAATCTTGTATAGATCTTTGCAAGATCAGAAAAGATATACTGTAAATTTGGTTATAAAACATACTTTGGAGAATGAACTTTTGCAAATTCTTTAGCCAAGGATGTAAGTAATAAAGGCCATTTTTTTTGTAAAGGTTTGTAATAAGATGCATATTTAAAAAGATGCATTTTACAAAGCATATGTATCGAGATGATTTGTGTAAATAAGTAAGACATACCTTTGAAAAGATGCATTTTTCAAATTGGAAGTATGCGGTTTGTAAATAGGATATTCCTTTGAAAGGATGTGTTATGTAAACAAAAAATGTATTCTTGATCTTTGATATTGCAAGAAGGCATACCCTTAGGGCTCAACATCTTTTTTGAAACTTTGCTAAGTTACTCTAAACCCCTTTTCTTTTTTTTTTTTCCTAACTTACTAAGGCCTTAGTACAAGTACCTTGAATATTTTTCACACCACATACTTAAGGGTTTTGGTCTTGTTCGAGTCTTAGTGCAAGTGATCATTTTGAGTGGTGCATACTCAAAATTTTGACCTTGCTGAGGTCATAGTGCATTAATCAATCTTGGTGGCACATACCTTGGGCCTTGGCCTTTACCAAGATTATGGTGTATAGCTGATGTGGTATGTACTTAGGACTTTTTGGCCTTTTTACAAAGCATTGATCATTTTTCATGATACATGTTTGGATCCGTGGCTCCTCAGTGCAAGGTTTACCCTAGTATTTGAACCAAAAATAATGCAATTTGATGAAATATTCGATAAAGATGTTGAAATCTATTTTTCCTTGACAGAAATATCATTTCAACATTGATCAATTTGATCATAATTGAAATATAATTTTGCAACCAATTAGAATAAAGCTCAAACCTGAAAGCTTAGTTGAAATATCAGTTCAAATAGATTTCTTTAAGGAGAAAATAAAAAGTAATTGTTTTGAAATAATTTTTGTTAAAGCTTAAAATTAAACTTAATAAAATACAAATTTTCAAAAAAGAGAGAAACATAACCATTTTAAAAAGGAGAAAAACATAACTTCCTTACAAGAAAAAGATAAGGTCATAATCAATCAAAATTGTAATTAGTGATATAGTTTTCCTGAGATGGGTGATGTTGTCTTTCTCACCCATGATGAAGTACTTACAATTCTCCTACTTTGAATGAGGTTATCCTTCTTGTTTGCTCGTGGCAAGGTTGTTGTTACCATAAAAATCATCAAGTGAGGTTATGCTTCTTGGCCACAATACTACTTATTCACAATCCTATTATTATGCAATAATATCTCCTTCATATAATGAGTAAGATTATCCATCTTGCCATAATTAGCCTATTGCTATGTAGTATCATAGTTTCTTTGTTAGACAAGGTTGTCCTTCTTATCTATAGTAACATAGTTTTCATATGTTAGGTGATGTTATCTTTCTTGCCCACGATATCATAAATCTATTACTATGCTATAACTAAAGATCATATGAACTAGTTGTTGTACTATTCTATCATCTTAATTAATACTAAAGATAGTCCATTACATTACTATAATTACCTAAGTTCTAATAGATATATAGATTTAAAGAAAGTGTTCATTCTTCTTCATCATGACTCTTTGCATGAGAACAAAGAAAAAGAAAATTAACACCTCCACCTAGCACGTCAAATGTTTCGATTCAAGAAATCACAATTAGACAAAGAAGTAATTAGTGGGAAGATATGAGATCAAAGAGATGATAGTTGTATTATGAAGGGAGTCTTACAAAAGGGATGCAATGGCAAGACAAAATACAAACTATATCTTGTAGGCTTAGTAAGAAGGTACTAAGTTACTGGGATGAATTATTGACCTACTTTATTGTACCATAAAGAGTATTTATTCATAAGCTTGCTAAATAGTTTGTTAATGATGATAATCAGGCCAATTTGCCTAGTTGTGTCATGTAAGCTATTTGATCAGTGTGCCTTACCATGTTAGAGTCATTCTGTTCATAGCAATTTAGGCAATTTATTTTATCATTTTCTTTTATGAAGCTTTATGGATAGTAGTCCTCGAATCTTTTAAACCTTCTAAAAGTAGGTTGGGCCGAGTTACGTCAACTTGGATACTTATGGCTAAAAAAAAACCTTAATAATGTGAAAATTATTTTTATTTCCATATTTTTACAATAAGGACAAAATATGAATATATATATATATATATATAGAGAGAGAGAGAGAGAGAGAGAGGAAATAAAGATATTTTTTACATATATAGAGATGCCAAATATATAAGAAATTCATTTGAAAATTATATTAATTATTTGTGAGAGTTTTATTTTTCTTACCATTTAACAAAACCCAAAAAAAAAGTATTTTAACAAAGATAATTATGTAATTTAAAATACTACCATTATATATTTTAATCTTTTATTCACTTTCTTCAGTTTTGAGAGAAATTTCTTAATTTCATTTCTATTTCACTCATATATTTCATTGTTTTTCAATACTTCTATCTCAAATGTTCAATCATGTTAATTTCACCTCCAACTTTTCCTCTTGTCAAAATTTTTCTTTTATCCTTTCCAAACAAAGCTGTGAAAAATGAATATTGCTTAAGTTTTAAATTTGTAACCCATTTTTTAGAAAATTAAACAGAGTGGATCAAGGTAAAAGCTTATGCATGAAACCTGGCCATTTGCCTCTGGAAAATTAACTAAAAAAATGATTGAGCGTTTTCTTTTTAATCCTCAACATTTCCTTTTAATTTTGTTAGGAGATGAAATGAATTCGTTAATAACTTAGAATGAGTTTCTTTGGCCCTTAAAAGAAAAAAAAAATTAGAATGAGTTTCTTTGGCCCTTAAAAGAAAAAAAAAAAACTTAGAATGAGACCACAACTCACAAGTCACAACATAATTGCTAATCAATTATTACTATTTGAATTTCGTCGATTACCCATCTTTCTTTGGGAGGATATGATTGAAATTTTTGTTTTTAGGGATATAGATAATGTATTATTAAATGTATGCACTATAATGTCATAATAATATCGATAATTTTGATAAGTTTTTTTTTTAATTTTAAATAAAAATGTTATTATAAGTTGCACATGGCAAGACAAGTGTACTGACTTTCAAGAATATCTCATGATAGTATGAGTTGGGCACCCTGTGCCCTCATATTCAGCGAAATAGATTTTCTGATGTTTTTCTTGGAGGGGTTTAGATTTAAATTTTAAAATTTTTTATTTTAAAAGAAAAAAAATATAAAATGAAAACAGTACATATTTAAACAGTTTACATTATATCTAAAATAAAAAAAAATTAAAATTTAGATTGTTTAAATTTGTTTTAAGATGAGTAATACGGCATGCTGCTCCTTTCAGAATATTAGACAATCCATTTCCCGTATCTTGACCTTTTTTAGATATATTCTTTTTAAAGAATGGCCGCTAGAGCCGGGCCAAAAGCCAATTGTATTTGTGGGATTGAAGATAATCAGGATACTTTGAAGTTGAGAATACGCCTTTTTTTTTATTGTGTTTTGTATTTTTTAACTTTTTATTTTTTTTAACAGTGACTTTTTTTATTTTTTATTTTTTTAAACAGTGAGCCCACCCCTTTCTTCTCTTTCCTATTTTGGCAACTTCACAAGATCCTTTACCTCAGTGGATCCTAATCTGATTTTGAAGAACATTAAAACAAAAGAAAAGAAAAGTGATGGTTTGGTATGGAGAAGGGAAATAAATTCTGTTTTCATGTTTGTACGTAATGTTTGTTATATATTTGTAATTATTATTTAATAATATTTATTATTTATTAATTTTTAAAAATAAAAATACAAGAGTTATTTTTTATATATAAAAATATTTTTTATTTTTATTTTCATGCATAACTTTTTATATATCAAATGTTTCTAAATAACAAATAATAATGTCAAATTAAAAGCAAAACATCTTAGAAGGACTAGGTGGTTTTGTATTCAAATATTATAAATAAAATTTAATCTTACATTATTATTTTAATTACTCAAAATGTTACCCTTCTGTCTCAGATTGCAGCTAGCTAAGACAAGTCTTGCGGCTAATTGAGACAAGCCTTACTCTTTTATTATTAGTCAGAAACAATACCATTCATGCCATAAGAACAGTTAAAATACAACTAAAAGGCATCCCAGTATATTTTATTTTATTAAACCTCACTTGAAATACACTCTAGCAAGACGCAAGTTAATAAAATAAATAAATAAATTTTCTTTAAAAAAAAAGGATATATCACCTTTTAAAAAATGAAGAATTAATTAGCTGTAATTTTGACCGTGGCTAACCAAATCTCCTACAACTTGAGCCATGGGTGATTCAAGAGGTAGGTTTCTAGTAAATGAAATTGATTAGCCATGATTTTTCCTGTAGCTAATTATAAAAGAAATTGATTTTCCAATCTATGGCTAATCTAAGAGGGAATTGATTAGCCACAATTATAATCTTCGCTAATTAAAAAAAAAAGACTTGTTTTGGACCAAGTGAGGTATCCTCTATTTTTCACGGTAAAAAGGTGTAATTGCCTTTCAAACAAAGAATTATTCTTTTTTCTATTTTTATTTTTAATTTTACATATTTTTATTGGAATAGCACTGTGCTATCCCAATAAAAAAAAATATTTCCCTTACTTTGCAGTTTGCAAAATGAAATAAAAGTCTTGGCTAATTTAAAAAAAAAAAAGACATGCTGCAAATTAAGGCATTGTTTGTTCAACCAAGAGGAGGGGAGGGGAGAGATTTTAATGGAAGGGAGGAAAAGTGAGAGGTTTTAATGATACCTTGTTTGGTTCATCTGTAAGGAGAGGAAGGAAGATAAAATTAAATGGACAATTATACTTTTATGATACTAGAATTAATTTTTTTTTTTATTTTTAAGATATTTTTATAAAAAAAGACTCTTTCTTGCTTTTTATTATAGAAAATAATTTTTTTTTATTTCTATTCAATTTTTTTTATTTTTATAAAAAATTATGTTGAATTATTTTTATAAAAAATTTTCATATACCCTTATGAATGGATAGGTCCTCTTCACTTTCAGAAAGCATATCATTTTGTTTTTTGCTTTTTGGGTGAGAAGACGGGGCTAACCGAACAAATAAATACTAATAAAAACCAAAAAGACGGAGGTTAGCTTCCTAGTATACGCGAATCAGGATTTCTAACGGAGGTTATAACCATTTGTGGGTATGATGCAATAGGTCCTCTTCGTCGCTTTTTATTTTATGCTTCCCACATTAATTTCTAGTAAGGCGCCAACATGGTCTAAAATATTAGAAGCGGGTCTTTTAAATCTTCAGTATTCCTATTCTACCAAATGATAAACTGGATCAATTTATATACTTTTTATATGTGTATTTTCACTTGGCATTCTATTCGTACCTACATCGATGATCATTTAACATAATAATCAGAAAAAAGAGAAAGATAGGTAGAGTTAAATTCACTCATATGACATTTATGATCCACCATAGTGATTAATTTGGTAGGTCACACAAAACAATTTAAGACTATGAAGAAAATTTTACCTAGATGATGTAATTCCTGACAAGAAAATTAACCCAACAAGTTTAGTAGTTGTCTTCAGCTTAGTGGAATTGAATGAACAGGCTTTCCCAACAAAAAAAAATTAACAAGGCTCAAATCCATAGTAAAAGTTCCTGTGGGCTAAATAAATAAGTTCTTTTTCATTTCTCTAAAGATTTCCAAAGCAAGCCCAGATCAACATTGCCTCCCAAAACTACAATTCCTATATGTTTGCACTCCTTCCAAGTAGGATTTTTTAAGAAAGCATCCGATAGAACAGCAGCAAGGCCAATTGCTCTAAACAGCAGCAAGGACTTGGTTCTGAATCTCAAAACAGAGTTATAATGTCTTCAACAAGATCTCGTACTACAGGCCTACTCCATGATAACATGAGCATGAAAAATATAAACGAATTAACCAACGAAACTGGAATATGTTGACTTGATAAGTGAAGCCGAATAGGATTAAAATCAATGCCACAAAATGGATGTTACTGATATACATATTCCACTCCCTTCACGGCAAAAAAAAAGTACTCTATCCACGATGATGAGTGAACCCAAAACCTTATCTCTCAATGCATAATCTTGATTAGTAGAGATTTGTCTTTATTACCAGGTAAAATCTCCAAGAAAAGCTCTAAGCCCGCTAGCTATAGTATTGGTCTCAGGCAACGTTATTATTCTCCCAGCTGCTTTAGATTGTGCAGCATCATCAGCCCCTTTAGGTTCGACAGCTAAAATACGGATAGCAGGGTTGATGGATTTGGCAGCCAATGCTACTCCTGATATCAGACCACCACCTGTAGTTTTCTCTTGTTAGAAAACCAAGAAGAATATCATAAGGCTCAGAGTTAAATACTATTTTGCCAATTGTGCAATAAATGGTGAACAACTGTGTCTATTTGTGGAGCTTGATCCAGAAGCTCCAAAGATATCGTACCCTGGCCACTACAAGAATGATCAAACACACCAAAGTGCAACGATGAGGAAGGACAAACTCCAACTTATCCCCATAACATATGCATGTGTTATATATCAAGTTTCTGGAGTTGCATTAACCAAACATTGACAGGAATGCTGAAGATCTCATAGCTCAATAGTCAAATCAAAAGGAAAAGATAAAAAAATGGTACTGAGAAAGAAAGAGCTAAGAGTATAATCAGAAGAGACCTTGTGTTGGTTGCTTTGCTACTACACACCTTAGTCACTTTTTTTCACCTCATACACATCATAGAATTTTTTCCTTTGAAATTTCTACAAAACCCAATAAAATATATAGAACAAGATTACTATAAACAAAAAGAAATATATAGTCATCAAATATAATGGATTGTTGATATCAAAATACATCATCCATGGTATTGGTTCCCCATAGTGGCAAAAAAAGCTCAAAAATAAAGCATACACCAAAATATCATCGTCCATGCTAATGATCCTATTCATTTAGAAGAACCAAAAATCAAGCTCATAATTATCGCCTTACGCATTGCATGCGGATATTGAAGAACTGATTTATGCTTTTCTTTATCTCTTATAAGAGAATTATAAATAACAGGCAATTTGTTAGGATCACATTCACAATTAGTAATCATATTCCAAATGTCTTTCCCTGACATTAGGTCCTTGGGGATTAAAGCCTCTTATAAGATATTATTGCCACATTGAACTACATCATTTGCAACACTAAGTATAGAAACTACCCTATCCATTACATTTACTAACTTGTCAATATCTTTTTCTTTGGTTTCAACTTCTTTCCTTTTCCTCTTATTTGTAGCACTTGTATCCCCATGTGATTGTTCATGAATTGAAAGATTATCAACATCAACATAATTTTCATAGTTCTCCAATGTGACCTCATTTTGTGAAACAAGATTATCAACATGGTTGCCAGTGTCATGAAAGTCTTCTTCACTAGTTGATAGACGCCTTTTTCTCAATTCAGAAGCTGTTACACTCCCTTCTCCAATGGCTCTATCATTACCATATAGTATCACCATCTTTTCATAATTTGGCACCAGGGTATTCCTCTATATTGCCGCTCTAGGCTTTGACTGAAAAAGATAGGATTGACATTAATAAACATAGCAGCAACCAACTTTAATTATAAAGATTTATCAAATCACATTATTGTAGATAACAAACCTCAATCAAAGCATCCCATACTTGGTCTTCCACATCCCACAAGCTTGTTGATGGGTTCCAAGCAAACCCATTCATGCCATTCTTAAAAACATCATACACTTTAGAAAAGTTTTTTTTTTTAAGTTTTTCAGCGGTTCTTTATCTTTTCCTTGTCAAGTTTTTTGCCAAATAAAGCACTTGATTCTTTGACTATATTGTCATAAGCTGCGGATGTAAAAGTCCCATTAACTTTGTTGCCCTCATTATATTGATGCATGAAAGCATCCACAAGAGCATCATCCATACATTTAGTCCAATTCAAGCATTCCTTACTAGTGGTTCCCGTTGATACCTTCTTTGGCGCCATACTATAATCTTTATGGGTTTTAGCATAATAGAAATGAGCATAGAATCAAAATTCTTGAAATATGATATATAAATGAAAACATCAAAGGTAAAGACATCAAATGAATACATAAAAATCCAATTTGAAATAAAAACATCAAAGTTCAATATGTGAGTACATGAAAATCCAAATTGAAATTGATACATCAAAGTTCAATATATCAAATAAGTAAATCAAATAACAATACAAATATATAAGATCACTCCAATTGACTATTTTGGTAATCTAGCAATATTTGATTAGCTATATTGTCTCTAATAAGCTCACCACGTGCAGCCTCTTCATTATCATTAACAGGAGCACGATTGTTATCATTAGATAAATTTTGAGCTTCAAGTTCAGCATCTACTTCAACTATAAGATCTTCATCGGGGTCTATACTCATTAGGTAATTATGAAGAATACAACAAGTAATAATAATCAATGATTAAGCCTTAACTCCATAAGTAGGTTCAGCTAAATTGGCTAAAATTTCAAATCTTTTTTTCAAGACACCAAAGGCTCTCTCAATTGCATTTCGCAATGATGAATGTCGCAGATTGAATAGTTTCCTATGATTTTAAGGAGGATTTCTTGCTGAATATTCTTTTAAGTGATATTGAACACCTCTATAAGGAGTAATAAGCCCACTTGTTAACATGAAGCCAGCATCCACAAGGTAATATTTACCTATAACCAAAAAAATAATTACTATCATATTGAACACCTGTATGTTTTGAATAATTCTAGCAATTACTAAAAGAGTTACCTTCTGGAATTTTAAGCCTATCTTCTCACCTTAATGGATTTTTTTATAATTCTTGAGTCAGATGCGGTGCCTTCCCAACCAGTGAGGACATAAGTGAATTTTAAATTAAAATTGCATGCTGCTAACACATTTTGTGTTGAGAATTCCTTCCTACCACAATATTAGGGAGCATCTGTTTGAAATACTTTGACACGTATATGTGTTCCGTTTATGGTACCAATACAATCTTTAAAAAATGGGTAAAATCTATGACTATTGTGAATTTTAGGAGGGACTATTGACCCATCAGGTTGTACAAGAAATTTTTCTTCCAATTTAAGGATAGCTCTCAACACTTGTTGAAGATGATGACTAATTGTCTCACCAAAACGCTAAAACCAAAAGTTTACCTCATGAATTTTGGCTTTATGTGTTAATATGTAAAGAGTTTTTGCAACTTGTTCTTCTACACTTGACCATCGAATAGGTTGTAATCCACCCTCCCTTTCTAACATAGCACATAATGTAATAAAAGCTCTAGGACCCATTCTAATGATATTTCAACTTGTTTTACTCCTAGTTATTTGACTCATTATTTCTTCACGTATTCTCTCTCTTCGAACTCATACTATAGCTTTTTTTATTACACGTTTGAGTACGGCAATAATATATAAGAATACATAACAATAGAGCTATAACTCTTCGACGAAATTCCCACCATCAGCGTACCAATAAAATGTATTGAAGTACCAAATCCATCTAAAAAAGGAATGAGAAAAAAAAAAGAATCTAATCAAGACCAGTCATGCAACAAATCAGTCTATATATACAATTATAATTACACCCATTCCATTTTAGATCAGCCTAGGTAACATATCAAACTAGGTATAAACCAATAACTACCTACAAATCAATCAAACATGAATAAAAAATAGGAGAAACAGAGCAAAGTTTAAACCAGAAACAAAAATTCAAAAATTCAGATTGTGAAAACAATGGAACTGCAATTGTTGTTAAACCAGTCAAAAAGCTATGGGAAAACAATAGTTGAATAGAACTAGGCTGATCTAAAAATAATGACATGTAAATAGAACTGGAGGCAGGGAATAGTGAACTTGTTGGTTCTTAACTCATAACTCAAATTTGCAACACCTAACTGAAACACTTAATATCTAAAATTTGGAGAAACCAAGCCTTAATTACAAAATTAATACTTGAACTTTAGAATGTTCTCTGCTAATTGCAATAAGGTTTTCTTATGTTCTTTTACTTCAAGTAAAGATAGTTAGCATCAAGTTTAACCTCCAAAGGAGCGCTATTTACTTATGTGTATTAAGCCACCTAAGGTAGTTCAGGTGGAAGGAATAAATAATGTCAATAATTCAATTTAAAAAAAAAGAAGGGGCGTATTTAAAATTATCAAGTTAAAATCTGAAATGTTGGTGAACTTTTTTTCTTCAAGACGTGATGTAGAATATCTAATATGCATTCAGTATGATTCTTTGAAGTCTTATAAGCTCAGTAAGTTTCTCGAGTTTTATCCTAATTCAAAAAGCAACAAGGGACAAGGGAAAACACATACTATTTTTTTCCAACAAAAAATGTTGCAAATTTCTGAGACCGTCTGCCACTAAAAGAAAGGGGTATGGAAAAATTATATAAATGAATTTGATAGAATCTGTAAGATGTTAAACTTCAACTCGCTGTAAACAAAATTAAACACCAACATAGGAAATCTATGATTAAATTAAAAAAAAGGCATAAAGGACTCCATGTGTGCAATTGCTGTGAGTTAGTGCAAATCCTGAATTTTTTTCCCCAATTTTTGTTTCTTGATAAATGACAATCTTTTGACATCAATGGTTTGACCATGTTCACCAGATGGGGGGATACAGTAAGGACATGATTCCAACAGTGCATATTTTTTTTCTTTTGAATAAAATTTTTTATGGCAAAGAGAAATGTCACAATAAAGCTTTGGGACCTTAGAAGATAGCAGAGATTCCGAAAAATGTGAGAGCGTTACTATCGTGGTGTAGTGTACTTCCGATTTCTGAAATGTTCTTTCTTTACAGACATACAGACACACATACAGGAATAAATGTACAAGAGAGACAACGAGATGATGGGAATAGTGAAATAAAACCAAAAAAAATAAAAGGACAAGAGAAGACCAAGACCTGGTAGTGGAGAGGGAAGAGACTCACCAAGAAAGCAAGAGATCTGGAGGCGCTAGAGAAAATGAGAGATCTAGAGGCGGCGGAAGACTGGAGCGATGAAGAAAGCCAGAGAGCTTGGAAAGACCGTGATAAAGTTACAGCCAGGCAACGGACACGCGAAGCAAAGGAAAATATATGTGTTTTGTTTTTAGCAAGGGCAAGGGTGGGATATTAAAATTATGATAGGGATAATTTTGTCAGATAAAACACAAAATTTTCTCTCCCCTCCAAAAACTCTCACTTTTGAAGGGGAGGGAGATGAGAGGAGAGGAGGAGGTATTTTGCCTCCCCTCCCCTCCAATTTTTTCATGCCAAACAAGGGGAGGGGAGGGTTTTATAGGCAAAATCCTCCCTTCCCCTCCAAAACCCTCCTACCAAACAAAGGCTAATAGGCCTATGTCTATTTGCAAGTTGCAACATGCTGATACACTAGTAACTAAAAACAAGTGTAATATGCGAGAAAAATATTGGCGTGTTTGATTTTATTTTAATTTTAATATTTTTAAAATATATTTTTTAAAAAATAAATTTTAAAAATAAAAAATTAATAAATTTATCTGGATCATTATTTTAAAAAATCATTTTTTTATATATTTTTATTAATAAAAATATGAAAAATATTTTAATTTTTTTATTGTCAAAAACATATTTCTATTTTTATGTTTTACAAAATATTTGATAAAAAACACATTATTAAACAAATTTTTTATTTTTTTGTTTTTAAAAATAAAAAATTATTTTAAAAATAGAAAATGAAACAGGCCCATAAATTAATGTAATTTTTTATTTTATTTTACCTTTTGAAATTTGGGTCAAAATGCCAAGACTAGCTAGTAGGGATTATTTATTTATAAGTTATAAAGAAAGTGTTTGAGTCCCTTCATCATATGTCTCGCTCTGGGGTGCCCTTGTATTGTAGCCCCACGTCCTTGCCTTAAAAGCATTAGGAGCATTGATAGATGAAATATGGTTAGGATATTGTGGCCTTTATTTTTAAATTTATATTCAGTGGCTAAATTTTTTTTCTTTTTTTTAATATTTATTGCATATTTGAATGTTCATATCTAGACTGATTTATTTAAAAAATACTTAAAATAAATCAATTTTTCTCAAATTGAAATTCATTTATATAAAATTTATGTTAGAATAATTTTAAATAATTTTATGGATTAACATTAATTAATTAATTAAAAGAATAATTATAAATTAAGTATTTTGTATTAAATATTAAGTCTAAAACAGATTGAGCCTATGTTAATGGTGTATAACCTATAATAGGTGGGGTTGCATGCTAGCCCATTGGGTAGAGGTCCCAACTGACAGCCCTTTTGTGACCAGTAGTTCCCTATCACAAAGCTGGTCTTATGAAAAGAGAAAGTTTAGAAAAAAATTTTTTACTACATTGTATGATCTCCATCATCAAGAATTTCTCAATAGCTCTCTCTCTGAAAATCAAAAGGGCCAAGTCATTTGTAATTCTCTACCTTTTACTACTCTGCAATGTCTCTTGTTGATTCAGATATGCTTCAATTACTCAACTATGATATGAAATCTATTGTTATACATTGATAAATTATATTAATAGCATATGGTATTAGAGTTTTGTTGTCAATATGATATTCTGATTGTTTAATTATGAATTATATGGTTTAAATTTATGAAATTGCATAAAAACCCCAAATTTTGGTTCATAAACCCTAACAATTGGAGTTTTCCAATTCTGTTACAATTGAGTGAAATTGAGCCAAATTTATGTTAAATGGATGTTCCAAGATGCGTATTATACAAACAATTTACATGAATTCGTGATTTAAGCCCCTGAATTTTGAGATTGAAAACCTGTTTCTTTGTCAATGTTGTGTTCTTTAATTTGTGTTCTCCGGACCTGATTTCTTCCAATTGATATGTGCGTATCGTTGTAGATGATGTCTAAATTGTTGTTATAAAGATTAATTTCATGAAACATGTCCGGAAGCATTAGATCGAAAACCTCCATCTAGCGATAAAACTTAAAATTCGTTCTCAATATCATTGTGTTTATCGCTTTAATTGATACTTGAATTCATGCTTCTGGTTACCCATTGAATGATTTGAGCAATTTAATTGTGCGAATCATGCGTCTGTGTTGAGGTTTTTAAAAAAGGGAGTATTTAAACATTTTTAATTTCGTGTTTCATGTTTTCTAGCCCCAAATACCCAAATTGATGATTGAATCTTGTTCATGGGATATCATATAATGTTGATTCAGTATAAAAATGCATCAAACTAGTTTTTCTAGAGCTCGACTAAACGCAAAAATAGTGTAAGTCCGCCATTTTTTACGCCTTCGTTGGAGAGGTTGAAGATGACCTCTTCAGCGAGGCTTACGTGCATGGGGTGCGTGAGTGACACAAGCTGGGCCTTCTGGCCTAGCGTTTCTTTCATTCCCTTTAGAATTATTTTTTATGTCGATTTGTTAATTTTTTAGAATTTTTTGAAGTGTTTAAGTATTTATTTTAAATTATGAAAAAATTAGATAGTAAAATTTTGTTATGTATCTTGCGAATTTTGGCCTAAATTTTTTTGTGTAAGTTTATTACAACAAGAATTATTTTGGTGACAAGTCACTCTTTCTAATTATGAATAGAGCCAATAAAAATAAATTATAGAAATCACAAATGTCCGTATTTTCACATTAAAAATATGCATATATATTTTATTATCATTGATGGACCTTCTAGACATTTAGATATATATTATATTGATGTTAAACATACCCTAACGGTGTGATATCATCAATTTAATTTTAGAATTTGTACTCTAGGTAGATAAGTAGCATATTTTTCTAATCTTTTTCATTATTTCTTGTACCCTAACTGTAACACCATAATGTCTTAACCTCACTTAATCTCCTTTTAGACTTGATTCTATATGATTTCTAATAAAAATGGTCAAAATCATAGTATTTTAATACTTTAAGTCGGGGTTTAATCAATCAAATTTTGCCTCGTGGGTCCCATGAATCCATGAATCATATTCTCTACTCAAAATCTATTCATACAACTCATACATAGCCTCAAATAACCTATAAACCCCAGATATGAAGCCAAAAACTAAGAAAGTGCAATTTCTCAAATGGGCCAAAAAGTTAAATTTTTTGCTCTAATTTTAGAAAATCATAACTAATTTTAGAAAAATGTAAATCAAGCAAACCATAGCTTTTTGGAATGATCTGGATGTTAAATTTACACTAAAAATAATCCTAAACCACAATCTCAGCGTTTGGACCATGTTTGACATCAAAAAAGAGATAGAGGTCCGACAGTCCCTGATACTGATGCAACTTGCTATTATGAATTTCAAAAATTTATAACTAATTTCATAAAAATTAAATCTAGGCAAAATATACTAATTTAGAAAGGTACAGATGTAACTAGAGGAAAAAAAATAAGTCTAGATCATTTCAATAGCCTTTGGATCTCAAAAAATGATGGAACAGTAACAAAGGTCGGATGGCTTCCCTAATGCTGACACAAAACTTTAGAAAGTTATATCTCCCTCTATAGACCTACAATTGAGGTGCTTCCAATTGGTATAGGTTTCTGTGGATGTATAGTTTATGTCCATAAAATTTCATGACAATTGGACATGGTTTGGTCTATGAATGACATAGATTTATTTTCGGACCTATTTGTACAGTATAATAACCAAAACCAAAAAAAATTTCCAACTTCAACAATTCACCAAATATTCCTTAGACTTCCAAATATTATCTACTTTAACTTTCCAAGAAGCTCTCAACAAGCTCTAGAGGCCTGCCAAATTTCATATCAAGAAGAGCTCATTTGGTCATACTTTGACAGAGCTCACAAATTTAATGGTTTTGACACCATAAATGATTCAAAGTAAGTTCAAATGGCCTCTTACATATTCTAGCACTTCTTGGGTAAGTTTTAAAGTATAAACACAACATATATAAATTGCCCAAGTGATCCAAATCAACACACATCTCAAACTCATTATGCTACAGACAAAAGTATACTACTACATACAAGTCACAAAGGAGCCAAATCTCATAATTTCATTACTTTGGTTCCGTACATGGATCATACATCATTGATACATACTTTTACACTTACTTAAGCATTTACATCTCAAAAAGAATATGTATACATGAGCACTTTGGCTTTTCTATATATCAAACTATACAAAAGTATGTAAAAGTATTAAAAAGGGCCATCTATACCTCATGGCCTCCACTCTTAGGCTCTTGAGCTCCACCTGAATTATATGAAATGGGAGAGGGAAGGGAGTGAGATTTATAGAATCTCAATAGCTCATACACTCATTCAAGGAAGCAATCAAGGTATATAAACAAGTCAAAGTATGCAAATAAACATCTAACCATTCACAATCATACAGCACATGATTTACATGCTATGAATATCATATCAATGCCAAGAATAAGTTTTAGGGACTTTTGGTCTATCCTCATCCGATTTTAGGGACTTTTGGATGGCTTCACCCTTGGTTTAGGGACTTTTGACTTGGCCTCACCCTTGGTTTAGGGACTTTTGACTTGGCCTCACTCAATTATAAGACTTTTGGTCTTGTCTCACCTATTTTAGAGACTTTTGCCTCTACCTCAATTATAAGACTTTTGATCTTATCTCACCTATTTTAGGGACTTTTGCCTCTACCTCACCCATCTCAAAGGACTTTTGGCACTACCTCATCCGAGCAATTTTTACAATCCAAAACATAAGCATATTGGTACCAATGCATCAAGGCAATAACATATGACATGTCTCACACAAGAAGCACATACACAAGTATACAATGACTATATACATCCAAGAATGCAACAAGAAAGAGTTGAGAGTTATCTTACAAGCCAACACAAGCCTTTCTTTTCAATTTCTCTTCTCCCTTCTTGGTTTCACAATCACAACTAGATGGAGCTACTTCTTTTGAGCCTAGACACAACAAAGAGTATAGAATCACTCTTTTATAACTCAAATAAATACTCACAAGGTTAGAGAGTTCTTCATCAAAGTAAACCCTACAAAGTATATAAGAATCCCTAGTTTTCTCCCTCTTTAATTTCACTAACTATTCTTCTACTTCCTTTGCATTTCTTAACTTATCACACTTTAATTCAAGGGTTTCTTGCTCATTTTAGGTCAGAACAGAACTATCTTACTCAATCACCCATAAAAAGGAAACTTAGAAGGAGAATAATAAAATCAAGAAGAAGAAGAATGAAGGTCTTTAAAGGTTCTTACCTTTCTTCCTTGGTTTCCCTCCTTCTCCCTTAGCTTCTCTTGGTTTCTTTCTCTCTCTCAAGCCTTTTTTCTCTGTTTTGGACGAATTTTAGGTCGGTTAGAAGAAAAGGAAAGGATCTAGATGTTTTAAGAAGTAAAATTATCTTTTTTCACGCTTTTTCAGACTAACCCTCGCTATAGCAAAAAATAACCTTCACTACGGTGAGCACATATCAGTCCCAGACCCTTATTTTTGTTACAGTGAACGCTATTGCGAGGAACCCCTTAGTTTTTATATGGGATGCCCTAACTCGCTATAGCTAAAAGCATTTTCGCTATAGCAAACAGGCACATTCGCTATAGCTAGACCATTTCTTTTCGCTATAGTAAACAGGCACATTCGCTATAGTTAGACCATTTTTTGCTATAGCGAACAGGTACATTCGCTATAATTAGGCCATTTCTCGCTATAGCTAGCAGACTTAGAAAAATTTCAAGATTTCAACAATTTTTTGGTTGTTACACTAACTGTATAGTTGCACTGAATGCATTTTGTGAGGACTCTATTGTAATTAAAATTGGTGTGGTATATGTAATTCTCCTTGGCACCATTCTATAAAGATAGTTGCATAACTAATTTTGATTGGGAATTCTATTTATAATTATGTTGTGCACACATAATTATTATTTCTCAATTTTGGTTTTTTCAGTTTCTGTTTTTCAGCAACTATCTACTGTGAGGACTCTTAATGGTACAAATTTTAAAGATTGGAAGAAGTCCTTAAACATATACTTCATAATTTCTGAAAAGGATTTGGCTCTTAGAGAGCCTAAGCCGGCTAATCTTACTTCTGAGTTCGATGTTACTGCTAAGAATTACCATAAGCAATAGAATGAGTCAAACCGGATATGTCTAACTGTAATTAAGTACACAATTCAAAAATCTATCAGAAAGAGCATTCCTGACAAAGACACAGCTACTGAATACATGAAGGATATGGAGGAAAAATTCAAAAGGCTAGATAAGACTCAAAAAGCTTATTACTTATCACTACTTGATAACACTCGCTATGATGAAATATCAGGTGTTAGAGAACACATTATGAAAATGGTGAACTATTATAACAAGTTAAAGTCTTATGGAGTTAATCTAGGTGAGAGTACCTTGATCTATCATGCCTTTCAATCCTTGCCAGCTAAATATGGTTTCCTACGAACTGCTTATAACTCACAGGAGAATGAATGGACGATGGATCAAATGATAACTATTGCCACTCAAGAAGAAGAAGCAATTAAGAAAAACTATTCTCACACACCATCTGCTAATTACCTCTCTCATGGTTCTAGTAGTAGATTTAGTAGTCATGACAAAAAAAGGAAAAAAGCCAGAAACTCAAAAACCTGTAAAGTCTGGGTTCAAAAAGAATGGTAAGAAGAAGGGTTCATAGAAGAAGTTCTTCAAGGGTAATTGTCACTATTGTAAGAAACCAGGCCATAGGATATCTGAGTGTTTCAAATTGAAGAACAAGAATGAAAGGGAAGGTATATCTTCTAAATTTGCCCCTCTAGTTCTAGTTTGTTTAGAATCTAATAGCTTTGAAGTACTTTCTGATTTCTGGTGGTTGAATTCTAGTGCAATGGTTCATATTGTGAATTCTTTGCAGGGGCTCAAAAATAGGAGGATCCTAAGTGAGTGAGAGAATAGCATTTTGGGATTTGAAGGCACTAGAGCTGCAGTAGAATATGTAGGAACTGTTGATTTATGTCTACCTTCTAGACACATTATGAATTTAAATAATGTTATTTATGTACCTTCAGCAAGAAGGAACTTGATTTCTAGTTCTGTTTTGGATGGACATGGATATTTCTTTTAGTAAGGAAAAGGAAGGATTGACATTTATTTTAACTCAATTGTAGTTGGTACTACTTTTTTATATAATGGTTTATATCGTTTGAATCATGATAATTGTTCAGTTGAATCCTCTATTGCTTCTGCTCACACAATAATTGGGCATAAACGAGCTAGACATAGTGAAAATTCAATAGAAAATTCATCTATGTTGTGGCATTGACGTTTAGGGCAAAGGGGCAAATAGATCAAATAATATTCTAAATTTGGATTTTTCAGATTTTGAAACCTGTGTTGATTGTATAAAGGAAAAACTTCCCACTAGAGCTAGAAACAAAGGGACAAATAGATCAAATAATATTCTAAATTTGATTTATACTGACATATGTAGACCCATCACACCAACTGCTTTAGGTGGATTTAAATACTATATCACCTTCATAGATGATCACTCCAGATATGGATAGATCGATTTAATGCATGAAAAATCAGAAGCACTAGATGCTTTTAAGAAATTTAAGGCGACAGTTGAATTGAAGTATAGTAGAGTTATCATATATGTCAAATCTGATAGGGGTGGAAAGTATTATGGGAGATATACTGAGATTGGTAGAAACCCAGGCCCATTTGCTCTATTCCTATAGGAACATGGGATTGAAGCTCAGTATACAATGCCTGGTACTCCTCAACAAAATGGAATTGCAGAAAGATGAAATCGTACTCTTATGGATATGGTTAGAAGTATGATGAGTCATTCTACCTTATTAGAATTTTTATGGGAAGATGCTCTAAAAATTGCAGCATACATTTTAAATTTGGTACCTAGCAAATCTGTGCCAAAAACGCCATATGAACTCTACTTTGGAGAGAAACCTAGTATTAGATATTTTCAAGTTTGGGGATGTAAAGCAGAGATGAGACTATATGATCCACAGTTGAAGAAGCTGGATCCTAGAATTGTTAGTGGTTTTTTTATTGGATATTGTACCGAATCAAAAGGTTGTAGATTTTAATGCCCCTCTCACACTACCAGGGTCATTGAGTCAAATCGAGCATTCTATTTTGAAAATGACCAAGATGGTAGGAGCTTGATGCCTAGGGTGATTGAGTTACGTAATGAAAGCATTGCTTTGCCTATACCTATTTCATCATCACCCACAATTGATAGAATTGATATTGAGATTCCTACTGAGGCAGGTACAGAACCACCTATGAATGAAACTGGTGAACAAGATGTTGGATTAAGACGTTCTTAGAGAGCTCGTAGGCTTGCAATACCATATGACTATATGGTTTATTTGCAGGAGTGTGAATCTGACAATCTAAATGACATGGATCATATATCCTTCCAACAAGCAATATCTAGTCCTCAGTCATCTGACTGGTTAAAGGTGATGAAAGATGAAATTGCCTCCATGCATCATAATCATGTATGGGAACTCAGTGAGTTACTAGTTAGATACAAGCCTGTTGGTTGTAAATGGGTCTTTAAGACTAAAAGACGGGCTAATGGTGAAATTGAAAGGTACAAGGCTAGACTAGTAGCTAAGGGATATAATAAAAAAGAGGGTATTAATTGCATAGAAACTTTCTCTCCTGTATCTACCAAAGACGCATTCAGAGCAGTTATGGCACTAATAACACAGTTAGATCTTGAGCTTCACCAGATGGATGTCAAAACTACTTTTTTGAATGGAGACTTATATGAAGAAATTTACATGACTCAACCTGATGGATTTATTGAACCTGGTAAGGAGCACTTGGTGTGTAGGCTTCAAAGATCTATTTGTGGATTAAAGTAGGCTTTCAGGCAATGGTACTTGAAATTTGATGAGGTTATGACCTCAGAGGGATTTACTGAAAATGTTTCTAATCATTGCATTTATTAAAAATTTGATGGCAATAATTTTGTGATCTTAGTGCTCTATGTGGATGACATCCTACTGGTTAGTAATTCAGTATGTTTTTTGAATGATACAAAACATATGTTATCATGCCACTTTGACATGAAGGACCTTGGTAATGCTTCATTTGTTTTAAGAATTCAAATCCATCAGAATAGATCCCTTGGCATTCTAGGTTTATCTCAAGCAGCTTATATTGATAGAGTGTTGAAGAAATTTAGAATGGACAATTGTGCTTCTAGTCCAACTCTTATTTAGAAAGGTGAAACAATATCACAATCGCAATGCCCTCAAAATGCTATTGAAAGAGCTGAAATGGATAAGATTTTTTACGCTTTTGCTATTGACAATCTCATGTATGCACAAGTATGTACTCGTCCTGATATAGCTTTTGCCATTAGTGTACTTGGCAGATATTTAAGTGATTTTGGTAAGGATCATTGGAAAGCTACTAAGAAAGTCATGAGGTATCTTCAGGATACTAAGAATCATATGTTAACCTATAGAAAATCTGATTCATTAGAGGTTATTAGCTATTCAGATTCATATTATGCTTCTTGTATAGATGACAGGAGATCAATCTCTGGTTATATCTTTATGTTATGTGGAGGAGCTGTTTCATGGAAAAATGTCAAGCAAACACTTACAGCTACTTCAACTATGGAGGCAGAATATATTGCATGTTTTGAAGCCACTTGTCAAGCTGTATGGTTGAGGAAGTTGATTTCTGGTATACATTTGATTGACTCTATATCACGCCATCTTACCATATTCTATGATAATTCATCTACTGTACAATTCTCTCAAAATCACAAGAATTCCAATCGTACTAAGCACTTTGATGTAAAGCTTTTGTCTGTTAAAGAGAAAATTGCAGAATCACAGACACACGTGGTTCACATCTCCAGTGAACACATGATGGCGAATCCCATGACTAAAGACTTACACATTGGAGTATTTAAGAATTATCTAACTCATATGGGTCTTGTTGATTTTGATAAAGTTTTAGTTTAGTGGGAGTTTAAGATATTTTGATTTTCATTTATGTATTTTTTGTTTAATTTAAATATTGAAACATTGTTGATGCACTTTATATCATTTGTTTCCTTAACAGATCCAATGATTCTATGAGAATGTGCTTAATATCACTTGTTTCCCTAACAGACTCAGTGATTCTGTGTAGTTTCTTTACTGAGCTATGGTTGAAAAAGACCAATTACGCATTCTATTCTATTCATATTATGAAACCTTATGTTTATTGTCACTTGCTTCACTAACGAATTTAGTGATTTGATGAAGTTTCATTTTTTGAATTTGGTTGAGGCTTAATATAAATATATCAACTGCTTGATTCGTATATTTTAATATTATGTCATTTTGATTAATTAGTTAATGTCATCCAAGTAGGAGATTGTTAGAATAATTTTAAATAATTTTATGGATTGACACTAATTAATTAGTTAAAAGAGTAATTATAAATTAAGTATTTGGTATTTTGTATTAAATATTAAGTTTGGAATAGATTATGCCTATGTTAATGTGTGCAGCCCATGATAAGTGGGGTTGCATGCTAGCCCATTGGATAGAGGTCCCAACTAACAGCCCTTTTATGATCAGCAGTTTCCTATCACAAGGTTGGTCTTATGCAAAAGAGAGAGTTTAAAAAAAAAAATTTACTACGTTGTATGATCTCCATCATTAAGAATTTCTCAATAGCTCTCTCTCTCTGAAAATCAAAGGGGCCAAGTTAGTTGTAATTCTCTGCCTTTTACTACTTTGCAATGTCTCCTATTGATTCAGGTATGCTTCAATTACTCAACTATGATCTGAAATCTATTGTTATACATTGATAAATTATATTGATTGCAATTTATTCATATAGAATTATAATAAAAAATAATTTGTCAAATAACTATTAATATAATTCAAAAGGCATGAAATACTATTTGGATTTTTTTATTTTTATAATAATTATATTGATTAATTTATACACACACGCACACACAAAAAATACAGACTTGGGATGAGATGAGTATCATATTATTCAAATCTAGGCTTTTAAAATATTCATAAAAATTTTCATACATAAGATTCAAATAAGTAAATTTTACAAATACCCAAAAATGTGTATGTTTGGCCCATCCCTAACCATAATTGATGCCAACTATCCCTAGGTTTTTTTCTTTGATCCATTTTTAATTTGTTTATATTTGAAAAATTTTAGTAAGAAAATAGTTACGTGCATAAATATAAAAATATAATTTACACAATTTTTTCTTGTTATTAATATGTTTTTTAAAAGAATTGAACTTAAATAAAAAAATAAATTACCTATCTTTTTTGCCATTGAAAAAAAAAATCCACCCTTCAAGTATTCATGCAAAATGTAAAAGTCACATCTTGTTTGACACAAAAATAGAAAATGATTACTTTAAAAGAAGGAATGGTGAGAATGGAAATAATTCATATATTCTTATTTTTAAAAAATAATAAAAGAATATACGAGATACTATTGAATAATAATCATATAAATATAATAGATATGGTAAAAAATTAATGAAAAAATATTACCTTTTTCTGGACACTAAAAAACGAGCTATAAATCTGAACTTAAGTTCACATTATACCCCCCTTGATCATTAAGGAATGAGTGTGATATGGTAAAAAATTCGATCCCTAAAATTGCTCTTCCTCTTTTTGATCCCAATTAACAGGGGTCGCCATACGGTAAATAATAATAATAAAATAACTACTATTATGACATTAGCAAAAAATCAACATGTATTTTATGTCACTATTTCTTTTTAAAAATTGTTATAAATAATTACATTTGAGTTTATCCAATCTCATTTAAAATTGTTTAGATAATATATTAAAATTTGAATAACTTCAATTTAAAATTAGACGAGATTATACATAGTAATTCTTAAACTAAAATATTTTCACTAATTATGATGTGTCTTGCCTTAAGGGAAAAAAATCTATTTAAGATATTTTAATTAAAAAAAATTAAAGAAAAAAAAGAAAAAATGTGAATTTATATTAAATTAAAAAGGGTATAAATCATACCTTTCTCTTTGTTACCATTCCCTTTCAATTTCTTTACCTCAATCCAAATAGATTCTTAATGGCCAAAATAAATCCAAACAGACTCCAACTCTTAAATGTTTAAACACAAAAATAAATTAAAAGGTATTTTTTTTAATTTAGTGCCTCATAAATAAGATATTTCATAATTTAGTCCCTTATAAAATTACTTTCTCAATTTGATTTCTTACAAATGAGTATTTTTTAATTTGGTCATTCACATATAAAATTATTATTAATAATATCTTTTTATCAATGTACTATAAATGAAATTAACAAATATGAAAATATGTGAAATATTGTTTGATAGGTTATTAATAATGTTCTTCTATTAATTTTATTTATTGTAAATTGATAAAAATAAATTATTAATAATACTTGTATTTATAGGAGATTAAATTATAAAGATAACTTTATGAGATACTAAATTGAGAATACCTTATCTATAAAGATCTAAATTGAAAAAAAAAATTATTTGTGAATGACTAAGTTCTAGTTTAAAATAAAATATAAAATGCCTTACATATATATATATATAAACGCAAGCCTAAATTTATTTTTTTTCACAACTAGTTATTATGATTTTTTTTGTCATTACTAATCTTTTGTGTTTATTGGCTATTTAGTACACAAAATATTAGATATGAAATAAAAATTAAAAAAGTAAATACAATAAATAAAAAAAAATGATTCTCGTGTCTCTATTTTAAAAAAGTGATAAAAAAATCAGACATTATTAAATAATTATAACAAAAATATAAAAAAGATTGTATAAAACTTTTCAATTTTTTTTTCTATTTCATTTAACCCCCAAACAGGCTGTTGGTATTTTTCAAAGTGGCAGATGGGCTAAGTTACACAAAGCTAGGGGTCCGGTCCAACGTTTCTCTTGATGAGTTTTTATCTAATTTCATCAACGTCAGAGGGGGCTTCGTATTGTACTGGGTTTCATTCTGATATATTTTTTTAGAAAAATTATAGTTCAAGATATAAAACGAAAAAATATTTATATTTAAAATTTTTAATTTTAAAAATTTTTTTAAAAATTTTTTTAAATTAAAAATTTGAATTACATAAAAAATTACTATTTAGAATCTTATATTAAAATTTTTAATCTTATAATCATTTAGAATAATTTTAAAATTAAAAAATTTTAATATAAATAGTTTTAACTTTAAATTCTAAATTATAATTTTCCCTGTTTCTTTCCTTCCAAATTCTAATTCCTTTGGATCCTTGGTTCAACTTGATCT
The DNA here is from genome assembly GCA_026724425.1 of Erythrophleum ivorense. Taxonomy (NCBI): domain Eukaryota; kingdom Viridiplantae; phylum Streptophyta; class Magnoliopsida; order Fabales; family Fabaceae; genus Erythrophleum; species Erythrophleum ivorense. Next base: position 38,949,607 of record JAIUCV010000004.1, on the reverse strand, counting down.
GCCACTTGACCTTTTTCACTGTTGATTCACTTTTCATCTCTGTTAGAATAATTTGAGGGAGAGTAAATTATACTGAACTATTTTAACATTGTGATATATATTTTAGAATTCTTCTCTCTAATTATTTTCTATCAAAGAAGTTAGCTTTTTTACAATAGAAGAATATAATATTTCTTAATATAATAAGAAAGATAATTATGCAATTTATTTTGAAAGAAATATATATTGTATAAAAAATTAATTTTATTGACAAAAAATAAATTAGACGTAAAGCCGATTTAATTTCTGAAATAAAAAATATATTAAGCGTAATTTAGTCAACATTTAAAAAAATTAATTCAATTTACTCTAATACACAAACACGCGCGTACAAATGTGTCCACACACGTGCATGTGCACGTGCACATGCACACACACCTCATGAACAAAGAGTGTGCTTAAGATGTCATGTGTTTCGATGTTGACCTCTGTACACAACTTTAAATTTTACGTTGTAAGATTGCTTCCACAATTTTTTTCCCCAGTAATTTTAAATGCAATTCCACCTTTAAGTGTTAAATATATTATGATACTAGTGGAAAACTCTATTTTAATCTTTGACAAATAAATGTATTTTTAATTTTGCTTGTCATAAATTATTTTTAATTTAATTCTTCAATTATTAAAATATTTTTAACGTTGTCCTTCTTTCTTTTCTTTTTTTAATTTAATTCTTCAATTATTACAAATATTTTTAACTTAACTGATCGTTGACTTAGACATTTATGACTTGCTTGCCTTGGTTCACACCACAAATTGTTCACTTGAAGTTAGCAATATGTTAGATTTATTGTTCATTTTTGAGTGAAGATAAAATGAAAAAGACAATATAAAATTTTTGAATAATTGAAAAAGTAAATTGAAAGAAATTATTTATACAGAAGAAGATATTGAAACTGTACATATCAGAGATCAAAATAAAAAATTTCTCTTGATATTCTCACAAAAAAATTTTAATTTATAAATCAGTTAATAATTTACTAACGTTGGGATCTCAATGTGCATGACATGGAGAATAACTCAACCGTGAATAATCTTAAAAGTGAAAATTCTCCATGATTTTTTTTTCCCAAAAGGGAGTTCCTCACGGTTGTTGATTTGAAAATTTTTTAAAATTGATCTAATTTATAAAAAATGTAAGTAAATTAAGCTAATCATTAATATATACAAGTAAATATGTTATTATATTTTTCAATAAGAAACATGTTTATTTATGTATATATAATTGACTTAATCTATTTATTTTTTATAGATTAAATCTACATAAATAATGATCATGATCTCAAGAATACATGTTCCTTAATAATGATATAATTAATTATTAAATATATAGAACAATATTTTATTTACTACAACAATGTGGAGGAATATCGACTAAAAGATTTGACTGATTTTGATTAATTATGATTTTTTTCAATATAAAAAAATAGTATCAAATTTTTTTGGTGAACAGTATTTTTAAAACTTTTAGTTGGCAAATAGGATAATACAATAAAAAGCTGAGAAAAAGCTCCAAAGCCAACTTAATTGATTGAATTTTGGTTATATTTACATAATAAATTTTAGCCGACTAATAGTTTTTGAAAATTTTGAAACAGAAACAATATAATAAAAATAATGTAAGAATAATATATAGTTCTAAAAATGTTAAATAAGAATAAAGATATCTATTTTTTGAAATCAAAATAAATATCAAACAAATTACTATTAGTCATAAACAAATTAAAATATAAAATTTGCAAATTTTATTAATTATTTAAAATATATTAATTATTAATATATATATATATACATATATGCACACAGATATATAGCAATACTTAGTATATTACAAAAAATATTTTTTAGTTTTAAAAGGTATTTATATTTGTAAAAGTAATTTTAAATATATTAAAAATTATATATATATGTGTGTGTGTGTGAGTGTTTACTAAGCACATGTCCAAACATAATTAGTTAGAAATCATTCCAACTAAAACACACGTCTAGCCATAGTTCAGTCAAAATTATTTTTGACTATGGTTAGACACATGTCTAACAATAATTCTACCAAAAACAGATTTGACATATTTTTAGTTTTAAGGTTTTCTATAAAAATTCAGTTTTAAGGTTTTTATAGGAAAAAGATTTCTTACTGAAATTTGGTAGAAAACATTTTCTTTTTAATTATATTTCTTTTTTTCTCCTCTTATTTCTTTTTTTAAATTTCTTTGATTTATAATTATATTTATATGTTAAAATTTGATAATTTTTATTAATAATATTCACATTTATTATTCTTATGTAATTAAGTTAAATAAAATTAATATTTTTATATTCAATTATTATTATATTTTTTCTTTTAATTTGTGGAAATTCAATATTTTTAATTGATAACAAATCCATCTAATAAATTTAATATTTAGTATTTTAGTTTTTATTTCTCTATTTCTTCTTTTCTTTTCTTTTTCTTATATATATTTTTTTCTTTATCGCAATTCTCTTATATCATTTCGAGTTATCTGATTTTTTTGATTTTATTGCATTAATTCATGATTTCTTCATCTTCGACGGAGATTAGATTTGTTTGATTAGAGAGCTCGATTTAGTTTTTTTTTTTCACAAATCTGTTTGATTGGAGTTTTGGTTTTAGTTTCTTCTAAAAGTATGTGTAAATAATTTTTTTATTTTAATTTTTTCATGAAGCACGTATAAATAATTGTTAAACAATATTTTTATGAAATATTATTTGGCATGTAATGTTGTTATTTATTCATTTGTAGTAATACAGTGGAGAAATATTTTTATTGGACCCAGTTTAGGAAACAAAAAAATTGGATACCCATATTCTAAATGCAAAAATAGAGAGTCTCAGTATTGATGATATAAAAACTAATTTTTATGAAAGAGGGTTTCAACTTAGATATTAATATTAAACATGCCATGGTGAAATTAAACCATCGTCAGCTAACATACATGATAAAACAATATTTATTTTAAGATTAGTAAATGAAAACCATAATAATAGTTATGAAAGAAATTAGCATCAAAATTTGGTCTATCTATTCAAAAATTTAATATTTGTGTTAGTAGATAAATGTTGTGTTATGAAAAAAAACATATATGAGACGCTATATAAATTCTATAGAGCAACTTGGTATAAAACTAGTTAACTTAGTCCAAGGTGAAGTTTTAAAGAGATTTTAATAAAAATATTGTATTATTTATTAAATACCTTGCAAAGGCTTAATCCTTAGTGAGGTCTACTGAGTTTATACAATATCATTGGAATAATAAAAGATGTGAATGTATATTGCATGTGACAGATAAAGAAGCATAAAAACATTTTAATAAAGTATATTTTAATTTTGTTGCGAAATCACAAAATGTTAAACTTTGTATATGTACATATAATCAATCTACTTCATCATATTCATATTGGCTTATGATAATTATTTCTTACAAGTTTTCATTTGAATTGTGTGTGATTGATCTTTACTTATTTTTAATTGTAATTATTTTTGGACTACAAAATTAAAAGATTAAGATTGATATATTCTTGAAGTCATAGATTAATGAGCTAAAATTATTATGAGAGGAAAATTTATCAACCTATGATGTCTTAAAAAAAATAAAATTTTCATATGAGAGTAGTATTAATATAGATGATAAATTACTTTTTAGCATATGAAATATTGTTAGTATTAATTTGCAAGATGAAAATGAGGATGAAAAAGAAGATCAACAACATGAAGATAATGAAGAAGAGGATTAATTATAAAAATAAAGGTAATTTAATCATTTACATTTATTTTATTATTAATATTGATTATTTCAATTATTAACATTATTTATTTTTTCATTGAAGATATGTATTACATGTGGAAGATGGAGACAAACATGAAGATGAAGATGATGAATAACATGAAGATGATAAAGAAGAAGATTAATTAGTAGATTAAAGTAATTCAATTATTTTCATTTATTTTTTACTATTAATATTAATTATTTTAAGTTTTAACATCATTTTTTATTAAAGATGTGAATCTTCAAATATAGTACAAGATGGAGATGAAGATTCAACATATTCTAAGTTTTTTTTTTTTAAATCATAAAAGAGACAACATTTGGTTTGGCAAAAAATCCCAAATTATATATATAAATATTATTTACATTTAATTTATATATGTTATTATAAATTTATCATTTTGACCCTTTCATTCACTTTTAGAATGTGTATATCCATTAAAATTCAATTGGCCCACTTGGGTGGACTGAATTATTTCTTTTTTATATACGATTAATAAATTTTATACACACATATGTGAGTGTGTATTAACTTAATATATAATGTATTAGAATAAAAAATCACTGCAAAATGGCACAAGCATAAGTGTCAAAAGTGCGAATTTTGAATCTCGTAAAATTATAACCAATCAAATTTGTGCTTTTTCTTTCTATCAATCCGTAATTCTTGTTTTTAGTTTTGCTTTCTCTTTTATTCATCTCTTCATTTTCAGTCTTCTTTTGCTTCTTCTTGGTTATTGGTTTAGCTCTGGTCTCCTATTAAGCTCTCTCAATCTCTCTCGTTCATCTCTCTCAAGTTTCGTGGGTTAATTTTTCGTTTTCTTTTTTTCAAATTTTCTCTTTTTTCTTTTTCTTTTATATGTTTCTACTTGTTCTATTAATTTGATTTTTCTTTTCTTGAGTTGTTGTAGGTGAAAATTTACAAGCTTTCATTTTGTTACACAAAAGTTTTTCCTTTCAAATTTTCTATTACTATTTCGTTTATTGGTTTTCTTGTTTAGTGGAAAGGTTTTGATTTGATTTGTAATATTGATTGGAATTTGAGTTGGGTTGATTATAAGGTTGATTGGAATCTAGGTTTCCACTTTTCTTTTCTTATTTTGTTTCTTTTACTAATACAGGTGTGATATAGATGAAAATTTATTTGAGTTTGAAATGTTGGTTATAACTGGCTAGATTAACATTTGTATTAGAGAAATGAAAATTTGATTGAACACGATGAACCTAGATAACATGTTGCAATCTGGGTTATTTGGACACATACTTGGACAAGAAGAACAAGATGAACCTAGATAAGCGGGAAAAAGAGAAAATGCAAAAAAAAAAAAAAATCATTTAATCACATAGTAACCATTTCAAAAAGAAAAAAGATTGATAAAAAATAATGTAATAATAATATATATTTCAAAAAACGTTAAATGAAAATAAAGATATTTATTTTTAGAAACTGAAATAAATATAAAACAAATTATTATTAATTATAAACAATCAAAATATAAAATTTACAAATATTATCACTTAATTACAATATTTATTAATTATTAAGATATAGAAATAATTATATATTAATAAAAATATTATTTAGTTTTAATATATATATATATATATATATATAAGGAAATTTTAAAACATTAAGAAAATACAAAACAAAAAAGAAATTTCCTACAGAAAACCATTTTTCTGTAGAAAACATAGTTGGCTAAAAATTCAGTCAGAAATTATCATTTTTTGATTGAATGTACAGTCAGAAATTTTTTACTGATTTTTTAAGAAAAATTATAACTTTATTTTTTAAATAAATAAATTAAGCTTAATTTAATTTTTATGCAGATTTTTAAAATTTTTAAAATTATTATTTATATTAATTAAAATAATTATCATCAATTTTATTAATATTATTTAATAATTATTAATTAATATATATTAAATAAATTTTTTTCAATAAATTACAAAACGACACTGATGTAATATAATTGCAAAGAAGTGCAAAGATAGTAAATAACATTGTTAGGCGACTGAATTTTCGACTGAATCAAAATATCGACTAAAGAAAAACCAATCATTTATCCAACTAAAAATTCAGTGAAAAATATATGATTGAAATGATGAATTTTCCAATTGAAGTCTCAGTCAATATTTGTGGTATTTGTTGTAATAATTAAATAATTACTTAACATATTAGTTTACCTAATAATTAACAGTTCTTAAAAAATTAATTTAATATTTATATGTAATTAATGATTGTAATTATAGTAATAAATCTATTAAAATAGAAAAAAATATTATTTTATATTCAATAATACTTATGTTAATATTATCTCCTGTATTTATTAGCCACTGTCAGGAAGATTTGTTAGATTAGATAAATATAAAATTTGTTAGATTTGTTATTCTTTGGTGTATATATATTGTAAGCCTTTCACAATAATATGACATAACAATTTTCCATCTCCTTTTATTTTGTCTCTATTTATATGGTATCAGAGCATTATTTATTAAAAAAAATTTATGTTGTCACTATTTATCTTGTAGTCACTGTTCACGAGCTTCAAATCTACGCTTCAGTCATCCTCCGTTGCAGACACGCGCCGCCCTATAGTGTTCGTCGCCTTTTGTTCGGCCGGATCACCAAGTCCAGCAGTCTTTCGCCATCACACGCGCTCTTATACATCGTGCACATTTTTTTGCACCAACAACTTTTGTCGGCGTGTGAAGGTGCATGTCACCTCCGTTTAGGCCGTTCTTTCTCTCGCCATGCTCCTCTCTCTGCATCTGTCCTGTTTCTAAGGTCCATTGGTTGTTCCAATGCTTCCTTAAAATTTTTTAGATTTTTAGAATTTTCAGAATTTCCTATCTTTTATGGAGAAGTCAGATGTTGCTCAGCCTATCTCTATTATTCTCAATAACTCCAACTATCGTTTATTATTGGAAAGTATGCGTGGTTTTTTTAAGGGTAGAAAGCTCTAGCAATATGTTATAGGTGATATTACTTTTCCTACTCACAATGCTACTGAATCTAATTTGAAATATATTGAGCGCCTAGACGAAGGGGATAGCAAAAATAATCAGATTATTACATGGTTCTGTAATACCTCTACTCCCAGTATCCATTAACAGTTTGGGCATTTTGACAGCGCCAAAGAGGTATGGGACCACCTTGCTAGTCGCTACACTTCTTATTTATCCACCCAATTTCAATTGCAGAAGAACCTTAGTGTTCTTAAACAGGATCAAGGTCAACCATTGTTTGAATTTCTTGCCAAGATTGAATCCATCTGGGATCAACTGGCTTACTCCGAGCCCACATTCAAGTGTGAGGCAGATGCTCAAGCCTTCTTCAAGTATAGAGATCAGCTTCACCTTATTCAGTTCTTGATGACTCTTACTGATGACTTTGAGCCTGTTCAAGCTTCTTTGCTGCACCAAAGCCCACTGCCTACTCTTAAAAATGCTCTTCCTCATCTTCGATTCGAGAAAACCCATTTAGGCCTACTTCACCAGACCCCTGAGATGGCCTTTGCTGCTTCTGGGAGAAATTCTAAGGAATGTCATCGTTGTCCTCAATCCATTCACACCTTCGATCAGTGCTTGTTTATTGAATGCTGAACTTGCCAGAAGAAGGGTCATATTGCTGCACACTGTCCAACTTTGTTCTGTCGATACTGCAAGAAGACTGGGCATCTCATTGATCAGTGCCCTGCTCGTCCTCTTAGATTTGACCAAGGGAAATCAACTCGATCTGGTTCCTCCTCCTCCAAGTCTACTTTATCTGCTACTAATGAGACATCTAGTGCTACTACTATTTCGAGATCCTCTATTGCTGATATTAAGGCCTTATTTTGCAAAATTATCTTCAGTACCTCTAGCCCACCTACTGCCTTAGCCACTCTCTTAGGTCCATCTTCTTGGTTCTTTGATTCTGCTTGTTGCAACCATATGTCTAGTCAAAAAAACTATTTTTCTTCTATGTCACCTAATACCACTGCTCATCCTATACATACTATTGATAACTCCCAAATGCTTGTTAGTCATGTTGGTACTGTTTCTCTGCCCTCTTTGTCTATCCATGACACTTAGTTTGTCCCTGCTATTAGTTTTAACCTTATTTTTGTCGAACAACTTATTGATATAGGTTATAACGCATTATTTAACAAACGTGATTATACTGTGTTTGATTTTCAGACATGATAGATTGTCGGGATTGGGTGTAAGGTTGAGCGTATGTTTGAGCTCCAATCAATGCATCTTTTTGAAATCACTTCTCCTAGATTGTGTGTTACTTCTACATCCTCATCTCTCGAATTGTGGCATCCCCGTCTTGCTCATCCCTCTTTAACTGCATTACATCTTTTACTTTCTAGTGGTCTTTTAGGTCATGTTGATGTTTAGTCTTTGGATTGTGTCTCTTGTCAAATTGCTAAATAGCCTGCTTCATCATTCAAGAAAAATGACTCTATTGTTAGTTTGTCTTTTGATTTAATTCATTCTAATGTTTGGGGCCTAGTGCCTACTCCTCTATAGGAGGTTCACAATATTTTGTAATTTTTGTTAATGATTTTTCACGTTTTACTTGGCTTTATATGACAAAAAATCAATCTAAACTGCCTAATATCTATATTAAATTTGCCACTATGATTTATACACAATTCTCAAAAGTTATCAAAGTTTTTCATCATGATAATGCCTTGGAATATCATGATTCTAAATTACTTAGTTTTCTTGATACTCAGGGCACCATCTCTTAGTACTCCTATCCTTATACCTCTTAGCAAAATGGTCGGGCCGAACGAACATATTGTCACATTTTTAATTCTGTCAGAGCCTTGCTTATTTCATCTTTTTATCCTAAACATTTTTGGGGCGAAGCTTGTTTTTCTACTGTTTACTGCATCAATAGGATCCCTACCCTGTTTTGGGTTACATTTCTCCATTCGAGCGTCTTCATGGTACCCCTCCTGACTACAATCTTCTCAAAGTTTTTGTTTGTGTTTGCTTTGTTCTTCTTCCTCCTCATATGACTTCTAAACTGCATACTCGTGCTCGTGTCTATTGCTTCCTTGGTTATGACCCTGAGCATAAAGGTTATCATTGTTGGGACCCTCTCTCTCACCGTATCCATATTTCTTGTCATGTTGTTTTTTGGGAGCATATCCATTTTTCATCTTTGACTAATTTTTCCTCTGTTTCTCCTCCTAACCCTTCTATCTTTATAGATCCTTCTATTGATCTTTTTCCTATTGACTCAGGTACAACTTCCACCACTGAGCCTAAACACACGTCTGACTTCGTGCCCTCTCCAGATGATCTTACTATCTCTGAACCTTCAGCATAGGTTACTGAGCCCATATCATTCGACGACCCTCGACCCACCCGTGTAAGGCATCCTCTTCCTTACCTCAGTGATTACCATTGCTTTTCTATCATTCTTCAGTTTCAAGAACCTCAATCCTTTAAGGAAGCCTCTCGTGATCCCCTTTGGCAACAAGTTATGAATGATAAATTATAGGCCTTGGAGAAAATGTACATTTGAGATCTTGTTGATCTTCCTCCTAGTAAGACTTTGGTTGGATGCAAATGGATCTATAAGAACAAGACTAATTTTGATAGTTCTTTGAAGCAACGTAAGGCCCGCTTGGTAGCCCAAGGATTTATATAAGAGTATGATGTTGATTATGAAGAGATGTTTGCTCTTGTTACTTGGATTACCTCTGTTCGTAGTCTTCTTGCCATTGTTGCCGTTAAGCAGTGATCTATTCATCAAATGGATGTAAAAAATGCTTTTCTGAATGGCGATTTAGAAAAAGAAGTCTATATGAAGCCTCCTCTTGGATATCCGCATTCGACTGGCAAGGTTTACTGCCTCCGTCAAGCTTTGTATGGCCTTAAGCAATGGTTTGCTAAATTTAGCACTACTATGAGTCAATTAAGCTTTACTTGTAACTCTCACAATTCTGCTCTATTTGTTCGAGCTATAGCTCAGAGTTTTGTTCTACTACTATTGTATGTTGATGACATGATTATCACTAATAGTGATAATACGAGTGTCCAGGAACTTAAGACTTACTTGGAAAAGCAGTTTGAAATGAAGGATCTTGGCCGACTAAATTATTTTCTTGGTCTTGAGGTACATCATGGGCAAGACGACATTTCTCTTTCTCAGGCTAAATATGCCCTTGATGTGATATCTTGAGCATATCTTTCTGACACAGAGGTTGACAATATTCCTATTGAGCGTAATGTTCACTTTACTCCTATTGATGGCACCTTTTTGAGTAAATTAAAAAATTGATCTCTAAATTTGTGGACCCACTTAGCTTTAGCTTTCAAATTTTTCAAAGTATATGAGCTAGTCTCCGAAAATATCAACTTTTAGAAATTAATTCTTCTGTCAAGAGTCCGATGATTGCCATTTAAGCCTGTTAAGATCTAAGGGAAATTTATCGTTTTATAAAGTGTATATATGAAACTCAAGAATCATTTTTCCAAAACAAAGCAGACCGAAAATCATTTAAATTTAAATAAATTCATCATTCTTTTGCTCTAATTTAAGCTGTCCGAGAAAAACTCGTTCCCTTAGAAAACATCACGTACAGTTTACAGAAATTTAGGTAACAGCCATGAAGCATTGATGGAAAGCATTAACTTGCAATAAGCTCAATATTTTTACGCACTACAAAAAATTTAGAGACTGAACCTAAGTGAATTTCTAAATTTATGGATTAAATTATTAGTTTATTATTATTATTATTTTCATAAATGCTGAACATACTAGCATTAGGGTTGGCTTACCTAATTAGTAACACCAATAGGCTTTAACTTTTACGAATCCTAAAGCACCATTGGCGTGGAACCAACATTGGATAATTGGGATTAACTTGAAATTTATAATAGGCAAGTGGGGTTCATGATGCAAAGTATAGCTCTCCCAATAATCTTAAAGAACCATTGATGTCTTATTAACCAATACGATAGTTCTGATAGCTAATTAGTGGACTCATAATGGCAATAAGTTTAGTTGATCAGAATATATATCACAAGGGCAAGCTGTCCAATTAAAAATTGGAATCATGAACATGTGTTTGACAGTAATATAATTAGCCAAAAAGAAGCATGCTTAGAGAGAGAGAGAGAGAGAGAGAGAGAGAGAGAGAGAGAGAGATGCTTATGAAAATTGAGCATATGCCACTAATCCTAATTCCCATAGCCCTGGTGGGCTCTACCTAATAAGCACTAAGCTTGGTGTTTATGGTAAACAAATGCAAAATTGGGAAGTATATATATATATATATATATATGTAGAGTCACATATAAACCAAGTGGGAGAATTTTGCCTTTTTTCAAAACTTATTAAGTAAATTATACAAATTTCTTTTTTGTTTTTAAAACATATATAAACTTTTTTAAAAAATAAAAAGTTATCTTACACTTTAATTTAATTTAATTTAATTTAATTTTTTAATTAATATATCCTCCATCTAAAATTTTTTTAGTCAACAAAAATGCATTTAATAAAAAGTACTTTGGTCAAAAAATTTAAAATTAAACTAAACTATAGGATAATTTTTGTTTCATAAAAATTTTGTATATATTTTGTAAATAAAAAAGAGGTTTGTGTAATTTATTTATTTTTTAATAACTTATTTGATGTCTGAGCAGCTTTCATTGAAATTGTCACAACGGAATTAATTAATATTTAAGAATATCTTAAGCACTGCATTAGAATACTAATACGCTGATTATATTATTGTAATCCGCATAGGGCGTGGTACGGGGGACCAGTTCCAGCTTGTCGTGGAGGCTAAGGTGGTGGTGACGAGCGGCGCCTTGGGTACTGTGCTAAGCGGCGGAAACAAGGACATGCATGTGTCTCGAAAATTTTTTAAAAGAGACCTAAATTAAATTATATATTAGCTTATGTAACCATTTTAAGCATGTCTTTTAGGATATTATTATGAAAGGTTGAATTTTCTAGGAGTTGGATTTTTTAACTACTACTAAATTTTTATTTTTTAAGATAAATTATTTTTTTAAATTATGTTTAAAGATGTTTAAATTATACATCTTTTTTTATTATACAAATTTCTTTTGAAGCCGGGAGATTATCAAAACACCTTTAAAGATGGTATTGATATTTTTATTAGAAATATAACTTATTGAAAAATATATTTTTTAGACTTTTATTTTAATATTATCTGATTTGTCTTCAAAATCATATCTTTTATTTATTTTACATTTAAAAGTTGACTATTTAATTTATATTAGTTAAATACATATTTAATACATGTTTTATTATACAAATAATAATTATTAGAATATTTTGATTAAAATAGATGTGATCATAATTTATCTTTTGGTACAAAAAAAGTATAATACATATTTTAAAGTCAACAAAAAGGGATATAATCTTTCAAATTGGGGAAAAATCATATAATTTGAACATTTATTAGAAGAAGATAGAGTAATAATAATAATAATAATAATAATAATAATAATTATTATTATTATTATTATTATTATTATTATTATTATTATTATTATTTTGTTTAGAAATTTTTATTTATGAGAAGAAAATGATATACATCTCTAGACAAACATAGAAATTCAAGGGTAGAAAAGTTCAACTTATCAAGTAGTTGAACATGTTGATAAGTAAATCGATCTTAAATATATATATATATATATATATATATATATATTTGACTAAGTAAAGTCCACTTCAAACATGTATATTTATATATCTTCTTGTAATTATAATTGATTAGTTTATTTTTTGTCATATATTTCGGATCGAAAATAACAATAGATTAAGAGAGAAATTTTAGAATAAGAGAGAACTATGTTATTTAAGTATAAAATTAATATAAGAATAAGAATATAAAAAATTGTATGCGGTAGTGATAATCTTATGGGAAACTTAACTTAGCTGTGATTTAGTTTTATTTGTGGAATCATGTTGTGTGATCTTTAGTGTACCTTAGTTAAGGGGAAACTTCTATTTATACTCTTGTTTTAAGAGTAAGTTAAATGACAATAATTTAACAAAATAGCTTTGTGAAATTGTAAAAGCTATTTACTCAAAATAATTTACTATGTTTCACTGTTTGAAATCGTATTATTTAAAATAATTTATTGTATTAATTTATTCTCTATAATCTATTAAATTATAATTATAAAATTATTTAAATTTTGATAAAATGGATTGGACCATTTAAACTTATAAGAATCTTAGACATACAACATATCATAACACTTGTCCTCAAATCCTTCGTCTAAATTTTTTCAAAACTATTATATTGAAATGTATGTCTCGTATACTTTGGTTATGTGAGAATGTCACTTGGTCACGTGGCATTTGTATGATGGAGTAAAACTAAAAGCAAACAGCCCTAGGGTACATAGATACCCTTGGGACTGTGTGTTTGTGCTAGTGTTTGGTCTTGGCACTTCCAAAGCTAGTTTCCTAAAAAAAATTTAAAAAATAAAAAGAAAGTACTGTTCCATTGTTTTGTTTATTCCCATTCCGATCACATCCCCAGGGACTTTTGGGACGAAGATCAAACACACGTGGATGCGATGAAATGTTGAAGCTTCATTGGACGAAGGGTTTTTGTTCATAGTATTTTTCTCGATCACTCCTGTGATCTTATCTGGGCATGTGCTTAGGCTTTAATTGCCTAATTAGTAGGCTTGTCCCCACGCTGTAGGAACTTTTGTCAGTGCAAAAACAGTACTATTCATTTAAAATTCCTTTGGGTTTGAGTAGCATAGGCTTTTTTTTTTTCTTTTAAATTAAATTTTAAATTAAAAATATTTATATTAAAAATTTTTAATTTTAAAATTATTTTAAAAGATTAAATTATGTAAAAAATTTAAAATTTTTTATCTTTAAATCTTTTAAAATAATTTAAAATTTTTCATTAATTTGAGGGCTTTAATTTTTATTTTTTTTTCTTGCTACTTTTTTTTTCTGGCTTTTTGAAAGTGTTGAAAGGACTTATCCTTTTAGACATGTGCTTAAGATTCTAATGCCCTTATTAATTATAATATTGAGATTTACTTTGGCTGCTTCAACCTAGCCATGAAGCATATTTCAGGATCCAATTGTACAAAGATATATTCTACATTGTAAAGTGGGTTTTGTAAGATAGGTCTAGCTCTTTTTATAATCCCCTGCCTTGTCATCCCATTACACAAGTGCTTCTCTTTATGTTCAATTCTCAACATTCATATTCTTTGGCCATTAGTGCTCTTGGTACAGAAAGCTCAATTTGTTGAAAGTTGAGATTTTTTTTTTCTTTTTGGGATTTCTACTTTTGTTTAAGAATTTCAGGTGAAAAAATTTGTCTCAACAAGTTCAATTTTTTTAGAGCAATATCTAACATCATTTGATAGACCTTTTCAATGAAAGATAAGTAAAGTACATTAGTTACAAATGAAGATGTAAGAATGTGCTATACATCTTTCAGTATGTATTCTTTTATTTCGTAAAAAAATCTATAAAAATGTTTGAAATATTAGGTAAAAAAATTTTAACCACATTGAGTTACCATAATTCAAAATTTGTTGATAGATCTATTCAATAAAAAAAAAGTCAAGTAAATTTATAAATAAACATATTCATAAGTTAAATTAAATTAATCATAAATGGACGTATAAATATATTACAAATAAATCTTATTCAAAAGTCTTACATACTTATCTATTCACAATTAGTTTGGTTTATAATTTTTTTATAAAGAATTTTCCATTCAATGATGCTTACTTTTAATATATCTAAATAATTATTCATGTTAATTTAGTTTATTTAAAAATCTCTTACTAGGTACTTTATTGATTACCCTAGAGCATAATTCTGACAGCAAATTGAGCAGTGGAAAGATAAAAAACACTAAACATAGGCATATTTTTTTATATTTTATTATTAATTAAAATGTGATAAATATATAGTTCTTCGATAAAAATATGATAAGTATATATTTTAATTAGATAATTATATAATTTTTTATAAAAATTATATATTTGTCATATTTTGATTAAAAATTTGACAATAAAAATATAAAAAATTATATATAAATATTTTCTAAGAAAAAATAAGGATTCTATACTTTTCAACTTGAACAACAATCTAGACACTTTTAGATTCCAACCATCTATTTTTTTATTTAGAAAAAATAAAATTTAAGATAAAAATAATTTTTTAATTTTTATTAGATAGAATTATTTACCTAAAAAAATTTCATCTCATATTTGGTTTTTTCTAAAATAAAAAATATCAAAATGAAAAAAATAAAAGACTAAAATTAAAATAATAATAATAATAATAATAATAATAAAGAATCCAAATTTACTTTCGTTGCGCAGCACGTTGATACCTATCCCCAAAAAAGGGTACAGAGTGTTGATGTCATATATACGCAGGTTAAGACGCAATTTGGGATATGAATATTTTACCACTTGAAGTTGGGGAACCTTACGAAGTGACAACCTAGTAGTTGACCACTAATCTCCGTGAAAAAAAATAATACGTCAAGGGGAAGATTTATTCCTTCTAATCCATATATTGACTCCAAAGGAAAGGGTATAATATTGCTTTGCTTTTGAAAGGTTGAAGGGTTTCCTGAGAGTCCGTGCTGGTCAATAATGTACAACTATTTTTTTAATATATATATATATATATATATATATATTATATATAACGGATTTACAAATTTTAATAGCATCTCAAAACTCCAAAAACTACAATCATGTTGGTTCCTTGACGTTTGGAAAACATAGTAATTTGTTAAGACAGAGTTTTATTCATTTATTTCACATGCATTTTTTTAACGTTTTTTTAGTACGTACCCACTAGACATAAACTCAAATCTTTTTGCATTTATTCTAGTGATTAAGCCATATGAATTTGTTCTAGAAACAATCCTGTTTTGATTAGTGTTCCTCCAAAATAATTGCCTAGTTTAATTACGTTCATTCAGTTGGGGGTTTAGCTTTACCCTAAAAGCTTAATTACGTTCAAGAGATTCTGTGAGAAAAAAGCTTAAATTTTTTGCTTCTACTTCAATCCGAATTTGTAACCCCAAAAGTGCTAAAAAGTACTTAATTCGTACATTTTGTAGCCCTTTTTGCATTTAATATTTCTCTGTATTAACAGAAATTAGGTAAAAAAAATTTATTAATCTGAATTTGATTTTTCTTAAAATCATTTTGGAAATAAAATTCTGAATGCCCTGCAAGCAAAACTGATATTATTTAAACAGAAATAATTTATATATGATTTTTATATTATTATTATTTAAAATATAATAAATGAATAATTTTTTTAATAACAAATATATAAATTTTACACTTATTATAATTTTTGTATATAAATATACGACTTTTACAACTTACCAGTATATTATTCAATTTTTTAAAAATAATTTCGCACGTGTTATAATTTTATTAAAGAACTTAATAATAAATATATTCAAATTTATATCTAAATCTAGTACATTAAACAAAAAAGTCACGAAATAGTGTAAAGTTTGAGCAATTAGCAAACGATTTTACTGAATTGTAGTTTTTCCTTTTGTTAAAAATGTAAAAATAAAAACAAAAAACAGAAAACAAAATATTTGTGAAATTTTTGTAATTGGAAAGCTAAGCATGACAAATATGTGAGACCCATTTATTTTTACTGTGCTGAATTGCTGATACTCGCGTGGCTGAAATTCAAGGAGGATGAAAGAAAAAAGGGATTTGCTTCCAATTTAAAAAAAGGAGCAAATATTGGATTTATGGCCATGATGCTTCTATAATCTCAAGTGTGGATAATGGACCATCCCATTATGTGCTCCTACGAAAATGTCAGCTTAATATTGATAGAGATTGAGAGATTGAAGGCCATGGTAGAAACCTTCCAATCTCTTTCTCCTTTGGTGGGTTAATAGGATGTGTCGTGTGTCAACTTGGCTTCCAATATCTTAGGTAATGGCTTTCGTAGTTATCCTCTTTCGCTGAACAAAGAACCACACACATTTAAACTCTATTTTTACAATGCATGGTAGCTGTTTGAGTATTTTCCCCAAAGAAAAATTTGAGTTGGGTAATTTGTGAGATTGTTGTTGTAGTGGAGATTAAGCTTTCCTATGTGAAGTTACTCGAAAGAAGATTCACCAAATCTAGGGAAGAAAAGGGATATCGAGCGCCAAAGAGCTGTATTTGATAAGAGTAAATTGATTTTGGGTCAAATTCAAGGGGAGTAAAATATAACTTATCCTTTTTTTTTTTCACTTGTATGATTGAGTTTTTTGAAGGGATAAGGAGTAAGCAGTTTGAACAAGGATTTGATTACTGTTTGAATGGGGTGATTTATAAAATTGTTGTTGTAGTGGAGCTTAAGCTTTCCTATGTGAAGTTATTCAGAATAAGATTCGCCAAATCTAGGAAAAGAAATATTGAGCCCATAAGAGCTATATTTGTGATTGTAAATGATGATTAGCTGCTTCAACCGTGCTTGAATAAATTAATGAGGAGTTGCCTCAACTGTTGTGTCACTTTACAGTTAAATGTTGAAGGACAAGGGGAACAACCAGTGGGAAAATTGCAAAGAATATAAGAGTATAAAGAAATGGAAAAGGGGAAAAAAGCGGTCGCAATAATTCATAATATAAAAATGGTTATTGGGTGGGAAGGATATGTGCTCCATTATTTATGTTGAGTGGAGTTGTTAAGTTAAAAATTAATAATAAGAAAAACAGGGGAAACAAATGATGTTCTAGCACAGTATGTATGAATGCTAGACGTTGAGGTCTGAATAAGATGAAGTGGTTATGATGGACGTGATGGATGGAACCAAATATGAAACTATGAAAGCTGACCCCATGCATTGTGGAGTTATCTGAAACACTTTTGAAGTGGGGAGAGAGAGGAAGAGGGGGAGAGAGAGGCGAGAGAATCTTTTTGTTTCCTATTTTTTTCTCATTCTATGTACAACCAACCCAGTTATGTCATAGTTTAAACTTTGCATAAGGGGGAAGCAGTTGTATCTTTTTGGAAAAGCCCAAAATTCCACAAAGAAGTGGTACAATGCCTCAGACTTTCAAAAGAGTCGTTGCATTTGATTATATCCTATGGGAATAGGACACTACTAAAAGAAATTGTATCCGTGTTTGATACATGTGATGTATTTATATTAAACATAATATGATATTTTAAATTATATGTAAGTATTTTATATTTTATTGGATTACAGTATCTATTTATGCTTTCTAATTTTTTTTAAGGAAATTTATCCAACACCTTCGTCTGACTTGTCTGACTTCTCTGACGCCCCACCACTGTCCCCCCAACCCTGCACTCCCTACTTACCTTTGCTTTCCCATAATTAAACATCAATACCCACGATCTCTCTGTCTGTCTCTCTCACTTTCTCTCTCTCCCCATTTACTCTTTCTCCATGTTTGTACCTTTTTCAGTTTAAAAAAAAATGAAAAAGGAATCTCCTCTCATCTTACCCTCTGTTGTTCCGGAAACATAGAAAACTCAAACCTGTTTTGTCTTCTGATAATTAGCAATACAAGCAACACTGAAAGTAGATGTCTCCAATTTCAAAGCAGTTTTCAGGTGATTTCAAAAGCAAGCCACTTCCACTGGATCTTCAAACTTGAAAGGGTATGTAATACTCCTTCTTTACTGTCATACTTATATCTCTACTCATTGTGTTCTTGTCTTGTTTCCTTAATCTCTCTTGCTTTGTAGATAAGTTAGAATCACTGAATAGAGGAAGTAGTTTGTGGATTCTTTCTTCAAACCTTCTAAAATCGATTCTTCGGTTCTGTCCTTGCCCCCCAGTACCCAACTTTGTTTCTCTTGCCAAGCGTTCTCTAAGTAATTTTTGGCCTTTGGAATATCCCATGTAAGACTTTGTGTGTCTTAAACTCCGTCTTTGTTTCATATATAATATATAATCCAGATAATTTTGTCCCAGGTTTCGCAAGGAGGAAGATGAAACAAGTCTCTTTCTGCATGCAGTTCTCTGTTTTAGGACATAGTACTAGCGATGCCGTTATTTCTGCTTATTGGTATTATTGCTCTCTTCACACTAACTCATACTGTCTCTCAATCTAGTCCTGCACTAACAAATTGATGAAGTACGACCTTAAACTGGGAGTGGGGGTTTCTTCTTTTTCCTTGTTAACGGATTGAAGCACACTCAATCATGGTGTTCAATCTCTTAAGAGTCATTTTTGGATTGAAGCACACTCAATCATGGTGTTCAATCTCTTAAGAGTCATTTTTGGTTTGCTGGAAATCTTAGATTCTAGATTGATTTTAGATCAGATGCAAGTAGGCAAGGGAACTAATAGATTTGAACAAGAATCCTTGATCATTGATTTACTTACTCAGGTTATGGTGAAAAGTTTTAACACTGTATGTTGGTGTAAATCTATAGTTCATGTTATGCCTCCTTCGTAATTAATTCCAATGAAAGTATAAAACAGATGGTTTTGAGTGCTTCATATGTCATGTTTTGGTTTTTTTTTTTCTAATAAATTCTAGACGACTCTGAATAAGCAGAATAGGTTAAGAGAAGGATTTTAGGGATAGATGATGCTGAACTTGCTTACGAAGAGCATAATCAATCTGTATTGCACCAAAAATCCCCCTTTGAGCCCAAGACCTTTGGTAGATATGGCTTTTGTTTTGACCACTGCAATTTAACACTAGAGTTACCATAAGACAAATCTCCATGAATTCATTTCATATTAACGCCTGCTTCATCAATGTTGGAAAAAAGTGAAAAAAATAAATACTAGAAAAAATTGGTTTTGTTGGTATCTTTCCATTATGTGGGTGTGATCACTGATATAATGTCCAATTGCTGGTAATAAGGTACCAATAGTTTCTACTTTCTATTATACACATGAGCTCCTTCCATGGGCGCATGTAACCCATTCTGCCTTCAGCCGCCATGAACAGTTCTTCTACCCAAATGGTAAAATAGACTATTCAGAAGGAATTACTTTCAGCCATGAAAGTTCATTATCAAGGCACTTCAATCATAAGACATGCTAGATAAAAGAAATTGTGCAATTAATTCCAGGACTAATATGGGCTGTTTGCTTGTTTGCCCTCATGCTGAAATTTAGTTATCTTGCACTTGGGACTGCTAGAATTTGTTTGTTCCGTGTATATCGTTAGTTCTCCTCTCTCTGGAGGACAAACAATTCTACATACGATTCATGTCATATTAATTAGAGGCGTGTACCATTATTCCTTGGATCAAATTAAGTCCAGAATTTCATGTTTTCATGCTTACTACATATAACTGATGGATATTCATTGCAAGCCAAATTGCAGGACAAAACAATTCTTCTGCTTCAAGCTCTTATTCTGATGGTTGATTGCTGCACTTGCTTTGTATATCAACTCGCAATATAAGCACAGCCAAGTCATGAGACCAAACTTTGATCTTGAGGTGGAGGCTTCTGCAGAAAATGAATCTGAAATTAGCAGCCAGGTTGCGTCCAACATATCTATACAAGAAATATCTGCAGGTCCTTCCAGTGACAGTCTCAATAACGCCTCTTACCACACAAACCCTATAGGATTCCATCCAAATAATATGGATCCTCTCTCACTTGACTTAACTCTCAGCTTCACTGACAACGAGCTAGGCGCCACTAGAGACTCCATAGGGCTCTCATTCTCTAGCACTAGTGAGAGTAGCAATGAACCTGCCTCTCAAACCACAGCAGCCACCATCCCAAGAGTCTTCTCTTGCAACTACTGTCAGCGCAAGTTCTTCAGCTCGCAGGCTCTCGGTGGCCACCAGAATGCACACAAGAGGGAAAGAACACTAGCAAAGAGGGCTATGAGAATGGGGTTTTTCTCTGAGAGATATGCAAGTTTAGCATCTCTCCCTCTCCATGGCTCTTTCAGGTCCTTAGGGATAAAAGCACACTCCTCACTTCACCATGGCTTTTCACCATCAATATTGAGGCCTTATGAGGTGAAAAGCAATGCAAGATTTGATCAAGGGTATGGTGGAATGCCTATGTTCTTGGAGGATGATGAGGCAGAAATGCTATGGCCTGGTAGTTTCCGTCAGGTTGGAGAGGTAGGTGATGATAGTACTCTTCACCATCATCATCATGATCAGAATTTCGTGCTCCCTGGAAGTACAGATTTGAGTTTTGCAGAGGTGAATCCACAAGTAGACCTTGAGCTACAGGACTCAACACCAGATTTAACATTGAAACTTTGAAGGAGTTGGGTTATCTGCTTAATTTATATATTTTTGTACAGTAAGACTTGGATGCAAGGGAAAGATTGCCAGATTGATTTTAACACTATTTCGGTTTTTCTTTTATTTTTCTTCTTCAGTTTTCTTTCCCCCAGGAATCCCTGTTTGGTATTTTACTCTTTGTTTCTCCTTGTATAAGAGCTCTGGGAAGACAATTTGGGAACTTCTGTGGTTGTTATATAAATTATGCTTTTTGTTTACTGTAATTTCTGAGCTTCCAGTTTGTTTCTGCACCTTTTGTTTCCATTCTGGAACATATTGGCTGATGAGCTTATAATGATCTCTAAACTCCTATTTGTGAAGAATGTGATATATGCTCTGGTGTACAACCTCTAAGCAGCATGACTGAACACGGCAGGAAGGTCTAGCAAAGTAAGCATGGGAGCGATGTTCCGACATGGACTCACAATGATCAATTCAGTAAAGTATCCAAGTGAGAAATGTGAGCTGAGAGTGAGTGAAACATTACATTACGTATCATCAAACTCTATGCATCTTATATCTTCTACCAAATCAGAAAAAGACGGAAAAACACTACAATAGAACAAGAAAAGTTAATGCTCAAGAATAAGTACTAAAATGAAGCCTGAGAGTAAATTTTTCAAAATCACAGAGACAGAAATGGAGTTGGATCACTAAAATCTCCAAAGTCAAAACCAAATGAGCAATGTAACTGATGGATAGCTTTGTTCATACTCGTTGGCTCATTTGTCAGTCACAGCTACCTTCGCTGGTTGAGGCATAACTTGGATATTCAGTCCTCTTTTCTTGCCTCCTTATCTTCTTAATTAAATCATATGCCATTATAAGAAAAAATAACTATTGGTGGGGCAAGAAGTATGTCATATATTTTTCATTGCTTTATGGTTAGTTACAAATGCTGTGATGATCTAATATAGGAGCCATGGAATGAGACAAGAAAAGTGGGCCAGAGAATTTAAACGAATGGAGATTTCATGTTTTTTTAAGAACAATATTTAATGAGACTTTTTTTCGGTTAGAAATATTGTTATATCATACATCAAACAAGGAAATACAGAAGATATTACAGTAATATATATATATAACATAGACTAGATAAGTTTGCACTGGCGGTAGACTTGAAATTACAAACGTGAGGATGCGCACTTCAACGAAATTGAACTAAAATTTACAATATTAAATATCTTAAAAAATAGAGGAAATTATACTTTTTTTTTGAAGTTTAGGTACATTATACCTTATATTTTTCTTATTTCATAAATATCATTGGCTCCCCTTGATATTTTATATATATTACAAAAACATTCCTTTCTATTTATTTTCAATTAATAAAATTAATACAATATATGTATTGTTTTTAAAAACAAAATTATTTAACTATTGTTATTGTTATATTAATAATAAAATTATAGTCTCATATTAGAGCAAAATGTTAATTTTACTATTTTTATTATTATATTAAAAATAAAATATAATTTGATGTTATGTAAAAAATTAATTTTATAGACAAAAAGTAAATTTGAGAAGAGGCTTTTCTAGCGTATATCATAAGGTAAAGGAATTAAATTATATCTTTAAAACAAAAGTGATATTAAATATAATTTAATTAAACTTTTTAAAAAAATTAATGTAATTTAGTCTTGAAAAAATACAAAAGTGGAGACAACACAACTTACATCTCCATTATTTTAGAATTCAAATCCTCTACAGTGCCTCCCAAACAGGAAATCCACACCTTTCATTATTAATATTTTTATAACCTATTTGTTCTTTTACCTTTGCTGCGCTACACAACAACTATGCAATGCAGGCGGGGATTGAAATTGGATATCTTCTTTGGAGTTCTTTTCTAAGAACAAGTCTTCTAATCCAATATCTGGAAGCTTTTGTTGTAAATTTGACGTCAGTTAAAATAATAATAATAAAAAAAATCAACACTCTTGTTTTGAAGAGGAAAAGTCTTCTCGAGGTAACTCTCACAATTAGAGTATAATGCTAACAGTTAAAAAGCATTAGAAAAAATAAGAAAAGAAATAAGGAGAAGAGGCTTCAGGTTATAATCTTTAATATTTTTTTTTTTAAATAACAAGCTTAAAACCTAAATAAATAATTTCACTAAAGGAAAGGCTAGCGCAAAAAATTCTGGTCTAATAATAAGAAGTAAACATTTGTAATCTTTTTGTTAATTTATAAGGCGGCTAAAGGTTCTGATGATTCACTATTTGGGATAAATACATGTCATCATTTTCGGTGTTGCAACAGTAGTACTACATTTCTTCTCTTTACATATCAAAACAATTAATTTTTTCAATAATACTCCAGATTCATTGTTAAGGGTACCCTCGAAAACTCTATGCTCAAAGGAGATGTAGACACCTCCAGTAAGAATATAAACACCACAATTGATATTAAAAAAAGAAAAAAAATTTTGAATTGTGACTAAAACAGAATAAAAGATTACAAAACATTTCGATTGTCATAAGAAAAGACAAATAGGCAAAGGAATTAAATAGATAGAAAGTTGTTCTTCAGATTTATCGAAGGGTGGTATAACTAGGAATATTTATTCCCTCAACCTCAGTAAGATAAAAGGATAAGGAAGATGGACAGGAGGGGAGTGTTGCTGTAACCTTTATAGCTTTCGAAGCTTACTCGCTTTCTAGAACGAGCCAAGGATGAGGAAAGGTGGGATCACAAAATATTTAAAGGGTTGATCAAAATAATCAAAGATTGATCACCAGAAGCTTGGTCATCGGTTAAAGCTCAGTCAACGTTAATAGTGGTGCATGAGATACAGGGAGCAACCACATGCCCGGAGCTTCACCGGTGCGTGATGGCGTGTGTGCGAGACCTTCGTATACGGCAAAAATTGTAAGGCAACCAAATCCAATTCTGATGGTGCAGATAGTGTTGCAAGAGGAGGTCGAGAAGTGGGTCTTTCGAACTATGTTGTCAGTCACCCGCTGGAGCGTTGATGGGATCACACAGGCGTGAGTGAAGTAGTGACATCGAAACTATTTTAAAAATGTGAAGAAGTACTCATCTTTTATTAACTTTAATTTAAACTATTTAAAAATTTAAACGTTTAAATTTGATATTTTTAATTTTTATATTTTAATTTTTTTATTTAAAGAGATACAAGATGTAAAATAAAAATAAATTTTTAATTATTAATTTTAAAAAAATAATAATATAAATTAAAAAAATTAAAATATCATATTTAAACTATCTAAATCAAATTTAAACACTTTAAATTAATATATATATATATATATCTATTCATTTTGAGTACGGAATCCAGATTGGCGTGGGAGGGGTGGCAGATCAAGTCTCCAGGGGAATGGTAAGCGTTCTCTAACCTGAGTGGGCTATGTAATTTTTTTTTTCTTCGGGGGCTCTTTTACCAATACTTTCAAAACTTATTCCTTGTTTGGTTATCAAAAGGAGAAAAAGAGAGGATTTGAAGAAATGTCTTTTGCAATCATTATTTAATAATATTTATTTATTTTTATAATTTTCTTAAGGTAAATATACAAAGATCATTTTTGGTTTATAAAATTATATATTTTTTATTTTTATTTCTAATTTTTTATGCTAAACAAGTTGTTAATAATTTGCACATGATTGTTTGTTGCACAACACAATGCATAAATCTTGGCTTTCCAAACAAGGACTGCACTATTTTTTTGTAATTTATTTTTTAATGTACTCTAAAAATATATAGTACAATTAAAAAGAGATTAAAATAAATAAATAAATAAATAAAGTGAACTCTATATAAGTTTTTACTTATTTGTATCACTTTTTCTCCCACTATGTATAATACAACAATGCAAAGATTATGTTTTGACTTAGACATACCCAAATTTAATTTTATTTTTTAATATTTATGAAATAATTTGACTTTTTTTTTTCTTTCTTGGGATAGCTACTATGTTTTAAGCTTAGGAGTTGAGGATAAAAGCCCAGAGAAGAAGTGAAGGAAGAAATGATAGGAGGAAATTACAATAAAGACCTTAAGTTTACAGAATTTATAATAAAAGATTTTGTTGTATCTCGATTTTTTTAAAATTACAGTTAAATCTTCGTAAAATTATAACCATATCTTCTAAAAAATAATTCTTACAAACTTAAATTTCTTGAACGTAATTCTTTCAAACAGCAAGACAAATCAACACGCGTTCAAAATTGAAGCCCATGATTCTCATTTCGGTGTCACGATTTTTGGTGTTTACGATACTATGTTTGAAATACACGGGCCCGCGCCGCAGGAAAATTTTTTTGATCTCCGAACTCTGATTTTGATTGTTCTTTGTTAAACTCAGCAGGTGTACTTTGGGTTCCTTATTTAGCGTGCATGTTTTTGTCATTTGATAATTAAGGATTCTAATATGGGTCATTGTGCTGTTTTTATTTAAACAAAAGATTTTTAATTGTTCATGAGAGCTAGTTTGGACTGAACATTGTCAAATTAATTTTTATAAAATTTTAAAAATAAATTATTCTCTCTCTCTCTCTCACTCTCTCTCTCTCTCTAATGACTTAATTATATAACTATCATTTTTATTTATAAGAAATTATACAACCCTGCTCTAAAATTAAAATAAACTAGGACTAAATTTATTTAACAAAAATATTCTCAATGGTTGAATTTTTCGATATTAAAAATTTAACAATAAAAAAAAATATTTCTTCAAACTTTTGTTTCAGTATTATTATTTTGTGTTATTAACAATAAAATTAATTATTATTTAATTTTTTAGATTTATAATAGTATATATACTAATTAAATATATAATTAATAAACACACCATGGTTGAAATTAAGTATTTTTAATTATTTCCTTTCAATTAATTGAATTGATTTAAAAAATTTGTGAATATATTTTTTGATTTTACTAATTTTTTATTTTTATTTAATAATTTCAAAATTTGCCAAAATTTATAAAAGTATTTATTTTGTAATTTGTTAAATTTATAACTTTAATAATTTGAGAGTATTTTCGCCAAATTGAATTAATTTTTAATTAATTTTTTTATTTCAATGAAGAACCGTATAATTATTAAGAAAAGCAAAAATATGTAATTAAACTATTTCTCAAGGAAAGAAAAGGTATTTACATAATATCTTTTAAATATTTTGGATTCAAAATTTAACAATTTTTTATTAATTAAAACTTGAAATTTGATTCATAGTTAAATTTAATTTGAGCCTAGCTACTTACTATTACCCTAACTATTTAAAAATGTAAGTTAATAAAAGAAAATTTAAACTATTTTATTATTATCTTGAACACTTTCGTAGATTTATTTTTAAAACTGCGATATAAGATCATGGGGTAAGGTAAAATAGTATATACTATTAAAATATATATTTATATTTTGATTTAAATTATCTTTCAGTTCTTAATAGATAATATATTTTTCAATTTGATTTATCATAAAATTGCCTTCACAATTTAATTCCTCACAGATAGCGTATTTCTTAATTTAATCTTTCATAAAATTGCCTTTTGAATTTAGTTTAGGTGGGTATTTCTTAATTTGATTTTTCACAAATAAAACAATTATCAATGAGATTTTTTGTCAATACTAAAACCCCATTTTGGTCCCTCATTTTATTTTTAAAATGGGCCTCACAGATGAAACCATTATCAAGTTAGCCTTTTAATGGGCTAGTCGTTTAAAAATTGAATAAAAAGTGTGATGTGAATAATTAAATGCTAATGTGGCAATATTAAAGGGCATGTTAGCCTACTAAAACTTTATTTTGGTCACTCAAAGATGGAAGTTTTTCTCAATTTGGTCCTTTGTAAATGTGTGTTCTCAAAATGGTCATTACAAATGAAACTAGTTTGAAGTTGGTTCCTTCATGTGCCAATCATTTAAAAACTCAATAGAAAGTCTCATGGAGACTATTAAATGCTAACATGGCAATATTAAATGCCATGTTAACCTATGTTTTCCCTTTTCTTTTCACATAATCAAAATTATGCATCTTAAAGCTTTTTTTTTTTTTCTTTGGGGGAGGGGTCCAGGCCTCTTGTCAATTGATTGAAATACCTTTTCTCCTTTTTGCCTTTTGCCCTTAATCTAGCAATGCCACACCTCCTTTCTTTATGATATTATCAATTTTACAACTTATGGCAAGCATGAAAATGAATATTTTTACAAAACTTGGTAGTGAAAAGTACCATAGCCTCTAGAATTGATAGATAAACTTATGTATAAAAAAAAATCTCCATACAAAATCAAGTAATTGGTTCATTTCTTTTGGTTTGTAACAACTTTCATAGTAATAAAAACCCCAACAAAAAATCTCTCATATTTTCTTCCCTTAAAAGAAAAAGACTAAGAGCTTCCTTTATTTTGGAAAATTTTCACATCATTTCTCTTTTCAATTCAAATGGTACTACATAAAGAATTACCCTTTTGGCATTTTGAAGAACTTGAGTCTTTACCCTTCCTAAATCATTCAGCTAACCTTGTAACAAAAATCATTCAATCCTTTCCATAAGAAGTTATGATGCTTTGTTTTGTTTATAGGTATTTTAGTTGATTTTTAAAAAAAAAGCCTCCAAAATGCATAGTGTAACATTCCAAAAATAATTAATTTTGATAATAAATAAAATTAGGGATTTTTAATTTAATTAATTGAAGTTATTAAGGACAAAGGGAATTTGAAACTTTTAGAGGAAAATAATTAATTAAGAGCTTAAGGACAAAAAACAAAAATAATTAGAACCTATAAATATTTAATTATAAAAAATAAATTAGTCATGAACTTGGACTTATTTAATAAGCAATTTAGTAGATCTACTTAAGAAAAATAAATTAGAGCCTAATTACTCTTGGGATAAAAATAAATTAAATTGGAAATAAATTATATTCCCTTATAGCCTTTTTTTGTGATTCGATTAAGAGGGGCCAACTTATAAAACCCAGATAGAAGGAAATAAGTTGAAATCCATAACCTATTGGACCCAGAACCCAAATCCAACTTACTAAAACATCTAATTAACTCTAACATTTAATTCCCTTTCACGCTAAGACATGCTCTGTTGCAAACACACTGAAACATTCCCTCTATCTCACACACATCACTGAAAATGCAAGAGAAGAAAAAGTAAGCTGCTCCAATATTTAAAGCTTTGATTAAGAAGGAAGATGTCACATTTGGCTCAAACCAATAGATTTGAAGTTCTTGGTAAGCTGTTGGTGAAAAAAGAGAAGAAGGAATGAGCCCAAAGTTTTGGTTCCCTTCTATGTGCAGAAATTAGAAGTGCTTATTTAGTTAGAACTTGTGTCTTGTACAAAATTAAGGAATTGACACTCTAAGGAAACTTGAGTGAGTTAAATTGCTCAACTCTTGTGATTTACTGGTTGGAATTAGATTTTTCTAAAACTAATGTAATATAATTTTTATTATATGATTGTTAGGCTTGGTGAATACGTGGATGGTGACAAGAGCTTAATAGTAAGTGGGCAACTACTATAAAAGATAATTGGCGTTTTAATTCTCTTCACATGTATTCATGAAAATTGTGTTAGTGACTATTACATGATGATACTTTGGTAAATTAGATGCATGATTAAGTTAGTTACTAGATTATTGTACTATCATAGACTTAGCTATGTTCAAATAGTTAAGAAAATGTTGAGGGAGCCTTGTTATGCTTTGATTCAACTACCCTAAGGCCTTACTATGCTAGTCACTTTTAAGTTGTTGGTCAATATTGCATAGTTGAATTTACTTATTCATGACATTCGTGTATAACATGTTAAAATGAATTTCATATGTATATTATTAATATTGATTTCTATTTACATGTGATTGGACTTTTACCATTAGTTATTAGGATTGTATGATCTCACCTCATTATGGGTCACATTTTTTAGGCAAAAGATCAAGTAGAGGTTGTGATAAGTTGGTTAAGAGCTAAACCAAACTTGCCAAGCTTATTTATTTATTTATTAACATTTAGGTCTATTTTTGGATAGTTTTAGAATTATTGATGTAAAACTATTTAGGTTTTCATTTTGGTTATTTTGCTCAAGTGATATGGAATTGTTAAGTATAGGCCTTAGGTTAGGTATTGCAAGCTATTTTGTCCTTTTTAAGGAACCCCATAAGCAGTTATGATAGATACATGGAATAAATGACATTTATATTTACAATTTTGTATAAATAAAATATGTGAATTCACGATGGTCTTTAAGCTTGTATGATTGGCATTAGTCAACTTATTTTGTAAAAGTAATATTATATTCAAAGATAGGATAATAATTTCTTATCTATTAGGAAGGTGATATACTTGGATTATAACCCAATCTTAAGTGTTATAATTGATTTTAATTGAGATAAAGTTAACTTTAACTTTGAAAGCATAAAATTGTCTACATTTTTTTAGATGTTAGTTTATTTTTACATTTTACACCTTCTTAACTTGATATTAACTTTATTTATTAAATTTAGACTATATAGAATGTTATGTATTACACACAATTTTGGTTATGTTAGATTGAATGGTCCATATCACATTTTTTTTTCAAGTTTTCTAATGGTTGGCTCATGAAAGGACCAATTTGATAATGTGTTAGTTCTAAGAGGGGGGTGAATTGGACTTTTTGATAAATTATCCCCTTTTTCAAATCTTTTGTTTCCTTAAAACTTGTTTCAAAAATCTACTTCCTAGATATCAATGTAACTAGAAAGATAATGAAATATAAGTGTTGAAATCATAAGTTTAGGAGCTTTAAATATAACTTGAAACACTTTTGTAAAAAATAAAATTTTTTCAATCCTTCAAAAAAAAAAAAAGAGTGATTGATTAAAGGCCTTGCATAAGGCGACAGTTACACTATAGGGAGAATCAATTTTCTTAAAGACTTTGTGAAAACAATAGAACCAAGAAGTTGTATTTGCACTAAATATTAAAATTACGTTTTTGAAAACAACTTCACTTATGAAGTCATGAATACAATTATGAAGCTACTAATAATTGATTTCTACAAAAATAGAACTTTGGATTTTGAAAAGTAGTTTGCAGAAACCTCAGTAAAATAAAGGACTTTTAACTAGAAGCTTTAGGCTACTGGAATGTAAGGTGAAAATAAGGTTCTTGAAAAATTGTGTGATCAAGATGTAGTTTTTCAAAACATTGATTTGAGTAAATATTTTAACTAAGCAAAATGATTCTTTCTTAGGATCCACAATTTGCTAAAATTGAAAATGATGGTGTAGAAAGAAGAAAAAAAATCATACAAAAAGATTTGTCTAGGCTTAAACCAAGGTGATCTTACATCATAGAAGAGGGTAATCACATTTACAACTAGGTATCTAGACTTGATCATGTCATAAAAACCCACTCAATAGGCCTAGCTTTAAAAAAATAGATATGAGGTTCAAAAAAAGCTTTGAAAAAAAAGGTCTATTTAAGAAAAAAAAGATCAAATATAAAATAAGTCAGACTTAAGCTTTTTTAAAGACTTTGCTTGAGCTCGAGCTTAGCCTATTTTCCCTTTTAATTTTTTTATCTAATTCATTTTTGTATTTCTTGTTTCCCTATTTCTGATTCTCACTTGAGTTTTGACATTATTAGAGTTCAATTTTTATCATGCATGTAAAATGTAAAAGATGTTGTCTCCTATGATATTTGCCAATTATAGAAGTATTAGAATAAACTCCTGCCTTCCATAACTATTATTAAGAATTTTAATTTTCTAGTGGAAGTGTGCTCAATTTGATTATAAAAACATGAAATATTATCATTTGAGCACAAAGATCCCGAATTAATTTAAAAGATTATTTTATGTGGGAGCTCTTCTTCACTTGTTTTTCAAATTTCATTTTTTATTTTATAAATTATATTTACTTCTTAAGTTATTATAACATAATTTAAAAAAACAAAATTTTCAAAACCCGATTCACCCCTTTTTTGGATTAATTTAACTTTTACTATTCATTTGCTTTGTTTAATGGGGATTTCTATATATTAGTGTATTGTTTTCAATTATTGATAGCTTTGGAAATTGAATATTCTAAGTAACAGAGTTTAAATGCAAGAGATTCAAGTCTCAATTTGTAATCTTTTTTTTAATGAAGGTTTCGTCGATTTTGAACAAAATGATGTGTTTATTGTTTATACAAATTAGAAATATTTCAACATTTTAGACTCTGTAATAAAATTAAAAATTTTAAGTATATTAAAACAAAGGAAAGAAATTCATTTTTTTTTCTTTTAATGTAAAAATAGCACAATCCACTTTAGACTAACTACACCAAATTTCTATCAATTTTTAAGTAGAGGTATATGGTAAGAAAAAAAGAAAAAAAAAATTAAAAGGAAAAACAGGTGAGGCTTGGCTTGCTTTTTTTTAGGTCGAGCTTGGGCCTAAAAATGAAAAAGAATATGGCCTGAGCTTAATCTTCTTGCAAATTTTTATAGACTTAGTCTATTTTTGAACGAGTCTAACCTATGATCAAGTCTATAGGTAACTTGCTATAGAAGATCAACCTTAAAAGCTTTTACTTCTTAATTACTAAGGAAATCTCACAAGATCACACTCTTGTATTTTACTTCTTGGATATTTAGAGACAACCTACATTTTAGATCATTCTTATAGACTTTTACTACCCACTCATCAAGGTAACCTAATACACAATATCAACCCCATGGACTTTTACAATCTTACATAGCCAATTAGGATTCTCTCATGTTTCTAGTAACCTAGGTGAAAGATCAAAATAATATATAGATTTAGCACAATTTCACATAGAGCACTCAAGTATAGCTCACTTAGTGCACATAAACAATTAACACAAAGCATATATCAATTAATATAAGCTCACCCAAGTAGTAGGTGAAAAGAGTTAAACACAATGGAACACATACTATTATTGTTGTTGTTGTTATTATTATTATTATTGTTTTTGTTTCTCTTCACCATCTTCTTCATTAATGCTCTTTTCCTTAAATAAGTAATCATTTCCAAATAGTTATTACTCAAAGACATTATCTTTATCTTCTAATGGCTAGGTGAGATCTTCATTAAATGCTTAGAGATGTTGGAGCTCTATAAATGTTCACTTGCTTGAACTTCTTTCTTTGATTCAAATTTCTTTAAACTGTTACATAATTTGTATTGAAATTTATATCATTGTGGCTCCCTTAATGTTGAACCGGAGTTATTAATGCTAGAGCTTCTCTTTTTCACAAATGTTAAAGCTTTTCTACTTCAATAGCTTCTCTCTCAAGTTTTCTTTCTCTTCAAAGGTGTATAGGATAGAGCAATGTGAGAGAAGGCTTCTTTATGTCTAAATCTCATTCCTTCTCTTTTGTAGGGTATTTTTAAAATGAATTGGACAATGTGACAACAACTTTTTTGCTTTTCCTCCTTAGGTACTAAGTGCTGTACTTTGCTATGCATTTTTTAAGAAAGTTTTTGACATTTTCTTTAATGTTATTGGTGCATTCCATCTTTTACACATTGTTTAATGTCTTAGGGTTCTTGTCCGCAAGAGGACAAAAGTCAAAATTAAACTTTCAATGACAAGCTTTATGGGCCTAAGTTGCCTTGTTTCTATTTTAAACCATAATAATAAAATTGCATAGTACAAGCATTTGGGCCTCTTGACAAACTTGTAGTAAATTTGATTTGGCCCATTAACAATTGGCTCAAATTAACAAAGATAATTTTTCTTCAAAATAAGTTTAGCCCAACATGGATTTTCATCAAGAAAAGCTTTGGCCCAATATTTATTTTGCTCAAAATGCATTTGACCCCAAACAATTAAAAAACTTTTTCTTAAAACTTTTGGTCAAAAACTACATTTGCGTTAACAAAAACTGTTTGGCCAACATTAATGTAAAAGCAATTTTTTTTGGATATTTTAAATATTTTTTTTTGGCCAGAACAAAAAATATATTTTCCTTTAAAAACATCAAAATATATTTTGATAATCTTTTAAAATACATTTGAAGCAAAACACATAAAATATATTTTCCTTATAGAACTTCTTTTGTGCTATTAAGAATATTTGTGTCTAAGTATGATTTTCCAAAATATTCTTTTTCCAAATTTGAATTTGCCACATAATATTGTTTGACATAATTTAAACTCATTTAAAAAAATCATTTAGAGATTTTTATATCAACATAATGGTTTCATCTACTAGGGACCATTTCAATAACAACACATCTATGGTGGACAAAATTGAGAAAACCCTATGTATGAGAGTCCAAAATGGGGTCTTAATAGCCTAACATGGCATTCAAAGTCGCTGCATTACCATTCAATGGTCTATATCACACTTTTTACTAAGTTTTATATGTCTGTCACATAGAAGGACCAACTTGAGAATGATTTAATCTGTGATGGACCGTTTTGAGAACAAACATCTATAAGGGATATAATTAAGAAAACCCTCATATATGAGGGATCAAAATGAGTTTTTATTCTTAATAGTAAATTGATAGAAAAATGTTGTTAATAACAATTTTATTTATGAGAGACCATATTGAGAGTACCTATATGCAAGGGATTAAATTAAAAACAAAACAATTATACGAGGGACCAAATAAGAATATCTTAACTATGAATGATCAAAATGGGAACTTAGTCATTATACATTTCCACCTTCACTGGCCTTTCCCTCTCCCTTTTTTTTCTCTATAGTAGTCATTAGTTATACACAAATACATTAGCTAGTTATTCTATCCCTTTTGAGTTTGACTCAATCTGGTCTTTTGCAATTTGCATGTTCTATCCAAAATCGATGTTTAAAAGCCCTGGGTCAATTAGTTCAACCAATTCAATCAGTAGTTGAATTGGATGATATCATAAATATACAAAAATAATAATTGATTGATTTTTATCTCTTTACCTAAGTGATTCATATGTGTTTTTGACATACAAGTATTTTTTACAAAAAAAAATATAAATAACTTTATTGTAAAGATATAAAAACTTTCGAAACAACAACAACAACAACAATAATAATCATAGTAATATAACTTCTCTCTATGGCTGATTGAATGGCACTTTGCATGAATAAATCATGCATATAGTTGATGTTGTATTTGAAACTATATTCCTTTGACGTGGTGGTCGAGTCGATCTTGCCTTAAAAGCTCAAAAATTTCAATTTTTTGTTTTTCTTAAAAAAAGAGAAACTAGACTTGGTTGATTTTGTAAAATTCCATTGGGTCTCAAATTAATTCAATTTTCATAATTCGGACTAGTTTTAATAGGGTCAATTCGATTCGATCAACTTATCTGGGTTTTAGAGATGTTCTAGGCTATTTGCTTAACTAAGTTTTAAACTAACTAGTTCAATAGACCAACCCAATTTGGGTCTTAAAACATCGCCAAAATATAAGAGCACCACATAAAAGAATACTTTGCATTTCAATGTCTCATTGTTGTTACTTATTTCGCTTATTTTGTCCAAAATCGCATGAGTGCCACACCGGCAACAATACCTTACATTTCTATGCATCTCCTTATTGTTTATTGAGAAAAAGTGTAAACTAGACTAACCTATAAAATTTTGCTAAATTATACTTGATACTTTTTTAATTTAAAAGCGTCACTCGACTTCTATGATATTTAATATGTATTATAAAATCTTCCTTTGTTAATTTATTTTCTATTAATAAAGGTTAGTATAAATTTAATTACCTTTATTGTTATAGTGAGAATAAAATCACGTGAAATTTAACCTTGATATTTGCTGAAGAAAGCTCTCGTCTTTCTGAAAAAGAAGCTGACATTTTTGCTCGGAGCAAGAAGAAAGCAAGAAAGATGGGCAATCCTTCTCGGGAGAATTCTCTCTGCAACCTCAATATGAGGAATGGATGGAGGATAGTGTTGATAAAATTGCTGCATGTGAAGGGCCAAAATCCTACAGGGACTCTCTACTCCAAGGTCAAGACATGGAAGACGCCTTTTATTCCTCTCTGACTGAAGACAGTGGAGAAGACGATGAAGTGCAGGATAAAAGTACAGATTTTGACATGCTACTTAACCCGGATAGCGAAATTCGAGTTGAAGATAGAGGAAGTTTGTGCCCAAACTTTATGCTGTCAGAGGAGGAGAAAGAACGCATGGACAAGCCCTTGAAGAGGACCCTGATTGTGAAATTGCTTGGCAAGAAAATGGGCTTCAACTTTAATAAGAAGCTGCACCAACTATGGGCAAAGACGGGGTGGTTGAAGATGGTTGATGTGGACAATGATTTCTTTTTGGTGGAATCCCAGAAAATTTGAGGCTATGGAGAGGCTCTCACAGGGGGGCCCGTGGATAATTTTAGATCATTACTTATCAGTTTCTTGATGGAAATTAGAGTTTGATCCGATAACTTCCTAGATTAAGAAGTTTGTTGCATAGATTAGACTCCCAGAGCTTCCTATGGAATATTATGACAAGAAGGTTTTGTTCAATGTGGGCAATGTTACAGGAAAGATATTGAAGGTTGATACCACATGGCTTTAAAATCTATGGGTAAGTATGCCCGTTTATGTATGGAAATTGATCTGATTAAGCCTCTACTCCCTCAATATAATATAACATGGAATTAAGAAACCTATTGAGTATGAAAGCATTCACTTGCTATGCTTTTACTGTGGCAGCTACGGCCACATAGAGAGGCCTGCTCACAGTCATTGGACATGGAAAGAGATGAAACCGGGGAACATGGGTCTACTGCTTAGGCCACCATGTCGACTATGATCAGAGAAGAGAAGAAGACATCAGTAAATGAGGAACTCAGGGTCTTGGATGGTTGCGCAAAAGATCAGAAGGGTTCGAAAATGACGTTCAGATCCTGATAGACCCTCACTATGGAACATGTCCAGATTCTCAGGACTTTGAGGGGCTGAACGAGGAACGTGATAGAGTGGAGACAAGGCAGTTGAGGTATGTTACTAATTGGATAAAGCCAGCACGTGAATTGCAAACAAGTGATAACCCGAAGCTTTCTAATGGTTATACTTTGCACAGTCCTCTCCAACTAAGCAAAAGACAGCGCAATAAAGTTGCACTAAGAAGATCTGAGCCCACTCTTCAATCAAATCATGCGCGGGACCCAGCAAACCCTACCATGTAGAACCCTTGTATATGCATGCAGCGGACGAGAAGGGCCTGCACGAAGCTTGGGTGATAGATGACCCTCCAGACGTGAGTGAATTGAATAGGAAGGAGTTAGAAATGACATTTCAGAAAGAAAGCCTTGTGGATGAGACAAAAACGATGGAAAGGGTTCTTTCAGGTCAACTCTTAAAGAAACTCGAAGACGGACAAGCTCCGCAAACGCAGGACAAGATGACTTACTATGTGGGCGTCTTACCTTCACTGAAGTCAGCTTTAATGAAGATATTAGTATGGAATGGTAGGGGAACGACTAGCAAGTATTTTAGCAGCTCACTGAAGTCGCTAGACTGCACAGGCTGAATGTAGTGGCTCTTTTAGAAACACGTGTAAGTGGTCAAAGAGCTTCAAGTACTATCTGTTGAAATTAATCTAGAAAAATCCAATGACCTCTAGAATCGTGCAACTGACATAGTGAAATGATCTGATAGAAGAGGCAGCAAGAAAATATAATGATAAAGTTGAAAATTTTGATTTGGTAAAACTCATGGTAATGACTTGCAGAAGATGTATTGTAATAAACGAGATAGAATAAAAAATTAGAGAAAGTATGTATAAATCCCAATGAACTAGCAATTGTATTCTTATAAATAGGAGTCAGGCAAAGCAATTTTGAGTATGGCATATCGTAGCAAAATCCAAAATAGCCCATTAGAACAGTTGATGTAGTATTCCTTCTCTTAAAGCTTTTTAATTATTTTCTAATTCTTCTCCCCTCTTTTAACTTTCATTTACATTATCATTATTATATCTCCAAATTTTTTAAGTTGTAGTACTTGTATAGATAATTAAATTGTTGTTTTCTTTTGAAAACATATATGCAAGTATACATATTACAACAATAATAAAGTAATAAATAGAGTATCGTTCCCATGAAAATGTTACTAATTTAATTGCTAAATACTAAAATTATGCACCTTAATATAAATCAAACTAATAATAAAAAGTGATATGAAATTAAACTAAACTAAACTAAACTAAAGACATAAAATAAAAAAAATAAAAAAATAAATGAGAGACACCATTCTAAATGAAATTAAAAAGCAAAATGATTGTTTGATTATGACTTCTCCTAGCATTTTATATGAACTAATTATCTCTCCTCTCCTCATCTTGCTCTTAATGTCATTAATAGCCTAGGACTCTAATTTACCTATAAGCATCTTTCGAATTACATATAAGCATTCTCCTAACTAATCCATAAGTCCTTATACAATTAATTTAGAGGCTTAATCAAGAATGTGTCCTAATATGGCTATGTGAGATCGGCAGGTATATTCCTATCTTACAAGCGAATCAATCCACTCAACGTTGCAAATTTTATGAACCCATATACTACCCAATTCATAGTCAAGTCCTAAAATCTCTTTTCCAAATTCATTTAGGTTATCCAAATCATCTAATGGTTTCCACACATTTAGAAGCATGAAGTACAAAGATTGAGTAATTAAATCATACTATTAATTGCAAATAAAGAGAGTAACTACAACATATTACAAGTTAGAATTCATCACATTTTCAAATCAACAAGTTTAGCTCATAGTTACAAGAAATAGCAACATTAAAAACAAAGTATAAACCAAATGGGAAAAAAAATACAAAGAAAAGTTAAGGGAAGTAGAGAAAAAATGATTTAATTGATGAATTTTCCTTAAACCTAAACTTCTTCCATGGCATTTGAAACTCCAAACCCTTCTTTTTCTTCCCCAAAACTTTCAAAATGACAGCTTCCCTCAAAGAAGTGTTGAAAACCCTTTTAAACCCTAAAAAATGCAGTTAAAAAATGATGCGTTTTGCTTTTTTTTTTTCAAATTGCACTACGGCGATGCAAATAAATTTTTTACTACAGCAGTTAAAAGCGTTGTGGCACAAAATTTTACACAACGACTTATTTTGTTTCTCTATCTCAATGCGTTATGGTGTTGCATTTTCTTTAGCATTGGTTTTAAGTGTCATCTTTTACTCTTTTATCTTTTCTTCTTTTTTTCCCTTTTTTTTTAATCCTCTTTCAACAAATTTTCTTAACTCTTGTTACTTTGCATTCTAAGACTTCTAAACTTATTTATTTGTAATTTTAATCCTACAAAAATATAAAATTCATTTAATTACTATTTATAATTTACTAACAAATGTTAAACAAATTAACAACATAAAAATTTAGATAAAAACACAAAACACAATTGATACTTAAGTAATACAAAAATTAACTCAAAACTAAAGAAATAAAATCTAAAATTATTAAATATTAG
Source organism: Erythrophleum ivorense (assembly GCA_026724425.1). Classification (NCBI taxonomy): domain Eukaryota; kingdom Viridiplantae; phylum Streptophyta; class Magnoliopsida; order Fabales; family Fabaceae; genus Erythrophleum; species Erythrophleum ivorense. The sequence continues at coordinate 38,911,115 of JAIUCV010000004.1, read as the reverse complement.
CTTAACTAAATTTTATTAATTTTATATATTAAAAATGTAAAATAAAACCAATATTCATATGATAAGTCCCTTAAAATATTAAGAAAATCATGATAATTTAAAGACTTATCATAAATACTATCAATGATATCAAAGCCTTGATTCTAAAACACCTATCCATATTTATCCACTTTAACATTATATATTTACACCTTTCCTATTAGTCCTTATGGCCTCCACATCTACTTTAAATCTGATCACCTTCAATTATACTCAAACTTCAATCTCCGTATTTGAGGATGAAGCTTATAATTTTTGGAGTATAAAAATAAAGACATTATTCATCTCATAAAATTTTGTGGGAAATGGTGATTGAAGAATTTCAAGAACTAACCCAAGAAGAGTAGGCATCATGGACAACCGCAAAGCAAAATGAGTACAAGCATAATATGCAAAAAAATGTAAAAGCTTTACCTCTCATTCAACAAGAAGTAAATAATATAATCTTCCCAAGGATCATAAATGTCAAGACTGCAAAAGAGACATGGAAAATTTTAAAGAATAAGTACAAAGGCTCTAACAAGATAATCACTATCAAACTTCAAATTTTATGAAGAGATTTTGATACTTTAATGATGAAGGAAGGTGAATCAATATAAATTTTCTTCTCTCGTGTCTCTGATATTATTAATCAAATTAAAAGTTATAAAGACAAGATAGAATATAAGAAAATTATTCAAAAATTAATAAAGAGCCTTCTGAAAAAATTTGATCATACAATGGCTACAACTGAAGAAGTCAAGGACTTATCAAAACTTACTCTAGTGAAGTTGATGGATCTCTCCAAGCCCATAAGGAGAGAATATGAAGATTTGAGTTACCACTAAAATAAGTTTTTTTGTCAAAAATAAATATTTCTAAGAATGATGGAGATAAGAAGAATGATCACGGTTAAAATCTTCAAAATAGGGGATCATCTAATTACCATGGAAGGAGGAGAAAAAATTACAAAAAAAAGGAAATAAAGATAAATCAAGCTCTTATTATGGCCTAAGCAAGAACAATAATCATGCTACAAAAGATTGAGGATACAAGTGCAAAAGGCACAAAAAGTATATTCATTTTGAAAAAGATTATTGATATTGGTAGAAAGAAGAAGCAAATTTTAGTGGAAAAGATCAATCCCTTGATCAAATATTTTATTTTATATTTTTTTCTCAAGAATCAAGGGATATTTGGTACCTTGATAATGGTTTCTTAAACTGTATGATAAGCAATAAAAATTGTTTTGAGAAATCCCAAGTCATATTTGGTGATGGAAAAATGCAAGAGGTTGCCATAGAGACAAAAAATGGCCAATAAAAATTTATTTATGATATTTATTATATTTCATGTCTTACATAATATTTATTGAGTGTTGGATAATTGATTTAACAAAAACTACAAGCTAATTTTTATGACAATAAATGTATCGCATTTGATAAAAATAAGAGATAACTTATCACTATTATAAAAATAGCCCCTAATAAAAATTTTCTTTTGACAATAGCATTTGGGCACAAATATGTCATGAAATGTGAAAATATGGATAAATCCACACTATGACATTTGAGATATAACTATTTGAATTTTTATGACCTTAAATTATTAAATTAGAAAGAAATAGTGCTTGGGCTTCCTCATATACATTTTGAAAAGAAAGTTTGTGAATGATGCATTTTTGGGATGATACATAGATTGTCATTCTCAAAATCATCTTGGAGGGCAAAAGCTTTACTAGAGTTAGTGCATACAGATATCTAGGGTCTCTTAAGAAACTTCACTCCTAGTGGAAAAAGATATTTTCTAGTATTAGTTGATAATTATCCCCGCATGATATGGGTCTATTTTATTAAGCATAAATAAGATACATTCTCCTACTTTACATAGTTTAAAATCTTTGTTGAAAAACAAAGTGGGCATTCTCTTAAGTTTTGATAACTAATCATGGGGAAAAAATTTACTAATCAAAGATTCATCAAGTTTTGCATTGGAGTATGGCATCAAGAAGGAGCTCACAATTCGACACACACCTCAACGGAATGGTGTTGTAAAAAGAAAAAAATGGAACTATTGTTGAAATGGTGCATGTTATGTTTTAAGGCAAAAATATGCCAAAAATATTTGTAAGCCAAACCTATTAATACAATAGTTTACATTCTCAATTGATCTCTCCCACAAAAGCAATTCCAAATAGAATACCATATGAAGTTTGGTTTAAGAGAAAGTCAAAGATTAATTATTTCAAAATCTTTGGCAGCATTACCTATGCCCACATCCTAAAAGGGAATAAATACAGGCTAAACAAGAAAGGAGAAAAGTGTATCCTTATTGGCTATAGTGACGAATCCAAAGGCTATTGTCTCTACAATCCTAACACAAGACAATTAATTATTTCAAGGGATGTTATCTTCAATGAAAAAGCTAGTTGGAAATGGAGTAATAAAGCACTTGAAGGAGTTCAACATCTTGAAGTTGAAGAGAATGCCAAAGATAATCTAAACCCAAGCATAATTCAATCACCAAGATAGTAATGCTTGTCACCAAATTCATCTCCTTCAAGAAAAATGTGATCATTAAAAGATATATATCAAACTTGTAATGTTGAATTATTTTCTTGTGAGCTGCAGAAATATGAAGAAGCTACAAAAGAAGAAGAATGGAGAAACGCCATGAATGAAGAAATTAAGATGATAAAAAAGAACTATACATGGGAGCTCATGGAGAAGATGAAAGTAAAGGATATCACTAGGCTAAAATGGGTCTACAAAATCAAGTATAACAAAAATGAGTCAATCCAGAAATATAAAGCACAGCTTGTAACAAAAGGATATTCTTAACAACAACATATTGATTTCAATAAGACCTTCGCTCTCGTGGTACATATAGAAACAATTAGAATTATTCTTGTTTTAGCCGCCCAACTAAAACGAATGGGATATCAATTAGACGTGAAGCCTACATTCCTAAATGAAAAAATTAAAGAAAAAGTGTATGTGGAGCAACCTTAAGGGTATGTGGTCCAAGGCAAAAAAGACAGAGAATATCAGTTAAAGAAAACGCTCTATATATTGAAGCAAGCACTGTGTGCATAGGATAGTAAAATAGACAAGTATCTTCTTGATCATGGTTTCACTAAAAGCCCAAGTGAGCCATCATTGTATATGAAGAAGTAAGGAGATTATTTCCTTATCCTTTACCTATATGTGGATGATTTGATATACATGAGCAATGATACAGAGATAATTAAAGACTTCAAGTAGGCTATGATGAATGAGTATGAGATGATTGATCTTGGCCTCATGAGGTACTTTTTTGGAATGCAAGTAAAACAAATGTCCAGTAGATATCCATTTCTCAAGAAAAATATATTAATAATTTGTTGAAGAAATTCAAGATGTAGGACTGCAAGCTAGCATCCACACCAAGGTAGTCAAAGCAAGTGGTTTCTTAGGAAGTACATGGATCTTTTGGAATAAGCTATAGTTAAACCTTTCAATTCTTAAAAAACATGATCAACTCATACATCTTAGAATTACCTCGAATATGCAAGGCCTTGGTTGTATGCAATTATTAATGCTCATTACAAAAAAATAGATCTTTAGTAACGACTTTTAATGGCAACTTAAAAAAGTGGTCGCTGAAAAAATATTTTTAGCAACGACTTTATTAAATTGTCACTAAAAATTATCACTAAAAAAATATTCTTGATTCTGAAAAGATTTTTAGCAGCGACAAAAAAAATAGTCACTAAAATTATTTAGTAGCAACAAAAAAGTCATCGCTAAATATTTTTTGCGGCGACATCGATATAGTCGCCATAAAAAAAAAAATTTTATTATAACCTTTTAGTGGCGATGTTTTTGTCGTCACTAAATGCACTAGTACATAAATTTTGTTAAATAAAAAACATAATTTTTAGTGGCGACAAGATTTGGTCGTCACTAAAATATAACATTTAGCGGCGACACAATTGGTCGTCACTAAAAGTCTAAACGCTCATTACCTATATTATTGACAAAACTTTTAACACCACCAAATTTAGTTGTCGCTAAAACATAACTTTTAGCGACTATTAACTTTAGTCGTCGCTAAAGTGTGATTTAGCGACGATTAAAACTAATCGTCACTAAAAGTTCAAATGCTCATTATCTACAATATTACTAACAAGACTTTTAGAGACCATCAGATTTAGTCGTCGTTAAAATATAACTTTTAGTGACTATTAGCTTTAGTCGTTGCTAAAGTGTAATTTAGCGACGACTAAAGTTGGTCGTCACTAAAAGTCCAAATGTCCATTATCTACAATATCACTGATAAGACTTTTAACGACCACTAAATTTAATCGTCGCTAAAACATAACTTTTAGCGACTACCAGCTTTAGTCATCGCTAAATCACACTTTTAGTGACCACCAACTTTAGTCTTATCTAAAAGTTATGTTTAACGACCACAAGCTTTAGTCATCGCTAAAACACAACTTTTAGCGACGATAATATTTTCGTCACTAAAAGGTCTGGTGCAAAATTTTTGTTTAAATGTTAAAAATTTGTGCACCAAAGCTTTTAGCGACGACTGATTATATTCGTCGCTAAAAGTTAGCTTTTAGCGACGACTAAAGTAGTCACCACTAAAAGTTTTGACATAAAATTTTTTATTTATTAAAATTTTTACATGAAATATTTTTGTAACTTATTTATAAATAAAAATATTTGAAATTAGAATATTTTTAAATTAAAAAAAAATTATACTTGTCAATTAATATATGCAAATATACAAGATAAAAAAATTAATTAGAATATTTTTAAGTTAAAAAAATATTTTTAAAGTTAATAATAATATATACAAATATATAAGACTAAAAAATATTTTAGTTGTAGTTATTAATTATGATCATTAATTAAAAAAATAAAATTAGAATTTTTATTAAGTTTAAAAAAACTAGTAGATTTAAGAAGTTAAAATTTTAATTTTTATAGTTCATGAAATTAATATGTCTAACATTTCATATGTCAAAAAATCCATATATCTAAAATTTTAATTTTAATTTCTATGATTTATTTTATTAATGTGTCCTTTTCAACTTTTGAAGCAACGTAAACAACAAAGAGGTAGAAAGAAAGAAAGAAAAAAAAATAAAAGAAAACAAAAGGAATGGATAAAAGATTGAACTCCACCTTAATCTCTTATCATTGCAACATTAATTTTACTTGGGTAACCCTTTTAAATTCATATTCTGTCTTTTTCTTCATCCATTAATGTCTTCTTCTTCCTCATGTTTCACGGCTTTAAACTTGATACTTTATAATGAAAGCAAAAATATAATGATTTCTATAGATTTTTTGGTGAGGGGGCAGCCATGGATGTGAATTTTAAACTTCAATTTTGATACTTTAAACTTGGAGAGACCTTAAATAATTTTTTTTTTATGAAGATGAGTCCTAGTGTAATGATTTAACATGCATTTCCTGTTGAGACAGCTACGTATACAAATTCTAGAGAGATAAGTTGAAAGATGATTTATATTTAGGATTAAGAACTTCAAATGTTTTAGTTTGAACAAAAATATATAATGGGTAGATCATAGAAAAAGATACATTAGGCTATTAAGGAATAAAGATTCTAAATTTTTAATTAATTTTTGAGTTCAGTTATGTATTTCTTAATTTTTACCTTCTTTTTATTGTTAATTAAGTACATGAATTCAAAACTTAAATAGAATAAAACTTAAGTAAATTATAAAAAGCATTATATAATTATAGACTTATTTTAATGTTAGTGAAAGGTAGTAAAAAATAAAAATCACAAAATTGAAGCCCTAACAAACTTTTTAAGAAAAATAAGTGACCAAATTGCCTTCAGCCATTCGCCACGCATAGATCTCGAAAAAATACCCAAAATCAAAAAAAAAATCACCTCAAACAGAATAGGTACACAAAGTTATGGCATTTTAAAATTTTACCCTCCAATCTTATATTTTCTTCATAATTTCTGCTCTAAACGTAACCTATATTTTTTATTGTTTATCACTCAAACTATTTTTTCATTTATATATCAATTATCAATATATTTTGAATGGAGCTTTACTAAAACAATAAAACAAAAGCACTTCAACAGTAAAACCTAGGGTCAGTTTTCGTTCCCCGCCTCTTTGTTTTCCCCGTCTTTCCCCTTTCCCCCTTTCCCATTTTTAAACCTTCTTCGTATTTGCTGGCAAAGGCTATTGGAAATCCTTCTCAATCTTCGTTCCAATACATCTCTCTGGTCGATTTCATTGTGAGTGAAGCTATTCCAACAAAAACATTTCGCGCACGAAAAACAGAGTATCCCTAAGAGCTGATTTCGCTGTGGAAGAGGAGAACATAGAAACTGAAGAGGAAGGAAGCTATGTAAGTGGTAATCTGGTTCATTGTTTGCTCCTTCTCTGGTCTATTGTTTGCTCCTTCTCTGGTCTATTGTTTGCTTCTTCTCTGGTCTATTATTTGCTCCTTCTTTATGCAATTGATTTTGTGTTGAGTGTTGTGGTTGTGGCTAGCAGAACTGAGTAATGCCAATTTTGAATCGAATTTACTTTCTTTTTTTTAGAATTTCTTCTTTTTTGTGTTAGTTTTCTCTTCTGATATGTAAATTTATAGTACATTTTGCTAAACATCTGAAAATAATTTCTTATGTTTTAAACTTACTTCATACAACACAAATTCTTAAGTGTTAGCTTTTCAAACAAATCAACTGTGGCTCCTTGAATCTTTCTTGTAGTTGCTGAAGCATAAAGGTATTATTTTTCTAAAGGAGTGAACTATCAAGCTTGGAATTGTAATATTTTGCTATAACATTGGTCATCAATTCTGTTGTTGTCTTGATAGTTTGTTGTGATACTGATGAAATTGTTTTGAGTTTTGATATGTGCCTAAGTCTTTTGAGGGTGGAATGGTTTTGTTAAGTGTTGTAAATTTGGTGTCTAAACAAGATTTGGTTCAATAATTCTACCTATGTGTGTACTTGCATAAGTTCTGATATGTGCCTAAGTCTTTTGAGGGTGCAATGGTTGTTTTTAAGTGCTGCAAATTTAGTGCCTAAACTCTGATATATACCCATAAGTTCTGTAGGTTTGGTGCTTATAAGTGCTGTAGGTTTGGTGAGTGCTATAAATTTAGTGCTTATAAGTTCTGAAATATGCCTTTGAAGTTCTGAAATGTGCCTTTAAGTTTTGAAATATGCTTTTAAGTTTTGATATATGCTTTAGAGATTTGGTCCAATTTTGTTGCCTTGATAGTTTGCTGTGATACTGCTGAAGTCTGGTGTTAATTTTGATATATGCCTATAAGTTCTGATATGTGCCTAAACTCTTATATATGCCTATAAATTCTGATATGTGCTTAAACTCTGATATATGCCTATAAGTTCTGTAGGTTCCAAAACTCTGATATATACCTTTAAGTTCTTATATGTGCCTAAACTCCGATATATGCCTTTAAGTTCTTATATGTGCCTAAACTCTGATATATGCCTTTAAGTTCTGATACGTGCTTCAGAGATTTGGTCCAATTCTGTTGCCTTAATACTGTTAAGGACTGCTGTTATTTTTTTTTAGGATGACGTATGGTGCTTAAGTTTTGTAAGTACTGTAAACTTAGTGTTCAAATTACATTTTGTCCTATTTCCATACCTATATGTGTCATACCATCATACATTATGTATTCTACCTTTCTATAGTTAAGACCTTATTGAGAAGATTCTAAAGGAGTTGCCCAACTTTGAGTTTCTTCAAAGCTTCTCAATTATAGATTATTTTGTCATGAGGTAGAAGATCCTGTTGACAAGGTCTTATCCTATTGGCAAGGTCTTCAATTTTTCTTTGCTAAATTTGAGATTTTGTCGACAAGGTCTTATCTAATCAACAAGGTCTTCAATTTTTCTTTATTAAATTTGAGATCCTGTTGATAAGGTCTTATCTTGTCGACAAGATATGTTACCCTATCAACAATATCTTATAACTTATCAATAATATTGTTTGCCTTATTAACAGGATCTTATTACTACCTTTAGAAAAAGGATGACTTGTTCTCCATATTCATTCCAACTTTTCCATCATCAAAATGCAATCATATTCAATGTTTAGCCTTGGTCTCATAACCTTTCCATAAGTGAAATGGAATTATAGGGGCCCAAAATTGAAATTAAGATATGTTCCAACTCTTAATACTTTTACTTGTAGGAATGTTTTTATTATAAATATATAATGTACAACTTTTCATGAGCAAGATATTACATCAAAGCCTATACTATTATCAATGTTAATGTCATGCTCTTAGAAGTAATATAAAGGAGAATGTGACATTATGAATCCTTCATTATGTTTTATATTAGAACAGAGTGTGGTTTTAGTTTAGATCTAAAACTTGGAAATCTGAACCAAAACATAAGTATATAATTCTTTACATGTAACTCTTTACATGTAACTAGAACAAAGTTAAGCAGTGATGGCATGGACTTAACGTAAGTATATAATTCTTTACATGTAAAAAGATTTGACTTGTCCACAACTTAACTTGCAATGATGTTGATTAAAATGTAGAAAGTAACAGAGATGGATAAAAGTTAGATAAAGATCAATAATAGAGTTAATCCAGCATATAGACGAGGAGTTGATGAGTTTTTACAATGGGCCTTTAATCAACTAAGGGTGACAGATATGATTCAATGCCCATGCAAGGGGTGTAGGAATACAGAATGGAAGAGTCGCATTGACGTAAAGGCAGATCTATTAAGGAAGAGTTTTAGCCCAAGTAATGAAGTGTGGGACTCACATGGAGAAGTTCATCTTGGTGCTTATAGTTCATTGCATCAAGATAATGGTGGTAAGGTAGCTGATGATATAGTTGATGAAACTGATGAAGAAAATGATATTATTGGGATGCTCCATGATGCATATGGTCACGAAGGTTCAAATAAAGGGAATCGTGAGTCAGAGAACCATGAGCCACCTAATAGGCAAGCAAAACAGTTCTTTGACTTGTTACAAGCTGCTCAGACTGACCTCTATCCAGGTTGTGACAAAGTTTTAAAATTCTCTTTTATAGTTAGGTTACTCCACCTTAAGTGCCTTAATCATTGGAGCAACAAATCCATGGATTCATTACTAAGTTTATTTAAGGATGTTCTTCCGGATAAGGCATTAATACCTAACTCCTACTACGAAGCAAAGAAAGTTATTCAAGAGTTAGGAATGGATTATACCAAGATTGACACATGTGAGAATGACTGCATCTTGTATTGGCAAAAGCACACCAATGCTTAGTCATGTCCTAAGTGCAATATGCCTCGATGGAGGTCAAATAGTCATAGAGGAAAGAAAATTCCTCATAAAGTGCTACAATATTTTCCTATAAAGCCTAGGCTACAAAGGCTATACATGTCTCACCATACAGCTAAGGAAATGAGATGACATAATGAGGAACGCATTGATGATGGTGTTTTGCGGCATCCAGCTGACTCTATTGCATGAAAATCGTTTAACCAGCAGCATCCAAAATTTTGTAGTGATCCAAGAAATGTTCGGTTGGGCCTAACAAGTGATAGGTTTCAGCCTTGGGGAAATATGAGTACTAATTATAGTATTTGGCCAGTTGTATTAGTTCCATATAATTTGCCACCATGGCAATGCATGAAACACTTATATTTTATGATAACTCTTTTAATTCCAGGCCCCAAAAGTCCAAGTGATGACATAGATGTGTATCTTCAACCAATAATTAAAGAGTTACTTGAATTATGAGAGCAAGGAGTAAATACATATGATGCCTATAAGAAGTCTAATTTCAAGTTATGTGCAGCATTATTGTGGACAATTAATGACTTCCCAGCATATGAGAACCTATCAGGATGGTATACAAAAGGAAAGCTTGCATGCCCTTGTTGCCATAAAGACACATATTCTATTTTATTACGAAATAAGTTGTGCTACTTGGGCCATCATCGCTTCCTGCCAACCCATCATCTATGGTGGCGAAATCGAAGGGCATTTGATGGGAAAGTTGAGCATAGAGTTCCACCCTCTCCTTTAACCGGTGATGAGGCACTTTATCAATTACGAGCACTAGGTAATGTAACTCTGGAGAAAGGTCAAAAGCGAAAGCGTGGCCATGTCACTGGGGCATTTAATTGGAAAAAAAAGTATCTTTTTCTGCTTACCTTATTGGAAAACATTGTTGATCCGACACAACCTTGATGTTATGCACATTGAGAGAAATGTTTCAGATAATATCGTGTCAACTGTTATGGGATTAGCTGGAAAGACAAAAGATACAGTAAAGAGTCGGTATGACTTGGTTGACATGAGAATTAGATCTGAATTACACCCGATAGAAGAAGGAAATAAAGTTCTGATTCCAGTTGCTTGCTATGCATTGTCCCCACAAGAAAAGTTAAAAGTTTGTAACTTTCTAACTACTTTGAAAGTGTCTGATGCCTTCTCTTCAAATCTGTCACAATGTATTAATGTTCGTGACAGAAAAATCTATGGATTGAAGTGCCATGACCACCATGTTTTGTTACAAGATATATTCCCTATAGCATTACGTGGCTTATTGCCCAATGAGGTATCTGAACCTATATTAGACTTGGGTAAATTCTTTAAGAATTTATGTTCCAAATGCCTAACAACCGAAGCTCTTGATCATCTTGAATCCCAAATTGCAAGCATATTATGCAAATTGGAAATGGTTTTCCTACCAGCCTTCTTTGATATCATGATCTACTTGCCTATCCATTTGGCAAGAGAGGTAAAGCTCGGAGGGCCCATACAATATAGGTGGATGTACCCTATCGAGAGGTAACTTACTACACTAGATATGCCTTTTATAAATTTTATTAATACTCTATGCTAAATTCTTTATTCAAATCCCCTTATGTATTTAGGTATTTGCAGACATTAAAAACATATGTTCGCAATAAGGCTCGACCAGAAGGTTCAATAGCCGAAGGGTATTTGGCAGATGAATGTCTTACTTTTTGCTCCCGTTACTTGAAAGACATCCCCACCAAGTTCAACAGGCTTGTTAGAAATGATGATGGACTTATGGGAAAGGATGAGACATCCATCTTCAATAAAAGTGGCCAAGTTCGGGGAGGTTACGAATCGAGATTTCTCTCTAGTGTGGAGTTCAATCAAGCTTGTATGTATGTGCTCCACAATTGTGAAGAGGTTTGGCCATTCATAGAATACGTTCGTGGAGCTTGGTAACTCCTTCCAAATAATAACTTCTTCAAGAATTTGTTGCCTTAATTATGTTATTCATTGTAGGGAGCATAAGAAGCAGATGGAAATGCACAGATCAACAGTTAAAGAGTTCCCAAAATGGTTTCGTGAACAGGTTAATTTCTGGACACCGCGCTAGGAATGTAAGAATTATGTGATAAATTTTGATCATAACAAAATTTATCAATGGTGATCTCTCATTGTAGGTTGTAAAGTTAAGCGCACAGGGTGAGGCTAGTGATGACCTCATGAGTTTAGCAGTTGGCCCACTCAAAGTGGTTCACCGCTGCTCAGCATTTACAGTGAATGACTTTAGATTCCACACAAAAGATCGTGCCTTAGGCCGAAGAACAGATAATAGTGGAATACTTGTGAAAGGTGATAATGAAGACGAGAATAAAGAGTACTATGGTGTGTTAGATGACATATATGAGTTGTCATATATTAGGCATAAAAAAGTGCATTTATTCAAGTGTCATTGGTGGGATGTGACTCATCTAGGAAGAGGATACAAGGTTGATAAATTTGGAATCACTAGCGTGAATACCCATTATTCACTTAACTTTAATGAGCCATTTGTCTTAGCATATCAAGTAAAACAAATGTTCTATTTAAATGACATAGTTGACGCAAATTGGCTCATTGTTGTCAAGACAAATTCCCATGACCTGTTCAATATGCCTGAGGTGACTGATGATGATGTCAGTGGGGACTTTGAAGGAGGGCCCATCGATGAGGCATATCAACAAGATGAGATCGAACTATATGTGGTCCTTGACAATAATGTGGGAAATGACTTTGTGGTCCAGTTGCAGAGGGATGATATTGCTCCAGAGACTCTAAGCCATTCAAGCGAACGCCTACGAACACAATGCCCAAGTGCAATTAATGCAGAATATGAATTCATTGATGACAATGATGAGGATGTGTCCACTGACAAAGGAGATTCAAAAGACATACTTAGGGAGGATGATGAAATCGATACTGACACCACAGATACAAACCAAGATTAACTAAGATTCTATGGTATTTAATGGTACATATAATAAATGACTAAAATATTAAATTCATAGATAGCATCCTATTTCATTGAGTATTTTTTATTTTAATAAGGTTAAAGATTTTGTTCATAAAGTAAAAGATCTTGTCGACAAGATTGAAGATCTTATCAACAATGTCTTTAAATTCAATGGCTGGATAATATGTTGTTGACACAATTGAAGATCTTGTCGACAAGATCCTGAATTCAAGAGAAGTTTGAAACCTTGTCAACAGGATTTGTTATCTTACAACAAGGTATTTTTTAATTAAGAAACTTAGAAAAGTCAAGATCTTGTTGACTTGACCAATACCTTGTCAACAAGGCTTTCGATCATAATAAGTTATAACACATAATAAGCGATAATTATGACAGTTTCTATAAGGTTGTTATTATTATTATTATTATTATCATTGTTTTAAATTTTTAAAACTTCCCTTCTTATAATTCATTTCTTAGTTAAAAGTTTTATAATTTTACAAATTGACATTGTTCAACTGCCTTATTCTCATAATAAATGTGGAATGATATAGGAAATGTCAGGTGTTGGGCGTGGGAAAGGGGCTGGACAAGGCGGACGAGACTTAGGACGTGGAAATGGATGGGGGAGGCATAATAATACGAGTGATGTTGCATCCCCACCACGTACGAGAGGGCAACTTGAGCATGATACACTAGAAGCTCAATATTCTCCATTGCCACTAGAGCCAGTTGGTGAGGAAGAACAAGAACAAGATGGTTCACCTCTTACCTAGCCATCACAAATCAGAGTAGTGCAAGTAAGCAAGGGAAACAATATAAGTGTTTAGTTAATTTTTTGCCTTATGTCGTAAATAGGTATATTTATTTTTTATGTATCATCATCTAATCGTTTTCTTTTTTTTATATTGTTCAGCTTCTTGCAGCACTATTAAAAAATGTTGAGGGAAGTATAAGTGTTTAAGAGTTGATCTTAAAACAAAATTTGGCAACAAGATCTTAATTACCATGTCTAGGACTACTGAACGCTTGATTGGAGATGGGGCTCGAGACTTATCTAGTTACATTGGTTAGGTGGTGCGGACTACTGTGTCCTTAAGAGATGGTGATTGGAAAGATATTGCAAATAAAGATGGGGACACCATGTGGTTGAAAGTGAAGATAACAAGTTACATATTTTAAATACATATCTTTAACTAATATGCAAATACCTATGTTATATTTGCAATTATAACTACTTATAATTTGAATTTGCTATTCTATTCTTAATATATAGGACAAATTTGAAGTTCGCGATCCTCAACAAGAAGTGGCATTCAAGTCTTACTACATGGACTCGATGCAACGACTCTTTAAGAACTGGAAGTCTTCATTGTCAAAAATATATAAGAACTACATGACTGACGAGGAGAGGCAAGCAGCAAAACCAAATGATGTTAGCCTTGAAGATTGGGATTGACTAATTCAGCACTTTAAGTCCGATAAGTTTCAGGTCTTTAGTTCAAACTTTATTGCAGTTGTACTATTATTAATTAAAATTATCATTAACAATACTTTGGCTTTATATGCAAGCTGCAAGTAGTAAAAAAAGTAGAAATAGGTCAAAGCAGGTAACATTACATACATGTGGTACTCGCTCATTTGCAGAGGTTGAAGAGTCTTTGGTGAGCATCTCATCTCATTGTATTTTTAGGAGAAATTTGCTTCTATATTCACTACTATTTTTTTCCATGCTAAAAAGCTTTGAATACTAATGTTTGAAAAATATGTAGAGGGACCTAGAAACAGGGGAGCTAGCAACAGCTGATCGAGTATAGGAGGCACAACATACTCGTCGGACAAAAGAGGGGGAGATAGTGTGGGCTGATCTGCAATCCTAGGAGATCCATGTAACGTTCTCAAATTCATTAACTTTAAACAAATTGTTTGTACAATTTTTCATACTTCTAACTCATATCCTGCACTATAGTCACGCATTCATGATCTTGTTATTCAATAACAAATAACAAATGAAGAGGCACGCCTAACTGGAGATGAGATATTAGCTACCGTACTGGGGGAGAGATCGGGGTATGTGCGTGGCAAGGGATATGGGAAGAAACCCTCGAGAAAGAGAAGCATCGACGAATATGAAGTGGAGTCTAGAGTTTCTTCTACAATAGAACAAGTGCATGAAGAGATGCACCAAGAAATGGAACAAAAACTATAAGAGGAGCAAGCCTAAATGCAAGCACAGATGCAAGCTGAAATTCTTGCTCAAATGACTACCTTCATGGCCACATTCCAACAGGTATCTTTTCGCTTCTCTTTTTCTTTTCAATGTTAAAAAACTTAGTGTTATGTTTCTTTTCAGCAGGAAAATATACCTCTGATGAACAATGCTTCAAGTGGAGAAGCTCAATAATTTTGTGAGTAATTAAGAGTTTTAATGATTGATTATTTAACTAACACAAATAATGCATCTTAATTTATAACAACATTTTCCTTTTAAATTTTTGACATTAATTTGTTTATGGCATATATAATCTTTCAAACATTATGCTTTACTGAAATTGGAATGCGGTCTCAATTTGTCACACAGGTAATTGCTTTGATGGAGAAAATCTTGATATTTACAAAACAAAATGAAGTGTCTAGATTGAATGCTAGTGCCCCTCCCTTGAATTACGAAGATTCAAGTAATTACCAATACTAACTTCTTGTTCTTTTCCTTTTGTTTAGTAATATTATAATGCTATTTTAAACATTGAATAGTGGAGTGTATGAGTGAGTTTAAAAAATTATTCATATGACAAATTTTTGTATTTATACTTGTTGGATGGACCTTTGTAGTAATGTATATATCAAACTTGTTAGCAAAGTTTGATTTGCTCTCTTTTTACTTGTGTATTTTAAAATGTTAGATTTTGTAAAAGGGTATATGTTATTAGAGATTTAGAAGATTTATTTTTCACCATTTATAATATTATAAAATTTATTTTAGTAAACAGGATTGAAGAAAATAATTAAGAAAAATACTAAAAATCTAAAAAAAAAAAAAAAAAACCTTTTTAGCGGCGACTAAAGTCGTCGCTAATAGTATACAAAAAAAAGAATTTTAGCTACTACTAATGTCACCGCTAAATCTCTTAAACTAAAAGGTCGTCACTAAATAGAAGGATTTTTGTAGTGAAAAGGTCGTCGCTAAATCTCTTGAACTAAAAGGTCGTCGCTAAAAGTATGCATTTAGTGATCACAGCTATTGGCAAAAGTCGTTGCTAAAAGTTTTTAGTGTCAAAAGATATTTGTCCCTGCTAAAATCATACATTTAGTGACGACTTTTTTCGCCTTTAAAAATATTTTTTGTGACGACATAAACCTTTATGAACCTTTAGCGGCGAAATTTGTTGCTTCTAAATGCCGTGGCTCCAAAAGTTTAGGAGTTTTAGCGGCAAAATTACATATATTTAGCGGCGATTTTTGTGATCACAAAAAGTCTTTTTAGCGACGACAATTTTTTGGCCGTTAAATCTCTTTAGTAACGGCTGTAATTGCGGCGACTTAGCAATGATTACATTGTCATCGCTAAATAGTTTTTGCGACGACTTCTGATGTTT
Source organism: Erythrophleum ivorense (assembly GCA_026724425.1). NCBI lineage: Eukaryota > Viridiplantae > Streptophyta > Magnoliopsida > Fabales > Fabaceae > Erythrophleum > Erythrophleum ivorense. The sequence goes on along the minus strand of JAIUCV010000004.1, from coordinate 38,895,226 downwards.
TAGCGACAACTTTTGTCGCTGCAAATTCCATCTTTTTTTGTAGTGGCTAACCCTCAGGAAGCCAGAAGGAAAGAAGTTTGGCCATTACTTCAAAACATTATTGATGATACTAATGTTTAATGGCTTCTAACAGGAGACTTTAATGAAATATCTTCATATTTGGAGCAAATTAGGGGTGTGTAACTCAGTAGAAGTATGTGCAGCAACTTTAGTGATTGGATTCTTAGATGCATGCTTACTGATATTAATGTAGAGGGTCCTTTTTTCACGTGAATAGGCCCTAAGTGGAATGGTCTAGAAAAGGTGTATAGAAGACTAGATAAGGCCTTATGTAATCAACACTAGTAGGCTTGTTAATAACGTGGAAGTGATCAGGTCTTTCTGCTTTAAGGTTGCCTAGCTTATTCATAGTAAATTCTCTAGTTTTATGCTACAAAATCGGAATAATTTCAAAGAAACCTATTTGAAGCATTAGAAACTCCAAGAAGAGTTGAAGATTTGGAACAAAAACATATTTGGTGACGTATGCCAAAGAGGAAGCTTCTCTATTGGATTAATCAGATCCAATAGTCTTTATGTTGTCATAACAATCTATTCCTTGAAGACCTTAAGATTAAACTATCTACAGAGCTAGCCGAGGTCCTAACACAAGAAGAAATATTATGCTATAGGAAATTTAGGGGATTGTGGATTCTCATGGAGATCGAAACACAAAATATTATCATACAAAGACAATTGTTCAATGATAGAGAAATAGAGTCACCATGTTAAGAAACGTGGATGGTGTCTTAGTAGATGATGATAGGGAGATTTAGGGCATTATTATGAAGTTTTTTATGAATCTTTTTAATAAGGATACTAGTGACAAGTCTTGGTGTAACCCCTTACTTTCTAGCTCATACCCATCATGCCTTACATACTCATATACACATGCTAAGCATACAAGGGAGGTTATTTGCTCTACCTTATGCTTAATTTCTATGGCATTATGTATGGGTAGATTTCCACTGAAGGTCACATGGACCGGGTGAGCTCTTTCTCTACATTTTCATGCTTAATTATACTACTAAGACTCATTTCAATCCCAACAACATGCTTTAAACTCATGGAAAGCAAAAAGGGATTTGAGACATGCATTTTCGTTCTTGGCAGATTTGGCTTCATTTCTGGGCTAAGTTTGGAAATTCATAACTAAATGCAGAAAAATAGTATCTGCATGATCTCAGTCATTCTAGAAAGCTTAAGACGTCTGATTCATGCTAAAAATATGTAGAAGTCTCAATATCTCACGTATCCTGAGTTTGACATCAAAATCGTTCACTGGTCAGAGGGGGCTCCTTTGCTGTCACAGTTTACTGATATGGACTTTGAAAATGTCTAACTAATTCCAAAAAAATCCAATGCTTGCAAACGATATCTCTATGGAAAGATGTGGATATTATCAAGAGGAGAAAAATATCTCCAGATCAGTTCACCAAGCCAATTTCCCGAAAACCGATGAAACAGTACTTCGGGTCTGGTTGGGTGTCTGATTCTGGGCAGGAACTTCGAAATTGCATAACTTCCTCTCTAGACCTCTAAATGAGGTGCTTCCAGTTCCTACAATTCACTGTGACTATCTAGTTTCTGTGTATAAAATTTCGTAGCCATTGGACTACGTTTGCCCCTCGGATGACACAATTTCTAAGCTGACCAAATGAACAGTGTTTTCTGAAATCCGAATTTCTGATGTCAACTTTGAAAAATCATAGAAAATGCTATAGACCTCCAAATGACATGAACTCTAGCTTACCAAAAAGCTCTAAACATAATATAGTTACATGTCAAATTTCAGAACAAGAAGAGGTCATATGGTTAACCTTGGACATCATGTGCAAAAAGGCCTTTTCTTGGCCAAAAGTGGGGTTCATGGGGTCCAATCTTGGTTCTTCTACCTCTATGACCCTTTGAGCACATGAGAAAGCATCTCTAGGGGCCATCAATCATGGCTCAAGTGTCTAATAACTTAGCTTGGATAAACTCACTACCCCATGCCCACTTATGTACCCATATAGCCTATGCTAACATTAAGCATTTCACATTAAAACATGCCTCTTCATTCAAAATAGGCCTCATTCGCATTCATTCATCATTCATACATTTACTTGAAACCAATCATAAGGCTACATCATTTACATCATTAATTTACATCACTTGTCTCATATACAATACATTTACAAGAAGCTCTTTACGAGTCTTTCTTAGTCTCCCTAGCTTCATGCTTGGTGGTTCCCATCCCTAGTCTCACTTGGTCCACCTGGCATATTTGGATGGTGGAGAGGGAGGGTGAGATTCGGAGAATCCCAGTAGTTCATCTCTCATTCAATCATACATATATAGCATGTAACCAAGTCTCATTGTGTATGTATGGCATGTTAGCATATAAAATCATGATGAAAGCATTTAAAACATGTGAATTGGCCATGCATAAAGGAAAAACATTCTCAACATGTGAGTAGGCCATACATAATATTTAGAAGCTTGCAAAGTACTTGGATTGGCCTCACCCACTCACTTGTGGCTTTTGGACTTGCCTCACCCATTCTTAAGAGGTCCTTAGACTCAACCCTTACTCTTTGGGAGTCAACCTCACTTTTGGGAGACTCTTTACTCTTGTCTCAACCAACTGGAGGGTTTGGCTCATCCTCACCTTAGCTATAGGGTTATTGGCTTTTCCATTCCTCAAGCAAACCAAAACAAATCACATAAAATCATCATTTCACTTCATAACATATCATCATGCTAACACACTTCTCATAACTCATATCATACATACATACAAGTAAGACAATGTAAACACACAATTATGCATGAAAGAAGGTGGAGAGAACTACCTTGTTAGCTATTCACTACTTCCTCTTTCACTTGTCTCCTCCCTTGTGGATTCCACTACCATTTCTAGATGGGAGAGTTTCTCTTGAGTCTAACCACACAAAAGCATGGAATTAATTCCTTAATACTTGATTCTTAAGCTAGGGATCTCTTCTAATCAACTCCACTGAGCTTCTCAAACTAGGTTTCTTTCTCTCACTAGACTTCATTAGCTATCCTCTCTTTTCCTCAACTCACAAGCTCTTAAGCAAGAAAGAGAAGACTACATACTTCTAACCTCTCTCAAGAGGGGTTTCTCACTCTCTCTCTTCTGAACCAAACTCAAAACCTAACTATCTTTGCTATCTAAACCGTGGAAAGAGAGGGGAAGGGGAGAAGGGTAACATATGAAGAGAAAAGCCATGAGGATTCTTATCTTTCTTGTCCTTTCTTCTTCTCCTAAGCTTCTCTCTCTCTCCTCCGCCCTTTTCTCTCTCCTAAAGCGAGTTTGAGTCCGTTAGAAGAAGAAAGAAGAGATTTGGAAGCTTTTAAAAGGTTAAATTCTCTTTTTCTCGCTTTTCTGGACCGTTCTCGCTATAGCGAGCCATTGCCCTCGCTACAGCGAGCTCGTGTCTGTTCCAGACCTCTGCCTTCGCTATGGCGTCGCTGCAGCGAGCTCGGGCCTGTTCCAGACCTCTACCTTCGCTATAGCGCCGCTACGGTGAGCAACTCCCTGATTTTTGTATGGAATGCCGCACTCGCTATAGCTAGGAGCATTTTCGCTACGGCGAGAGGGCATTCTCGCTATGGCGATGTCATGTCTCGCTATGGCGAGAAGACTTAGAAAATTTTCAGCTTTTCGAAAATTTTCAACTTTCTCTTTTCCTTTTCTTTTCTCTTTTCTTGGCTGTTACACTTGGCACTTCATTGATCATAATTGGGGAGTGATAAATTCTAATTTCTTGCATTGACTTGATAAAAATCTAATGAAGAAATCAAGAAGGCCCATCTTGCCATAGGAGGGCTCAAGGCGCCTGATGATGATGGATTTCTTGCTCTATTTTATCAAAGAAATTAGGAGATAATAGGTGACATCATTTATGATTACATAAAGGCCATATCAAGTAACCCCGAGAGAATCAAATAGATTAATAGTACTCTTATTTGCCTAATCCTGAAAATTGATAAGCTAGAGTTTATTCATCAACTCAGACCTATCTCTCTTTACAATGTGCTCTATGAAGGTCTACCAAAATTATCATTAATAGGCTTAAGCCACTAATGACTATAGTTGTATTCTTATTTTAGTCTAACTTTTTTCCATGACACAACATTCACGACAATATAATTATTACAAGGGAAATGGACCATTCCATGAGAAGAATGAGAGGTAAGAAGGGATATATGGCTATAAGGATTGATAGACTGAATTGGAGTTTTATGTAGAAAGTTTCAGCTGAAGTTGGCCCCCTGAAAAATTTTATTAGGCTTACAAGGTAGTGTATCTCTACTATAACAATCTACAATATTTTTGGTCAGAAAATTAGTGTCCAAAACCATGTATTTATTTTTTCAGGAATGTGGGTACTAACACAAAATGATATTATTGGCAAAAATGGCTTTTCAAAGGTAAGCTGCTTAGGGAGGTACTTAGGCTTATACATACACCATAGTCGAAGTCAAAGGAACAAGTTCCAATTTTTGGTAGAGGGGATTGAACACAGACTCAACGAGTGGAAGAACCATTGCCTATCTCTTGCGGGAAGACTTCCTCCAGTGCAGTCAGTGACTTCTTCAATACCCACATTTCACATACAGCATAGCAGGATACCAAGCTCCATTTGCAATACGTTGGAAAAGATTTAAAGGGATTTCATATGGGATTCTACTGAAAGCAACAGGAAAGTACACGCCATAGGGTGGAACAAGTTTTGTTTACCAAAGGAGATGGGGGACTTTGGCTTGTGAACCTTCAGGAGAATAAACAGTGCTCTCTATAAAATTGGTTGGGACCTAATTTCTAGACCAAACACGCTTTGTTCACAGGTTTTGCGAGATAAGTACATGATGGGCAATGATCTCTTGAATATGGGTAGAGCTAAACCATGTGACTTGTTGCTTTGGAAGGCACTAATTGCACATTGGGCAAAGATTATTGTAAACAGTGCATGAGATGTGCAGGATGGCTTTGAAGCGAGGTTTAGCTTGACGATTGGATAGATGGTAAGGGGTGTTTAAAGGCACAGTGTCTTGCCCCTGTTAACGCTGATACAGATAACACTAAGGTGAGGGATATGGTAACTTCAGATTGCAAGTGGGATAAAGGTCGTCTTTTACCTCTCCTGTCCCACGATATCCTATTAAAGCTAAAAGCAACCTTCCCACTTTGTAGCAGTGATGGGAAGGACACGTTTAATTGGAAGCTTGAAGCTGACGGGTTCTTCACTGTCTCCTCAATGTATGTGCCTTAGGTAGCTTCAACCAGAACCTAAACGATGTAATGTGGCAATGGATTTAGTGTTGGAAGGGCCCCCGGAGGATCTAAGTGTTCATGTGACAGGCTTGCTCTGATAGACTCCTGACTAAAGCTCAGCGTAGGAAGTGGACTGACAACTCTCCAATGTGCGTGAACTGTCTCCTCTTTGTTGAGGACATTATGCATATTTTGCGGGATTGTAGGACGATGTTAAGATATGAAATCACCTCATCGACTCAAAGGCTGCGGCAACATTCTTCGCTCAACAACGAAGAGATTGGTTTTTTAGCAACCTTAATGAGAAGCATGATGGGGCCTATTTAGGAAGATGGCTAGTAATGTCTGGTGTCACTTGTTGGTTCCTTTCGTAATGGTGTAATGGAGGAATGTTTGATGAGGAGTTCGAACATCCTGTTTCTCCTACCAAGATGATCCTAAAATATGCTACTTGAGATCTTGGATGCTAAACGCGGTGGTGTCACGCATAGCCTTAGTTGTGTTGAGGTTCGGTGGTCCTTCCCTCCTTCTGGTTGGGTGAAGCTGAATACAGATGGGCCGACCAAGGGACAGCCTGGGTAAAACGGGTTGTTGAGGTTTGATCATAGGTAAGGATGGTGGTTGGTTAGGTGGCTTTGTGAAGAATCTGGGAGTTTGCACTGCTATGGGAGTTGAGCTGTGGGGAGTCTTGTCGGGCTTAGAGATAGCTAGCAAAGAGGCAGGGTTACAAAAAATTATCATGGAGAGCGATTCAAGTGTTGTGGCTTCCATGTTGAATAAGTTGCTTGATACACCCATATCTATGGTGTGTATGGATTCTATTTGAATTATCTAGCTTTGGATGGATCAAATTTTATATATTTTTTTAAATTTAATTTTTTTATTTGAAAGAATATAAAACATAAAATAAAAATAATGGTTAATTTAGAAAATAGTATTTTATATTGAAAATTAAAAAATTCAGATAATTTAGACTAGATAGATTAATTTAAACTAAAATTTGCACAGCCTCCAAATTGGCAAACAATCCATGTCGTTGATACAAGTGATGCACGTTGGCACGTCCCGCATAGAGTAAAGTTGCTTGTGTGCTAGATTGGCAGGTGCAGATCCCACGCACATAGTGGGAAGGCAATTCATGCGTTGACTCGTTAACTAATTCCAACCTTTTCCAAGAGTATGGAATAAGTTTCTTTACTAAGCCGGTTAAATTACGAACACCTTTAGGTGATATCAATATATCAATATATCAATATATATATATATATAATCCATGCGAATCATGACTCATGAATAATGCGGCTCTATGGTGTGAATACTACAGCTTCTATAGGTTGCGTGCTAGGCATGGTTAATGTTCATATATATCCGTATAATTACTGTTTACATGCTGTTTTTTTTTAAAATTTCTTTGTGAGACTTGCGAGACTTTTTTGAATTCCCCCTACAGGATGCAAGAGGGGAGGGTCTAGTTATATATTATAAATATTTCAATAAAATAATATAATAAGTAATTATATATATAATACAAATATCTAAATTAATATATATTATTTTTAATTTAGTTAAATATTTTTATTTGATAAATCATTTTTTTAATTTATAATTTTTAAACCTTTTATTTTTTTATTTTTTAATTATAAGTAGAATCTTAATATAATTTGATAACTTTACAACAACAACAACAACAAAGTCTTTTCCCACTAAGTGGGGTTGGCTACATAGATCAATCCACGCCATAAACACCTATCGTAAATCATATTTTTAAACAAACCATTTAAATCTAAATCTCTCTTAATAATTTCTCCTATAATTTTTCTTGGTCTTCCTCTACCTCTAATTATTGGACTATTCTCCATCTCATCTACTCTCTTAACTGGGGCTTCTATAGGTCTCCTCCCGACATGACTGAACCATCTAAGTCTTGATTCTACAATCTTTTCCACAATAGGTGCGACTTCCACCTTCTCTCTAATGTATTCATTTCTAATCCGATCTCGTCTAGTGTATCCACGCATCCAACGCAACGTTCTCATCTCTGCAACATTGAACTTATTCTCTTGTTGACTTTTTATTGCCCAACACTCAGTTCCATATAACATTGCAGGTTTTATAACTGTACGGTGGAATTTACCCTTAAGTTTGAGTGGTACTCTTCTATCACAAATAACACCCAAAACACTCATCCACTTTATCCATCTCGCTTGAATCTTATGTGTTACGTCTTCTTCTATTTCCCTGTTATGTTGTATGATAGATCCAAGATATTTAAATCGTGTAACTTGTGGTATAATATGTTCTCCAATTTTCACTTCTGCGCTAGAAATGGTATGTCTCTTACTAAACTTACATTCCATATACTCCGTTTTACTTCTACTTAAACGAAATCCATGAGTTTTCAAAACTAATCTCCACCTCTCTAACTTTTTATTCATTTCCACTCTCGATTCTCTAACTAAAACAATATCGTTTGCAAAAAGCATACATCGTGGCACCGGCTCTTGGATATGTTCAGTAAGTACATCCAATACTAGAGTAAAAAGATAAAGGCTCAGAGTTGACCCTTGATGTAGACCAATAGTTATCGAAAAATCTTCTGTAAGTCCACCTTTTGTTACTACCCTAGTTGTAGCCTCATCATACATATATTGTATTGCTCGAATATAAGCCATACGAACTCTTTTTTTTTTTTTTTCCAGAGCCTTCCATAGAACCTCTTTTGGTACTCTATCATATGTTTTTTCCAAATCGATAAACACCATGTGTAAATCTCTTTGATTCTCTCGATATCGCTCAATTAATCTTCGCAACAAATATATTACTTCCATAGTTAACCTTCCTGGCATAAAATCGAATTGATTCTCCGTAACTTAGGTCTCTTTCCTTAATCGTCACTCAATTACTCTTTCCCATAATTTTATAGTGTGGCTCATGAACTTAATTCCTCTATAATTTGCACAATTTTGAATGCCCCCCTTACTCTTATAAATAGGAATTAAAGAACTTCTCCTCCACTCATCTGACATTTTCTTAGATCTCATAATTTCATTAAATATAATTTGATAACTCTAAAAGTTTAAAATTAAATACTCTTAAATTTTAATTATAAAAAATTTTTATTTTTAATTAAAAATAACTTCTTAAACATTTCAAGAAATATAAAATTAGTAATTAAATATTTAAAATTTATTAATATTTATTTATTATATTAAAATTTTAATATATAAAATTTAAAAAATATATATTTAATTATTATCAATTTAATTACAATTCAACAACAATTAAACCATTAAATTGCAAATCAATACGTTACTAGTTTAATGACTAATTTGATTTTAAAAATATTATTTGATACTTTTTATTTTAAATGTTATTTGGTTAAAAATTCTTTTATTATTTATTTATTTTAATTAAGTTATTTTTTTGCACAATATAATTGTAATTTTATTCTTTTTTTTTTCTTTGGTGAAATGTTAGGCCAAAGGCACAAAAGAAACGGCTTTTTAAAGTGAATACTCAATATATATATATATATATATATAACTAATATACTTAACCATTAAAACGTTTTTCTAATATACTTAATTTTCTTTTAATAGGGTTGTCCATTGAATTTTTTTTATTTGTTCTTAACATGGATCACGACCTATCATTGAATTTTTTTAAATTTTTTTGACATGGGTCACGACCTCTTAGAGGTTGTGACACATTTATTTAAGTATATATTATACATTATATATATCTATTAAAGTTTATGTGTTTTGTTATTAATTTTGTTGGTAAAAAAATTTACAAAAATTTTTATTCCTAACATATAGAAATAAAAATAAAATATCCTAATACAAGTAATATGTCACAACAAATTTCATATAACTATAATTATATATTCAAATTACTCTTTTTCAACTAAATGCCAATAAACAAACAATATAAACACAGCACATGAGCTGTATAAATTTAAAAATAATACATTATTCCAAATTTTGTTTTATACTTATAAAATTTGTTAATCAACAAACAACATTTTATTTGTAATTTATTAGTATCAGACATTTTTAAAAGTAAACATATTTATGAGAATACTAAACATATTTAGAAGTATTGAAAAATAATAAATATGAAATAAAAATAAACTTCTTATTTTTTTTCACATCAAATATTAAAAAAGTATTAAAAATAACCTTAACTTCTTCTAGCTTTTCTTATTATGTTTCAACTTCGCACTAATTTTATAGATGGAGTACATGATAAAACTTACATGATAAAACTTTTAACTTTAGAGAATGATTAGCGTTATAAAAAGAATGCTCCTTTTATTAAAACTCTGGAAGAGATTGAGGAATTTTGCAGGAGTAAAATATGCTCTTGCTCTTGTCAAGATTAATGATGAGAGTTTTGCACTAGGAAAATGAAGAAAATTTAAAGTTTACATAGTTTGAAGCGACATATAGAAGATATAAATAAACAAAAGAAAGAAGATAATAAATGAATGAAGCAGCAAGTAAATAAAGTGAAGAAAATTTGAAGGAAATAGTTGAAAGAATTGCAAATATATAACAAAAGAAAATGAAAGAATTGCAAACATGAGTCACAGACCGTGTTTCAAACCATACAGCCATTAAGGCTGCAATTGGTTACAACCCGTGACCTTTTAAATATATATACATATATATATATATAAACTAGACATCGCAACTTTTTTAAAAAAATTAAATTCAATATATATAAACTAAACGCTGCAACCCTTAAAAAAAATTTAATTCAACGTCATGACATCTCTAATGCTACGCTTTAAAAAAAATTAATAAGGTCTTGGCATCATTAATACTGCAACCTTAAAAAAAATTAAACATTCAAAAAATAATTTTAACGGTTGCATATTTAAGTTATAAATTTTTTTTTTCTAAGTATTGATATCAAAAAGCCTAATTTAACTTCCTAAAGGTGTATATAATATTACCTAAAGTTGCACATATATATATATAATGTATAATATTATATATTATAATATATATATATAATATTTGATGTAATTTTAGCCTTTGCATTAAGTATACTAACGCTAGTGGCCTTTGGCCATACTGGCGTTTTCTCCTGCTAATATGCAGAGGATTTTGGGCTGTGTCCCAGCCCTCAACTTATATCATAAAATAAAAAATTAATTATACTATCTTAACTTAAAAAAAGAGTCAATATAATTTGCCCAAAAAAGAATACACAAATGCCAACGACCTCCACACCCCCAAAACGGCTTCGGCGTTTGTTCCTTCTAGCGTCACATCTCTCGAGACTCAAAAACGTCATTTTCACATCCAGCCGCCATACCATTTTTCACAACGGTAGTTTTCTCTTTATTTTTTGTTTTTCTCAATTTTACTTTGTCATGTTAGCCTGGCATGCCTACGTTAAGCTAGTGAAGACGCTCTGAACCCGAACCCTTATATTCTCAGACATCTCAAAACCAAAACCCCTCCTCTCTTCCTCCCTCACAGTCGTCACTGCCTCGGGACGCTGCTGTGAAGATGGAGTCAGAATTCTCTACCCAATTGCAGTCACAGGTCTTCGAGGTTCTAAGCTCAAACGACAATAACCCAATGGAGGTTGTCTTCTCCCTTTTCTTCTCTCGCGAACAATCCCAAAAGTCGCAGGCTCACACATTCTTCGAATGCTCCAAGCAACTCTACCCCGATTTGCTCTTTATCAAGCTCTGCTTCCTCGTGCGATGTAGCCCCCATGTCGACACCCGCGCCAATGCCGTTCGAGTCCTTCGATTCGTTCGAATTTGCGACCTCTGGCCTAAATTACGGGAAATGGCACAGTCCACTCTGAAGGGTCACTTTCTTGCTTATCTCAAGGAAGAGAATTCAATGCCGGTTTTGAGGATGTTCTGTGCTGTGGTGGCTGAAACGACGTCTGAGATTTACAAGGGTGGCAAGAAATGGCCAGAGCTTCTCGACTTTCTATTGACGTCTCTTGGAATGACGAATGATGACAAATTTCAGGAAATTGCCCTTTTGGTTTTAGCTAATTTGCCAAGAGATTGCCGGTCGGTTATTTGTGATGCTCTGAAGGATAGCATTCAGGTTCTTCATTCGTCGTTCTTGAGTGGATTGGCTTCGGCGAGCCCTGATGTTCAAGTTGCTTCTTTTGGGGCTGTTGTGACTTTAGTGCCTTTATTTTCTTATCCTTCCAATCCAGGGTTGTTTCATGACCTTTTGAGGGCAATGATGGTGGGGGTCTTTACTCTGTTGAGAAGCTTTCAAGATAGCTATGCTCTTATGGCGTTCAAGGAGTTGATAACATTGGTGTCAGAAGGGCCTCAATTACTGAAGCCATACATGAGTGATATGCTCTTAGATATGCTGCAAATTGCAGAGAACTCAGCATTGAATGAGGAAATACATTGTTATGCCCTTAGATTAGTCATCTCCATGACAGAACTAAAGGATTTTAAACCCATATTGTTAAGCCTGGCTAATCAGACTATGGTTAGGCTGTTCATAGTCCTCATGAAAATGCTACTCTGTATTAAAGAAGATATGACACGGAATGAATTGAAAAGTGAAGAGAATGGAAATACCGGGAAGATTAATGTCTACAAATTTGGATTAGGCTGCTTGTATCAACTTTCAGTCACCCTGGGAGAGAGTAAAATTGTTCCAATTGCTTTAGAACTGTTGCCACTTTACTTGGACTCTCCAGATTGGAAGAAGCGTCATGCAGGAATTACAATGCTTGCTGTAATTGCCAAAGAGTTCTCATTTGAAACGGTGAACTGATAACTCTCTAGTCCTTCGCTTAATTGTACTGCCTGGTTGTCCTGACAGATAATAAAAGATGCACGGGAGGAAAACTAATTTTTTTTTTTAATTCCTCTACCACCATATAGCAAAGGATGTACCATTTAGATCCTTGGAAAACAAGGACTCTACCACAGGAAACAAAAGATTTATTGATATTCAGCACTTAATTAAAAAAAGTCACAATAATAAAGATAATTTGATTCCTGATGAGACCAAAATTGAACTAAAAGGTGAGAAAATTGAAATAAGACTACCTTAACCAAAATGCATTTTCAGTGAGCTTCATTAAGTGAACTCTGATTTGATATTCTAGTCTGAAAGAGATGGTTGACAAAGTACGCATTAGAAAATGATATCATACACATTTGCAGTTTGGTATTAATTGCAGCTTACTCAATTTTTACTCACAGTTTAGTGCTTTAGCCTACGTTCCTTCCACTGGGATTGGTTATAAACTTTTGTACATCGTTCCTGTTGGTTCGGTTTGACTTTCTGGTGGTGATTTTTTTCTCACTGTCTGGCATAGAGTAATCTGCTTACCTTCCAGCAGGTATTGATGAAAGATTCTCTGGGACAAGTCTTAGCCAAAATAATGAAATTATTCCAAGATTCCCATTTTCAGGTTCGGTGGGCAGCTTTTAATTTTATGGTTATACCTACAACATTCGTCCAAGTGGTGCAAATCCTTTATCATGCTAGGCTTGTGCCTGCATTTTTCACTGCACTTGACACTGAACAGAACGATAAAGTAAAGGTGCGAGAGATGTAATTTTGTCTATTATGTATCATGCTAAAGCCAATATATATATATATACACACACACACATATTAACTTTCATAATCCATTTATTTTTTGTTTTGTCACTGCAAAAGATGAATACAGGGTCAACGCTCAACACCTAGAATAACACCTTTTCACTGTTTGAATGGATTAATTTTAATTTTATATTTTATATTTATTTGTTATAGATTTTGGCATATTAGTAATAGTGAAGATCTTGAATGAATGAGTTGGTATTTTGTGGTGTGACAGTCATAATTAAATGGACTTGCGCATCATCACTAGTCGTTGAGAAGTGCTCCCTCCAACTTATGATATAATTCTTGACTTAACTAAATGGACTTATGTATCATCACTACTGCTTTGACAGAATAGTTCTTGACACAACAATAGCTTGCTATTTTAGTTAGAGAAACAATGATTCTCCTCTAGAATGTTTAGTTCTCCTTGTCTATTTCAACTCTTTCACCGTGTTTTTGAAGTCATTGGAACAGGAGTAGAAACTCTTTTTCTCATCTAATTGATTCTTCCCGTTTTGCTTTGAAAATTTTTACCAGTAATGATTCTCCATTCCTTTCATTTTTCACTCCCCCCAAGCACGACATTAATGTTACATGTACCACTTCATTATCTCATTTTCATAATAAATTTCTTATATTTATAATTTTATATTGCTTTAATAGGAACAAGCTGCTTCTGCAATGCTATTCTTTCTAAAGAACACTCTTCCAGATAGCTTAATATTGTACGAGGACGTGGATACTGTAATGGGCAAATTGCTGGTATCATTGAAGGTAGAAAGCTATACTTTTACATGATGCTGCATTCCCCTTTGAAGATGTATCATAAATGCAAATCTTAGTCATAAGATTTTGAACTTATAAACTTTTATCTAGAAGACCTGGTTGTAGGTAAACTGAATTTGTACTAAAAACTACTGAAAGGATCAGAGTAGAACATAAAAGCCCATGACTTCCATATACTGCATAATTTTTTTTGGAGCCATAATATTATGTTTCTTAGGAAAATCCTCAAATTTATTAATCTCAGACTTCAGTTTCCCTGGACAAATTTATGCATTATTATTATTATTATTTTTTTAATTCTTAAATTAGCACAAATCTTGTTATTCCTCAATTTTCTCCATAAAAAATTCCATATGAAATTTTTATTAAAGTTCATACCGATTTAATGTCCATCTCTGTGATCCTCTAGTTTGATTCTTCCCAGCTTTCTGCATGCAGGGTGAGGAAACTGCCAAAAAAAGAAGTATTGTTTTGTCAACTTTTAATGTTGTTGCAGAGCGCTGTTGTAAAGTAGCTTTGAAGTAGTCTTTTGCTCTTTCATACTTTTTTCTTAGCTGCTTGATTCATGCATCAATGAAATAATGTTACTGTTCTTTTTTTCTTGGCAATGGCAGGCACTATGTTAATTATCTTCCAATCTTACTGGAAGCATGCAGTGATAAGAATTCTGAAGTTAAAGAGGTTTCCTGCCTTTCCCTTTCTAGGTTTTTATTTTTGTGAAAGTTATTCCATATCCAAATATTTCATCTGAAAATTTCAGGAAGCAACACGGGGAATTCGAATTTGTGCAGAGTTTGGATCACTGCAATTCAAGCCTTTCATCAATAGTATCTTGTTTATTTATTTATTTATTTCTTAATAACTCAGCATATTGTTAAAAACTTTATCTTAGCTGAGGTTTATGTACCACTGTCATCTTCAGGGATACTGTCAAAACTCAACATTTTGATGCAACATCCAAATCAACCACTTTTGGAGAATGCAAAAGCATATGATATTGCAGTTTCTGCTATAGGAAGAATTTGTGTATTCCATCGTGATAGCATTGATGCTTCTAAGGTAATTTTTTTTTTCTTCTGTCTACATTTTCTGGCAAGATTTTCCAACTTTTGCTTTTGTTGTTGTTGACTGATAAGAAACATCACATTTGTATTTATGCAAGTTGATTTTAAATGAGGTTATGTTCAGGCTTTTTGTTTTCTTTATACGTGATATAAAAGTATATCTTTGTGCTTCTGTAGTATTTTTCTTCCAGTTAAAAGTCTTGACTTTTCAAATGCAAATATGCCATGTTCCTATATTTTATACCTAGCATCTTGACATACACTCATGTGCTTGGCATTTTTTTCTTCATTTTATTTTATTTAATAACTACTAACTAGTGAATCAAAAATGAAAATTAAACAATAAGGCTTTTAAGGTGTAGCATTTAAGTAAAAGTCCCTAGGAAATAGGAAAATAGAGAAAGACAGCAATAGGGAAGATTTAAAACTTTGAGTAAATTTTCATTGCTTATAATTTGCTGCATTTTATGAGTTAAACATTTATATTGAAGAGATCGTGATGCCAAAGTGTTTCTTTTTTTTTTTTGGGGGTGAAAGTGCATCTGACTGAAATGCCAAAATGAAAACAAACCATATAAAAGGAAGAAATTTGTACCCTTCTTTTGTCTTAGAAGAAAATAACCAGTTGCTTATGGTACTCTTGTTATCTTTCTGGTTGAGATTCAGAATGTAAGCAAATCATTTTGATTATTACTTTCACGATGCTATTAAGCATCATTAATGACCCAAATAATAACTGTTATATCTTGAAAAACAATAACCAAAGCAATTGACTTTAACTTAAATTTTTAAATTGAAGTGGTCTTTGAAAATTGTATATTTGATCAACTTATGCTATTTTTAGTTAGATGACAATATCAAGTGATAAAGAAAAGGCTTTTTGATCCCATTTATACTGCAGCTTGTTCCTGCCTGGTTAAGCTTCTTGCCCCTTAAAGATGATTTGAATGAGGCCAAGATTATGCATGAACAGCTCTGTTTAATGGTTGCAAGGTGAGAAACTTTAGACCCTATAAGAAGAATATTTTATTAACATAATAATTAGTCAATAAAAAAAATAGCTTTTCAATACAACAGCAATTGATTAATTGAATGTTTTATTATATTTCAGGCTAGATAAGGAGCTTTTAGGCCCCAGAAATCAAAATCTTGTTAAGATCATTGCAGTATTTGTTGAGGTGAGTTAACAGTACACATGCCTGTCCCTGCTTTTCTTTTTCTGTCAAATGAAAAGGCAAGTAAACACTAGAAAGTAGAGGTGTTGAAAATCGATTCAAATCAATTGAACCAAATTAAACCAATCCAAATTGATAAAAATTGAACTAAATTAATTAAAAGAAGGCTAAAATTGGTTTTGGGTATTACAAAACCAAGCTAATCGATTTGGTGCTCAGTTGTATCAAGTTTGGTTTGGTTTTAACCAAACAAAACCAAATCAAACCAATATATATATATATATATATTTTGCTTCCATCAACTAAGCCCTACCCATGTATAATTCTTTTATCAATAAAAAAACTAGTGATATATTTTTTTTCTTTACTTATTTTTAGATGAGTTTATCAAATAATCTATTTTAAAAATGTTATTGTATATTTTATCTACGAATTCATTCATAACTATAGAATAATTGAACATAATCATAATGAATATTCTTTTCTTAGAAGAAAAAAATGATAAATGATAATAAATTATTCTAACATTATTATTGGTCGGAATGTTGAGAGATACATATTACAAGAAACAAAATTAAAAACAAAATCACTTTTGGATAAATTAAAAAGTATGAACCAAACCGGATAAAACTGAATCAAACCAATTAAAAGTTAAAATTGATAAGATCTAATGAAATGCTAAATTGATAAGTTTGATTCCGTTTGAATTTGGTTCAAAATCAAATCGAACTAAACTTATGAACACCCTTACTAGATAGTATACCAATTTATGATTTAGGACAATTTTGTTAGAAATTAGACTTCAAATAGTTTCAAGGATAACTTTTCTGCTGTATAAGAAATCACTGGGTTGTGCATCTTCTTCTCTCAAACCAAACCCTTGTCACCCAATTGATAAACAAAGGTAGACATGCATGATTAAGACATAATTTGACCCTAGTGAGGGAGAGATATTTTTTGTTTCAATAGTTAATCTTTGCTGTTCTAATTTAATTTTAAGGAGTTAACTCTAATTTTTGTCCTGTGGATTAGATTATGTCAGTTTTTGCTGACAATTGTAGCCCAGACATGTTTTAATACAACGAATTCCATCTCTATATTTCCTGATGACAATGCCACATATATGATGGAAGACTAAATTTCATGAAACAGGAGTTCTGTTTTCCTTGTCTATGTTGTAGGACAATGTGCCAATTGCTTGGACTAGATTTCTCTAACTCTTATTGATCACTTTCTTTGTTCCTTTTTATACTGTGGGATATGTTTTTATCTCAGGTTATTGATAAGGGTGACAAATTAGCTACAGCAGAAACTGTCAAGAGCATGAGTCATTTGCTGAGGGAGTTTTGGGGGACCATTCCACGTAGTTCTTTGGACTTAATTTTGTTATCATTGAATTCCCAACAACAACAATTGTTGTTATCTTTGGTATCATCGTAGATTACTCATCTTGATTCTGATATTTTGAATATCAGGCAACATTCAAGATGATTGTATTTGATACACTTGTTTTCAAGAGGACAAGTGCAATCTAAAATACTGGATATTTTTTTTTTTGGTAATTGAGCCTTATCCTTGCACAGTGTAACTGTTTGTACAGATTGGCACATATATATATATTGGTCAATAAGATGGCTTGGTAATCGTTAAATTTGTTAGATAACTTTCTTACAATGTTTTCGAAATAAAAATTGTGATTCATTTCACAAAGTTGCTTACTATGAACATACATGCGGGTTTCTTGAGTTTCTTCTGCTTCTTTTGCTTTGGTTGAGCAAGTATTTATTTATTACGATGTGAGAATTAAAATAATTTATTTATCTTTAAAATATTTTTCACCATAAATTCATAAGGACAAAGACTACAACTTAGATTCTTTGTTGTTTAGCTTGAGTAGAATAGCATCCTGTGTAAGTTATGAGCCTTTCATTTCCTTTTTTAATCCCAGCTATTTATATTTTTATTTTGAAAGAAACAAAATTGTTTTATATTGTCCAGTGGAAAATGAAAGATTATTTTTATCTTATATTTTTTTCCCCTCCAAAATAAAGAAATAGATTATTAGAATTAAAAAAAAAAGTTTAAATATAGACAGTCCAAATTGCTGATTAACTTAAGCAGCACACTATGTTGCTTTAGTAGAAGAATTCTTTTTCTTCCACTTATGATCAGCATGATGCTCAATCTGAGCAGTAGATAATCCTTGTTCTACAACTTACGATCTCTATAACATAAAATCAAAATGAGTACAGTATCAAATGCCTACAAGTTAAAATTGTCTTTACATGATTTGTGCTACCAAGTTTTAGCTAGTATTTTTGGAAAGAAAAAATTTATATATACTGTCTTATATTTTTATTATTAGATTTCTTAATTAAAATATGATAAGTGTATAATTTTTTAGTAATATTACAATAAGTACATATTTTTTATAAATAAGTATATAATTTTTTAATTAAATTATTTATTTATTATAGTATTATTAAAAACTATATATTTATTATATTTTAATTAAATAATTTGATAATAAAAGTATAATAAATTACACTTAAATCTACTTCTTTTTAAAATTGTTTTAAGAGAGATAGCGTTGATAGAGATTAAATAAAAAGTCTGGAAATGCTCAAATTTTGTGTTGTGTAAGGGTTACATTTAATCACTACGCTTATTATCTTAATACTTAAAGCTTCTGAGTATATTTGATTCTGAATTCGGAATTAATCTATTGATTCTCATGTTTGATTTTTTTTTTTAAAAAAGAATGAAATAAGGATATTTCAGTTTAAACAAAACACATATGTGAGTTGGTTAGGCATGGCAATATCTTTTTAAATCAACTTATGTTCGATTCTGAGTTTTTTTTTTGGGGAACCATTCTCCTAGAGATTAAAAACTTACCAAAATAAAATTGAATTTGTTTGATTTTGTAACTTAGTCAATTTTAATTAATTTTACAACTATATTTATTTTTTATTTTCATATTTAATTGATATAAAATTTGAGAAGAATTCTTCGAAGGATTCGTGGCCGCTAAACCAGATCGTAGCCCACGTGGAGAACAAAATCCGACAGTAATTGCACAAGGAGCAGTATTTAAACGCGGGAGAGGACCCACCTGTCCAAAAATTGCAGCCCCCATTCTCTCTTCTTCTTAATCTTCGTTTTCATTTCCATTTTTATTCTCCAACGAGCGCGCGCTCACTGAAAATGGCGGAGTCGTACGAAACGGAGAGGCCGAAGCCGAACCGAGTATACGTCGAGGTCACCGGAGGGAAAGACGAAGATGGAACCTTTCAGAGGACGAGGGGTAGCTACGCAAAGGAGAGGGAGACCTTTTACGAGATTCTTCACCGTATGATTGCCGCGATTTTGGTCGCTGAGCAGGGTAACAGTGGACCCTTACTGCACCGGATCAGGACCTCCGTCTCCCAGTACTTTCCCCTCATTCCCGAAGCTTCGAGAAACACCGGTCAGGACGTTCTTCGCTGGACTCGCAGAGGCAGCCCCCTCCGGGCTCTTCTTGTCATCTCCGTAAGGATTGGCGGTCTCTTCTGTGTACACATTACAAATTTCGTAGTGCATTGTGAAGGGGAGTTTTTTTTTTTTTTTTTGATTCAGTGAAGGGGAGGTTTTAAATTGAATTGTTTGCGCATGCGGTGGATTCCGAGAATTTTAGGCGAGAACCTTTTTGTGGGATTTTATATTGAATTTGATTCACTGTCCTTATGGATGTGAAGCTTTTGATTTAGGGGATATTTGGTTTATCAGTTTTGTTTTTGGTTGTCAGAACAATGTGTGTATACAAGCAAAACAACAACGGCGGAAGCCACTAGATGTGCTTTACTGTGTAAAATATGTTAATAAAATCACTCATGGCCTTCTCTAACAGCTTAAGCTTTTGGGATCTAATTGTTCTTGACAAACTAGGGATTTGGGTCGTCTGCTATCAGGTTCAAACCTGCGTGCACCTGTGTTAAAAAAAAAAGGCACCACTGTTTTTTTTCTTTTTTTTGTTTGATTCTATAATCTGGATTACTATGATCCATGATAAGTTCAATTTCGTGTGGATAACAAGACATTGATTATACAGCTTTTGCTGGATCCTAATAAACTATGAGTCTAAACATTATTGGTCTTTAATGCTCTAACAACGTCACTCTGTGATGAAAGGCCTCAGTCGCTGTTATTGGATCTTGTGTCTTCCATTTGTATATGATCCTTGCCAAACAACGTGACTGTAAAAATTCATCATCAAAATGTCTCTTTTCCCATTTTGCAGAAACTTTCTTTGATATATTTTTATGTTTATTCCCTTAGTAGACTTTGGGTGACAATCTGATGATTTTTCTTCCTTTTCTCTCTTCTATTTATTATATTCTTCACATGTGGGATTGGCCATCTCATCTGTTGCTCTTCTTTGGTCAAAGGCCAAAGACCCTTGCAGTTTGATGGTCAACACATCTTAGTGGTTCAAAGCTGATGGAGAGATATGTTCTTGAGGAAAGATGCTCCTAGCTAATAGTTTTCCTAAAGACCCATATGCATGTCTACCCCTTTTTCAAGCTTTCAAAGTGAGAGTGCGAGTTTTGAAAATAGAAATACAAATTTTATTTCATTTATTCATGAATCTTCTTTTTCCACACCCCAACTTACACTGTTTCGAAAGGAAAAAACAATGATATTTGATTGGTATTGCAGTTCCAATTAGATTTGAAGTTTGTTGACTCTGCTATATGGTAATACTAAATTACTAAAAACATGTTATCTTCTGGATCCTTTTTGATACTGTTGGAAAGATATTATCTGATTATTGTTCTGTATGTTCTATTCCTAAGCCTTATATGATGTGATGCTCCTGTTCCAGGTGTTAATTCCTCTAGGGAATGTTACCTTCCATTTCATTATTTATGTTAGCATACTTTTCCTATTTTAAATTTCAATTTTTGGTTGGCACGTTGAATGGTCCCTGGGGTAAAGTGAATAGGAACTGTTTCCTCTTAAGATCATAGGTACTAAATACATGGTATACGCAGGTGTGATTTTACCATATTGCCTATGACAATTTAGGCCTTAGGATATCTTGAGTGCCTCTATACAATTTCAAACATCATCTTGCTTATCCTATACTCTATAGCCACAAAACCAACTATTGCCTACCTGACATTCGTGCACCATGTTTCTCTGTTACCTATAATTGGTTTGTTTTGGTCAACCAATGAAGTATCTTTCATGTAAAACTCCGAGAACAAGAATTCATGTTATTGCCATGTGTAGCGTAGATTCATTTGTTTGTCTGTCTATTCCATAAGGAGCCAAAGATAGTGATAATATTCATGTTGTACGTGGGATATATACTGATGGAGACTAAGACTACGACTCATCTATTGGATGATAGATCATCCAGCACTTTACTGTCTGGGTGTTCCTTTAAGAAGGTTGACTTAAGGATAGCATATTGCACAACAACACACTGGACATTAATATGGTGGGGTATATATAAAGTTGGGAGTGTCTTGAAATGTGTTCAACTTTTTTTTTTAATTGAAAATAAATTTAGAGTTGATTTAAAAAATTTTGGTCTTATTTTTCTTTGTAAATTAATAAGAATGATGCTTATAGAGGGATTATATTCCGATCATTCATATGCAAGGGGGATTCATTAATTGTTTCCTTTTCATGCTCTGGAACATGGAAAATGTTTGAGTGTCAGTTTTGATGTCAATTGTTCTTGACCTTTTGTAATTATGATGTTTGACATGAACCATCTTTGCTGCCTATGCAAAAAAGAAATCTGCCAGCTATGAAAGGAGATTGCTGGGCTGCAAGATTTCCAGCTTCTGTGAAATTATCATATCAAGAATATATAGTTTGTTAATTTTCTTTATCTTTTGTTTTGAATGTTGTATATCTCAATTGGTTTCTTATGATTTGTTTCCCTGACTGCTGCAGGTTGGGACAATTACTCTTGTTTCCATGACAGGGTTGCTTGTCTTTATGATTTTGGTTCTGGCTGCAACTTTCAATGCCATTGTTATATCACTTTTTGTGTCTTTGGCGGTAGCAGGAGGATTCTTAGCACTTTTCTTTGCTTCTGTAACAGCTATATATATTGGAGCATTATCAATAGCCATATTTGCTATTTGCACTGCTACTTTTTGGGCAATTGTGGCTATTCTTATAACTACAGGTAATAAGTTGTTTGATCACCTTAATTCCCTTTTTAGTAGTCTGATCTGGCATTCGGGGTTACTTTTGTTAGCTATTTCATTGCATATGTGTCTTCATAAATATGTACCTCTAAATAGGATTGAAGCAGTACAATCTGAATTTAAGCATACAGTACAATCTGAATTTTAGCTGAACTGAATCCGGCAAAGTGTTTTTCTGTCAATTAAGCAGACATGTCAGGTTAATGACTGCTTGTTTATTGTCCTACCCATTAGAAATAAACTTTAGTCTACTAGACATAACATTTGGTTTTTGAATGTCTATATTCATATGAAACGTAAACAAATTTGAAATCTGTTTCGGTAACTTAATGTATGTCTACATTTTTGCATTAATTTCACTGATACTAGGCATATGTGCTTGTAAAGGACCACCTATCTATAGGTATCAGTAACTAATGGGTTATATGTCGATTAGTTTGAATTTTAATTGCCGTGCTTACCAGTCAAAAGGCCCATTATAGGCCCGATTGCCCGGTGACTCTTTCCTTGAAGTCATTCACAAAATTATTAGGCTATATATGGGCAGACAGACGATTGCCAGTGCAGAGTTTTTCTGGCATACGATTGCACTGCAGCAATATTTTTTTTTCTTCTATTAGATGATGTTTTAGGTTTTCCCTGATGGATTTGTTATACTGTTGCTTTTCTTTTGGGCTAACACTACATTGTATCTCGTTGGTGCCCTTTTCTAACTTAAATATGGAAATTAATGTGAGCCAGGTTGGATTGGATTCTTTTGCATTGTGTGGTTGGCAACTAAAAAGAGCTTTGAACTCGCCAAACATTTCTTGAGTGTGACTGGTGCTGCAATTTCAACTTACACTGATGCTCGGCATCCTCTCAAGATAGAAAACATAGACTCAGATTAGAGGCTAATCATATATAGAAGGTTATGCACAAATCTATATGTTGCATGTGCATGCTTTTTGAAAGGCACCATCTCCTGTTGAGTAGTGTGGTTTGTTGTTCCTGGATCTTACATGCCTAGCATTTTTTTTTTCCTTTTTGGGTATCAGTGAGCAGAGGCAGGAGGGTTGATAAATAATACAGGTTGTATGTATTGTGTTTCAAGTTCAGAGTTGAATAAAATAGTGGATTTCCTTAGTTATCCAACTTTTTTTTTTTTGGTTTCTTTCGTCTTGTTTATTTTTATGTTGGGTATGATAGTGAGCGTCTATGATAAATTTTGCAACTTCTGGAACAGAGTTATACTTGATTCATTTCTGTGAAAAAGGATGCATGTGTGGCATCAGTGCAGCCATATGCCTAACATATATTAGTAAATTTAATCATTATCATATTAAGTTATTGAAATTATAATGTAGAGTTTATAATGTGACTAAACATATTAGAAGTAGAACTATATTGTCCTTGTAGATCTAAGGGAAGTTTGTATTCGTCTTCAAATTAGAGGTTAAAGTATCTTATTCTAAATTTATTAATAGTTCTTAGATGCTATTTCGGATTAGCAGTGTTAAAGTTGTGGTCATAATTGCACATAACTATGCATATAGTTGTCACTGAGTTTAGGAAGTTCCTTGTTAAACATGAATGGAATTGAGTTGTGCGATACTTTGTCAAAGTTAACTGGGGCTAAGCATGTAAAGTAGAATTCTTTTAAATTTAGTCTTTATGGGTGTCTGAAAGTGATTCATATAATGCAAACTTAACAATATAAACAGTGCCGATATGATAGATAGGGTTGGTTCGAGTACCGATTCTCAGGCTTTTGGTTGTTTGGATTGGTTACAATGACATACATAATCATCTCAGCATATTGGAAAACATGTTTAGTATCCTTTGTGATTTTTCTATTACATGAGAGCAAAAAGTTGAATTTAAAATCTCTTGATAATTACTTAGGTTCTTCACTATTATATTACAGAGTAGCTATAGAATTAGTTTGATAAATCTGTACAAATTTGAGATAGTCTCAAATTATACATTAGTTTAAGATTTTGGTATGAATCAATTTTAACAAGTAGGGAATATTATTTGATTTATTTTTTTTTGAAAGTTTAAATATTAAAATGATATTTGAAATGAAAATAAACAGGAAGATGAGGAAAGGTAAGAGAGAAAAAATTATTTTGAACTAATAAAACAAAAGATTGGCAGCAAAAAAGGAAATAGAAGTTTAAAATAATTTCCAAAAGGCTAAAAATAAGTTTTTGGTTCTTTAATTTTATTTCAAATTTTACTTATTTTTTAATTTTATTTAATTCTAATTTAATCTCTTAATATTTTTTAGTTTTTATTTATTTTTTTAACTTTATTTGATTTCAATTTAATTCTTTAAATTTATTTTAATTTTTACTTTTAATTTTTAATTTTATTTGATTCTAGTTTGGTTTCATAACTTTATCTTAAAATTTACTTTTGTCTCTTAATTTCATTTTCATCCAATTTGCTTTAATCTAACTAATAATTTCATTTTATTTTACGAATGAGTCACATAGAATTTTATCATTAAGCATTTTAATTTAGTAGTGTTAGAGGAGAAAAAATATTTAAGTACTTTTTTGAAAAGTAATGATCAAATTAGGACAAAGTAAAATTAAGGAATGAAAGTAAAATATGAAGTAAAATTAAGAGACTAAATTGAAATTAAAAGAAATTAAAGGATAAAAATAAAATTTAAAATAAATTTAAAGGATCAAAATTTAAAATAAAATTAAAAGATAAAATTATAATTAAATAAAATTAAAAGATAAAAATAAAAACGTCAAATAAAATTAAAGGATTAAAAACATATTTTTGCTTTTAAAAAAGGTGGACATGACACACATGATGCAAATTTTTTTTTTAATCAGAAAGAGCGATGTAATGTTTTCTGAGGGATAGTATTGGAATATTGTTATAAAATATAAATTTTTATTTAATGCCAAACGTAGAAGTGAATTAAAAGTCTCGTTGTGGTGTTAAGTTGGTTATATACCCAAGTTTCTCGCCCATAGAATGCGATTAAGTGAGGCAACATTCCTGGGTTGTAAAAGGTAGTAAAAGGATTTCAAAGGGGCCAACGGTAATGCAGATAAAGGACTAATGCTTATATATATTAGCTATTGTAAGAGCTAAGAGGGGTAAAAAATATATGAAAAAAATATGAATAATGTAAATAATTGTATGTTATTTTGGATAGAGAAAGGTGTGGGCGAAGAGAGGGCCAAGATTGATAACCTACACTTTTTTATTATTATTATTTTATTGTTTACTCTTATTTTCAGATTGCATCACCTACAAATAATGATTAGCTTAATTATTTATTGCTTTTTCATCAAAAAAATTATTTATTATTTTTGTGCTAAAATATGAATAAAACTAGTTATCATGTAGAGAATAACTTTATTTCAATTAATTAGTTCTAACTTCTAATTTGATCCATAAAAATTATTTAATTTTAAATAATTGTCTCATAGAGTTTTAACCGAACTTCATTTTACCTATTCTTATGAAGTAACTGTAATATGACAAAGACTGTTATAACGAATAAAACAAATTGTATAATAACAAAAATAAATGCTCTAAAAAATGAGAAAAAATTTTATATGCGATTTATTATATTTTTATTATCAAATTCTCAAATCAAAATATAATAAATTTATAATTTTTTGTTATAACATAATATATGTATGATTTTATAAATAAGTGTATGATTCATCTATTGAACTATGTATTTATCATATATTGATTAAAAAATCACATACTTATTATATTTTAATTAAGAATAATAATAATAAATATATGAAAAATTGTATTTAAGTATTGTATTTCAAGAAACTAAACATAAATATATAAATATCATGTTAAGACTTTTATTAAACTGTAAATTACTTTTGACTATATATTTATCCTTGGCCAATGGGATAAATATCCAACTATATAATAATCTAATTAGGACAATTTGACCAATTAATTGTTGGCCAGGGAAAAAAAAAGACCACTTAATACTAAACAAAAGCAAACAACAAATTAGTTAAGAGAAGCTAAAATTCTATCCCAAAGAAGTGAGAAAAGCCCAATGATTAGAATAAAGAAAAAGTCAACCAAAAGATAAGGGGTAAACAAAAATGGTAACCTTCATGAGTTGAAAGTGATTTGGATCCTAATCCATGCTTGAAAAAAAGGAGAACTTCAGGAGACCAAACAAGGCCAATATCTTCCTTGACCATTAAATCCAACAAAGATATTTCCACATCATTTCTTTCTTTTTTTTTGTTGAGAGAGATTTCAAATTTTCATCCTTGGCCATTAAAGAGATCCTTCCAAATTCTTGAGTGGCCTAATTATGGACAAACCAAAGCTTGGCCTAAGAGGTCTTGGAGCCTATTTCAAAGCAGCATGTCTTCTTTTAGCCATCTTATTTAAGTTCTTACAAGTGCATGCTAAGTCATCCATCCCATTCAAATCTTTTCTTAAGCCTTTTCAAGAGCATCCTATATAACCAAAATTGAAAACATCTAAGGATATAACAAGGGATGGTGTAGAATTTAATTTGGTGAGAATTCCCACCATTTTAAATGCAAAATAGTTAGGGAATAAGGAGGGATAGTCCCTTGCTATTCCACATTCTCTTACTAGAATTTTAGCAAGGGATTAATTTCTCATTAATTAATAAGTTAAATCTCTTTTTTTTAATTAAGATTTAGTGAAAGAATATCATTTTCTATTTACTCACTGAATTTTAATTTGAAATGAAAGAAAGGGAGCTTTTGTTTCTATCCCTCTTCATTTTCCATCTTCCCAAATCCCTAACTTTACTACACCGATCTCCATTCCCAAATCCTTTTCAATTTCCCTTGACTAGCCTATGAAACTTTACAAAATATCACTTTGGTGTCAATGACAAGCAATAAAACCTAAAGCCCCCCACTTGCCCTTAACACACACCTACAGCTGTACAACTTGATGACTAAGCCCTCAAAGCATATTGTCTAACCTTTCAACTCATTCTAACAATTCCCAATGAAGACATACTATAGCTAAGAGATTAAATTACTCTTCAGATGACCAAAAGGCTTTCATGGTAGTTGTACAATAGATAGGGCAGAATCAATTATGTTTGATTGTTCCCTAGTTTTATTCTCCATTGTCATCTTTGTTAAGAGAAATGTAAAAGAAAATAGAATTTCTATAACTTTGATTATGATTCAAGAAGGAGAGGCCTTTACAAACAACAAAGCTATTTATTCCCACTCTTTAACTTCATAACAAACATATCAATTAATCTATTAGTTAACCTAACTAAAAGAATACTAATATAACCTATAGTATATGTTGATTCACTAGTTGCCATATCATTTAACATTAACTTCCACTTTAGCTAATATTATTGTCGCTCCCTTTTAACATCCTTGCCCTTAAGGATGAGATAATAAAAATTACTCAAAAACTAGAGTTACAATCAACTCATCACATCACAAAACTTTGAAAATTATTTTTGAAACCATTGGTGCCATGTAACTTCTACTTCAGGCAAATCTTTCCATTTTACTAAGACTTTCATTATTAGTCTATGATTCATTTGAATCATTCGTCTTTGCAAAATTCTTTCTAGTTCCTTGATAGTAGGTATCTTAAGCCAATGATTAGCTGGGTGGCAAGGCAAAATAGTGGGATGAAAGAATGAATTATATTTTAATTTCAATATATAAACTATAGAACCAACTTTGGCCTCCACCACATAAGGTTCAAAATAACTAGGAGCAAACTTTTCATTAGACTTGGAAATAATGGACTATTGTCTATAAGGTTAAAGCCTAAAAAATATCTAGTCACTCACTGCAAGTTTCTTTTTTGATGTTCTCTCATATGCTTGTTGCTTCATCCTAGTTACTACCCTACACAAATAATGTTTCACTAGCTTTAATATCTCTTCTCTTGCTCTAAAACTTTGATCAATGGCATCTGTGTTCTTTTCTTTGGGAAAGCAGGGTAGATGTAGAGGAGGGGCTTGCCCATTCACAATATCATATGGAGTTGTTCATATAACAGTGTGATAGTTGGTGCTATGCCACCACTTTTCTAAAAGAAACCATTTTGGTCATTCCTTGGATTTTTCCTAACACATATGTCAAAAATAAGTTTCAAGGCACATATTTAATAATTCAATATGTCCATTTGACTATGGATGATCAACCAAAGATAGGATTTGTTAAATATCTAACTTGGATATGAATTCTTGCCAAAAAGAGCTAATAAACATTAGATCTCTATTAGATATCACATCTATTAGTGTTTTATGAAATTTTTATACTTGATCTAAGATCATTGAGTAATTGTAATAGTTGTATATAGGTGAAAAAAAGATTTTTTTTTAAAAGCATACTTGCTTAATTTATCCACCAACCTTAAGAAGATGGTAACCATTCAATAAAATCTATTAATATACTAAATCAAATTCCTTAGGGTATAGGTAAGGGTTGCAATAACCTAGGTGAAGTCAATATTTCATACTTACATCTTAAACATGTATCATACTTCTTGATATAATCTTTTATATCCTTCTTAAAGCCTTTCCAATTAAAGAGTCTTTTTATTCATTAATAAGTAGCATCGACCCTTATATGGCCCTTTAAGTAGATGAATGAAGCCAATCTAGATTTTGCTTTTTAAGTTGCCAAGTAGATGCAACTACCAACTTGACTTTTGTTCTTAAACACTTATTTACCAATGAGTAATGAGAATGCAAGCCAATATTTGTTGTAAATATGTAATTTTTTAGGCCTATCCTTGTTTAAGCAATTTCTACAAATCAATAGAAACTCTAGATAAGACATTTACAACTTGTTTTTTCTTTCTTTTTTTTTGGTAAATAATTTCATATAAGGGTGTACATGGGTATGGCAAGATTGAGTATTTAATAAGGCCAAAGCCTGACCCAATTAAGGTATCAAGCTTATTTTTTATACCTATAGCTAGCCCCAGTCCAAAGAAGCTTAGTTTTATGATGAGCTAGGGTGGGCAGGGCCAACCTTAACAAGCCTGATTTTTTTTTTTCAACAAATAGAAAATTAATTATTCAAGAATCAAAGGCCAATTCCAAAAAAAAAAGCACTCAAAACAAAAGTTAATGCTCTCAAACATAGAGCTAATATACTTTTTTCAGCATAGGTACTCATAAAACATTCAATTCCAAACTAAAATCCAAAAGATAAAAGGCCAAAAATATTATAAAGATTTAACATAATAATATACCTCATAATAAAAATAAGTATCTACTATTACCTTGCCAAAGTTACCATCCATATTAAAGTTCACATTTCCAATAAGGAGCAAATCAACTATTAGAGAATCAAAATTCAATTTTAAACTAAGACACGAAAAGAAAACATTAACTCACCTCACACGACCAATAATTATTCACTATTACATTAGTAAAGTCACCATCCCCATTTAAGTACTCGTTACCATCATTTTCAACAAGCACCAAATCAATCAATTGAGAATCAAATGAAAAAAATTCTTAAAGACATAGCCAAAATAAAAAATATCCTTCTGCATTGCACATCAATATGCAAATTCTTATGATTATAAGTAGCTAATTATGAATAAATAACAATGAAATGAAACCACATAATATCCAAAACAGATTATACTAAGAGTCATAAAGTAGAAAATACAATGCATAACTTGCAAATTAGAAAAGTTAAATAAAAGCACATCAATTTTTTGTGACACTTATTCCTCTTGAAACCTCTATAAAAAATAAAACAACATAAAATTAGAAAGTTAAAATCATACATAAAAATGCATCATAGCTAATTTATTCTTAAAGTATGGAGCATACTTGATTCAATCATATTCTCAAACTCCTTAGATTGATCGAAGTCACAATCATTAAAATTGAATATTTGAGAGAATAGCCAATTTTTGGTGCAAATAAGTGCTTTGGTCATTTTTGGAGATAACAAACTTTTGAATGCATCAAGCACACACCCATCAGTGCTAAAAGCAGACTTAGAAGCTATAGTGGATACTGGCACAACTAACATCACATGTAATCATAGAAAGTATTTTATACTTTTCAACATTTTCTTTCTACAATGCCAAGATATCAAAAGACCCCTCCTCCTCAACTAAGTTAGTTGCAAGATATTTATCCAACTTTGTTTTTTGATCGCAAGTAAATTTTAGTTTCTTTGATGCGATCAACTTATTTTTTAGATCAACATATGTTAGTATCCTCTCCACTACATCCCTTCCATCCAATCCATCGCAATCATGTTTTTTTTTTTTCAATTGATTCATTAACAACCCCCATAGAATATTGCTCATATAGACAATATAAGGCATTTTTTATCTTTCTTTTAATGGCTACACACATATCATGATCATGATATGTATCATTAAAAATAGTGTTTACATATGCAAATTTATACTTGAAGTCCAATACCACCCCTATTACTAACAAAGAGTTTATGTTTTCTAACTTCCCCTAATACTTATCATACTTCCTCTACATGTTCTTAGCGATATCCCTAACAAGAGCATATGTAGATGTAGCACTCACTTGCAACATAGTTTGAATATGAGCAATTTCATGAAAGTATGCATTTGATGTCACATACAATGATCTAATGAATTTTAATATAATATTATAGAAGATTTTAAAAAGTAAATAAACACGATAGCATTACTCTAGTCATATGCCATATGAGAACCAATTCGATTATCATCATCCTTAACGGACACAATATAGGCCTCATCTTCATCTTCCATTCTTTCAAATACGTTTTGAAATTTTATGGCTTATTCCAAAATCATATAAGTGGAATTTCATCTAGTTGTAATATCCAAATACAAAAGACTCTTGGACTTTATTTTTTTCCTTTTTAATAGAATTTTTGAATTTTTGTAATCTTGCAAGAGATGACCTAACATATTTAATTACATTCCGAATAGCAGATATAGATTCATGCAGATCCTTCAATCCATCATTCACTACCAAGTTTAGAACATGAGCATAACACCTTACATGTAGATAATCCCCATCACACATTGACCCATTCCAATTTTTCAATTATTTTTTAAGTATGCCACTGTCGTGTCATTGGAATTTGTGTTATCTACGGTTAAGGTGAATACTTTTTAAATACCCATTCCAACAAATATTTCTTAATTGTCTTTCTTATAGTATCACCCCTATGGTTTTCAACTATATAAAAATTTAAAATATGCTTTTGCAATCTCTAATGTTCATAAATGAAATGAGTTATCAAGCACATGTAATCTAAAATTTTGAATTGACAACCAAGTATTTGTAGTGAGACATATATAGGCACATGATTTTTTTAACAAATCTTTAACTTCTTGGATTCTTCATAGTAGAGTTTTAGACAATTCCTAGCAACTATCACTTTTGATGGAACTGGAAATCCAGATTCCAAACGATTCAATAACTATAAAAACTCATTCCTTTCCATAACTTAAAAAGGCAATTTATCACATATCACAAATTTAGCTAAAGCCCTTCAACATTCACTAGACTATATGTTTGAAGGATCAAAGTTCTTACAACCTCCTGTATTGTCTCCCCTAAAAGGCTAGATGTATGCTAAAATGAGTCGATTTTTTTCCTTATGCAGGTTCTTAATACATGCTTTCAAATCCCTATTCAAGTAATTTGTTCCATGTTTGGTTGGGTGATAAGCATAGAAAGCCTTACAATATTTACAAATTGCCTATGTTCCCTTCTAGTTTCGTCTAATAGAAGTTTTATAAAATGCTCACAAGCACTAGATTCGTTTATAAAGGGGTTTTCTCTTTCCATTCATATTTGTAGAAAGTGTAGCACTAGAGGTTATAGTAATAACAACATTTGAAGCAGGAGAGGTTGGGTTAGAGTACTATTAGGTTGGGGTTGAGATTGGCCTTGAGTTTGTTTAGTACTATAATCTGCCATTGGTGCCTTTGTCCCTAAAAATATGATTCACGTTTGCAAAAAGAAAGTTCAAATAAAAACAAAACATAATCAACCATGACTATCAACTTAACACCTTCTATTCTAATAGTGTTGAAATTCTATACATTAATTTAACTCATACTTTATATATCTTGTTTTTGTGAAAAATTTTAAAAATGAAGTTCTTATAACCATTGTAAGTAACTTAAACAAGAAGTTAATACAAAATTCAACATAATATCTTTTTGAAAAGCTATATATGACCTAATAATTTAAAGCAATTGTGTGATTGAACTTAGGATTGCAAAATGAATACCCTTTGGAACCTGTGGACTTAGGTGTCTTATCATATTATTTCATGGAAGTAGATCATGGTGTGTAAAAGGACATCATTCAAAACAAGGATATATAATTTAGTAAATTTCATACAAGTTCTAACTGTAAACTGGTCAAATAAATAAATAAATTATTGAATAGCCAACTAATTACTGACATCCATTTTGTTCCAATGTTAATATAGAAGATATGATACAAGGAAACAATCATAGAGAACCACAAAAATACTAGTAAACATGAAGAAGTAATATATCTAAGAACACCTAAATTAAAGTCCACAACTAACAGTATAATCACCAAAAAGATTAAAACTTTTATATACTTCTGCATCTCTTGCTAACCTTGGAAGACTCATTATACATCACTGATTAAAAGAAAAGCTCTACATTTTTTAGCCTTGTGTCTTTAAAGAAGTGAACTTAGCTGCCAACAATCTCCTAATTGAGTACAACAAAGTTAGTAATAGAGTTGGTCTTTTCTTCTTTGGTGTAGGTTGATAGTTGGACTGTTCTATTTAAAATGGCTATAACGTTTTACATTTTTCTTAGGAAGATGAAACTAGTTACTGAATATCTAAAATATGAGTACTATAAGTACAAACAAGTTTTATGATAGATAACTCGAGTAGTAGCAAACAAAGCACTAGTTATAGAGAGCCTTGTTATAATCCTGTATGTTTAGAATTCTAAATTAAAATCTCTACAAAAATGGTGAAATTTCCCTGCATCCTAAGGAAATACAAGAATCACACTTATACTAGGAAAATAGCAAAGCAAGTGCAGGGGTATAATAAACCCTAAAAACCAATTCCCTTATAATTTCCTCTATGAATGTTTAAGGCAAATTAAATTTAGGCAGTTCCCTTCAACTAAATTATGGTTTAACACTAGAAATAACATTAAACCCTAAATTTTATTCTCTTAAACCTTCTCTATTTTCTCATAAGTTAAGCATAATATCTAGATCTAAATACGTTGAAATTAAGCAAGCAAAGTCAGTATATTAAAAAACTAAAAACTCCTTAGCAAAACTAGAAGTTTAATATCCATAAAGAAAAGCCAGAGAAAAGAAAGAAAGAAACTTAGCTTTAAAAAAGACAAACAGATATGCAATCAGCTTTTGCAACATGAATTCTAGCAATAATATTAACAAAAACAAACAATAGAATCATTTGGATCCATAAACAAAAAATATGAGTAGGAAACAAGTTGAATAGAAGAACAACAAAAGCAGAGGGGAAAAGGAGAGTGAGAAAGAAGGATTTGTTTGAGAAAAAAAATTCGGGAGGATGAAACATACCTGAAGCCAATTTGCTTGCCGATGCAGTGGAGGAAAGGCTAATGGAGACTAGAAACTAAGAGACAGAGGGAGCTACCAAACTAGGCCAAAAGGGAGAACAGTTTGTATATGTAGTCTTGCAGAAGTAGAATGTCACAGATATTGGGTTGGGTATCGCTCGGTCTTGGTGGCAGATTGGAACTAAAAGAAAACTCAAACCTAATGGCAAACTGCTTGGTCTCGATGCCGAACTAGCTCGGTGTCTGTGGCTGTAAGCAACTAAAGGTAGATGGCCAGAATGAGAGATGCAAAAGTAAAAGTGTAGGTGGGCAATGCTACATGACAAAAGAAATAGGAATAAAAAAATGATGATATATAGCTAAAAAAAGGATTTATAACTTTTTTTTTGTTTTTTTGGTATATACCAAGTTGGGTTGGGCAAAACTTATGTTCTACTTGTGGCCTAGCCTGATACAAAATACAATTTTTTTTCAAAGTTT
Organism: Erythrophleum ivorense; assembly: GCA_026724425.1. Taxonomy (NCBI): domain Eukaryota; kingdom Viridiplantae; phylum Streptophyta; class Magnoliopsida; order Fabales; family Fabaceae; genus Erythrophleum; species Erythrophleum ivorense. The sequence goes on along the minus strand of JAIUCV010000004.1, from coordinate 38,861,026 downwards.
CATCCATTTTCATTTTTGACTTGGCCTGATTAGGCCTAGTAAGATCGATCCCTTTGGGCCCAATAGGCTAGTGTACACATGTAATTTTATATCTATACCCTATCAATTTGTAAGCAAGTAATGATAAAATAAAGTTGATAATTTATGGTCCAATAAGTACTTCAAACTTTGCTTATCTATTTTAATGATAAAGTACGTACTCATGACATATTGTTGTCATTTTGAAACAAGTGTCTTTGAAAAATATAAGGCCAATATTTGTGAAGATACTATAGTATGATTTGATTTATTGAAGGAATCAGTAGCTTTTTCTACCCACAAAAACTTATTACTTTTAAGCAAATCATTTAAAAGCCTAGGCATTTCTCTATATCCTTTGATAAATCTCCTGTATAGGCTTGTCATTAGTAGCTTCTTTTGGTCACACAAACTTGTTACCCTTAAGTAAATCATTTAAAGGCATGGCCATTTCTTCATATCCTTTGATAAACCTCTTATAGTAGCTTGTTGAACATAGAAAGGCCCTTAAAAGTTTTGTTGTAGTAGGAGTAGGTCAATCCAACATAGCTTTCACCTTGACAGGGTTAATAGCAACTACTTGGGTTGTTATGAAATGTCTAAGGTATTCCACCTTTTTAGCAACAAATGAGCAAGTAGTCTTTTCATAAAATAATTAGGGTTTCTTAAGATTGCTAACACAATTATGAGATGTTAAAGATACAATTCTAGGGATGAGCCTAAAATAAATTACCTAAGGAATTCTTTGAAAATAATATTTATAACTTCTTAAGTGTGTTTTGAGACAATATTTGATACATTAATAAGCTTCATTCTTATCTGATGGTACTTAACTCTTAAACCTTGTTTGGAAAAAATTTAAACCTTTTCAATTCATTGAGAAGTTTTTTAAAAGCAGTATAAGGAAGCTATCTTTGACCATTTTCTTATTTAATTTGCTATAATTAACACATATGCACCAAGTACTTTCTTTCTCCTAAATTAAGAAAATAGAGGAAGCAAAAGGAGAGCAACTAGGTTGGATTATACCAAATTGTAACATTTCTTTCATCATTTCCAAAAATAGCTTCCTATCATATTGTGGGATACTTATAAGGTCTCTGGTTAATGAGATAATTGCCTTCTTTCAATATTGTATGATGATCTTGCCGCTTTTAGTATAAGGGTAATCCTTTGGGTTATATAAATACATTTGAAAATTCTTTAATTAGTTTCTCAATTACTTGTGGGATACCATTTTTATTAAATTGTAAATTAACCAAAAAAATTGCATCTATTTCACTTATTCTCTTTCTTTATCACTTACTTGCAACATGAATAACTAAAGGCTTTAAATTGGCATTTGTTATAGTTTCTTTGAATCTACCCCTTTCCATTTATCACAATTAATTGCTTGAAGTTTAATTTCGTGAACTTTTATTACAAAATCTATTGTTCAATTCACAAAATCTCACTATACTATTCCCATGGATGTTAGCCATTGCATCCTTAATATCTTGTCACACCCATTTAATGCAATAACAATTGCATTAGTTGAGACTAATACTCCCTACATCTTTCATTTGAATTCTCTTCAGATACCTTGACTTGCTAATTTGTTCCCATTTGCCACACCTATAGTTACTAACTCCATTAGTTTAATATGCAATGAATCCTTTTCAAACCATCTCTAGTTTTAATACTATTTCTAGCAGTTTCAAAACTGTCATAGATTGGCTATCATAACTAACTTTTCAAGGTTATTGTTAGTGGTAAAAAATTATAGTAAAAGGAATAGGAACCATCATAAAACAAAAAGTAACTAACCTATCCAATCCATTTGTAACGGGCAATAATGACCATTAAATGCATTCTAATTACTGCTAGAAAATAGTGATAGTTAGTCTCAGTCAACTAAAAAACTGTCACTAATTGAATAACTACAATTGTAAAGGTGGCGATTAACCAATTGCTGGTTGTTCATTTAATAGCGATCAATGACTATCATTAATTGCCCAAAAAAAAAACTACCACTAAATGACAACTTTTTTAGGTAATGAGTTACTAACCCTATTGATTCAATTTGACAAACCAACTTTTTAGGCATGTTCTCATTCAAAAAATTCATGTGTGCTCCCACAGTCAATAAGAATTTGATGGGCTCTTCTTTCAATTAAGCCTTGTACTCTCATAATTAGATACATATCATTGCCTCCATTGCATGCAAGGAAAATTTTGAAACTGCATTCCTCCATTCTTTAGATACAATATTTTCCCATTTCATATTGTCTTCATCTCTTACCCCTTTACTACAAAAACATAGTATTTGGTGTTAGTAAAAAATACCCTATAATCAACATTAGATGATCTAGTGACAATGGCCATAACCATTGTCAAGTGCAACTTGTAGATACCCTTTAATGGTAGTTATGACAACCATTGGAGCAAAGCTAAATACTATTTTTTTGTCACTAGAATTGGTCTCTAATGATTTTTTTGATCAATGTTAAAGGTTGAATGCCATGGACTTCAGCCTCTAATGATGGTTATAACTGCCATTAATGATAACATCAAATGACAATTAGGACCTTAGTTAGAGTACCATTTTATCCTTGACTATAACTGTGGTCATGCAATTTTTAGAGTCTATTTATAATGATAGTTATGATTGTCATTAGAGGGTGTAATCATGACTTTCATCCTCCAATGACAGTTATAGCCATTGTCAAAGACCCACCTCTAATGATGGTTGTGATCGTTATTAAATGCTTGATTCATTTAGTTTTTAACATTTACATTTATTCAATGCTTTTAATGCCAATTATAATTGTTGTTAATGACAGTCTCTAGCAACAATTAAAAATTATTTATTATCTTTAGCATTAGTCATAACTGATGCCAAAAGAATTACATATCATTTTTATGTGCTGTATTTCCCTTCTTTCTTTTCCTTCTCTCCTATTTTTCTTTGGCATATTAAGATATATCATAAAATTGAACCTTTAAAAAATAGAATTTAGATCTAAACCGATCACTATGGAAAAAGAAAAAGTTATTTATATTAAATAAAGATCTATTTGCACTACATCTTCATAAGAAAATAGTAATGCAAGAGTAATATAAAATGTTAGGCAAAAAAAGGCTTTAAACATGTCACAAATCAAATAAGTTCAACAAAAGTCAAAGTGCATCATGGATTATGACTCACTCTAAATGATTGTTGACCAGCTACAGGTGATGCCTTTACATTTCCCACATTAGGTAGCTAGATACATAACTACAAAACTTATATTTCCTCAACTTATTTTAAATATAATAATTCAATACCTATACAAATTAACATTTGTATTACTTGGCAAGGAGATGCTTTTGCTATGCGAGTAACATCTCATGGCACCTTAATTCCAAACTTTTCTATTAAATATTTGAACATCTTATTCATTTAAGCTTGCTCATGAACTAGCTAAATATGTTCACCATAGCACATTCTTAATGCATGGTTTCTAATTGTTCTTTCATCAACATTAGCTTGCTTTGTAGAGTTTCCACCTCATCGATTAAGTTAGCATTGCTTGTGGAACTCTAAGTTATATTATTAAACTATTGAGTAGGCAACTTAAATACTTTAAAAAGGCATAAACCCAATCTCAAACCATGCACTTGTTCATAATGCTCTCTATCTAGCATTTGCCCAAGTACATCATCTGATGAAACTAGCCTAGTGCTTGGTTATAAAGAGTGATTTTTTATTAGTAGCATGCCATCTCATATGTTTTCAAATAATATAAACAATCTTTGCAATCTTGGCGTAAATGGAAAGTAACAAAAATTGCAAGCTTAATTTTCCATTTTTTATTTCCACTAGAAACATTATTACTAGCCACCCTTTCATTATTTTTCCATCTAAAGGCATTGCAACTTTTACATTTGTCATGCTCAACATCTTCACCCCAATATTGCATACAATCATTTAGACAAGTATGAATCTTTTTATAGTTTTAAAACCTAACGTGTTTATGGTCTTCTTGGCATCATAAAAAGATTATGGAAGCCTTGCAATTTCAAATGCATCCTCCAACAATTCTAAAATCATATCCATAGCTATATCACTCACTTAACATAAATAGTTGATGGTATAAAGCTTTACCAAAAATGAAAATTTTGAATATTTTGTACAACCTTCATACAATTATTGGCTTTCATCATTAATTAAATCAACAAACTTGCATGTTTCCTTGTTAGGCCTAATATTAGAATCTAAATGCACTTCATTAGTAGAATGGTGGGATGACCCTAGTTCATTGATGTTTCTTTTGCTAGAGACCTTAAAGGCATCATGTAACAAATCTTACATATCCCTTCCTACTTGCTCCACTTATTGTACTAAGGGACTACTAGGACCACCCTCCTTTGTGCATTTTTCATTCCTAATCCAATTAGTATATACCCTAATGAAAACCTGTTGCATATCAAGTCTTTAAGGATAACATCTTTTGTAAAACATTTTTTAAAACCATAAGAGATACTATGGGTATCTTACAACTATTTTCACATTAGGTTTAAAGAATGCAAAATCCAAGAAAAACTTATATCTGAGAAACATATTCAAGTGAAATTTGTGGCTTACTAATCCAGCTTTTATCCATTGTTTTACACCTACATTTATAAAGACTCAATTATAAAATAAGAAAGCATATGCAAGAAAGATTAGGTATAAAAATCTAGAGGAGATATGCACTCATAAATATTTAGGTTTATATGTATTTTCTCTACATTTGTAAAGCCCAAAACCATATAAAACAATCTTAAAAGGTCAAAAACTATAATTTTATACTAAATAATCAATCTCAAATTTCTAGTCAAGAATTTAACAATACTAAGAAGTAACAAAATGGTTATACTTAAAAGGGTGTTGTACCTTCGCAAGAAGAGGAGTGAATAAATTTATTTGAGAAGAGTAATTTAATGCTTTCACCTAGGATGAGTAAATTTAGAATTTAAATCCTAAGGCTTACAATTACCTTTTACATAAAAATGGAATGTACAACAATTGAACATAGAATGAACATATGCATGGAACAAGTAAACTAGAAGATATCAAAACTTTGAGGTTAATGAAACTCTTAGGTTTCCTTGGAATTAGCCTTAATAACTTTTTCTTGTTTAGCCGACTAAATTATTGATATAAAGAAACCAGAATAAAAGGCAATTTATACATCATTTAGTTCAAGAACTACATGATGATAAAAAGTTTCTGGGCAATCAAAATAGACACATTCACAGGCTTCTAAGGGACTTAACTTGCCAAATGACTTTGGGATTTCCCTTTCTAACTTGTTATCATACAAATTAAAGCTAACAAGTTTTATCAAGTTAGCAAGTTTCCTAAGAATCTCCTCTCTTAAATCATTCATATAAAGCTCCCCACAAAAATGAATAATTTTAGAAACTCTTACTTGGTTTTAGCAAATCTAACCAAATAAAAATGAAATAACTTAAGGGAAAGAAGAGGCTCCAAACTAAAATTAAAGATACATAGGAATTAAAAGAAAACAAAAAGTGTATTTAAATCTTAAGGTTAGAAGATTTAATGGCTTTTAATCAGAAAAAGAAAGAAAGAAAAGAAAGGTAAGGTTTTGAAATTGTTGACAAGCATTTCGTTATAATGGTCCATGCAATACAATCATCCCTAAAGTAGCAAGCATATATTTAACTTAACCCTTATGATCCATCATATTAAATAGAATTCAATCACACAATTGTATTCATCAATACCTATATAACTAGCATTCCACGATTTACCATTATTTGAGCAAAGAACTAAAGTACTTGTTCTTTTCTACTAAGTGACAATGATAATCAAATGTAAAGTATAGAAAAAGAGCAAAACATAGCCATATGATAAAAATTTAAAAATGAGAAAATCCTATCGATAATCTAATTCATTATAATAGATAATAGATTTCCGAATTAGGAAACTTGTAGTACAAAGAAATATTAATGCAAAGAAATACTAATCAAATGAAAGAGGATAATAGAATGCACTATCATCTCACCTTCACTAAAACTTTATTATTTCCTATTACTTTGACAACTTCAACAACAAATGATCTAGGCTCCTAAAGAAGTTATAGTTCTTCTCAAACCATCCATGTAACAACCAAAAATTTTGCTAAAATTTTTCAAGTCCTGAAAATTTTTTAAGTCTGCTGGCTATAGCGAGAAATGGCCTAGCTATAACGAATGTACCTGTTCGCTATAGGCTATAATGAATGTGCTTGTTCACTATAGCAAAAATACTTTTAGCTATAGCGAGTTTGGACATCTCATACAAAAATCAGAGGGTTCCTCGTAATAGCGTGCGCCGTAGTGAAAACAGGAGTTTATGACTGATACGTGCTCGCTGTAGCGAGGGTTATTCTTCGCTATAACAAAGGTTAGTCAGGAAAAGTATAAAAAAAGAGAATTTTGCTTCTTAAAGAGTTTAGACCTTCCCCTTTTCTTTTAACCGACTTAGGCTTCAACCAAAACAGAGAAAAGGGCTGTGGAGAGAGAGAGGGACCTAGAGAAGGAAGGAAGAACAAGAAAAAGGTAAGCATAACTTGAGATCTCCATAGCTTTTCTTCTTAGAGTTTTGTTCTTCTCCCTTTACCCTCTTTTTCTATAGTTTTGGTTGTTGAGTTGGCTTTGTTTTGGGCCTAAGTCAGAGGGGTAAGTGTAAGGATTTGAGCGAAAGATTTATGCAAAGGAAGAGCCTCTTGGAAAGAGCTTTATTTAAGATAACTTTTTTCCATTTTATTGCATCTTCTCCCTTTTCTTTCCTTGAGTATGTTGGTTCTACCAACTTGAGAGCTTGAGAGAGGAAAGAAGTCTGACCTAGAGCAAGCAAGAGATCTTTGAATTAGAGTGTGATAAGTTAAGAAATGCAAAGAAAGGAGAAGAAGAGTTGGTGAAATTCTAGAAAGAGAGAACCCCTAGTTTCTTACATATTTAGTAAGGTTTGTCTTGGTGAAGAGCCTCCTAACTTTGTAAATAATTGTTGAGTTATGAGAGAGTAATTTCATGCTCTTTGTTGTGTCTAGGCTCAAGAGAATTAGCTCTATTTAGTTGTGATTGTGAGACCAAGAAGGGAAAAGAGAAATTGAAAGGGAAGGCTTGTATTAGCTTATAAGGTAACTCTCCACTCTTTCTTATTACATTCTTGGATGTATATAGTCATTGTATGCTTGTGTATATGCTTGTATTGTGAGATATACCATTTGATATTGCCTTGATACATTGGTACTAATATGCTTATATTTTGGGTTGTGAAAATTATTTGGGTGATATAGTGCCAAAAGTCCTTTGAGATGGGTGAGGTGAAGCCAAAAGTCCCTAAACTAAGGGTGAAGTTAATCCAAAAGTCCCTAGAGCTTATTCTTGGCATTGATATGATATTCATGGCATAAAAATCATGTGTTGTGTAATTGTGAATGGTTTACATACTTTGATTTGCTTATATGTCTTGATTGCTTCCTTGAATGAGTGTATGAGCTATTGAGATTTCATGAATCTCACCCCTTTCCCTCTCCCATCTTAACATGTTAGGTGGAGCTCAAGGAGATCAAAGTGCAAACCAAGGAGCCTAATTGAGCATGTATAGGCAATTGTATGTTTATTTTGGTTCTTTTGATGTAAAGAGGTGCTAAAATGAATATGTATTTATTATTTTTGAGATGTAAATATTTGAGCAAGTGTAAATATATGTATAAATGATGTGTAAACCATGTATAGAGCCAAGGCAATGGAAAAATGAGATTTGGCTCCTTTATGGCTTGAATACAATAGTGTATTTTTGCCCGTAGCATAGTGAGTTTGAGATGTATGATGATATGGACCACTTGAGCATTTCATATATGCTATGTTTATGCTTTAAAACTTGCTCAAGAGGAGCTAGAGTATGTAGAAGACCATTTACCTCTATTTTGACCCATTCATGGTGTCAAAATTGCTAAATTCGTGAGTTTCATTAAAATATGACCAAATAAGCTCTTCTTCATATGAAATTTGGCATGCCTCTAGATCTTGTTGAGGTCTTCTTAGGAAGTTAAAGTGGGTAATATTTAGAGGTCTAGGGAATATTTGGCAAATTTTTGAAATTGGAAAATTTTTTAGTTTTGGTTATTATACTGTACAAATAGGTCCGAAAATGAATCTGTATCATTCATGGACCAAACGGTGTCCAATTGTCATAAAATTTTATGGACATAAACTAGATATCTACAGTGACCTATACCAACTAGAAGCACCTCAATTGGAGGCCTGTAGAGGGAGAAAGAACTTTCTGAAGTTCTATGTCAGCATTAGGGAAGCCATTCGACCTTTGTTACTATTCTATCAGTTTTTGAGGTCCAAAAGCTACTGAAATGATCTGAAATTAATTTTTTCCTTTAATATCTATAACTTTACAAATTGATATATTTTTTCTAGATTGAATTTTTTTGGAATTAGTTATGAATGTTTGAAGTTCATGATAGCAAGTTGTATCAGTACCAGGGACAGCCAGACCTTTATCTCTTTTTCGATGTCAAACATAGTCCAAACGCTAAGATTGTGGTTTGAAATTATTTTTAGTATAAATTTAACATCTAGAGATTTCCAGAAAGCTATGGTTTTCTTGATTCTCATTTTTCTAGAATTAGTTATGATTTTTCAAAGTTAGAGCAAAAAATCTGACTTTTGGGCCCATTTGAGAAATTGCATTTTCTTGATTTTTAGCTTTATATCCGCGATTCATGGGTTCTTTTATGCTATGTATGAGTTGTATAAATGGAGTTTGAGTAAATAATGTGAATAATGGGTTTATGGGACCCATGGCCAAAATATGAACGTTTAAACCCCAACTTAAAGTATTAAAATACCACGGTTTTGATCCTTTTCATTGGAAATCATATAGAATCAAGCCAAGAGGGAGATTAATTAAGGTTAAGACATTATGGTATTACATTCCACACTATCCCAATTTGCATGACTAGGAACATCATCAATCAAATCATAAACATTAAATTGAAACTAAAGAAAGTAGCATAGAAGGGATAGAAAACCAATAATTGAAATTTTACATAAATGACCATCCATAACCTTTAGGTGAAAGACTAACTAATGCTTCTATGATTTAACCACTTTAGTTAAATTTCGCATACCAATGTCATAAACATACTTATTATTTCCTAGCGAAATAACTTTGAGATAAAGGCTCCCTTAAAACACCCAAAATAAGTTTATACTATTTATAAATAGAAAATAAGTAATTCTAGAGCCAAAGGTATTAGAAAAAACAACAAATAGATCTAGAAATGAAACAAATCTTAAAATCAAAAAGTAAATAGGTTTTAAATTTAGGGTTAAGATGAGTGCCATGTGTAAAGTCCCATATCGGGTAAGGAGACTCTGGGCTAAGGCTTTATAAGTGAGAGTAGTAGTCTCCTCACTAGCGACGCATTCTCCCTTGGATTGGAGGGGAACAAAATCCCACCATGCAGTGTGCCAGGTGTCGTAATAGGGACAATATCACCTGAGACTCTGTGGGGAATTAGTATCAGAGTTGGTCTCCCCCCTAGTGGCATGTTTTCCCTTGGATTGGGGAGAAACAAAACCCTACTAGGATGTATGCCGGGAGTCATAACGGAAACAATATCGTGGGAGGCCTTGTAGGAAATTGGTATCAGAGTTGGTCTCCCTTCTAACGATGTATTTTTCCTTAGATTGGGGAGGAACAAAACCCTACCAAGCAGTGTTCTGGGTGCCGTAACGAGGACAATATCGCTAGAGGCTTTTGGGGAATCGGTATCAGAGCTGGTCTCCCCTTAACAATTCATTTTCCCTTGGATTGGGGAGGAACAAAACCCTACCAGGCAGTGTACCGAATGCCATAACTGGAAAAATATTGCTGGAGGTTCTATGGGGAATTAGTATCAAAGCCGGCCTAGCCCCATGTGCAACTTGGGGACGAGTTGGCCCCAAGGGGGTGGAATGTAAAGTTTCACATCTGGTAGGGAGACTCTGGGCTAAGGCCTTATAAGTGGGAGTAGTAATTTTCCCACTAGCGATGCATTTTTCTTTAAATTGGGAAGGAACAAAACCCTACCAGGCAATGTGCCGGGTGTCGTAATGGGGACAATATTGCTGGAGGCTGTGTGGGGAATGGTATCAGAGTTGGTCTACCCCCTAAAGATGCGTTTTTCCTTGGATTGGGGAGGAACAAAATCCCACTGCTGACACTCAGCATACTGCCTGGTGGGGTTTTGTTCCTCCCAAATCCAAGGAAAAATGCGTCGTTAGGGGGGAGACCAGCTCTGATACCATTCCCCACAGAGCCTCCAACAATATTGTCCCTATTACGGCCCTTGGCACACTGCCTAGTGGGGTTTTGTTCCTCTCCAATCCAAGGGAAAATGCATCGCTAGAGGGAAGACTAGCTTTGATACCAATTCCCCACAGAGCCTCCAACGATATTATTCCCATTACGACACCTGGCACACTGCCTGCTGGGGTTTTGTTCTTCCCCAAATCAAGGGAAAATGCATCGCTAGTGGGAAAATTACTACTCCCACTTATAAGGCCTTAGCCCAAGGTCTCCTTACCCGATGTGAGACTTTATATTATTCTCCACAGAGCGTCTAGCGATATTGTCTCTGTTACGGCACTTGGCACACTGCCTGGTGGGGTTTTGTTCCTCTCTAATCTAAGAAAAAACTCATCGCTAGAGGGGAGACCAGCTCTGATACCATTCCCTACAGAGCCTCCAGCAATATTATCCATATTACGGCACTCGACACACTGTTTGGTGGGGTTTTGTTTCTCTCTAATCTAAGGGAAAACACATTGTTAGGGGGGAGACCAGCTCTGACACCAATTCCTCACAGAGCCTCTAGCGATATTATTCTCGTTACGGCACCTGGCACATTGCCTGGTGGGGTTTTGTTCCTCTTTAATCCAAGGGAAAACACATCGCTGGTGGGGAGAGTATTATTCCCACTTATAAGGCCTTAGCCCAGGGTCTCCTTACCTGACGTGGGACTTTATATTATTTTCCGCAGAGCGTCCAATGATATTGCCCCCATTACGGCACCCAGCACATTACCTAGTGGGGTTTTGTTCCTCCCTAATCCAAGGAAAAATGCGTTGCTAAAGGGGGAGACCAGCTCTGATACCAATTCCCCACAGAGTCTTCAGCAATACTATCCCCATTACGGCACTCAGCACATTGCCTGGCGGGGTTTTGTTCCTCTCCAATTCAAGCAAAAACGCATCATTGGTGGGGAGAGTACTACTCTCACTTATAAGGCTTTAGCCCAGGGTCTCCCTACCCAATGTAGGACTTTACACCATGAAACTCATCCTTGGAATTAGGCTTATTCACTAAGCCTTAAGATGGTTAAGGTTGTGGGTCTTTGTCAAGCTAATTGAGCTAATGTTTGGACAAACACAGAGAAATACTAATTATAGCACTGCCTGTCTCTCTCTTTCTCCTTAGTGGTGGTAGCAAGTCTAAGCATCATGGTAAAGAAAAGAAACTTCATGTTTTCCTAATTCTAGTTCTTTTATCCTTGTTTTTGTGAGATGTAAAGTAGGAGCCAGGGTAAGAAGGAAGTGGTAAAGTTGAAGCTCATGTTTTGGATAATTGCATTAAAAGGCATATTTCAATGTATAAAGACAAAAAACTCATTTATTTGACTTCAGTTCAATTAGAGAAAAAAAATTTAATATCTAGTGTCGATTTTAACTAACACTAAAGAACAATAAGTATCTAGTGTTGATTATGGTTCCTCTATTTTCATCATGTAAATATATATGTATTTTTTTGCTTTATGGACAATCATGTCCTTGGTTCAAATCTTTCATGATACTAATGATAAAGATTCTTGCTCGTGTTCATCAATCTCAGTTGGAATCAAGATTTTTTTTATAAATGAAAATTAGAATTAAGCTTAGATTTCTTCTTATCTATCCTTTGGTTTTGTTCCATAAAACTACCTTTAGCTTTCCCACTCTATGGAATTATTTGCCAACTACCCTATTTCTTACTCCTATGCATATTATTATGTTCACTAACTCCTTTCATCAAGAATTCACAATTTTTCTTTTTCAACCTTACTAATAACACAGTGGCTTGGAGCAATCTTACATTTGTTGCTACTTTTTCTTTTAGACTCATAATATAAACAATAATTGCATAGTATTTGGAAAAATTCAACTTGCAAATTAAATAGTCAAAGCATCTTTATAATTAGCCACCTTCCTCATTTGTTTCAATTGAACCCACTTACAGATCAAATCTTTTATAGTCAGTTTGACTTTCTCTTTAGTGGCTACAACATACTATAAGATTGACACTTCTTAATTCCTTTTGAAAGCTTGGTGCCATTAGAAAACTTTTTTTTTGTCTGAAGCTAAACTTGTTAACACTACCTTTTAATATTTTAAAGCAGCATCAAACTTGGAAGAATGTTTCACATTTTACTATCCACCCTAGACCATCATCTTGAGAGAACTTTAAGAAATCCATATTTGTAAATCTTGTAGGTATATAGTCAGTCCTACTATGTTTATCATTTTTTATGCTACTTGTATTGTTGTTATTTTTGCAAGACATATTTATCACTCACAATGAATTCACGACTATTGCTACTTGTAAAGAAAGGCTATTGATAAGCTCTTTTAAATCAATGACATTCTTATTTGTCCAGATAATCATTGATTGAAGGTGCTCTTAGGCCTTATGGAATGAAGTACTTAATTTCTTATCCTTTGCCATGGTTGAGGATTAATGGTCTTGATATCACTATTAAGAGTTTATAAGAAAAAAGACTTTTTATAACTTAAGTTATAATTCAAGATAAAAAGGATCTCATATACAACCAATCCATTTATGCCAACTTTCTAATGTTCATAACCAACATAACAACACACTAATTAATCTATTATTTGGCTTAACTTACTAAATACTAATATAGCTTATAGTACATGTTAACTCACTTATTGATATGTCATCTAGCATCAATTTTCACTTTAGCTAATACTATTGCCACATAACAATCTTCCTCTATTGAGTTTTCTTTCTCTTATATAGAATTGCCACAATAATATGACATGCTTGATGTAACACCATCATTTCTAACTCATACCCATCATGCTTTACATGCTCACATGAGATATGGGAAGAATAAAGTAAGATCTTTCTCATTGGGTTCATACACTTTCTCACATGGCATCATGCATGCTTAAAAATTCACTTTAATGTCACATGGACCGTGTGAACTCATTTTATGCATCCTCATATTTAATTGCACCCTTAAAACTCATTTCAATCCCAAAAACATGCTTTTAGCCCATGGAAACCAAAAAGGGATATGAAACATGCATGTTTATTTCGGCCAGACTTGGCTTCATTTCTGGGCAAAATTTAGAAATTTATAACTAAATCTAGAAAAATTAAAAACATACAATCTTGGTCATTATGGAAAACTTAGGATGTCTACTTCATATTAAAAATATGTATAGTCTTAAAATCACACACACAAAGCGTTTGACATGCAAATTCATTTGGAGGTTGGAGTAGTCCTGATACTGTCATAGTTTACTGATATGAAGTTTAAAAATGTTCAACTAATTCCACAAAAATCCAATGCATGAAAATGATGTCACTATGGAAATATGTGGATGTTAACTAGAGAGAAAAAATGTCTCTAGATTATTTCATCAAGCCAAACTCTCAGAAATCGATGGAACAGTACCTCGGGTCAGGTAAGATGACTGATACTGGACAGGAACTTCGAAAATGCATATCTTCCTCTCTAGACTTCCAAATGAGATGCTTCCAGTTGCTACAAGTCACTGTGACTATCTAGTTTCTAGCTATAAAATTTCGTAGCCATTAGACCACGTTTGCCCCTCGGATGACATAATTTCACATCTGACCAAATGAACAGTGCCTATGCAAATCCGAATTTCTGATACCAACTTCGAAAAATCATAGAAAATTCCATGGACCTCCAAATGACCTGATCTTTAGCTTCCTAAAAATATCTAAACAAGATCTAGTCACATGCCAAATTTCAAGGCAAGAAGAGGTCGTTTGGTCAGAATTGGACATCATGAGGCAAAGTGACCATTTTCTCTTGCTAAAGAGGACTCCAAGAGTGCAATTTGGCTTCATCTACTTCTAAGGCTCTATGAGTACGTGAAAAAGCATCAACATAGGCTATCAAACATGGCTCAATTGTCTAACAACCCAGATTTGCAAAACTCACTCTCCCACACTAACACATACACCATGTACATAGGCTAAGATCTTACTATTCATTCTAAAACTTGCTACATCATTCAAGATAGTTCTCATTCTCACACATCTATGATAAATACATTCATTTAAAAGTATTCATACATGCTACATCATGTACATCATTAAAGTACACCTCTTGACTTAACTACAAAGTAGTGACAAAATGGCTCTTTTACAATTTCTTCACCGAATCCCCTAACTTCAAGCTTGGTGGCTCCTATCTCTTGTCTCACTTGGTCCACCTAGCATGTTAGGATGGTGGAGAGAGGGAGTGAGATTCAAAAAATCTCAATAGCTCATATCTCATTCCATCATATACAAAGCATGCAAACAAATCTCACAAATGTATGCATGGGCATTTTAGCATGTGAAATCATAAGAAAAGCATTTTCAACATTTGAGTAGGCCATACATAACATATAAAAGCTTGCCAAGAAAGTGGATTAGCCTCACCCATTCACTTATGGATTTTGGACTTGCCTCACCCATTCTTTAAGAGGTTCTTGGACTCAACCTTACTCTTGGGAGTCAACCTCACTTTTGGGAGACTCTTTACTTTGTCTCAACCAACTTTAGGGTTCTTGGCTCATCCTCACCATGGCTAGGGGGTTGTTGGCTTTTCCACACTTAAGCAAAGCAAAACAATCACATAAAACATCATTAAAATTCATAAGACATCATCATGCTAGCATACTTTTTATGGTGTAAAACATACATACACACATACAAGACAATGTAAGCACACATCTATGCATGAAAGAAGGTGGAAAGAGCTACCTTATTGGCTAATCACAAGCTTTCCTTTTCAATTTGTCTCCTCCTTATTGATTTCACAATCACCACTAGATGGGAGTACTTCTCTTGAGCTTAGACACACAAGAGCATGGAATTACTTTCTCATAGCTCAATAATTATTCACAAAGCTAAGGGTTTCTCTATAGCAAACCCTACCAAGCATATAAGAAACTAGGGATTCTTTCTCTCTCTAGAAGTTTACCAACTATCCTTCCTCTCTCAAGCTCTAAAAAAAGGAAAGCAAAGAGATGAAGCTACATGAATTCTAACCTCTCTCGAGAGTGGTTTTCCACTTTTCCTCTTTTGAACCAAGCCCAAAACATAGCTACTTCAACCACTAAAACCATAGGAAGAGAGGGCAAGGAGGGAAGAATAATATTCTAAGAGAAAAGCCATGCAAATCTTACCTTTTTCTTGTTCTTCCTTCCTCCTTTAGGTTTTCTCTCTCTCTCTTCCGCCCTTTTCTCTACCTTAAAGGGAGCTTAAATCGGTTAAAAGAAGAAAGGAGGGGTTTGGAGGCTTTAAAAAGTCAAATTCTCTTTTTTCACGATTTTTCGGACTAACCCTCACTATAGCGAGGCATAACCCTCGCTACGATGAGCTCGTATCAGTCCTAGACCTTGCCTTCGCTACAGCGTGCGCTACGGCGAGCAACGCCCTGGTTTTTGTATAGGGTGCCCGCACTCACTATAGCTAGAAGGCACTCTCGCTATAGCTAGACCATTTCTCGCTATAGCGAACAGGTACATTCGCTATAGCTAGGATGTAGCTAGCAGACTTAGAAAATTTTTAGCCCTTCAAAAATTTTCAGTTTTTTTTTTCTTTTCTTCTTCTTTCTTTTTTTTTTTTTCTAGTTGTTACACTTGATTTGAATCTAACCTTTTCATTAGGTTAGTCATTAAAGGTTTAGATTGTGTAAGTTGAAGAACTCTCTTCTTGCTAAGAAGATTTTACATCTTTACCTCAAGAATCATTACTTTAGCCATTAATAGATCTATCTTTTTCTTATACAACACCATATTGCACATCGTACTTCTTCTCTCGAAAACTTGCCTTCTACTTGTAGCATTTCTAGGTGAACACTTCATATTCATTTTATTAAGCATTATTTATATCCATTTATAGTTTTTTATGATCTTTCATATCTATAATATTGTTTTTCTTCTTTTCATTCTTTACATCTTATTTTTTACATACTTATAGTCTTTTGATTTAGCCATGGGCTTTGCCACAACCATTTGCAATGTAAGATAGAAACATTGACTATGAATCATGGTAGTTATCAAGTTATAACGCAGCATATAGAGTTTGGAACTTTTAATTTAGTTTTGTTTTCCTTATGGTATGATAAAACAACTTTTTTAGATTGCACATGTTACAACTTGCAATTGTTTTCATTTTATAGTGGTATTTGTTCTTGGCATCTTTCTTAAAGTAAGTAGCTATCACAACCTAAAATCTCTGTCCATCAAAAACACATAAACTAAATGAACATCAAGCTAACTTAGTCTAATAAGCCTAGTGAACAAGCACCACACTTTGACAATTTATTTTAAATACACAATCAATTCATATAATTCCATTAAGGGTTGGTAAAAATATGGCAAAATCTCTACTAAAATTAGACATTCCCAATATGCACAACCAATTAGCATTTCCAACAACAATATTTTCCCAAAAAAAAAACATAAAACAATTATAATACATATGGCCATCTAGGCCTACAAAACAAGTTCCCATTCAAAATAACACAATTAGACAACTATTATGGTTGCAATATCATGGAATTAAATGAACATGAAGCCACCTGAAAAAAAAGGCGGCCTACCCAAAATATATCTAGGAGTTAAACAAATCCCAAAGCACACTACACAAGAACTTGTTAGTTTGAAAATGTAAACATAGAGAAGAGTAAGTCATACAAACTTAGTGAGTGCATAATAAACATAGTTGAAAGGGAGACAAGTACACACACAAATTATTATATTGCATGGAAACCAATCACAATAAAATAAGACATTTAACTTAGAATCAAAATAAGTAAAACATAAGAGTACCAAATATAGTAAGAACAAGAGTCCATAAAATAAACTTTTGAAAGAGTATAAATATAACATTTTAGAAATTAGAAAGTTAATTATGGAATAGGTTTCACATGAGAGAACCATGTAACATCTTTCCAAATAACAATATAAATAAGTCATATTTAGTGTATTAGTAATTAATAAATAAAAATGTTGATATATTTATTAATTAGTCAAAATCAGGATTTGTTATAAATGTTTGCTATTTGCCATACATAATGTTTTTGATAATTTACAAAATAAGAAAAATAATTAAATAGAATTATTTTAAGGAAAATTAATTAAACTTATATACACTAAAGTTGATGATAAAAAAAACTTAGGCAAATTTAAAAATAGTAAGTAATACTTTTTAGGTGAAAATGAAATTATAAAAAAATATAGGGTAGACACCTATAATTTTATTGAGGGACCAAAATGTAAATTTTTCTAAATTTTTAAATGTTGAATTTTGAATGCCCATTTCAGCCAAAAAGGGGTGCAAGAATGGAGTAAAGAATTTTAACAACCACAGGTTGAACTAAAATCACTAAATATAGTTACAAACCAATGGTAGTCATAATCCCATTTGAACCTTTAACTTGATAGACCATTTAGGATAAAATTTGACCCTCTTTTTAGAGAAAAAGAAGACGTTGGGTTCAAGAGGAGAATGGTGGAAGAAGAAAATTTAATGCAAAAGTAGTGAAAGTGAATTAATGTGAAAAGGGATTAGGATTTTTGGCTATTAAAAAGAGTGAGAGGGACGAAAGGCAAATATGAGAGGCTAAGAAGAGAGCTGAAGAAGAAGAGGAGAAAGCAAGGAAATGAAGGAGAAAATAGGAGCAAGAAGGAAAAAGACACAAAAGCAAAGAATTTCCAAGGTAAACCTTTTCCTTTGTTCTACATATTAGAAAATCTTCTTGGGTCTTGCTTTGCCTCCATTTCAATAGTCATGTGGGGTCTTTGAGGGGCCATGATGCTAAACAAAGTGGTCCCTAGTTGTACTAGGTGTTGTGCAAAAGTTACAATAAGAAATTCTTGAATTTTCATAAAAACCTTAGAAAAAAAGGAAATTTTGGTATTGTATTAAGGTTGTTGAGTATCTTAGTTGATTGTCAAAATGTAAGGAATTGAAGAAAATTACACAAAAATAGCTTGAATAAGAAGTTGGTCTTGTGTTGTTGAAATTAGGCATTTAGGGAATATATTTGTGAATTTTGGTTGAGAGGCCAGATCAATTCATTTTGCTTTGAAATTTTAGTATGATATGCTTAACATTTAAAAGGATTTGTTACTAAATTTTTGAAATTCTAGGCTGGTTTGGTCTCCCAAATTCACATCCAAAATGTGCTTATATCATATTTAAGGCAATTTGGAGCAATTTTGCAAAATTAAGGAATTGAAAGGTTAAAGAATTTTTTAATCTGAAATTTTTATGGCAATTAATTAACATATAAATGATGTCCTATGCCAAAAAGATGTTATTTTTAGAGATCACTATAAAAATTTGTATATATCACAAGTTCAAGGTTGAAAAGAGTTTGCAATTCTATTTCAAGATGCTTAGCGTTGTGGTGCCTAAAATTGAGGTCACAGGCCCCATGCCTTTATCTTCACCTCTGCCTTGCGATAGAGAGGGTGGCACCGTGATTATAGCATTTTAGTCACAATGCCCTAACCCCTTGCACTAAATTATCATAATATCCTTTTATGTGCTAGCCTATTTTGATTAAGGATTATTGTGAGCTTGTTTTGGGCATATTTAGGGATGTTTTAAGAGTTAATTAGGAAAATATAATAGGATTAAAATTATTTTTGTAATTAGTTTTATTTTATGATTTCTTAGTATGCAAATTCAAAATTTTCATGTTATTATTGCTTGAACCATATGATATGACATTTAATTGGCAATAGCCTATCATGGGAAACCTAAAGAACTAAAAGAGCAATTTAAGGAATGCAAATCTATACATAAAGAAAAAGAATATGATATATGTTAATGTGTGTGTGTATGTGTATATATATACCTCTCTATGGATTAACTTATATGATTAAATGGGATCCAATTCCTTGACATATGGAGTATTATCGATGACCCATACCAATGAACATAACCTTGGACATGAACCATGACTTGGACTAGACTTAGGACATAAATCAATGACTTGTATAGACATATCTTGGACTTTAGGATTCTATGACCTTATGGCCTTATGACTTTGTGACTTTATGACTTTTGGATGGGGATCATAAAGACAATCAAAATAGAAAAGACATAGTAAAATACAAGGTTTCCTTAGAATTTGCTATTCTAGGATAATTATATTAGTAACCATGTATGTATATTTCTCATAGTTTAGTTGCATGTTAATTCCTTCTTAGTGTTGAAATATGTTTGATTTCTTGTATAATACTATTTAGTTGCATTAACAAGGCATTGTGAGAAAGGATCTTCAAAAAAGAGGTGATTTCAAGAGGTAAAGTTCTTGAAAAACATAAGTCCTGATAAGAGATGATCTTCGTTAGAAAATATCTCAAAAGAGAAGTGTGCCTTAAAACACGAGGGATGATCCTAAAAAAGGAGGTGATTTCAAATTGCCTGTATTTCTATAGACCCATTCTAAAGAATATTCTAGTCAAAAATATTTATGGCATGCTAATCTTATTTCTTGCTAATTTATGATGAAATGTACTAACATGTTACTTGTACTTATATGTTATTTTGTATAGATGTTTGGAATCATCATCATATGTAAAATCTTGTTTAAGTGGTATTATGTAGGTTGGTTGGGTTTCTAGATACCCATGCTTCTTGTTGCAATGGCTCTAATAATGAACCGGAACTGAAAGCTTTAATATGACTAACCATAAGTACATATATAACATATAGTAGTATTTTATAGTAGTATTTATGTAACGAACTAAGCTAGTTATTGTTTTGCTGTATAAATGGTCATGGGGTATGAGGCACCACTTTTTGTAAAAGTCCTTTGTGAGTTTTGGATGTATATAGAGAAGGCTGTACAACCATGAAACAACTAACAATCACATTATTTATATTAGTTGTGATATGTATGCACATGTGTGTGCGCGCGCGCGCGCGTATTTATCCTTGATGTACTTTTTCTATTTATTTTTGTACTATCTTCTCTATATGCATCAAATAAGGGAAATAAAATAATTTTAGTAGTTTATACAGTTAAACCATTATTAAGTTTCAAAATAAATAATGTTTTATTAAGAATACAAATTCTCATTAATCTTTTTGGTAATGTGTTGATATCAAAATTTCAATCATGACGACCCTCAAGGTCATCATTGAAGTGAAATATATGTACATAGATATTCTAGGAATAGGTAAATTCAAGTCATCCTAAACATAAAATGGATGGTGATCAATACGGAAGGATAGGCAATATATGCCATCTAGGATTTATTTATAGTTTAGGATTTAGAACCAAACTCATGCTATCTTTTATCGTAATATAAATACCATGATTGTATGAGATCAACAAAAAAAAATAATTATTTAAGTATATGAAATAAGAATGTTACAAACTACATATTCCATGCCATTTTTGTTGGACAGCTACACATTGCTCTCTTATGAGCAATTACACCTAATAGATAACTCCTTCTCCACCTAACCATATCATCTCAAATCATTAGGGCCTACAACACCATGTTGAAAGCTCTTTGCCCTCTTGCAAATGACTACATTTAATAGACAGTTCCTTCTCTACCCATTACCATATCATCTTATCCTCTTTCTAGATGCATCTAAGCCATTACTCATACCAATAACTTTCATGTTTTAACACAAGTTCCCAACCAATAGTTTTATGTAAAATAAATAATTAAAATAATTATATGATAAAAATAAATTAAAAAGAATAAATTAAAAAATAACTTATATATAATAAGTTTAAGGGAGTAAATAAAATTAGAAATTTAACAACCACTTCTGCATGATATTGTATCATACCAATCTAAATAATGTTAAACTATTTTTAAGATCATAAGTTCACCATACCATTTGGTAGTGTAACAAATAAGATTTGAATATCCTCATGAATCATGGCATTAGAGCACACATTCATTGTTATTCCAATATGCATGTTTATAATATAGTCTACGTACATATTAGTTACCGTTTTTCAAGAATATTAGTTGTCAAAGGTTTCACATAGTTGGAGTTTAGGATGAGGACCTTACTTTCCTAAGGGACAACTTAGAGTAAGAATTAATTTAAGGATTCATTTGAACAATAAGTTAGAAGGAAGAATTAATATTATTCCTATCAAATTTAACCTAAACATTGTAAAACAATTTATTTAAAACAAATGAAAATTTAAGTTAATATGAATAAGAATTAGTAATTTGATGAAAATATTATTAGAAGCAAATGAAGAGTATCACTTTAGTTATTGTACACTCATTGACAAGAACCAACAACAACAATCCTCTCCATTATACCAATTCAAAGCAAAACCCTAGTTGAAGGGATATCCTCGAAGTTACCAATCAATATAATCAACATGCAATAAATACTCATGAGAACTCAATTGATAACTAATATTCTCAATTCACCTAAATGTATCTTTTAACATCAAACGCCCCAATTCTAGTTCATGTTCAATGCTCTTATCATAACACCATATTCTAAGCTTATTATATTGGTATTCAAATTAAAGAATAAGAAAAAAAATCACATTAGAGAGCCAAAAATTATGAGTAAGAGAGGTGGGTATCACACTTCAAAAATACACAAAACCTACATCTTAAAAGCTAAATCATGGTCTAAAGATGGAGGAAGAGAAGGAAGCGTCAAAGCTTGTGATTTTTAGTGACCCACCGCCTCCAGTAATAGTTCAAGGCAAGGAGAATGGACAATGAATGGCTTTATAGTGACAAATGGCATTTTGAGCTTTAGCTTGCACGTCTTACATGTGAGAATGACAAATGTGGTGTGTCCTCCCATTAGCTATTGGATGTGTGCTTGAATGATAGTGGTGGTGGAGTGATAGTGAAACTTGCTATGGGTGGTGAAGGAAAAGAAAGAGTAGGATAAGAAAGTATAGAGGACACAAGGAAAAAAACAGATGGAGTATCAGGGAAGAGAGGAAGAAAGGAAAAAATAAAAAGGAAGGAAAAGAGAGATGAGCCCTTAGTATTTTCCTATTGGGTTCAAAATGGGATGGAAGAATAATTCTTTTGATGCACAGGAAATGAAGCCTTTTAGATATTATGCTACTAAGTGTATTTTACTTTAAAACTTTGAAAATAATTGCAATAAGTAAAAAGTAAATATCAAAGTAGCTTTCTAAAATAACTTTTAAGCTAAAAAAATTTCTAAAAACCAATTAGGCATTATTTGCTACCCTTTATAATTTCTTTTGTATTATTAAGTATCATTTCTTATTTTCTTACTAAATTTATGATTAGTATGGACTTACTTGAAAATGAAAATCTAAGTTATTTTATTCTCTTCTCTTTAAAAAATTTGATCCTCAAATTTCTGATAAGCCATTTGCCATAAGAGTAAGAAAAAGTGAAAATACTTTTCACATGTAACTTCTTTAGCTTCTTAAGTTGCCTCTTCTTTAAAGTGATTCTACCACACCATTTTAACTAAAGCTACATTCTTATTCCTTAACCTCTTGAATTGTTTATTTATTATGATTGCTCTTCATAAGAAAGTTTCTCATCTAACTATATCAAGTATGATTAAAGCACATGAGAAAGATTAGATAGATATTTTTGAGACATGGACATATGGAAGATAGGAAGAAAACTTGCAAGTTTTGTTGGAAAAGCCAAATGATAGGCTAACTCCCACCCTTCAAGTATCTCAAAGGGTTTAATCTATCTTAAGTTTAACTTCCCTTTCTTTCCAAATTTCTAAACACCTTTTTATAGGTAATACCTGCAAGAAACTCCAAGTTACACATATGATAGGCGTAGGCCTTTTGCTTACTTTAAGTGGCCAACAACCTATCATAGATCAATTGCATCTTTATAACTAACTCTTGAATTAAGTTTGGGACTACGAGTTTAGACTCACCCACGTCAAACCAACCCATAAGTTAGTTATAACATCTACGATACAATGCTTTAAATGACATCATATGAAAACTGGATTGGTGGGTAATTGTTGTTGTAGGCAAATTTCATTAGGGGTAAATGTTTATTTCAACTTCCTCTAATTTTTAAGACATATGTGCAAAGTATATCTTTTCATATCTTAATAGTACACTCCGATTGTTCATCAATTTGTGGGTGAAAAGTAGTGCTTAGATCTAAGCTAGTTCCTAAGGCCTTTTAAAAATATTTCTAAAATTCAGTTGTGAATTGTGAGCCAAGATTTGAGATAATGGACACAGACACAATAGGGATGTACATGGGCAGGGTCGGGTCAGGGCGATACTTGGCCCGAAACCCTGGCCGATTAGGGTCTTGGGCATATTTTTATGCCCGTGACCCGACCCAACCCGGAGAAGCCCGATTTTAGGGCGGGTTGGAGCAACTCGGGGCGGCCCTAATAAGTAGGGCTGTACATGTGATAACTCCCTAATTTATGATATAAAAGGATTATATTTGAGATAAAAATTAGGGAGTCAAATGCTTTCTTCTTGATTAATAGAGTTAAAATGGATTCAATCAAATAAAATAAAGAAAGTGTTTTATTGTGTTTTCTTTAGCAGTTTGAGCCTCACTTTTTGATTGATTTCAATTTCAGGAAAGATAAAAGAAGAAAGAAAGAATTGAGAAAAGAGAAGGAATCTGAGAAGTGAGAAAGTACAAGTGGATCAAGCATTCTCACTACAACGAGGATGGAATTCGCTATGGCGAAAACACACTTTCGCTATAGCGAGGGAGGTACTTCGCCACAGCGAAGTTGCGAATCATACAAATTCCAGGGAGAAGCTCGCCATAGCGTAGCAGTAGCGAGAAAAGAAGAAATCTGGGAACTCTAAGAGAGCTCGCTATAGCGAGAAGCACTCCTCGACATAGCGAGATCGGACCCTGAAACGTACAGTTTTATTTATCAAGCTATAGAAGACGGGAAGAAGTAGGGTTTCGATTCATTCAGCAATTAGAGAGAGTTCTGGCCAACTAAGAGTGAAGAAAAACAACCAAGGTGTTGGAGAGCTTCAATTTGATCGGGGAATTCGTCAATTCTATTGATTTCTCTTCCGATTAGGTGTTTCTACTCCATCTCCTCTCTTAGTTGATGATATTAAACATGTCTGCTGAACTTGTCTGTGGATTTCAAGCCATGAGCGGTTAGATTTTTTTATCCTTAGGAATTTTATGAACCTTTTATCTGTAGAGATTATTTTCCCTTGTTGATTCTGCAGTTTATTGAAAATAGTATTGTTTAATCTGAATCATATTTCATCCTATTGGGTGGCCTCCTTTAGTTTGATTGTGGATTGAGTAATTAACCTTTGATGGAAGGAAATTGCTTATAGACCATTGGTTAAACAACTTAGGATTAGATATAATCTGATTTGCACTTGAGATAGAAATATTCTCAAGGGCCCTAGGTAGTCGAAAGAAGGTCTGCACGTAATAAAGTATTAACCTCTCCTTGAGACATCAAGCGTGAGTGGATATAAGGGTTCAATTGGATCGAAAGACAACTGCACCTACTTTAACCTTGACTATAAAATTTGCTTTAAGCTGTTTAATTAAAAGGGAAATAATTGACATTTGATAAAAAGGGGATTAAAATTCCTAAGGTGTTTTTGATTGCATAATTCCAATACAACTATCGTTTATTATTTGTCTTTGCATCATTCTCATAAATCCATTTATAATTTGATTGTTTAACTAAAATGAACATGAAAACTCTAATGCCTAATCGCAAATTGTATTGATTCTCTGAGGGAATGACCTTGATTCATCACGTACTACATCTGCCACCCGTACACTTGCGGTGTCATAATTTAGTGAGCATCAACATGGGTAGGACCAAACTGAACATCTAGTATGTTCGATACCTGACCCAATTAAGACATGAAACTTGTTTTTATACCCGTAGCCTTACTCAACTCTAATAAGTTCGATTTATATTGGGATAGGGTTAGGGCCGCCCAAACTAATTTTTTTTTAATGAATTGATACTTGTAATATAAAAATATTTTTACACAAACTTATAGACATATATTTCAAAACAACGGACTTTTAGAACTCTTATATTTGTATCAGTAATAAAAAAATAGTCTAATATTATCAAGTAAAATATAAGATATACTAACATAATTAGTCTTAGGTAAATATATATTTTTTCATTATTTAACAAAAGAAATATCAGTAAGGATTCACATCAATGATAAAAATAATTAAGAAGTAAAGAATATTTGCGTAAGTAATAAAAATTGCAGTATGTAGAGATAATTAAATGAAATAAAAAAATAAGATGACAAGATATAAATAACTAAAAAAAAAGTAACTATTAGGGCGAGTTGGGCGGAACATACCTTCGCTCATGGCCTGGCCCGACCCGAAATAGTCTTGTTTAAAGTTATGTCCATTTATATTTTTAACCCGGTCCACCCTGGCTCAGTTAGACCGGGCTAGGGCAGGCCCCTAGGGCCAATCGGGCCGATGAACACCCCTAAGGCACACAATAAAGGGAAACAATTTCATCTAGGTAGGTTATGATGTGCTAAGCCACATTGTAAGAAGCATTTATAGGCAAGAAGTGTGATGATATAGTCAATCGATATACAATCACCCACACCAAATCATAATCCCTAAGGCCCTTAGGCAAGCTTGTCACAAAATTCTTAGTGATTCTCCTCTACTTAAACTTACTAGTTTTTGGTGCTTAAACTTTACCTATTAACACACTAAACATCTGCAAACTCTACTATATCTTTCTTCACCCCCTCCACCAATACAACTCTCTCAAATCTTAGTATATCAAGAGGAACATGCATGGGTGAATAATATAGGTTAAGTGATGAGCTTTGTCAAGCACTTTTCTTCTCAATTCTTTTGCATCTAGTACATATAACCTAGCACCGCATTATAAAACACCTTCAAAATCTAATGAGAACTCTTGAACCTCCCCTTCTTAGGTTTCCTCTATAATCTTTCCTAACTAGTCCTAGGTTGCTTGATCCTATCTACCATGCTAGAATGAAGTTGTACATGGGCTAATAATGAACATACCTTGTGACTTCAAACTTTATTCCACTTTTAGCAAGCTTACGGAACTTCTTTATAATCAATCTCTTAGCTTTTGCGATGTGTGCCAAACTTCCCATAGACTTTCTACTTATAAAAGCATTGACAGCTACATTAGTCTTGCTTGAATGGTGCAAAATATTACGATCATAATCCTTTAAGAGCTCCATCCACCTTCTTTGCATCATGTTTAAGTACTATTTTGTTGAAGGATATACTTGATATTCTTGTGATAAATGTAGGGTTTTTAGCTAGTTTGGACCAATTTATTGATTTCATGATTGATTCTTTGGCTTTTATAGGTTAGTTTTAGAGGTTCAACTGAAAAATTAAAGGAATGGTTTACCGATTTTTCAATCCAACTAACCAAATTTGTTTTTAAAATATTGACATGATGATTTGTATACTAATTAATTTTTTTGGACTTGATATCCTTCAAATTAAAAAGAAAAAAAAAACTTTTCACCCCTCTCAAATAAAACCACAAACCTTAGATATGTTTAATTTCATGCATCGAAAATACTTTGTTTTTCAAAGTGAACTGATTTAAAAAGTTATATAAGGGCTAATTGTAAAATAATATTTTCCAATTTTTACATAAATTAAAGAAAGTCCATCTACATACACTGTCAATTTTGTTTTGGTAAATTATATATTGTTAAATTATTATCCTGTGTTAAGGGTAATGCAATAAGTCCCGTCACCAATTTCAAGACAGGATTATACTATACAAGTTTATAATCAAGTGAAAATCTTATTCAATCATATCTAGTTAACTCTTACCCTACTCCTATCCAATCTTATCTTATATTGCATGCCAAATATAACCTGAATGTGATATCTCAAATGAATGAAAATATTCATACTTACCAAATCTTAAAGAAAATAAATTGGGTGTATAATAGTAGAAATGGATTTCTAAATTAATTATATTATTTCTTTTGTTTTCAAGAGAGAACGCGCTCATTATAGGAAACTTCGATGT
This sequence comes from Erythrophleum ivorense, assembly GCA_026724425.1. Lineage (NCBI taxonomy): Eukaryota > Viridiplantae > Streptophyta > Magnoliopsida > Fabales > Fabaceae > Erythrophleum > Erythrophleum ivorense. Next base: position 38,833,662 of record JAIUCV010000004.1, on the reverse strand, counting down.
TTTCATTAATAACTTCGTTAAAACTATTGGAAAAGGAAGTAAATAGGGAACAAAATTAAGGAAAGAAATTGTAAAAGGAAGAAGAGAAGATGACAGGTAATAATTAAGAATTAGTCCGCCAATATAAAGTTTCCTCCACCTCCTCTCTCTTATCAAAGTCTTTTTTTTTTCTTGTACATTTGCTGCTACATCGCCTCCTTTAATGGAAGCCCAGATCTTGCTAGCTAGCTATATATAGGGTTATGCCTTTCTTCCCTCACCTCCAATAAATCAAAGAAAAAAAAAAGAAAACCTTAACAAAATTGTCCATGAAATCACAACAGACTTTCAAAAGGAGCTAATCAAGTAGAACTATATTATAGGGGCCTTTATCTTTCTCCAACTGGCACTAATTTATATATCTAACACCACCTCTCCATTTCATGAAAGATGATGATGAGCTTGTCACCATATGGACAATGAGAAAAGCAAAAATACATAAGACAATCAGAGGGAAATCCAATAGTCAAAATTATTAGGCTTATCCTTTGCCATTCCAATCTGGTCTTCCTAATGTAAACTCCAAGCTCGGGTTCTTGCACTCCAAATTAGAGCCTGACAAGTTGTTCTTCAGTTGGCTTGAATCACATTCCTGTAGGGTTTATTTCATTTTTTTTTCGAATTTAATTCTTCTAAGTCCAACATCATATATTAACACAAATTAAAGAGAAATTTAAAGCAATGATTTAACAAACATATTAATCTCATATATATCAAAAGTACCTGAATTTGATGCCCTCCTGATATTAGTTGTGACTGGAAGGTAGGTGGTCTCAGACTATCAATGTCTTTGGTGCTATTTTGTAGCCATGCCTCTCTACTACTGATCATTTCCATGAACACCAAAAGAGCAAATTAAGAAATGTCTTACTATTAGCTCCTTAATACCAAACTATAATTAGATAATTGTGATCATGACCAATCATTCCAAAATTCTACTATGTTTTGAAATAGCTAGATTCGTCTTTATCATCATGACAACGTGGAAAAACTGTTAGCTGCACACAACTGAGGGAAGGAAAAAGCATGTGTGTGGTTTAAGACTATAGTATAATGAGATACACACACACACACACACATATATGCAAATCGATAATTGTAATTAAAGGCAGAAAAACCAACATTGATATTGTATATTCATGTAGTATAGTTTTAGTGTTTTACCATTCATTCATTAACCTTTTGGGATTTTGATATAGAATTAAGAGCAGCACCGAAGATAAGTTATCTTAATAGAAACAAATTCAAATGGGGAATAAGAACATGTTTGAACATTCACATTCTCTAATCTAATGGCAATTTAACTTATCAATGGGCTTTTTAACTGAGAGAATGACCTAACAATCGACCATTGATTTATAGTTTAATTAGTTCGAAAGTTGTTCCTTCAGTGGTAAATGCAAAGACAATAAGCACCGAAGTTGCTGACCAATATGGAATAACTTCATATCCTATGAACCTACCCCCCTTCCGGGGGAAAATTGTGACATAATTGAACTATATAGCCTTTTCCATTCCTCCGGAAATAAAGATAGAAAATACTAATATTTATATACTTCAACCAGTTCTTATATTCTGAAGTTAATTAAAAATTTCTCAAAGTATTTTGGGAGGCAACTCCCTTCAATGAACAGCTGCCAAATCAAATCCGTGATCAAGTTAACTACAGTTTAAGTTGATCAAATAATTGAATTAAGAAGCTGCACCTTCAAAAATTTCCTGCCCTTAAAATATATTTACAGTACATAATTTTTTTCCCCATCTTTTGCAAGGATTATTAGGCATGATCGATGAGTACTACTTTATTTTGGGGAATTTCTGGCTTTTATATATATGTTGAGGATATATATATATATATATGTCCATAATTCTTAAATATCTCTAAATATGTTTGAAACTTATATCTAGCCATTACGTAACACAAATTTTAAACCTTAGCTTTTCTTTCAAGTATTAATAATCGGCAAGAAGATAAATTTCTCACCTCCAAGTTTAAAACTATAATACTCTATATATCATGAGCAATATTTTTAGTATAATAACTTCGCACATTTATAATTATATTTAAACTTGAAATGTTTGCAAAATTTCACCTGATTGTCTTATATTATGATTCGAGCATTGTGTTCCCTGAGAATATGTTGAGCTGTTATATGATTATAATTAAAGTTATAACATATCTTCATGTTAAAAAACAAAGAAAAAAACATATTGAGCTAAAACACAAATAGAATACGCCCATTGCACAATATGATATATCTATATATATATGCACTGTACTTTTTTAACTGTTAAGAATATTTGAAGAAAAGCAGCACTCAGAATGAAGGAATTGATCTTTTTTTGGGTTATGCGCAATCTCCATGGAAGAGAGAATAAGAACCAAAATTTGGACAAAATTTCATTCTTAGTTACAGCGCACGCATATATATTAAGCATAAGTATAGACATCTACAGGAGAAAGAGAAAAAGTGCATATATGCAGGTGTTGGGGTGCCTTCCTTTAATCCTAATTAACGTTTGATTATGTCTTGTAGCTTTCCTTTATTATACCCAAAAAAGCTACATATGTACCCAAGGTTAAAACTTCTTTGAGATATAAAAGATCATGTACATATATAAAAGAAGCAAAAGAAATTAAAGAAAGAAGAAACCTAGCACAAGTAAAGCAAAAGCTGCCACAAGAACCCTTTTTATTCTTCAAGAAAAATATATATGATGGACGTGGGTTTTGCATTGAGTTCTAAGAGTGATACCATGCAAAATTAAAGCAAAAGCAATTCAAAATACTGCAGCATCTCATATAATAAATAATCAGAAAATATGAACCTCTAGAAGGGCACGTAAAACATATGATCATTGTTAAAACTCAGCGCAAAGTTTAAAGATACTTCTGACCATAATACTCAGAAAATAAATAAATAGAAGATTTATACCTTGAAGAATTGCTCCATAGAGTAGTGGGGGTAGAAGAGTAGTCCGTATCATGCTGCACTGACCGATCTGTTCTGCTGCCTCTTTGATCTGCAAACATGTCATCATCTCCAGACCCATCTGAGTGGCCTGCATCAAAAACCCAAACCTCCAAAATAAAATCCCAGAACTTCATTTCACACACACACGTATATATATATATATATATATATATTTATGAATGCACGTTTAGATGGGAAGTATGTATGTGTGCGTATGCATGCATGTATGTTGATGAATATATTAAGGTTTGGGAGTAATTAATTAAGGTGGAGTGTTGTTGGATGGATATGTGTGAAATCTTTGGTAAAGCCTAAAGGGGTTTGAGTTTAGTAGTAGTGTAAAGGTAGAAGAGACAAGATAAAGAAGGGAATGGTTACAGTAACATTGAAAAGTGATGGTAAAAACAAATGAGTCTGAAAAGAACATACATGTGACCAGTGACATTATTTTTTCTTTATTTGTTTGATAAATATTCTTATGACTACGCCTAAGAAAAAGATAAGGCTGCTAAAATTAAAATTTGAAGAGAGCAAGGATTAAAGCAACACGAATTACCTGAAGAAGCTGCAGGCTTGTCAGTGGTCTTAACAGTTCGATACATCTGCAAATATGTGATATCAAGCCATTTTACTGAGGAATTAACAAGCTCGGGGAATAACCAAAAAAAAAAAAAAGCTATGCATACAACTAAAAAAAATAAATAAATAAATTATGAAATTTAAAAGAAAAAAGAAAAATTGATTCCCATTTAGATCCGTTTTGGTTCTCTCTCTATATTCTGGAAATGAGTGGGTTTGGTCATTCATCACGAGGTTGATGTTTGATAAGGTTGTAATTGGAGAAGAGAAATGTATTATTGGGAAATGATGATTTTTGTCTTGTTATCTCTCTCTCTCTCTCTCTCTCTGAAAGCAGAAGGCTGTGTCTATGTGTGGTCGTCTCAGACTCAGACCTTAAAGGCTTCTTCCTACTTAGCTTGCTCGCTATGGTGTAGTGTCTTTAATTCATCCATTCCCACATTCACTCACTGCCTTTCTCCATCGGCTACTGTGCCGGAAGGATAGACCAACACACATGAGAAGAGAGAGAGGGAAAGAAAGAGAAATTAGGAAAATGATAATATTCGATCAAATTAACTAAACCAGCGTATTCTGTGTACCTGCAAATGGCTTTTGACATGAGCTAATGTAAGATCCTTCACATCCATCAGCTCTAGAACTGACTTCGGAGTTGCTCCTACATTAAAATTCACCTTCTCAATACCATTACCCCATAAATTTTTTTTTAGAAAAGAAAAAAGAAAAAAGAAAAAGAAAAAGAAAAACCCACCTAATTCATATACAAAGCCAATAAGTCAATAATAAAATAAAATGAAGACAGAAGATAAAGTATAATTAATTAATTACTTTCATGGCCGCCGAGAAGCTCAACGGCGTGAACAAAACGAGCATGGAGGGTGGTGGTCCACCGCATTCTGGGAGCTCTCATGCTGCGCTTGGTGGGAAGCTTAGGCAAGAATCTGGATCTCATTAGCCCACTACCAGAAGATGCCTCATGAGAAGATGGCCCAACAATCCCATACTGCTGATGATGGTGCAATTGATGATGAGATTTGAAAGCATCTCCAGAAATCCCATTAAACCTGCTCGTGCTTCCCGCCCTATAAGCCGCCGACGCAGGATCTAAACCCCCCGCGGCCACAGCCAAGTACGGAGAAGGGGAAGAAGAAGAAGGAGTAGGAGGAGAGGAGAAAGAGGGGTGATAAAAGCACATCTTGGTTTGCTGATGATGATGATCCTTCTGGTTGTGGTCCACGGGCAAGAAAGGGAAGGAACGGTGGGGATACACCGGAATCCCTTTGATGGGCCTCAATCCGTCTGATGAAGAAGAAGATACATCAAGCAATGAGACTCCATAATTATTTATGTTAGGGTGGAGGTGGAGGTGTTGGAAATGGGCCTGAAAATAAGGGTTGTTGTTGTTGTTATTATTATGGTGGGATAGTGGTTCCCCTGTTGCAGTACTGAAATTGCTTCCCAGGGAGAGCTCAGTACGGGCTTGACAGTGAGACACAGATGTAGAAGAGAAACTAGAGGTTGAAGAATTATTGTAGTGCCGTGCTTCATAGTTTTTGTTGCAAAACAAAGAAGAAGAGGTGGATGGAGGGCTTATGTGAAGAGAAAGATCAGGAGGAGAGGTTGATGAGGAAGCAGGTGGTTCTATGAAAATCCCTGCTTCCAAGGGCATTTTCTTTTAAAGGACCTAGCTTGATGGATGGCTCGCTACAGAATATATAAATATATGAGAGAGAGGGAGAGAAAGAGAGATTTAATTTCCCTTTTTATTTTTATAAAAAAGAATGAATCTGATTTCAACAAACACAAAAGCAAAGTGCAATAGTAATTCACAAGCTATATCAAAGCCGGGACTGCAATATAATCCTTTTGTTCAGTGGCCTCACTGCAGGATTATAAGATTTCTGCTCTCTTTTGCTTTTTCTGTACTCATGGAAAAGAATCTGGCTCTCAAGGAGAAGACGGAGAGAGGAAGAGAGAGCCGAGAAGCAAAGGAATTGACAGTACTGAGTAGCTGTCTTTAAGAATCCTTCTTCTTCCTAAACCAAAAGAGAGACATGCTCTCAAGAGAAAGCGCAAGAGAAGCTACTGAGCAGTGGGAGAAGCCAGGAATTTAATTTTGGAGGAGAAATGAAGGCATGGAAAGTAAAACACACACACAGGTGGATTTGGATTACTGTTTTCCTCGAGAGTATGTCTCGGGAAATGACACTACTAGAAGAAGGCGATGAAGAAAGAGGAAGAAGAGATAGCACAACCTCTCTCTCTCTCTCTCTCTAGTCAAAAACCCAAAAAATAATAATAATAAAAAAATAAAATGCACCCAACAAATATGGTCACTTTGGATTTCCTTTCCCCGGAGAGGACGGGATAAAAAAAATTACACTCTCATGTGTGATTCCTTTTCCCCCACTCTCTTCGCTCTCTCAGTCTTTCTCTAATTCTCTCTCTTTCAGTGTTCGTATATATATAATTACTAAATGAATCAGTGGAGTCTCATTTCGTTGCTTAAATGGGAATACTAAGTTATAGCACTGTTACTTTTCTGCCTTTACAAAGTTTCAAATCCGGCCACATGTAATCTCAACGGAATGGTTATAATTTTTACCTTTAATTACTCGAGTTTAAATTTTAGGATCAAGCCGACTTGGGATACATCTTAAAGATCATTGGGAAGAAATTTAATCCCGATTGACTTAGGATTATTTCTTAGAGTATAACCCAAAGAGAAAATTCTCAGGCCACGTTGAATTTCTAGTGTTCCGTGTACTAAGAATAAAATAACACAGTATAAGCCATTGACCTCAGTAAAAGTGGGAAGCACCCACACAAAGGGTTTTTTGTTTGCTTCTCCATTTGTATGTATGCATCTTAATTCTTAAACCATAATATTACCCAAATATTGTAACTAATTATATCATATATTCCAATTCCCTATAAAAACCCTTCCAATTATTCAAAAGAAACCATTAATCGAGTTCTCAGTTTACACTTTCCAAATTTATTATGCCCTTTTCCATTTTATATGGATAGGATTAAAAAAAAAGTATAAGAGCGTTTTAGCGCAAAAGAATTTTAATTTTTTAAGTAGGTATTTAAAAATTTGTTTATTAAATATTTGAGTATAATAAATATTTAAAAATATATGTATTATATGCGTCTTAAAATTATAAAAATTTAAATTTTTTATAAAGCTCATTCTTAAATTTAAAAATAAAATATAGTTTATTATAAACAATATCATGGGATCCTCAACTCATATTGGGAACTAAGCCCTGCCCTTTAATTGCTGACACCTTAGATAACAAACTTAGCAGTAGCACTAGGGGTGTCGACATATAATTATAACTAATTAAAATTGTTAATTAATGGAGGTTTTATACAGTGTGCCAGGCAACACTCATTCAGAGGCACTGTTTGGGTGGTTCAATAAATGCCCCCAAAAAAAGTGTACAGTAATTCAGTAAATGCCATTTGGTTCTTAAAACCTTCTCTTCTACTCCATTCTCTTTCCCTTTCCTGCCATCTTTTTGACGCTTTGTGTAAGAAATGGTCTTTACCCGACATACACAGAGAAGTAGTTAAACATTTCATTCAAATTGCTCGTCGTATAATGGCAAATATTAAGTAGTAACCAGTTTACAGAGCATGATCTTGGAGTTACATAAGACAACTTTGAATCAGACTTTTGTCTTCATTACAGAAGAATTTATGGAAAGATTTTAGAGACGTTTCCTTAAAATGCTAAACTTTTTCATTATTTGAAACAATTTTATTGTATAACGGACTCTTCCTAGGTTTTTTTCCCCCAATGCACATTGGCTTTAAAATAAAATATAAACTTTTAACTCAAAATTCATGAGAAAATTATCCCCTTATATTTTTTTTTTGCAATATTGTAGTTAATTTAACATGGCCATAATAGAAATATATTGTGACACTATTTTAGGGGCACGAGAAATGATCTTAGACTTTGGGATTTAACTATCTATTAATTTTGAGTTAAACATCATAACCAATCAGATATAGCATCACCACCAAATCACCAAATTCAATAGGGATGTTAATTTAGCCAGTAGGCGTCAGATCAATCAAATTATGTATTATATCAATGTTGTCATCAGCAAGTTTTATGTTATAATCTTGATTCATGAATTTGTCACTATTTCGTGTATTTTTAGGAAGAAACTCCAATAGTTGAATGTGATATTCTCTACTTATTCTAAGGTAGAAGTGGCAAGTCAAAATATAACATAAAACTTCCTTGTCAATGCAATTCAACCGACCAAGCTAATTCGTGTTGGCTATTTTTATAATTTTATTATATATATTTTGGTTGCCCAAAGTTTGTAAAAAAGAAAAATGAGAAAAGAAAAGCTTAATGTTCTTGCCTGATGAACATAAATATGATCCACGAAGGTGGCCCTCAAAATAGCCACAAATCAAATGGTTGAAAATTTCCATATGATAATTAATTAGGTGTTATAGTGATCAGAAATATGGAACAACTATGGGGAGGTCGGCAACTAACTTGGTCCTTTGTCGTCAATTGAAAACCTTCACAACACTAATTTTGGTGAATGGAAACTTATGAAAACATGAAGTGGGTAAAATGAGGGAGCCGACGAATTTGAAGGTAATTAAGATTCAACTTCAGGTGCCAACAAATTTGCTTTCACTGTTGTTCTACATTTCTTATTTGAGATGTTTGCAATACTCTAGCAAACTTCTAATTAATTGGAAGAATTTAAATATATACTTGACTTTAATTATTAGATCAAATTAATTTTTAGAGTAAAATAGCTTTTCTGTCACCTAAAAAATGGCTTAATTATACAACTTTCCCCTCTATTATAAAAATTTAAAACTCTTTCCCCTAAAATCAAAGGATAAGCTACAACAATATATACACGTTGACTAAAATAACCTCTAAGGACTATTTTTATTAAAACATGCATATCTTAAAAACTTTATTTTAATGTTATTTATTATGTATTGAGACCAATAAACCAAATTATCGTTTACATTTATCATATTACTTATATGGATTAAATATCAATTTAATAAACGTGCTATTGTTAAAATTAGATAATCGTAATTCTCGTCTTCTATGTTGCTAAAATTCTTTAGAAAAAAAATTATTTTTGAATCATTTTATTTTTATTAAATAATTTTAAATTTTCTTAAAATTAAAAAGTGATTATTTATTATTCTTTTAATTTTAGAAAAATAGTTATTTTAATTATTTGGGAGTGTTTTGGTCGATCTCCATATAGCTTATTATTCAATTTTAGGGAAGACGGTGTAACTATTCATGATAAAAGGGAGACCATATAATTAATCTATCTATTAAAGAACAGGAGAATAATTTATCCTAATTTTTATGATTTTATTAAAGATGAGATATTTAAATAAATTTTTTTTGAATTTTTATAAATAAATTTTACTATGGGAAAAACAATAACACCACTATGAATAGTAAAAGAATTCAAACGGATGTAACCACAAAACCTCTGTTGATAGAATATTTATTTACTTATTATATAATTGAACTATCTCAATTATAGAGAAGGAATATATGAAAAATTTAGGCTGGACCAAAGATCCTATTTTTTAATTTTAAATTGAAAAAAGAAATTACTGTTCTTATTTCTTTTTGGAAAAAAAAAGTAAGAGGCTCTTAATTTTACGTCATTCCACCTTCACAAATAACTATTATACGTGTGACTGTGAGTAAATAAATAATAAATTTACTATTCCAGCAATTTTTAGAGTATATCTGACTTCCCTCTCTCAGTCGTTTTGGGACTACGCCAACAAAATTCTTCCTTTCTTTTCTTCTTTGTTTTCATTTCTTTTTCTTTGTTTTAATTGTTTTCTCATACTTATCATTCTATGGTAGATTTGAAGATTTTACCCTCTTTTTTTTGGGCATTGAAAGTCACCGCTAGGGCTCCTGGCGTACGTGCTGACCCTAGTCGCTGCTACATGGTCTTGTATTCTCTTTATCAACCGTAAGCCATGTCGTAAGACGGAGATCTCCTCACTTGTATATAATCAAGTAGCAAAATCGAGATCTTCTCTTCTTCAACCTGAGGCTAGGGGGGCTTAGCAAATGGTGGCATTACATCCACAATTAGAACACGAGGATTTGATTTGCAGTTTGGGTTCACCTTGATCGTCACAACTCTTCCTTAATGCCAATTTCTAGTCTCCTGACGTTTGCGTCCTTTTTCATTTGTTACCTTTAGGCTCTTCTATGGTTGTTGACCGTGTTTTTGGGTCATGATTATAGACCTACCCTTTTATCTTGTACATATGGACATTTTCTCCATTTTTCATATTGTGAGATGAATTTCCTTCTCTGGTTAGGAAAAAAAAATTAGAGTATTTTAGTGCGAAAGAATTGTGATTTCATTCTTTTGGGTGAACAGAATTACGACTTCATTTCGTAAAAATTAAGCATTCTTATTTTTTTTTCCTTTTTAATTTTGTTTCATTTAAAATTTAAACTCGGTTCCATTAATTATGGAGATGACACTCTAATATTATTATTAGAGCCAAAACTTATTGAAAAACATTCTTATGTTTGGTATGTGAAAAAGATATAAATTGATGGATTATTCATAATCTTGATTTTGTAAAGACTAGAATCATTGTATGTTTATTCACTTTTTCCCCTCTTTATTTGTTCTTATATAGTTATTGTATAATACCATGGTTTCATGTATCAAACGTCAAATTGAAATAAAATAAGAGATAATATTTCTTCATTATGCTTTTGAGAGAATTAAGTAAAAATAAAAAAAATAGTAATTTCAATTAATAAATTTTCATTTCACGGAAATTGATCATCAAACATACCAATATAATATATCACATACTAGTATATTACACATTTACCATGTGGAGAAAAAGGACCTTATAAGATGCAAACAAAACTATATTTTCTTTGAAAAATCAATCTTATAAATTTGTTTTAAAGCAATTATTTTGGTAACTTCTTCAACTTATACTTGAAAAAGCTTTAATACAATGAATTGATCCCAAACAGAAAAGATAAGCAACAAATCAACTTAGCTTGATAAATATTTACCTGTCCACAATCATTCTCCAAGTAGAAAGAATTAGAAAATTATGTACATAATTTAGAATAATACTTACACAATTACAATCACAATACTACAAAACAATATAAGTTATTTATTTAACTTCAAGAAAAAATAGAAGTGAATTACACTAATTTCTCATCAATTTTTTGAAATTTCCTTCCCAATATTTCTCTTCTAGTTTTAAATTTTAGGAAAATCCTTTTCTGACATTATTATTTCACTAATTAATATGAAATATTATAAGAAGAAAAATTTGTGTTTAAAATTTAAAGACCTCAATCTTTATTAAAAATAAATAAATTAATGTCTTGAGCTCGAATTTTATCTTCTTTTCCTATATATTATTCTTTCTAGGTCATGCATGGATCTTCTATGTAGGGAAAGAAAGGGAGGGGAGAGACAGAGAGAGAGAGAGAAAAGAATAATACAATTTTTTGAAAATTAAAATGCACAATCTCCAGTAAAACTAGTTAAAGAATATGTATATAATATACGTATGGCAAATGGGCAAAGGAGAACAGTTCCAGGTTAGAAAGCTGGGGAGGGAGGCCTTTTGGGGAAAGACCTAGTGTGAGTTAGACAACATTATACATAACCTTTTGTAAATTTTGTATATATTCATCATTTAGTGATGATTATCTGGGAAGAAGTTATCCCCCACATGCATCTCATTAATTGGCTGTCAGTTTGACAAGAATGTATGGTGGAGAATATGGAATAGCCTGTACTGTACGATCCAATTTATAATATTTGGTACGCTCCATTCAAATTATATGTACTCTCAATCCACTCGACGCCATTTGATCTCAAATGGGTCCCATCTAAGATAAAATTGGCTCCCAACTCATAAAAAAAATAGCCTATACTCCATCTAGCAGTAATTAATATTCAAGGAATATATGTTGAAAAGTTAGATTTCACCAGCTAGTCTAATACGATATTATAGGATCCCTTAAATAAAGATTAATAATATAAAAAGTTGTACATATATAAGTTTTCAATTTTCATATTGTTGATATTTATTAATATAATTCTTATCTCCATTTCAATGTGGATATATACATACACACACATATGTATGTAAAAGAAGCACAATATCTTTTCATATACTTTTTTAAAAATATTTTTTCCGACAGCAGAAAGAAGAGGAGCCGAGTTTCAGATGAAAAGGCGAAGCCTATCAATGAGCCAGTTTATTTTATCCCATCAGGCTGGATTTTACAGTAATATACAAACGTTTATTTGAGGTGGGTCCACGAAATAAAGGATGGTTTTAATATATCATCATCCTCTTTTTTTTAAAACTCAATTCCATCTTTTCGCATTATTTGATGATTGGGCAATCTTGGCCTATCAACATGTGCTTTTATATATTGTTGATCTCATAACAAAATGGTTGGAAAAATAAAAAAGAAACATTGCCTAAAAATCATTTGAAGAAAGTATACAAAATTTAATGTATTAGTGATACGTGCTACTTTCTTAAATCTCAAATGGGTTCATTGGGGTCAAATTATCCAAGAGTTCCATGCATATATGATAGAACTATAGTAACCAATTAATCCATCTTACTGCTCCAAATGCGTACTTTTTTTTTAATCTTGTGTTACAAAAATATATATTTTAGTTTAATAAGATACTTCACTATATATAATGCAACAAGGCATATGTCAATGACTACTATTTATTATATATTTACAAAGTAATTTATTCTAATTTCTGTTGAAGTATGACTAAATCATACTTCATATTTTTCTTGTTTTAGAAATTATATTTTACTCCCCTCTAATCTACTTTCTGGTCATTGAAGTTAATTTTTTTTTATAAAAAGTAAATTAGAGAAAAGGTTTTTGTATTATATATATATAATTGTTAAGGGGATTGACCATAATGTTTGAAACAAGAAGAATGTCAATAGTAATTTGGACAAACTTCAAGGAATATTAGTGTAATTTACTCTATAATATATATATAGCATAGAATGGATAACCAACAAGAGTATTACTTAGAGAGATTGAGGAATGCAAAGAGTGTATATTATTGAGAAAGGGCTTGGGTTTATATATACATCGAAAGATAAAACAGGAAACTAACTTAAGGGAAAAATACATAACAAACAATGTAACTGAAAATTAACCATTGTCTATTATATACTCCCCCCTCCCTCCGAGTGCAAGCAGAAGAATGTATATTCACCATTCCCAACTTGGACACAAATGAATGGAAATGAGAAAGAGGAAGAGCTTTGGTGTAGATATCAACTAGTTGGTCGGAAGACTGAATAGGAAGTAAATGCAAAACACTTGCTTGTTGTTTTTCACGCACAATGTGACAGTCCAATTTTATGTGCTTGTTGCGTTCATGAAATGTTGGATTTGCTGCAATATAACGTTCTAATTGATTGTCACAATAAACTAGAGCAGGTTGAGAGTGAAAAAGATGAAGATCTTGCATGAGATATAAGAGCCATTGCAATTCACAAGTTACTACTACAAAAGCCCTATACTCAACCTCTGAAAAGCTTTATGAAACAGTTGTTTGCTTCTTAGAATGCCAAGAGATTAAGGCATGATCTAGAAAAACATAAAATCCAGTAATTGAATGCTTTGAATCAATACATCGAGCCCAATTAAAGTCATTGAAGGCCTTGAGTCGAAATCTGATGTAAAATGGAAAAATAGACCTTTTCCAGGTGATGATTTAATGTACCTCAAGACTCTATGTGCAGTTTGAAGATGAAGATTAGTAGGGTAAACCATGAATTGGCTTAACTGTTGTATAGCAAAGGTGATGTTTGGTCTAGTGGTTGTGAGGTATAGCAAACGACCAATCAAAGTTTTGTAAATTGAAACATTAGCGAGGGTAGTACCACCATCTTTAGATAGTTTAAGATGCTTGTCCATAGGAGTAGTAGCAAGTTTGCAGTGCAAAAAATTTTGATCTTCAAGTATATCAAGAGCAAATTTTCATTGACATATAAAAATTCCTTTGTGAGATCGAGCTACCTCCAAACCAAGAAAAAACTTAAGTTCACCAAGATCCTTGATTTTAAAGGCATCATCAAGTAAGGATTTGATATGTTGAATTTTGTTATGTCATCTCTAGTTAAAATAACATCATCAACATAGACTAGGAGGGTAGTAAAGGAAGAATTTGATTTTCTAACAAACAAAGAATAATCAAATTTTGATTGAAAGTATCCATAGGAAATAAGAGCATGAGACAAGTTAGAAAACTATTGTTTGCTAGCTTGTTTCAACTCATAAAGCAATTTTCTCAATCTGTATACCATATTTGGAGCCGGAGCAATAAAACTATGAGGAAGTACCATATAAACTTTCTCATCCAAGTCACCATGTAGGAAAGCATTATTGACATCAAGTTAGTGAAGATACCAGTGTTTAGCTACAGTAATAGCAAGTAATAATCTAATAATAAAAAGCTTACCAATAGGTGAAAATGTGTTTAGGTAATCAACACCTTTGGTTTGAGTATAACCTTTGGCAACAAAATGTGCCTTATACCTTTCAATACTACCATCAGCATTATACTTGACTTTATAAACCCATTTGCATCCAATGGGTTATTTTCTTGTTGGTAATTCAGTCAAATCCCAAGTATGGTTCTATTCCAAAATAGAAATCTCAGCATCCATAGCCTTTTTCCACACTTCATGTTGAACAAGTTGTTGATAGGTCTTTGGTTCAGTTTGGATAGAAATGGACAAACTAAAAGTCTTATGAGAAGGAGATAATTGATTATAAGAAATATAAGAAGAAAGTGGATAAGGAATACCTGTACTTGTGAAAGAAGAAAGATTAGTAGATGAAAGGAGGACATGATGATAATCATGCAAGTAATGAGGAATATGTCTTAATCTAGTGGATCTCTGAAGTGGTGCAGTAACATTTTTTAATTCAGTGGAAGATAAAGGAGGTAAGGGATTAGCAGATGAACTAGAAGATGGTGTGGAGAGAGGTGTGACTAAATTAGAGTAATTAAGAAGGGATCGAGATTGTGGAAGGGAAATAGGTAAATCAAAAGAGTTTGATATAAGGGAACCATTGAAAGAAAAGAAATGCTCATAAAAGTAAACATCTCTTGAAAAAATAATAGATCGTGAGGACAATTCTAGTAAGACAACCTTTAGTTCCTTCTTTGAAACCTAGGAAAACACACTTCTTAGCATGAGGGTCAAATTTTATTCTATATTATGTAATTGTAGAAGCATAACAAAGGCATCCCAATACACGAAAAACAGAGAAATCAGGCTATTGTTGGTGAATCAAAGAGAAAGGGGTTTGATTTTTCAAAATAGGAGTAGGTAATCAATTTATGATGAAAGTAGCATGTTGTATTGCATAAGACCAATATAGTTTAGGAAGTTTGGATTGAAAAAGAAGAGCTTTAGTGACATTTGAGAGATGTTGCTATTTTTTCTCAACAACACTATTTTGTTGGGGTGTCTCAATACAAGTTGTTTGATGAAGAATGCCTTTGTTTCTAAAGAAGTCAATCATGAAAAATTCAGTACCATTATCTGATCGAATGACTTTAACGCATGTATGGAACTAATTTTCATTAAAGGTGACAAAATCCTGTAAGGCTTGTCTATTTTCAATTTTATGTTTTAGTAAAATGGTCCATGTATACCAAGAATAATTATCAACAATAGTAAGAAAATATTTATGACTATGAATGGAAGCAAGATGAAAAGGACCCCGCGGATCAACATAAAGTATAGAGAGAATTTTATTAGATCGAGCTGTACTAACAGGGAATGAAAGTTTCCTTTGTTTAGCAAAGTGACAAGTATCATAGCCATCAAGTAACTTGGTACAAGAAACATAAAGAAATTGAGAATGAATAGACTACAAAGTAGAATGGGATAAATGGCCTAGTCTAAAATGCCAAAGATCAAAGTCTGTCTTATGTAAGGCAATTGGAGCTGTTTTGACAACAAGACATTGATTTGTTGCATGATATTGTAATATGTAAAGTCCTTCCATTTCATTAGCTAAACCAATCGTCTTCCATAGGTGCAAGTCTTGAATGAAGAAATGATGAGTCTAGAAGATAGCAATGCAATTTAGAGATTTAGTAAGCTCATAAATGGAGATGAGATTATGAGTAAACTCAAGTATGTAAAGGACATTTTCAATATATAATGATTCAGAAAATCAAATGATACCAGATATATGAGTAGTAAGTACCAAACCATTTAGAAGAAAAACATTTATTGGAAGAATTTTAGCATAAGAGGTAAAACAAGTTAATGAAAAACAAACATGGGCATTGGTCCCTGAATCTAATACCCAAGAGTGAACAGAAGTGATAGTTGTGAATGGTGTTCAAGTTGAAAGAATGATAGGGTTACCTTGATTAATAGAGACAAGGTTTACTGAAGATTTTATCAGATTAGAGATACTACTACAATCATACTGAACCAAATACATTAATTTGTTATATTGTTTAGCTGTAAAACTAAACTGTTGAGTTGAAGGTGTAGGATCTTTGATTCCCAAATTGCCTTCTCTTCTTTCTTGCACCATATTGTTAACCAAGACTAACTGATTCCTGAATTTGAATCTAGGAGGGAAACCATGCTTTTTATAGCAAGTATCCACTGTGTGACCTCGCTTGCCACAATGAGTGCATTGCTTAATAGGTCTATTAGAGTTATACTAACCAGTTCTTTGATTATTAGAGCCAGCCTTGATAGCCTTATTCAAGAAGATCTTAGCATCATTAGCAATCGAGATGCCCATTTCCTATTCTTGTTGCAAGATTAATGAGAACACACGATTCACAGGTAGTAAAGGGTCAAGTAACATGATCTAGGACTTAATCGAAGAGAACTTATCACTTAACCCTTTCAAGAACCTGATTACATAATCTTGTTGCACATATTGGTTCATGTGTTCTAATGCCCTAAATGAACAGTTAAGATTACAAGAGCAAGATGGTACTGGTCTCAGATTCCCAAGTTCATCCCAGATTATTTTAAGTTTTGTGTGATATTCACTTACAGTCAAATCTCCTTGTTTGCAACCATACAATTCTTTTTGTAACTCTACAATTCGAAAGATATCTTTTTGTGAGAAGCAGTCTCAAAGATCACCCTAAATCTTATAAGCTTTATCGATCCATAAGATGCTTTGTGCGATGGTGTCAAATAAGAACTTTGTAATCTAGGTGACCATCATCATATTGCATCTTTCCCATATCGAAAATCAAGGATCAGACTGATCTGGCATGCATAAGCTTCAATCAACAAATCGCCATTTATTTTTTGACATCAGGGCTATCTTCATCGCCTAAGACCACTAGTGATAATTTGGACCTCTAAGAGCTGGTGATATGAGGACCAAGGCAGGGTTTTCATTAGGATCTAGATAGTAGGGATTTGAGATGTCTTGAGTTCCATTTTCCCAAGTTGGGGATCGAAATACAAAAGTCAACAAGATTAAAGTGAAAGGAATGAAAGGGAAGAAGAGAGACACATGCAATATGGAGGCTCTAATACCATATTACTTAGAGAGATTGAGGAATGCAAAGAGTGTATATTATTAAGAAAGAGCTTGGGTTTATATATACATTAGAAGATAAAATAGAAAACTAACTTAAGGGGAAAATACATAACAAATAGTGTAATTGAAAATTAACCATTTTATGTTATATACTGTATTAAAGAGAGAGAGAAAAAAAGAGAGAGAGAGAAAGCGAGAGAAGTAATATTACTCAATACTATTAAAATCTTTCCTCAATTATCTAAGCAACTCTACCTTATTTTAAAAGATTTAGAAGTTTTCTTAAGTCATTGTGTGTGTGTGTCTTATCATCTTATTCGATACTTTTGTTATAATTAAAGAGCACATAAATATAACTTATTGTTTAAGCTGATAGATCAATTAGAAATGAACTAGATGATTGCATGTAATAATAGATACATCTTATAATTGTGATGACAATAAATGGGTTAAAAACCACACACTATTGATCTTAACTATATGTTTCAAACTAGTCCCATTTAATTTGATCTCTCTTTAATTAGTAGATTTAATGGCTTAAAATCCATTTAATCAAATAAGATATTTATGTAACTAAGGAAGGACAATAGTGGCCTTTGTGCTTACAATTACTACATTCGATCTCGTATATAAAAAAAATATTTTTGAGATTTGATTTAGTCTAAAATATAAAAAAATAAACTACTAATGTCTGGTATATTAATCATAATACTCCAATTATGCCGTCCATTAAATGAGTCTTTCAAATTATGAGTAGTAACTGTCATTAATTTTAAAGAGAAAATATATACATTAAATAGAAGCATTCTTGCAAAATAATTTTTATTTGAACAAAATTAAGAAGATTAATTACTTTTAACTAATTTTCTTAATTCTCGTAAGTTAATTATTTGTTTCTTATATATGAGACCGGATGTAGTATATTGTAAAAGAACAAAGGGAAAAAAGGGTCATCAAATGAAAGTAGAGGAGAAATGTTGTGTCTAAAACTTCATATTCACTACCTTGACTATTTAAAGCCAAAATACTGATATTTATTGAAAATACGACGAATTTTTATATAGATTTAGTCTAACATATTAAGCTAAAACAAAAGTTGTATTTGTGTGTACATGTTAAAAGTGAGAATTATAGAAAAGTACCTTTAACATGCATGTGAACATGATTAATTTTCAATGGATTAGTCCATATCAATTTTTAATCCACAGAAAAAACTAGCTACTACAAAGAAAAGTACAATTTTGGATTTGGAATTATATTCCTTTCGAATTTATATGTTATCAATTGATGAATTAAAAAAATATATAAATGTTACTACATGGATTTTAACCTAGTTGCTATTTCTTTATCCATACACATTCTCACAGTAATACTTTGGTTCATATTTCATACTTGCTGCATTCATCATATACACTATACTATTTAGGAAGAATTATAATAAAGAATCAAAAAATGAAAAGATTTATTCTTAAGAATTTGTTACCACTTATTTTAGAATGATTATCACTGAGTTTAACAACAAACAGTTAAACTTAGTGGTAACGGGTCTTTAAAAATAAATTTTTTTACTTCTTGGTCCTTAAACATGATTTTTCCTACTATTTATCTATCACAATGCATATAGTTGGTATTCATTGCTGTTTTAATTTTTTTTTTTTGGAAAAAAATTGTAAATAAATTATTTCAGAACACTATTTCTAATCACAGGTTAAACTTCTCATATTTAGTTTGATTGAAACATATAGAATAAAATATATAAATGGTAGAATACTAATATATATACATACATTCATACATACATCACATATATATATATATATTAGTGATGAGAACATCATATTCATATTGTATTTGAACAAATGAAACCACCTTGGATATAAAATGGGCAAAATTTAGGTTTATTTTTTTAACTATTTACTATCGGATCCATATGTGGTGAAATTTTATTGTATGAGGTTAAGGCTTAAAAACTATATATAACATGTTGTATTTATAATACAAAATTTGATAACAAACACTTAAATATAAGTTTTTTTAATAATAAAATACAGCTGAGTTCAATTTTTTAAAAATATGAAAAAATAAAAAATGTGAAGCTTGTGTGTATAGATTGTGAATATTGTGACAGTTAAAGGGGTTTGGCTAGAGAACTGAAAAGTGATTACAATAGTAAGCTAATATTTCTAGGTGTGTTTTGTCTCCACATTTGTGGGGTTGACAAAAAATGAAGGGAAATATAAAAATTTTTAATTAAGTTGACTCAATTTATAAAAAATAAGTAAATTTAATTAGCCATAAAGAGAGAGAGAGAGAGAGAGAGAGAGAGATAAACAAGTTATGTGTATATTTTAATATGACATTTAAAATAATATATATGTCTGATAATTTAATCTACTTAATTTTTATTGAACTACATGTCCTTAAAAATTTTCATAAACACGAAAAAGGGCTCAATTTCCAAAGAAGCATGAAAAAAAAAAACTTTGAAAGGGCATGAGAAAATGGGGGAAATGTGGAAGCAAAGTGCGGTGATCCTCTGTCTATGCTATCACAAAAATGTGATCATATAGTACAAATTGAAACCAAACTAAGAAAAGAGTTAGAAGGATGATAGGAACAGATCACTGTGTGGGGAGGGGGGTTTGAAGCTTAATAAGAGCAACCAGACCACATGGCACAAACATCCATCCTTCTCTCTTTTAACGGCAAAAATTCACTCTGAAACGTCTTCTTCTCTCATTGAGTTATTAATGCTTTTTTTCTTTCATTCTTTGATGCATCTACCTTTCCAACACCACACCACAACCACTTCGAAATTTATGTATGGCTTTGCCTTTTGGAAGTGATTGGTCATTGGCTTTCTTCAAAGCTGATCGCACCATCTACTCCAAAAGGGTATTCGACACTTACTTTGGATTCATTCTTGGGAGTTTTTGCCTTTTCCTTTGTTATGTATGCACGTCACTAGTTTCGTGCCTCTCTAACGCTCCTTCAAATACTCCCAACTACCATCACTTTCTCTTCTGTCTCTCTAACTATTCCTTATCGCATCTCGTTATCAATGAACAAAAACTATCAAAGCCATTAGGTTGGTTAATAAGAAGAAATAATATCTCTTTTGTTCATTTAGGTTTAATTTTTTGCGAAGTATTTTATGAATAAGATTCTAACTACAAAGTTATCTCGAAAGAGTGCACTTAAAAATTGTTCATATAATATATCTAAGAACACTCTGACCACAAAATAAAAAAAAAATAGAAATAGAAATATGTACATAAAAACTAAATTCTCGTACAAATTTAATTAAAAGAGCAAGTGGTAGATTTCTTGAACTTATTCTCAATACATATAAATTCAATCTTGTTATATCCCTTTTTCCAATCCTTATTTTTAAGGCCTTGTGTCTTTTTTATAAAATAAAATAAAATAAATAAAGGATCAGGGTATCTATATATATAATTCAAATGTTTAGCTCCTTCTTCTTCTTGATTTGTACCTTGGGTGCTAATGTTAGATGTGTCTGTCCACAAAAATCTCTCAAAAAAGAAACAATTTGAAGGTATAAATGTAAGCTAACGAATGCATGTTTGCAAATTAATGAGATTTGTTATGAAGTCAACATCATATATATGATTAGGTTACCAATCAAAATTATTTAAATAATAATTGAGATTCACTGTCTCTAGTGTGATGGGAGATTAAAATTATATGTTTATAATTTGACCAAGTACGCGCTTTAAATATAAATGGACTATGTCAACCTCTAGCCTTCTCTTTCTCATTGTTCTCCCATATATACTAATTTGATAATTACACGTGTTTTAAAATCTTTTATATTAAAATAATACTTGTTATTTACGTATATGGTAATTCATAATTGATGACCCACCATATTAATTAATTCAAATACATCATATAAGTAAGTAGGTTTTTGTATTGTTCAAATAATAGTTCTAGTTCAATGAGATTTGGCTTAATGATAATGGAATTATTTTTAGAATTGAAGGATAAAAATTTGAATTTAATTAAAGTCAGAATGAACCAAAAAATTAAATTTTTAGTACGATCATTTTAAAAAATTTTGAAGGGATTTGCATATGTTATTTTTATATATTTAAAATGTTAAACTATTATAAACATTTTTTTAAGCTTTGACTTAGTTTAAGATTTGAATTCAAATCCTTTAGTTATAAAGATGACTCCAATACTTACTTTATTTAACATTTGATTCACAATCTTCTAAAACGTTGTCAATATGAAATGTATATTAGATTACTAGCTAGTGACTTTATCTGCACTAAATTGCATGTTAAATTTTTCTTTAATCTTTTTAAAATAATATTTTGAATAAAAATTAAATTGTCATTAATTTTTTTATTTTAAAAGTAGTAAAAAGTTAAATTGCCACTCATTCTCTTACTTCATTTCAACTTCCCCCTTTCTATATATATATATATATATATATTAGTTGTGAGATAAAAAAAAAACACTAAATAGTTTCTTGAAAACTATACTAATATGAATATTTTACAAGACTTCCCACTCAAAGATAGATCAATTTTTAATAAAAAATATATAAAAAGGCTAGAGGAAACGAAATGAATTGCTAAGCATCCTATGCAAACACTATATTAACTTACAATTACAAGAGAGAAAAAGGGTTAGATGAAAAATTACTTTGACATTACCCAAAGACTAGACTAAGGTTTCGTAGAATGTTGTGATCTTGCCCCTTGGTGCTTATGTATTTGTACTTAGTTAAATTATTTTTAATCAGGCTTTTTTATTATTTTATAAAAATTATAATTATTTTATCAGATGCCTTTAAAAGTGGCTATTACAAATTTAGAATGGCTGAAATTAAATATTTTTTATATTTTAAATAAATTTTAAAATCTCTACTTATTAAGTTACTATTGGGCTTTTTAAATGGTGGCCTATATTTATTTGTTTTTATTGCAAATTAAACAAAATCGATTACAGCACTTTTGGTATAAGCGCAAAACACTATGAAGTACGTCTAAATAATTTTAAAATTTGCAAAAATTAGAAAAGTGATTATTTTATAATACTTTTAAAATGTTGGTTAATTATTTTAACGATTTGAAGGTATTCGGGTTAAAATGAATTTAGTTATATCTTATCGTTTGATTTTATGGGACACTGTAATTTTTCATAATAGATAAGGAACCAGCGACTTTAATATAAAACTTCCTAATTAACATCCAACACACTCATTAAAATTAAATTTATTATTTGTTTAATTGACTCCTTACACTTAGGTGAGTTCGAAAAGTGAACCTATTTTATTTTTTTTCTAACTCTGCATGTCTTGAATTGAAATATACATCTATTTGGCTTTCGTCAAAATATGCCTTGTTGAAACTTAAGAAATCGAAATACTTTGAATTGATTCCACTTGAACTGATTAAACTTTATTTGAGGGATATTATATACACTCCAACATCCAACCACCAACACTTGTGCCAACTTTCAATGTGATTTAGGGCCTTTGGTTTTTATATTTATTAATCATTGATTCTCAAGTCCCAAGGCACTAGCTTCTACTCACACATACATGTGAACATTAAGAAATTTGAAATAAATAATAAATAATAATAATTCCAAATATTTGTCCTTTTTAACTAAAAAAATTAAGATTAGAGTTGGTTAGGCCTATGCGGAGAACAAGTTATATGATTTCATAGTCACGACATTCACTATTATTCTTGATGATAATATAAGGAGTAGTCAAATTCTGGGGACGTTTGGCTAAAGATATTTCCCTCTCTAAGGGGAATTATCTGCGAGGGGGCCCCAACTCCCAGTGGGTTGTGAAAAGCCCTTTTATATTGACATGCCCCTTCAATACACATGCATGCATGGCTGAAACAGATCTATACACAAAAATTGATAGTGAATTATCATGCACTACAACTGCATGTATTGCCTCTTTGATATGCTACATTCATAGGGTAAGTAGGACAATGTAATGATTATCTTTTGAGGATTTTTTACCTCAAAGTTTTGCTAAGAAAAAATCCATACCTATCAGTAATATATGCACAAAAATATGCAGTAGATTTTTTTGGACACATTTTATTTTCTTTTTTTGAAAGATAGTCAATTTAATGTTTCAAATATTTGTTGCATCAGTTTAATATCTAATTTAAGGAATGAAATTTTTTGCTAATTTTTTTTTATTTTTTTCATCAATTTATTTATCATTGCTATGCATTCAAAGAATCAAATTACATTTTTTAAAATATTGAAATTATAAAAAAATTATGAAGCATCAAATTGAATAATACAATATGTCTTTTGAAGATAATATATATATATATATATTAATTTCCTTAGGAAATGGTATTTCAACAGCAATAATAAATAGTTCTTGGCATTACATAAAAACCCATATCATAGATATTTTATTATAATGAGTGAATTTAATTTTTTTTTCCAATTTATCAAAAACTGCTGCCTTCTTAGTAAGGATCTGTCATGAGACCCACTAGTGATATCAATGAGGGCCACGTGGGATCATGCTGGTGACTAAGATAAGTGGCTGAGTTTTGTTATCTCAACTTCCAACCATCTGTAGATTTACACAATTCTTATAAGTAATATCACTTTTGGGGAATGAGGTATAAACGATTCAGAAGAGGTACAATCATATATAAGAAAATCAATGCAAAAAGATATTAGAGATTAATTAATTAACACACATAGATTCATTTGTCAGATTCACACGATCTCTACCATTCCATCTCCCTAATTATAGATTGATTTTTATTTTTTTTCATGGTTTTATATAGCAGCTGCGATAGTCACAGCCACTGAAAATTCTGCAATCACCATATATAATAGTTCTTATTTTTTTATCTATTTGCAATTGCCACAATTAGTTTATTGTATTTATAAGACTACAACCATAATTCGAAAGATATATATATTTTTTACAATGGCCAAAACGTAAATAATGTGTTTCAAAGTTAATTCAATAAATTATTAAATCTTATTGAAAATGTAATTACCTGTAATCACAATTTTTTAAAACGAGTACACTTGATCAAATTATCTCTTGCTGACTAGTTGACTTGTTTTCTTTTGCTTGGTGAATAAAGGGACTATTTGCATTAATTGTTATCGCCCATAACATATTGTTAACAACTTTGGGCTTATATTGCATAATTTGATGTACATCCTTTAATTAATTGAGCTAAGTAGAGTGCACGTATATACTCAACAATTTTTTAATCAATAATTAATTTTTTTTTTTGGGTTACCCTCACTGCTTGGCTATTTATTCTTAACACAGTAGTTTTTACCCCCAAACTCTAACTAACAGTGTCACAGTGGATAAGAGATGAATACACGAAGCATATACTTGGGTTGCTACTTGTTATAAACTTATAATCACTATAGATTTAATAAGCAGAAATTAGGAGCTACGGTTTGAAGGAGACATCCATAAATGGCATGATTCATTGAAATGACAATTATGGACCCCAAATGTATATGGCCAAACAGAGACAGGAAAGCCAGCATAGCAGAAGTCACCATTGACAAGCTTGGCATCTACATAATTCTAATAGCAAAATGGGGTACCCTTGAGCTTTGTTTTTACCTAACCTCCATTTAAAATTCTTTTCTTTTTTTTTCAATTAGTAATTAATTGTACTCCGTCTGTTTGAATTTTTCGCCCTGTTGAATACTTTTGCTAGTTCTACTTCGAGAGTCATAATTTGAAGTATGTTTTCATTGCTCTTTTCTCACACAGAGGTTCATATGCATTGTAATAATTAACAATAAACCTAGGATTAGTATTAGTTTTCCAGTTTTAATATATGTATACATATATATATATATAGAGAGAGAGAGAGAGAGAGAGAGAGAGAGAATAGGCCGATTGGATTTGAACCTTTCGGGAACAGTTGAAAGATCTTTAAAAAAAAATCATCATAGAATCTTTGTAATTGGATACCAGCCCCACGGTGAATTTAACCATATTTAAATTTTATGAGCACGTACTCATTGTAATAACCTTTAATATGAAACATGGACGCTTAAAAGAAGTACTATATGCATTACATATTGGACGCTTAAAATATACATAAACACTTCAAATATTATTGTGCCTGTGTTTATGTCAGAACTATGCTTCTTAAATTAACACCAACGTTCATCAAATTAATACATATATAAAGAGAGAAAAACGTTGCTATTTGTGGTAAGAGCATCCGATGGAAACCCTGTACACCTATAAATTTATAACAGTACGTAACACCAATAAATGTACTAGTGGTCTTCTGTGCAGAAATTAATTGGTACTCTCTGCATTTATTTGTCAATGTGGAAGAGAAACCAAGGGATACTTATTTTCAGAAAATCATAACCCCATCTTCTTCAAAAAGTACTGTAGAAATATATATATATATTATCATGACGGAACTAATTAATGGAAAGCAACTGTTGATATAATGAAACCATACATCTTGATGGCATAAGGGATTGACTTTGGGTGTCACAGAGACACATTCTGAAGAAGATGTACCAAATAGATAATAAAAGTAACCCATTGTTGGTCCCCGCATATTGGGCACTGTGGTGAATGAAGGGAAATATATGACAAACACAATAGTCCAAAGAAATTAAAAGGATGACTTCTTTTCTTTTACCATGAACCATATCAAGTCACAAATGAAAAATAACTGCCCTAAGAAAGTGCTTGTGGAAACATTATGCAAAAGGAAAAAGGGTACAAAACAGAATAAAAGCAAAGCATAGCAGAATTAAAGAGAACATGAATGCTGGCTGACTCTGTGTGATAGCTAGCTAGAGTGAAAGTGAACATCCCCCTCGTAAGGGTATTCTGAACTTTACAGCAATAATTGAGTGATGATAGCAATAAGAGTCAAAAGAAAGATGCAAAATCAGAATTGTTGGGGAAAAAGGAATTTGAGATTAAAAGAAAAAGGATACATTATAGTTGTGGATTGCTTTTTGTTTTATGTCTTTTATTTCTCGAAAGAAAAAAGGAGGGGGTGGGGGAATTTAAAGATTTTAAATTTGGGAAGCTGGATTCCCGGAGGTCATGCGTGGAGGGGAGAAAGATAGCCGAAGGAAAAAGAAATTAAGATGTCGTCGCATTAACAATCATAAACATAATATTCAATGCATGCAAGCATGCATGGGAAAATGTTAGTTTATGGTTTATATGAAACTTTGATTAATGATTAATTATTATTACATAATTAATTAACTATTGTGCTTATAATATAGTGTCGGTTTGTGTGTTGGTACCTTCTCAAAGCAAACTAGAGTGATCAGAGAGAGAGAGAGAGAGAGAGAGAATATATTGGGGAATGAAAGTCTCCGATGATTCTGCCGGACCCTACCTTTTGACCCCTCCAAATTCCAAAATAGATATTATTTTTGTATAGAGAGAGAATGGAGATATCCAATCCATTCCAATTCTGCATATATTGTTTTGTTTTTGTGCTTCTTCTGCATGCAGTGGGTTGAGTATACATTATAGAGTTTAATTTCAACATTCTTTGTGGATTCAAAGCTACAACACATGAGTATGGTCTCCAACAGCTGTCCCAAACCTCATCTGTACGTGATTTATATTGCCTTTTCGTTTTGGCCCCACCTATGTCTTGTATCCTAATATCACTTTGGAAAAAAGACTTTGCTTCCCCATTCTCTCTCTCTCTCTCTCTCTAACACAGGGAGAGAAGAGAGAGAATGAGAATAATAGAGAAAGAAAAAAAAATGAAAGAAAGCTAGGAAAAATAGCTTTCGTGATTCCCAAAACCAAAGAGAGCATTATGGGAAGGTCCTTGTTCTTTTTCTCTGCCTGCTCTGGTGACACATAAAATGCTTTTCATTTCCACCAAAGCTATCTCACCCCACCCTCCTTTCCTTTCCCTAAAGTTATAAATAAATATTCCACTCTCTCTCTCTTCTTTTGCATGGAGGAATATTTCAATCTGTGTCTTTTCTTCTGTAGAAAATAACATCTCTATATATGTAATAAAGCCCCTTCCTCATAACTTCTAGTTTTGGGTAAACTTGGGACTTCCATGCACCTTCTTTCAAAAAGTCATTTCAAATTTTCAATTATTTTATTTTGTCCTTCAGCTTTGGAAGCATTTTCCTACAATTGTGGCTGCTCTTTCTCACCTCGCAAGACCACTATGTATGTAGGGTCTTATTTGCTCCTAATACATAATTCAGGTGGAAGCTAAAGCATCATCCTCTAAAGTCTATAAACCCTAATGATCTATGTATGCGTACATTTTTTACTAGACACACAGAAATGGACAGCTAAAGAATCGAGATCAATTGATAGGGATTGGTAAGAATTTTGAATTTTCTTCTAGGTTTTAATTTAAAATTAAATGTAATAACACCGTATTGTTTAAAAAAATTATGAAATATTAATTATTTAATTAAATGATATAAACTAAATTAATTTGTTTTCAGCTGATAAGTAGGTTTCAACGGCAACTAGTGGAAATAAGAAAACAAGTCATTGACTTGATCACGTGACGTTATAATTGAAATTGACTTTACCGGTAGATAGTCATTGTTTTAGATGAAAATCAATATATAGTCATTTTTGAATTGTGATTTCTTCTTTTTAAAAGAATAAAGTTCGATTAGAGGTTTGGACCTGTGTTTGTGACTTTAAGATGATGATTTTCCTAATCCAAAGGAGATTATCCAGGTGACTTCCTCGGAGAAGGTTTAAGAATCAAATTATTTATTAGCCCAAAGATCTAAAAAATAATTAATATAGGTAGAAAGATTAACCTCAACAAATTTACTAGATCTGTTATGCAAACGTACTTCAAATCCTTGATACCAATATAGGTAGAAATGTAGTAAATGTAGGCTCACCTGTAAATCTGGTCAATTTCAGAATGTACCTTGGAAGGACAATATACTGGCATGCATTAATATGGACCCAAAAAAAATGTCCACTTGAAATTGTCTAGGGTACAATTTACACACCTTGATCTCATGAATTTGCAAACATCACAATTATAGAACATCAATTCTTCTTCGCTAAAAATGTACAGAATTTCAGCCAACTTAGAAATAATTATAAAATTTGACCTAAATTTATAAATTCCTGTTGTTAATAGATCCGTCCAAAAATAAAATGGGGTCAGACTGAATATTTGAATTTTAGATTCAGACAGATTCAAGCTTTCAGAAGAAATTGAATGCCTATTTGTGGCATGTGTCTTAGTGTACAATAAAAAAAAAGGGAGGATTTGGGTTTTTTTAAGGGATATATTATTTTTCTTTAGGCAATGATCATATGTCATGTTGGCTGTTTAGAGATAACGGGATAAAACTATTAGATTTTTGGCCAGACCTACTAACAGAAAGGATAAGTTGTA
Organism: Erythrophleum ivorense; assembly: GCA_026724425.1. Lineage (NCBI taxonomy): Eukaryota > Viridiplantae > Streptophyta > Magnoliopsida > Fabales > Fabaceae > Erythrophleum > Erythrophleum ivorense. Next base: position 38,805,013 of record JAIUCV010000004.1, on the reverse strand, counting down.
CAAATTTATGAGTTTATCGGATTCATAATCAAGTTTTAAAGTTAATTGAGTGGATAAATTAAAATTGCCTTGAAGTTGAATGGGGTTGGGCATTTCAATTCTTCTCCTTTTTCTCCCAGTAGTCTTTTTCTTTTTCTTTTTCTTTTTTCCAAAACAGCAACATGAATAAGTTGCTCTCGATATTAGTCAAAATGCCAGGGGCATGCATTGAATTTTCTTTTACAACACCCATGTAAGAATCAATGTAAAGACAAAACTCACTAAGAAATAAGCATAGGGCCACCTAAAAATAATTAACAATCTCTTCTCTTAACCCTTGGTTCCATAATTAAGGTGAGATTTGATACTTGATTCCTAAACCCATTATATAAAAAAGAACAATTCTATCTAATTAAACTAATCTCGAAAACTTCAAACCATCGTCTTCGGTCTTACTATTCTTAATTTATTATTTGCAAAACGAAACTGGCCATAGTGTTCTTTTTGTACCTTATTGTGTTATAGCCAGATGTCACTGCCAAAACCAAATCAATATGAATCAAAGAACGTGATCAAGGTATTAAAATACAAGTGGTAGTTCCAAATTCTCGCTGAATCCAACCTGGGATTATTCAAATATGTAACATAATCTCTTTAACTAAATAATTGAGGCATGAAGTTTTGGCGTTTAAAATCTAGCTATGCTTGCTGCTATATAATTTCTTAAATAAATTAATTTTTTTAATGCATTGATTGGTGTTGGCATTAATTCTCTCCCATTCGCACCTGATTGTGCTGCTGGCTACTGAGCCCACTGGACTAAGGGGGGAATTTAACTCATTTTGGACACATTTCAAAGAATACCTTAAGAAAAAGTAAAGTAACGGAAGGGGGGCAGGGATGTCTGTAAAACCTGTGACATTTTTTATTGTTTTCACGTGGCAATAGTTTTCTTTTTCTTACAATAATATATATTGAATTGATAAATTCCAATATTCTCTGGGTTTTACTTGCATCATCTCTTTATTTTGGACAAAAGCACAAATGTCAAGGCCCAATGCTTCAATTATTAGGGCTGAAAATGTAAATTAATTAAATATAGTTTGATTAATGTTGCAAGAGGGGGACAAAATTATCAGGGACCATAATTATAATTGTCGTGCAAAACGTGATTAGCAAAGTCAAACTCCTTGATAGTTGTAAAATTATTTGTCCCAGATTAACGTGTAATTGAAGATCGAAACGTACATAATTAATTTGTGTGGTCCTTCCACTAGCTTCCTTTAGTTAATGTATGATGTACCATTAGCATGCAATTTTCTTTTTAAGAAAAAAGGGTTTAAAAATTTTTTTATTTTACATTTTTTTTCTTATTCTCCGGCTGATAAAGTGAAAAACAAAGGTTTGATCCTATGATGTGCAAATTGTAAAATAATAATTTATAAAAGTATAAAGCGCCAAAATTTTATTTCTTATCAATGATATGTATGCCAAGTTTTATCTATTTGCACCCTGCATTAGAAGAGCTAATTAAACTATTCATTACTCATGGGAATAACATGTACATGAAAAGTTTCCACACTAGCAAGCTCAATTATTAATGGGGTGTTAGTTAAAGAAAAGCAATTTTCCTCCACAATGGCTTTTCTTTCCTTATCATATCCGCCACTTCTTTACATTGTTTTTGTAATAAATTAATCAGATGTCTTTATCCCTTAGAGAACACAATGAACCCAATGGACTATAAGGACTCAGAGTTCACTGTGGTTTATCTATCAAAATTTAGACTACATGATATATATATATATATATATTCTCCTGTAGCTTGAGTCATAAGTCATGACCATCCTTCATGGACTACAAATAAAACCTTTTCCCCCAGTTTTGGTCAAATACGAAGTAGAGTTTGTACCACTTGAGCTAAATTGGAAGCAGCTAGAATAACTCAGGAGATTCCTCTCTGAATTCTATTTAACTGAAAAAAATGATATTCCTAAAGCACTATATAACAGCTTCAGCGAACATTGAACAGTTCTTACAGCAATAGGTAGGAGAATAGCTAGGTGCTATATATGCATATATATATATATATATAAAGGCAACAGTTTCATTAATTAAATTTTGAATTAAAAAAAGGCGAAAGAGAAGAAAATGTGTGAGAAAGACATGTCAAAGTCCACTTTTGTTGTGTGATGGATGGGAGGAATTGAAGAAAAGGTGAGTGGGGTCCAAAATTGTCATCCCCTTTGACAAGCGAATATATTGAAGGTGAAAGACCACCGCCCCTCCCAAAGAATGTACCGTGCAGTTTCCACCACCTACATACCCAAACTCAACCACCCCCACCCCATCAATCAAAGAAATTATTTGAATTGACAACCTCTTTGCTCTTTGAACATAGCTTTTAATAATGGAAGCCTCGAAATATTTATATATAAAAACTCATTATTTCCCATTCTATACTTTGTCTTTTTTATTCCATTAATTTTGAATATTTGTAACATAAAGTTTCACAAAATCAAATGAGAAAAAAATGGGTAGCTTGTTATTATGGTCATGGAAGTTGATCAGAAGGAGATCAAGAATATAACACACGCGCGGTTCTGAAGGAAGAGACGAAGAAATGCAATGTATTGGCTAAATCAACAAATGGGTAAGGGAAAGTCATAGCCATCATACATTATTACAATTGACACATGGAACAAAGTTGTACGCTTTGAAGTTGACATATGAATGTGAGTATTGAGAGAGAGAGAGAGAGAGAGAGAGAGAGAGGGTTGAGCAGAAGAAGAAGTGGTGGTGGTGGTGGTGGAGAGACGTGAGGTGTGATAACCTTATTATGGCCCATTCCTCGAAAAGAGAATAATAAATGCAATGGGGGGCAGAAGGATACAGTACTTCTTTGGCAGAACAGAAAAGAGGGTCCTGATTTGAGAGGTGAGGAAATGATTTTGTAATCGATTGCTTTATGATTGATGAACATTGAAAAAGTAGTCATTTGACAGAAAGAGAGAGAGAGAGAGAAAGTGGAGGAAAAAAGCCCTCTTTTTTCTCGATCTAAAGCTGCTTATTTTTTAACTTTCACTTTTTCAACTCTGACATATCAAGACAAGTGAACAGAGAAGGGAACTATTAATTATAAGTTTATAGAAAATGCAGGGCATGCATGGCTTGGTTGGCTTGATTAGTGCAGTACCCTTGGTACTCTGCTTGTATAGGACAGATTGGTGGCCTTTTTAATTACATGTTTTCCTCAATTTTTCACTCCAAGAACTCATAGTCTATAGTTAAGGAAGAGAGAGAGAGAGAGAAGGGTATGTGTTTGTAATTTTACATTGTGGGCGTGTGTGAGTGGGTGTGGGTGTGGGTATGTGCATGCATGTGTGGGGTTGGAGTGGGATGACAGACTGAGGTTTCACATCAAAGCCTTGTTAAGGGCCCTGAGAAGCGAGGCTGACATTGTCCTTCACGAAAGTCGCTGACTCTGTTGTCAGCCCCGCATTTAAAGCGCGCTCTGTTTCTGTAATGTCCAAAGCACTTTGTATCTTTGCACCGTATAGCATGCCATATACTGCCATTCTATATCACCTTTTCCACTTTCTTGATTTATGGTTTCCCTTGGAGTCCAAAGTTTTGTTTTTTGGTGTTCTACAGCAATATCACATCGCAAGCAATCAGAAGAAGCTAGATTTAGCGTAGATAGGTTTTATGGCTATTCTTGGGAAGAGATGCAAACGCTCGAGGGCTAATTCTGGTTACTTTATGACTGAGATTTGAAAATTCTGTAATTAACAGAGAAATGGGATTTTCAAAATAGATTTGACTAACTAATGATTGCCGGTTTAAGCCAGGCCTATACAGCGTTAATTTCTAAACTAATTTCTGCAGTCAAAAGGTCTGGTTCTCCTTTTTTTCCCCCTCCAGTTTTGGTCCCAGAAAGAGGAAAATGAAGTTCAATTAAATTTATCATCTGGGATATGCCATTAAGTTGGGTGGGATGAGATAGAAGACAAAGCGAAATGGTAACTGCGCGGGATGTGTCATTAAGGTTGAGACCTTGTTTGGAAGTACTCCTATTATTGAACTTTAGGTTTTGATCACCAAGTGTTTTTGGGTGAAAGGGGCGCACAACCAGTTTGCTTTAATGTATTTGGTAACACATAATCCTTCAGGGCAGCTCCCAATTACTTAAGCTAATCTAAATTTGAAATACTTCGCGTGATGGACCTTGTTGTGGTCCTTTCCTTATTAATTTTACAACCCAGAAAAGCTGAAAAAAGAGATATGTTTTCATTTGTCTGCTTGATCTTAAACCAAACCTTTAAGATATAATGGGGACCAAGCAGGTAGAGAAGAGATGGAGTGGTCCAAGCCTTTGCTGGACCCAGACCAACAAAAATAACTGGACTCAGAAGGTTCCCATAACCGTCTCATGCCATCAAGATTACTCTTGTCAGTCCCCATTACTTTCTATTCTGCAGGGTCATCTCAAAACAGGGTCGGATTTGTCCTTGGTATATACCAACTAGGGGTATATCTCTAAATACCTATATACTTAGTTGAAGGCTTCACTCTTCAGGTTGTTGGGAAATTTAATATCAACAATGAACAATGTCTACCACGTGTGGTCGAGGAACGACTGCAATAAACAGAAGAGAATGGAATAAGCCATAGGGCATTTGGCTCAGCCTTTCGTATTTGTTTCAATGGGCTCTAGTGGCTAGGGTGTACCAGAAGAAATGGTCCAGCTTATTAGAAGCTTGTATGAGTAGGGTTTGGTTCATAGAGGGAATCACACTGTCCAGTAGTTCTCACTTCAATATTTCCTTTCATTATTTTTTCTTTTTGAGAAATGAGCACTTTGTTCCCCCAGATAACTTAATGCTCAGTTCCTCACAGGAAGGGTTTCCCTTACACTCCATGAAACTCGTTCAGGCATTTTAGCAGGCACAATGCTTGCAAGAATATGAGAGGTAAATTATTCTTGTTAAATGGTCTCCTCTGCTAAGAAAATCAGTCAGTACCGGAGGAAAATCTACAAAATCACCCTTGAGTTATATGAAACGTAAATTAAAACCAAGGACAAAGGAGTGGAGAACAACTAACAAATCAACCACAAGTTCGTGAAAAAATAAAAATAAAAATAAAAAATTAACCAAAAATAGTATAAACGAAAAGTCAAGAAATCAATCATCCATGTAGCAATCAATATCAATCATCACTTCAACTATTAAAAGGCGACACTCATACCAACATTGCCAATCTAATCCTGCAAATCTTTCGTTCATCTTCTCCCTCACTTGATTGCTCACACAAAAATTTGTCAATTTTCGAATTCGAATCCTTTAAAATTTGCTAGAAGTCAACCACACAATTCAGCCTATGGTTAGGTCTAATCATGATCGAATATGCAGATTAAAATCATAAACTGGCCATGAAGTTGGATTTGTTTACCTAGGCCAGTCCGATAGTTGCATTCTGGACCATTTTCATTTAAAGTGATTAATGCCCTCTGCGTCCCTGCATTGAGGCCTCAAACCTCTAATTGGGCTTTTCTATATTTGGTTTTTTGTCATAAATATTGGGCTTTTGGGTAAAGAACTAAAGATAGCCCGAATTGAATCTGGGCTATGTATGATCCTTTCATCCTGATTAATGATCTGGGCTTTTTGCTGTCTTAGGCCTGCCTGGCTCCAGTCAATGAGTTTCACAAGGATTGAGTCAAAAAGACTAGAAGTTTGAAGAAAACTTGCAATTTTATATTTTTTAACAACATAATACGTTCATAACTTTTATATCTCAACATTATATGATTAAGCCTTTTAAAAAAAAAATTTCCACTTATATTATGCTTTTATAAAAAAATTTAAAAATTATATAGCAAATTATATATATATATGTGTATGTATAAAATCATGTGTCCCATTTACTGTTCCTTATCACTATTTATTATTGTTCATGCTTTTTTTTTTGCTTTCTGTGGGGCCTGCACTTTTTTTTTCTTTTTTTTTTCATGTAAGACCCACTGAAATTTTTTTTACATCTCCTGCAAATACAGGGGTGGATCCTAGTTATATTTAAATCTAACCTATACAAATATTCTAATTAGTTTTAATAACATAATCATATGATCTTCGAGTCAACATGTGCAAACTTATATTAACCCACTTCTCCAATTAAGTTAAAGGCAAACTTTTCGTGTTTTGATTAGAAGATTCATGAAATTTTTTTTTACAATTTCGTTTCAAAAAAATTAGTATTTGATCATAAAAAATTATAACCAACCACATATCATATGTTGACCTCTCACTTTTTCCTTCCAATGCAAGGCTTCGTTGGTCTAATGAATGACGAAGTGATGGAGCTGGCGGAAAAACTCATTATCTAGAATGAATAAGGAAAAAAGAAATTATACGGAACTATATATTTTTTATTAAAATTTTTAATTAAAATATAATAAATATATAATTTTTTTAATAATAACATAACAAGTATATAATTTTTATAAATAAGTGAATAATTTTTTAATTAAAATATACACTTATTTTATTTTAATTAATGAAGAATAACTAACTCAATCAATTTATTACATTTAAATATGTAAATATAGTTAGTTAATATATGCATAGCGAGATAAAGGGACGAAGGATATCAGCCACACATATATCGGGTTTACAATTTCACGCTACAAGATATATGCGACTACATGTACATATATACTTATCATCATGAATAATAATGTCATGCGATTTTTCTCATCAGAAATCTACATGGTATCAGAGCAAAAAATGATTCTGGGCCTAAAGAAATTGTGAGGAGTAATCTAGAAAATGTTAGAGAGTCGTGAAGGTAATGGAGAAAGAGAGGGGGAGGCTGAATCACAGAATAGCAGCCATGACACAAACTCACCTTATTATCTCCACGCATCAGACAATCCCGGTCAAGTGTTCATTAGCGAGTTGCTGAATGAGACAAACTACGCAGAATGGACAAGTGACATGATCAATGCTCTTCTTGCCAAAAATAAGATGGGTTTTGTAGATGGAAGCATTAAGAAGCCAAGAATTGATTCGGCCAGCTTGTCGCATTGGATACGGTGTGATGCTATGGTCAAGGGATGGCTAAAGAGTTCCATGGACAAACAGGTATGAACTAGCATGAGATATGCAAAGACAACAAAGGAAATATGGACTGGTCTAGAAGAAAGGTTCAAAAAAGGAAGCGCAACAAGATTGTATGAGATCAGACGAGACATAGCAAATCTGAAGCAAGACAAACAATCAGTGCCGTCGTACTACACCAAGCTCAAGTCATTGTGGGATGAGATTCAAGCCATTGTACCCCAGCCGTGTTGTACATATGGAGGGTGCAGATGCAACATGGAGAAAGAACTTGCAGAGATGAGGGATGGAAATCAACTCTGTGACTTTCTCATGGGCCTCGATGAGAAGTTTGGACCTGTGAAGACGCACATCCTTAGTATGAAGCCGATGATGACTTTGGTGGCTGCTTACCATTTGATTGCTGAAGATGAAAAGCAAAGACAAGTATTGAGTATATTAAGGACAACAACAGAAGTAGCAGCATTCCAGGTACAGGGTACACACCCAAACAAGGAAGGAAGGAGAGACAGGGTTAAGTGTGGACACTATCAGAAGTAGGGACACATGGAGGATAGCTGCTATGAAATTATTGGCTACCCACTAGACTAGAAAAGGTCAAATCATAGAGAGAAGACGAGAAGCTAGGGTGAGAAGAAAGGTGGACCAAGGGTGGCATAAGTAGGGCCAAGTGAGAGCCCGATACCAAGGCTCACTTTATCACAATATGAAAGGCTGATCCAAACTCTGGGACGAGATACAGAGCTACAACGAAATTCACCACATGCGACTCAACGAAACCAACCAATGGCAAATATGGTAGGTAAGTTGGAACTTGTTCTTGGAAGGCCCTGGGTAATTGATTCAGGGGCCACTAAGCATATAACATGTGATGAGAGGATTTTGCAAAATGAGAAAAATGATGATCGTACTCTGGTGAAAATACCAAATGGTCAAAATATTCCTGTGAAAGGATTTGCGAAAACAAGATTTTCCAATGGGATATTGATTAAAAACGTCCTCAAAATACCCAATTTTAAATGTAACTTGCTCTCAGTTAGTAAGCTAACTAGGGACCATGATTGTGTACTGACGTTTGTGAAGGATTTCTATGTGATCCATGACTTGCTTTTGAAGAAGGTGATTGGGATGGGGAGACTTTGTAATGGGCTTTACCTCTTGGAACCGAGGCAAGAAAAGAAAGCGATCATGACAGTCTGAAGGAGTGAGGACCTGACTCGATGGCATTGGAGGCTTAGACATGCATCCAAGGAGAAGATGAAGCAAGTAGGTTTTGATTTGGATGAGAATAAATTTCCCAAGTTATGTGATTCTTGTAATAAAACCAAACATATAAGGCTACCATTTTTTGATAGTTCAATAAAGAGTGATTGTTGCTTTGAACTAATCTACTGTGATATATGGGGACCATATAAAGTGCCATCAGTAATTGGGGATCGCTATTTTCTTACTATAGTTGATGACTTCAGCATAGTCACGTGGGTCTTCCTAATGAAACATAAAACTAAAGCAAGTCACTCCCTAATAAGCTTCTTGAAATTGGTTGAAACACAATATGGAAAGAGGATTAAGTAGGTAAGGACGAATAATGGAATGGAGTTTAAATCATCTGAAGTAATGAGATATTATGAAGAAAAGGGAATAATGTCACATATTTCTTGTGTATATATGCCATAACAAAATGGTATTGTGGAATGAAAACATAGAAGTATCATTCAAATGGCTCGGATGCTAAGAATTCATGCAGGGTTGCCAATGGAGTTTTAAGGTGAATGCGTTCTAGCAGCAATACATATCATGAATCGCCTTCCCACATGAGCAATGAATAACAAAATACCATACGAAGTCTTAATGGGAAATAAGGTGAGTTATGGTCATTTAAGGGCCTTTGATTGTCTAGCCTATGCCCATAATGTGACAAACAAGGATAAATTCGAAGAAAGGGGGAGGAGGCATGTGTTTGTGGGATATCCGATTGGGAAAAAGGGCTATCGGGTATTCGACATTGAGAAGAAGGAATTTTTGGTGTCACGAGATGTTACATCTATTGAGAACTGCTATCCATTTAAGGAAGAAAGGCAAAAATCAATTGCAAGCCCAAATAGCAATTGGCAATCGAGTAGTGAAGAAGATGGGTTTTCATTAACAAGCCCAATTAACCAGGAGGGATATGAAGATATAGGGAATCAAGATTCAGTAATTGGTCCAAGTGAGGACAACGGGGTTGTTGATCATCATGAACCCAGAGATGAAGTCAACAATGAAAGACATGTAGGTGGAACAGTGGCTAATCAAAACAAAATGCAAAGAAGTCAACGTGAGAGATCAATGTCGAAACACTTCAATGAGTATGAGGTTGAGTTGCCACCTTCACTGATGAGATCTCAAGATGTCATAAACCCAAAAGACACTGTGACATACCCTTTGTGCAACTATGTTTCAGTTGACAGATTTTCAGCAACACAGGGCACTCTTGGCATCAATTGATCAAACTAATGAACCCAAAAAATTTAAAGAAGCAGTGAGATATGAACACTGGTGTGAAGCTATGAAGAAAGAAGTGGAAGCATTAGAGACGAATGGGACTTGGGTGTGAGAAGTGACGCCACCAGATAAAAATATCATTAACTCAAAATGGGTTTATAAAGTGAAGTACAAACCCAATGGGGACATTGAACGATATAAGGTGCGCTTGATGGCCAGGGGATTCACATAAAAAGAGGGTGTGGATTTTCATGAGACATTTGCGCCAGTCACGAAGTTGGTGACAATAAGAACATTACTCACAGTGACAGCAAAACAAGGATGGATTGTGCATCAACTTGATGTGAACAACACATTTCTTCACGGAGAGTTAGATGAAGATGTCTACATGCAGGTTCCAGAAAGCTTTGCACAGAAAGGAGACAATAAAGTTTGTAGATTAAGGAAGTCATTATACGGGTTGAAATAAGCATCGAGGAACTGGTATGCAAAGTTCACAAAGGCACTCACTCACATTGGCTTCAACCAGTCAAAGGCAGACTATTCATTATTCATTTACAAAGAAGGAAAGCTATTTCTCATAGCGTTAATTTATGTAGATGATGTTATCCTGGCTAGTAATGACATGAGCAAGATTAATGAAGTAAAGGATTACTTAGACAAAAACTTTAATATTAAGAACCTTGGGCCACTGAAATACTTCCTTGGGATCGAGGTGGCGAGATCTTCTAAAAGATTCGTGCTTAACCAAAGGAAATACACTGTTGATATATTGAGAGAGGCAAGTATGGAAAATTGCAGGCCTAGTTCATTTCCCATTGAGCAAAACCATAAATTCAAGGTAGTAAAGGAGAATGAATCAGTTAACACAGGGAAGTATCGAAGAATAGTGGGTAAGCTGTTGTATTTGACGATCACGTGGCCAAATATCATGTATTCAGTGAATGTTTTAAGTCAATTCATATCTGCACTTAAAAGAGCCCACATGGATGGTGTAAAGAGAGTGCTCACGTATTTAAAGTCAATGCCAGAACATCCTCTAAAAGATTCGTGCTTAACCAAAGGAAATACACTGTTGATATATTGAGAGAGGAAGGTATGGAAAATTGTAGGCCTAGTTCATTTCCCATTAAGCAAACCATAAATTCAAGGTAGTAAAGGAGGATGAATCAATTAACACAGAGAAGTATTGAAGAATAGTGGGTAAGCTGCTGTATTTGACGATCACGTGGCCAGATATCATGTATTCAGTGAATGTTTTAAGTCAATTCATATCTGCACCTAAAAGAGCCACATGGATGGTGTAAAGAGAGTGCTCAAGTATTTAAAGTCAATGCCAGAACAAGGCATATTGTTAAGCAGTGAAGGAGGGCTGAGACTGGAGGCATACTATGATGCCAATTGGGGTGGTTACCCCTTGACTCAACGATCGTGCACTGGATACATTGTTAAACTTGGAGGATCCCCAATATCATGAAGGACGAAGAAGCAAAGCGTTGTTGCAAGGTCATCTGCAGAGGTTGAATATCGAGCTATGGCCACAACAGTAAGTGAAATCGTATGGCTAAGGTGGCTACTGAAGGAACTCAACGCAACACAAACAGAAGGTACGATATTGTATTGTGACAACCAGGCAGCACTACACATCACGATGAACCCAGTATGTCATGAGCGAACGAAACATGTTGAAATGGACTACTACTTCATTCATGAGAGAATTCAAACGAGAGAAGTACAGCCGTGTAAGATTTGGACAAAGAACCAAATTGCAGATGTGTTTACAAAAGGACTCGGCAAAGAGAGATTTGAATATTTAAGGGGCAAGTTGGGCATCATAAATCTTCATGCTCCAACTTAAGGGGGAGTGAAGAATAACTAATTCAATCAGTTTAATATATTTAAATATGTAAATATAGTTAGTTAATATATGCATAGCGAGATAGGAGGACGAAGGATATCAGCCACACATATATTGAGTTTACAATTTCATGCTACAAGATATATGCAACTACATGTACATATATACTTATCATCATGAATAATAATGTCATGCGATTTTTCTCATCAAAAATTATATATTTGTTGTTTTTACTAAAAAAATGATAATAAAAATATAAAGAGTTATATCTAAATTTAATTCAATAAATAATAGAATTATGAGCAATTTAGGCATTTCACATTATCATGATATTTTGTGAGGACCCATACTGATGCGCTATTGAATTTGAGAGCTATATTTTAGCAAGGAGAGAGAGCATGAAATCAATAGCGGCATGTCTGGTATTCCACAGGAAAAGAAATGGAAATGAAAATTTTGATAAAATATCAATTTTACTTTTATAATTATTATTTAATATTAGTTATTAATTATTATTCAATTATTAAAAATAAAAATATTATAGATATTTTTTATTTATAAAATCACTTTTTTTTTTTGCATTTTCATTTCTATTTTCTTAACTATCTGCAAAATTAGATGGAAGAAAATATTTATTCAGTGGTGCATATCCAACTCAGCCTTCTTTTTTATGTACCTTTTATCTGAGCAATGAATACGTAACACCATAATCCTCCCACACGATGGGGAATCGCTAATGAAGTTGTGCTTCTTCATTCTAAAGTCGATTACTTATGGTTCAAGACCCACCAAAAAAAAAAAAGTCGCATTAAATAACCAAACTGGAAAAATTTCAGGCTTTTCTGCATCCGTAGTAGCATCTTGTTCCCCAAAATAAATCACTTATCCAACATGAAGGAAGTTCAATGTGGATCTGAGTACTTATCTTTTGAAACAAATTTTTTGCTCAAATAATTGTCTCATGCAATAGATTTGGATCATAATTCGGATTTCGATTTTAGACTAGTCTCAAGGAAGGATTAATTGTAGAGGAAAGAAACTCAAAATTTCATGTCTCTGTTCTCTTTTTTTTCTTCACCTAGGCACATGCACCCACTTGCACGTCCCTTTTCATGATCTACGAGATGTGTTGTTAGTTTTCTCAATAAAAAACTTTCAAAGTAATTGACAATTAATTTAAATTTTAAAATTCAATTTTTGAAATTATAATTAATTAATTACTAAATAATCAATTTAATGTAATTAATAATAAATTTGGATCAGTTCATGAAGTGTCAAATAGTCCATCACAACCAAATGAATGCTTTTGTTCTAAAATCCCTCACGTTGTCAGACGCTTTGCTCCTGAACATCCTTGTTTCAGTGATTAGCAAGTCTATGGGTTGCTCTATATGATCTTATGTTTCCTTGCTGCCTTGCAACACCCAGGTTTTCAAGGCGCCCTGCATGCTGATTTTTGGAACCTAGGCTCCAAAGATCCATGGCCTAGGTTCCAAAAATCCACCATGCAGTTCTTAGACAATTAGCTTATAAATTAAATATCAAAAATTAATCTAAGACTTCAAACAGAGTATTAAATTAATAATAATCCACTAATCATTAACATAACTTAAAAACTAAAACACACAACTTAATTAAAATTTAACTGCAAACTACCAAATCCTCTATTGATTAACATTAGGATTTGGCTAAACTTTATTGATAAAAAGCATGCAAAATTACTCAAATTGGGAGATACATCAAAGGTCCAAGTTTCAAAACACTAGCAATAGTAAGAACAAAGTTCGCAAAATAAGAGGTTTTCACAATAACTTGCACATATTTAAATGATTCAACTCTAAGTGCAATTTTCCCTTAAAATGAATATAGAATTAGAAATATTAGTACAAAACACTTGATAAGTTTTTATAAAATAACATGAAAACTTGGATATAACTAGGACTTATCAAGACATTTACAATATAACCAAATTCATCGTATAAATGTGAGCACATAGTTTACAGTGGAATGTTAACAAAAGATAAACATTTTTTATAGTAATGAGCATCTTACTCTAGCCTACTTTAAATAGATTCATGTGTGTTGCCCTTCATGCGAGACTGGCAACAACTCTATTAGTTGGGGTTTAGACGTACAAAGACTAATAACTATTATTGTTAGTTCTATCTATAACATTCTCCCAATAAAAACATTTTTGATTGAATAAATATGCATGTGCCAAAAGGTGTAAAATTTGAAGAAAATGAAAGTAGAAAACCATAATCGAAACCCTTCCAAGTCATGCCATTAGAGTATAGATGGAATATCTTTCAAACAGAGCATATCAAATTTCTGAACAGAATGTTATACGTTACTAAACATGGTATTGTACATTTTTGAACATGCTTTGTAATTTTTTGAACATACTTGTAACATTCTAAGAATAGTTAAAAATTGGTTTTCAACTTCTTTTCTATTTGTACCTTGAGAAGTAAGTGCTCTTTTGGTGAAAGTTGAAATTGAACTTAAGATTAGTGGGTGTATTTCATTGGTAAGAAATGAAAATTGGAGTGTACTTTGCTATTAACAAATTAATTAGTTTTAATTTCTCACTCACTTTCAGTTTCAATTTCAAGTTCTTAACCTTGTTTTTCATTCGGTTCTCATATTAATGAGAAGAGAGAGATGCAAAAGAGAGAAAAAGGTTTCTAAATATTATTTTTGAACTGTAGTTAATGTGATTTTTTTTTTTCAAATTTTGATGGGGCTACCATTAGTTTGATAGAAGAACAAATGGATATCTAAAAGGAGAGTCATATTGATGGAGAAAATTAAATACTGTGTTTCGACTACAAAGTTGGTGATGCGACAGAATTTGAGCAATAAACTTATATTTTTATTGTAAAGTTTTTTTATAATAATAATAAATATATATTTATTTATAAAAATTATATATTTATCATTTTGATTAATAAATTAAAATATGGTTAAAGAATTTTACAATTGCACATATATATATATATTTAAAAAAATATTTATTTTTAATTTAATTCTTTATTTCTGTCCGTCGTTAAATAATTAAAAGAGAAAAAATCCGTGCATGTCAAGGAGTGAATGGTAAAACAACGAAACAAAGTACAATTGCGAGTAGCCAATTCTTTCTAGCCTCTTCGTGTTCCCCTTCTGACGGAAACTTCATGCCCCATAAATCTCTGATTACACTGATCTCATCTTACGGTACCGTTTCACCGCTGCTGCCATCATCGACCACGACGCTACCTTTCTCCGTGTTGCCTCAGGTTCTCTCTCCCTCTCTTTCTTTCCTTGCTCTAGGAGCATTAAACCCTAGAAATCGTTTGAGTTGTTGGAATGCATTTGGTTCATTTGTTTATCTTAAGAGTATTCATTTTCAACTGCCAAATTTATTTTCAGTTCAGGGGCTTGTTTAAAGAATAACATTATGCAGTTCCACTCCCAATACTCTTGACTATCAATTTTACTTGGTCGTACTTTGGCAAATGTTGATGAAGTTCATTTATCACTTCTCACTTTGATTTTATCTTCTTCCAAATAGTGCTGAATGTCCTGTAATAGCTGGAAACTCAGGCCTGACAAAAATGTTATGTTCAAGGCTAATTAAGAGAACCCATCTCTCGCCGTATCTTAAGAATTTGCAGCAATCTTCCCCTGAATCCAGGTAATACAATGTTGTATTTAATGAAAGATTTTATATATTTTTTGTTGTCATTAATTGATTGTTGAAAATTTTATGGGGAAATGTTCTGAAGCTTTTTTGTAATAAAACAAATAATAGTATACTGGACAGGTATACCCTTTTGCCTCTGCAACGGTTGCATTCCAGAAATAAAATTTCTGCTGTGCCTGTGCTTGATTTATTAGATACTAGAAAACTAAAGTTAAACTTCTTTCTATCGATTTTTTTCCTCTCCGCTCCTTTTGACCAAAAAATGAAACGAGTTAGCTTCATTTTGATCTGAGTTTCTTGATAACCTTCTTTTTGATTCAGGTGCTTTTTTATTGTTACAGAGGGGTCAAGCAAGACATTTGCTAATTGCATTAATGGATTCCAGCAGAATTTTTCTTGTAATATATGGTTCTCAGGTTTTAGAAAGCAATTCAGTACGAAATCTTTATATCAGAGTTACTGCTCTTCAGCTTTTGCTTCAAAGAATGGTGGCAGGTCATGTTCTCTGCCTGGTTTTCGACAGTTCTCGTCGTCTCATGTGTCCAAAGAACGGAAATCACGGAAGATGCTTTTATACTTAAGTGCCTTGGTTTTTGCAATGGTTGGAAGTAGTTATGCTGCAGTCCCCTTATACAGGAGATTTTGTCAAGTAACCGGATATGGAGGCACTGTTCAGCGTCGTGAGGTGTGATTGAGTTTCTCTTCAATGGTTTTGCTTTTTCTCTCCAAAATGATTGTCAATTTTACCTTCTTTCTCTCTGTTGACTATTAGATTTTCATTTTTTTCAGACTGTTGAAGAGAAAATTGCTCGACATGATAGAGATAACACAGTCACTACAAGGTGATATTATGACTTCTAAAATGTTAAGTTGCTAATTGTGATAAGGGTGGTATTCTTGTTCCTTGGGTTGTTGATTTAAGCTTTAGGGGTAGTTGTTCAATTTTCAAAAATCTTTATCATTTCACCATACTCTTGTGTACTTGCTCATATAATGATGTCCCAGTTCAATTTCTTGATGCTGCTTCTTATTCCTTCATTTATGTTGGGTATTTGTTGTATAAGATAGTATTCTCTATATAAAAGCAAAAGTAAAGAAAGATCACATTGTTTAGCTTTATGCTCTACTTGAAGAGAACCTTATCACTAGGAACTAGCCTATTTTAAATTACCAAGCATATTTCTCTTCTGGCTCTGCCAGGGTATGTTCCAACTGATATGTCAAGGGGTAATAAGTGATGATCTAGTGTCAACTTTCGATTATGGTTGTTTCATTGGCTTTTACTACTCTTTAACTATCTAAATGAAGTCTTCTTATGAGGTATTATTCAATATGCGTCAATTGGTATTTAGTTTTATGATAACTGACTTTTTTCAAGTGTTATTGGGTTGATGAGTTGCAATTTGTATCCTTTAGGGAAATTGTGGTGCAGTTCAATGCTGATGTTGCTGATGGTATGCCATGGAAGTTTATTCCTACACAGAGAGAGGTTTTTCTTTAATTAACATCCTGGACCTTCTGCATATTCAACATAGAATAAAAAATTACTTGTGAAAGTTTTTCTATTATAATTTTTAAATTATTTTGAAAATGTTAAATTTATTTCTATTGGTCTTTGAAGTATTAACACTGGCAACACAATAAGAAAAAAGCTAATAGCGCAAATGGAATCTCTGAGATTTTGTAGAAAAGGCTCATTTGTCATAATTTAATCATTTAGGGAACAAATATGTTGCTGTGTGTTTGCACCATCAACTTTGATTTTGAATCCCTGTGTGTTGGCCACTCGTATTCTTATCAGAAGTTAAATAAAATTGAACTGGACACCAAGTGCATATTGCATTCATGATGGAGTATTCCTTCCCCCCCCCCCCCCCCCCCCCCCAAAAAAATGGAAGATAAAAAGTAAGAAAAGTTGAAATTGTAATGTATTTATTCATTTATTCCACCAGGTTAGGGTCAAGCCCGGAGAAAGTGCCCTTGCATTTTATACAGCTGAAAACAGAAGCTCGACTCCAATTGTTGGTGTTTCTACATATAATGTGACACCTATGAAGGTAACGATTAAGATTCTCTTTATTATATAAAGACGAAAAGTGTGTGCTTAAACTTGCATCTCTGAGCTGAATGATGGTAGTCTTAATCTATATTTTTTTAGTGTAAAATACAGTTCATAAGTTAGATTAGGCTGTATTTTTGGAATTGGTTCTTGGACTGGATCTCCATTACCATTGTAGTCTGATATTATTTTTCTTGGCAATGTTAGCTCATCAGACTTGGTGTAAAACCTCGTTGGAACTCTATCTGTCACAGTGGGCTTTCTAGTTGTTCTTTAATACATGAAAACTAGTTGCACGGGCCCTGTGCAAATTTTTTCAAATAAAAAAAAATAATTTAAAAGGGGGGAGCGTTGGCACGTAGCCCAAAACATGTGCCTTATGAACAGTGTGGCTGGCATTAGAAATATGTAATATATTGATTATTTTTCAGATAGATTGCTTGATTGATGCCATTGTGGATCTTGTTATGCAGATCTAACTGTGCTAGAACAATTTTGAGATATTTGGAAGTTTATATTCTTAAAAGACTTTTTTTGTTGAAGTCTATTATTTTGGTTTAAGAACCTTCTGTTTCAAGCCTGATTGGTAGAAGTCTTTATGATTTTCTTCTCTCTAGGTGTTCTCTTCTTGCCAAACTATGGAGGAGCTTAACTTTAAACAATTGGTTTAATTTTCTTCTTTATTCTCTACTTCCGCACTTCCCCAAAATATTCATGGAAGAAAAATGAATAATTATATATTTCTTATACAGGCTGCGGTTTACTTTAATAAAATACAGTGTTTTTGCTTTGAGGAGCAGCGACTTCTTCCTGGGGAGCAGATTGACATGCCTGTGAGTGTTGTTAATCTGAAGTTTGGTGTTAGCATATTGTAAATGCATCTTGATTTTATGTTGCTTTTATTGTAGGTATTCTTTTATATTGACCCGGAGATTGAGACAGATCCTAGAATGGATGGTATCAACAATATTATATTGTCCTATACTTTCTTCAAGGTTTCTGAAGAATAAGACCGATTCAAAGAATCGTTACATGAAATTATAGTAGCAAGCTCAAAGGTCAAATGTCAAAAGATGCTTAGCACATTTATAACGCTCAAATTGTGGAAGTTTTTTATGTTTAGTTTTGTCTCATCCATTTCTTTTTTTTGGATGTTTGGTTTCGTTAGTAACAAAAGATGCTTGAGTTCTCTTATCATTTATGCTCCCAAGCTAGCATCCTGTTATGTAAATTGTTGGCACCCGACATGAGTAGTCTCTTGCCTGTTTTACATGACGGACAATAGACAAATTCCTTTATTTTTGTGACATTACATTACGTCCAAAGTAAAGATGTATTGCCTCATAACCTGTTTTGTTAATCATTTGCTCATTTTTATATCCTGTTTACATTCCCCTGTAGCATGTTTCTGGTTTTTTCTGTCTGGTATACTTGTTGCGAATTTGAAAAGGACTTGTCTGAGACATTTGCATCTTCCATTCCATGTTATTTTTTATAGGCCAAAAAAAAAAAAAACTTCAGGTTCTGCAATTTACGTCTTTTAACCTTAAAGGTATATTATAAACCTCATAGCCCTTCAATTTTGTGCAAAATAACTCCTATAACTTTTTAATCCAAAATCCAAAGGTCAAATTAGTAAGTCGCATTCGACTTGTTATCTAAAATGGTAAACCAGGCAATCTTTTCTCATTTCCTTTTATATTTTTTTGCAGCAAAAAAGCCTAATTTGTCACTCGAAATGATAGGTCACGTGTATTTTTATGTTAACTTGGTCTATTTCAGCTTATATGGGTAATTGGCATTGGAATCTTAGACAAGAAAGTTCATGAATGGGTCATGTTATATAACTAAAATTTTGAAGAATTTGAAGGACTTATGGTCAATTTTGAAAGTTGAGAAGAGTAATTGCACAATTTTCTAAATTGAGAATAGTTCTTATCCATTTTGGCCTTTTTAAGATCATTAAATGAAATAGTGTAGTATTTACAATTTTTCTTTTTGGCATGAAAATTAAAAGTTGTACAATTTTATAAACAAATTAGCAAAGCTAAAAATTCAAGAATGTAAGATTTCAATGGTTTTCAATAATATGAGATATAATAACAACAACAATAAACAAGTTTCTTTTTTCATTAGGTGCGTATGATTATATAGATCAATTGATGCCATGAAGTCTTATTATAAATCATATATTTAAACAAACTATTTAAGTCTAAATTTTTTTTAATAATTTCTTGTAGTTTTTTTAGTCTTTTTCTATCTTTGACTATTGAATTATTCTTCATTTGATCTATTCTCCTTATTAAAATTTTTATAAGTTTTTCTTTCACATATGCCAAAATCATTTAGGACTAAATTTTATAGTCTTTTTTACAATAGATGTGACTTTTATTTTTTTTAATGTATTTATTTTTAATTCCATCTTGTCTTGTGTGTTTATTTATCTAACGTAACATTCTCATTTCTGCAACAACACAACTCTGCCTATGTTGTACTTTGATATAAATAATTTTTCATAATCGATCTCAAGTCCAAAAAAAAAAAAGATTGTGTTAAGCAGTCGACAATTAACATAAAATTTTGACAAATCTTTATAATATGGGTTTTCAATAATATAAGATATTATTAAAAAAATAATTTTAGATTCTACTTCCAAAGTTTCAAGAGGATGCTCTCTTTCGAGTCAGAACAACAAATTTTATAGACACATAAGAGTCATTTCACATGTGTATTAAAGATATTTTAAGTTTGTTTTTAAAGATTTTTAAATACTTTTAGGCAAGCATGAAGTTGAAATGCTAGGAATTAGAATGTAATACAGGGCTAAATGGTGAAAAATACTTATATAAGCCACTTTGATGAACATACTACATAGCTTTCAGAAAAGAATGAAGCAAAAAAAAGATGGGTTAACATACAAAGCGACAATGTTAGCCATCAAGGTATAACTTGTATCCTCCTATGGTGTATGGTGAATTAATAGTAATAGTTAAGAATAAGTGATCTATCTCGCCATACTTATGTCTATATTTTAACAAGAATAAATTACATAAATTTTTTTAAAGTTTTGTTTGAATTATATAGATTTTTTTTTATTATCGAAATATATACAAATTTCTCTTGATACAAAATTTATCTTATACTTTAGTCTAATTTAAAATTTTTTTAACTAAAATATTATTTATTAAACTGAAATACATATTTTTTTAACTAAAAAAATTAAATAAAATATATTTTGGTTAAAAAATTTAAAATTAAATTAAAGTGTTAGATAACTTTTTGTTTCAGAAAAAAATCTATGTATATTTTAAAGACAAGTAGAAAATTTATATAATTTTAACAAAATTTTAAAAATATTTGTGCAAGTTACTTTTTTAACAATAATAAAATCTTTTTGACAGAACTAGTGGTTCTCATTATAGAAGAATAAGAGCTGACATTCTTTACTAGTAAGAGAGGTAGTTGAGAAATTTGAATTCTCTGCTTATCTTTTTTCTTATTTATCTCTTATTCATTTTAATCTAAGTCATTCAAATCAAGTTTGGATAACTTAAATTTGATATTTTTAATTTTTATATTTTGATTTTTTTTATTTGAAAGAATAAAAGATACAAAATAAAAACAATATTTTAACTATTAATTTTGAAAATAATAATAATTTAAATTAAATCTAAACAATTCAAATTTAAAAAAATACCTATTTTTCTTTTGAGAATGAGTAGGCAATTCAAATTTGTAGTTAAGAGACTCACTTCTAATGCTCAGCTCAAATTTTAATGTGCTTTTCCATTGTCAAATTAAAGAGAGAGAGAGAGAGAGAGAGAGAGAGGTGTACTAATTTGTTAAGAGTCTTGTTGAAGGTTTCATCATATTTTTCCCCACACAAACTTGAAAGTCTTAAAGCACAAGCAAAACATAGCATTGGGCTCTTTTAGTAGGCTGATTTCTCGGATCACAACCTAACGAATTCGATGACATTTTCTGTGTCTTTGGTAAGTTAACGCCTTCCACAAGAAAACCTTTGAAAGCATGCTATTAACAAACTTTTGCTCATTATTTCTTCCACTTTCACATCTCTCTCTTGCCGTCGAAATGGAAGTGACCACTCTCACCCAAGTTTTAAATCATGGTCCCCAAGGCTGCAATTATACTTCACAGTGAATACTGGAATTTAAAAGTATAGTAGGGGCTGAAGTCAATTAAATAAGCTTTTTTAGCCAAAAGGTATATTAGAATTTATGAATAATTTTATTATAATATACAATATGTAATATTATAACATATAATATGAATAATTTTATTACAATATATAATATGTCCTTTCGCATAAAAATCTTTTGAGTTTGAAAGAAGTCACACAATTTTTTTTTGAATTTTTAAAAGGTTTTAAATTATAGACAAAGCATATACACTTATCATATTTGGCCAACTATTCAATTTGTCCTTAAACTCTTTACCACTTGATAATAGAGACTCTCATATTATGTCAAGAACTACTTCAATGAATGAAAACTCATTAATAGTTTAATTATAATATCTAATACATACAACTTTTGTATAAATAAATATTTCTTTCTTCTATTTATGTATTCCAACAAAATAAATAATATGATATTATCAACGATAATATTTAAGTAAAATTCTTAAGTTATGTTATTAAATTTTTAATTAAAATATAACACATGAAAATTTCTTTCTAAAAATACCCAATTTTGTAGTGTTAGGCTGTAAAGAAAAATGATTTTCTCAATTTCAACATTATTAATTTCTTATTAATTTCTTATTAATTATGAGAAAAAAAGAGAGAATAAAAGAAAGAGTGAAGATAGAGTATATAGGGCATACTTAGTAGGTCCTACCCACACTTTTTTTTTTCTCTTCCTCTCTTATAATTAGTAAGAAATTGATGAAATTGAAATTAAGCAAATTCTTTTTCTGTTACCAAGAATATCCATTTGTCATATATTTTTATCAAAGAATCTAATAAACATATCAAAATTGTACACAAATTTTGCCCTATTATCAATATGTGACTCTATACATTTAATTAGACATTTCTCTTTCCAAAGTTACAAAAAAATTTTCTTCTTAATTTGAATATTCATAGCGTAAATCATCATTAATCACACTCCTTAAAATGGCTAGTAGATGGAATTTCCAATCAAGCAAAAAACATTATTATGTACAAATTAGAAACTTAATTATCATGGATTAAATTAAACAGATGGCTGGTATTGATGTGAAGCTGATTATTGGCCAGTATGCTTGGGATTACCAAGTAAATATGAACTGAGACTATGTCTTCCTAATTAAGCCAAAGAGGAAATTAATTAATTTGGTTGGTTAACGGCTTCAACAAGAAATGTATGAAAGCAAGCTCTTAACAACCTTTTGGTCATCACTCATCACTTTTAGTTTTGCTCTTTCAAGTGTGTACTCTTGCTGTGGTAGTGAAATTGACCCTCTCTAACTGCCCCAATATTGTTAATCAGATAAATCTCTAACCAAAAAAAAAAAATTGAACTATTTAAAAGTAAACTAGGAACTAACAAATAATTCTGAATACTGAGTTTGAGATGATGTATAGAAAACTTAATTACAATAGAAAACACGCTGGTGGGAAATACATTTTGAATAAGAAAATATTAGAAATTCTCGAGTAAACAGTAGTGTATAATAATTCAGTTTATATAGAGGGTAATTAGAATTAACAATTCATGATTTGACGTCTTCTGATTTATTCTCTCCAAGTAGTTTTTTTTAAAAAAAAAGAAATAATTGCATTAAAAAAGATAAAAGGTAATGGGAAAATTAGCTTTTTCTCTTTTCAATTTTGTAAACAAAATACATTCGAAAAGTTATAACATTGTAGTTGTGAATGATTGCATGACATGACGGTGAGACGTAAATTTCAGTAACTAATACAGAAAACAATGTAATGAGAAATAGTTTTTAATTGTTTTCTTTTTCGCCAAAGGAAGATAGATTTCATTAATCACATACAACTTCTGCAACAATTCCAATAATGCAAACACTGGGAGCTGAAAAACTGAGATTTGCTGAAAACCCAAGCATCTAATTAAAGATACAGGAAAGTCAGATGTCATAATAAATATTGTTCATTCCAGTAGAATTTGATGGAAATATATATACTAATAGGATGACATGTTAATATAATTTCTCTTTCAAGTAACTGAGATATATAGATTTAATAACGAAATTACCATTTATCACAATATGTTTCTTGTTAATCAAAAAGAAAAGACAAATAATTAGATCATATTGTCTTATTCTACACTGAAATCCACATGATTAAAATGCCTATTATAGTGCCCTACCAAAGCTGAAGTTATTTCTTACTTGCTTAACTTTATATTACTCTTAAACTGTAGTACGTAGATATTAGGCTCGAAAGTGCTTTCGGATATGGGTATTCAATCAACTTATATAAATATTGGTCTTTTCAATCATTTTCATAAAACGACCATATATTCTACTCATTATTTAAAGAAGCAATTTGAGTAGAGGAATTTCAAATGAGCCATTGTTCTGCATGTGGTCTTTCTTAGGATAACTTAACGTGAGCCAGAGATTGTGTTTCACTTAAGCCAAAAGGAAATTAAATTGAAGGAAAATATTGGAGTTTTTGAAAAGTATAAGAGTGAGAGGGAGATTCAATCAGAAAGTTTGGTGCAAGAGAGGCATGCAAATACTCGAGCATGCTGGTGATGTAGCAACAGAAAAGAAGAATTTCAGACACTTACCAACCTCCAAACTCTTCATCTCTGATATATATATATATACACAGATATATATAGAACCCTCAGTTGACCAACTGCTATGTACACACATATCCCAATCAAAAATGGAGAAAGCAAACACTAAATCTGCTTTAAAGGTTGGGAATATATATGCAATTCTTCTTCTTTATGTGCTCTTTCTTCTTTTCCCTCTTGCAAGTATTAGAATACTATATGTCCTAATTTTTCTCATTTCTTTTTTGTTTTCCTTTGGCAAAAGTTTGTGAAGAATTCCTCACATTCTGCATCTCGGTGGAGCAGTAGAACAATGGTGAGATACTTGCTTATTTTCTACCTTCAAATTATAGGACAAAATATAACGGTTTTTCTATATATGTTTGCTATCAGAATACTAGATACACGGATATCTTTTATAATTCAACAATACATGATCAATTCTTTCAAAAGAATTCTTCTATATGCTATGTTTTTCAAAAAATCTGAAGATACATAATAAAATAACTTAAGTTCTGTCCTTTACATTTAGTTGCCTTATATAAGATAAACTTCAGGATATGGAGGTTTAAGGTAAATCTTATACAAAGAAGAAGTCGTTGAGGAAATTAAGCTGCTTCTCCTGAACTTGTTCCATCTTATCGTAAAGATGAAGGCTTGAAATTGTCAACCTTTGAATGATGGTGAAAGAAAAGAGACTACTGGCAGCTGGTGCTACTCACTGTTAACCCTTACATATAACTATAATTTGATATGATAATTTACAAAAGGTCCATTTTGAAGAAGCATGCACAGCAAATGTCTGCATAAGTACTGTCAATTTTACCTTTACAAAATTTTCATTTCCTTTTGTTTTTTTTCCTCATTTATTCATTTATTTATTTTGTTGTTCAAAGCTTTCTTCTTCACTCTCTCTCTCTTATATATTTCTCATTCTCACCATCTAAACCCATCCTTTCCATGCAAATTAATTTCTCCTTTGATATATATATATATATTATATTTCTTGAATTTAGAATGGACTAAGTTATTATCATTTACTAGCATATTTTCTGCGTTAAATTAATATAACATTGAAATCTGACACAATTGGCTTAGTAGTTAGAAGTGTTTTATACATTTATTTTTTGTATAAAGAAAATTGTATGCCCTTTGTCCCAAGACTCATGAAGTCAAAATTAAATTCTGTCTTCTGTTATCTTGCTTTTTTATTATTTCTTAAAAGCAGATTAGCTTCTAGAAATAGAAAGGCTTTCTATTTTGACCACTTTAAAGAGAGGATTTTCAGATGATAATTTAGACGTGTACAAACACTACCAGAATGTTCCTAAAAGTTGTTTAGACAGTTTGGGCCAGTAGTTTTTCTTATTGAAATTAGAGTTTAAACCATGCATTAATGAGTCCCTTTCTATGACTTAGATTAAGTGCATTATTACCAAACCATGGACCTCATACTGTCTTACTTTTTCATAGTTATTGTTGTGCTTTTCGCTTTTAACATCTAATCATTTTCTATCTTACCCTTGTCCGGAGTTGATTGGTTTCCAAACTTTTCTAGCTTATTATATATACATGAATCATGATTGTCACTAAAACAGACTTAACGGGATGTTTCACAGACTAAAGATGAACTCAAAGAAAAGCTCTATGACAAAACCAAGGTAAGAATATATATATATATATATATGTACATATAGTTCACATAACTCGTATCAACTCTATCTTCGAGCTGTTAATTATTCTTTCAAAATTTTACTGAAGTGTTTCGTGTCTCTATCCGTGTGTGTGTGTGTGTGTGGGCTTCACGGAAGTCTCCTCCCAAAGAAAATACCAAACCACAAGAGTTCAAACTCCACACCCAAGAAAGAGCCATCAAACGGGCAATGTTCAACTATGCAGTAAGATATATATAGTCCCAATCTGTAAGTATGCATGCAATATATAGGTTTTCTAGGAATATATAATAATACATGTATGTGGTTTTGTATATATGCACAGGTCACATCCAAACTTTATCTCATGGAGCTGCAAAAGAAACAAGAGCAGAAGGTGCAAAAGGTAGTTAAGCAGAATAATTTTACTTGTGAGTTTGATATATTAATTTGACAATGAAAGCGCTGAATTTGACCATGACAGATGATTGAAGAGGAAGAGATTCGTTTGCTGAGGAAGGAAATGATTCCAAGAGCTCAAATAATGCCTTATTTTGATAGGCCATTCTTCCCACAAAGGTAAATTTTTAATGACAATGGATGAGATTCTACTTTCCATAGGGCATTTTGGGATGATTCAGCCTTCCACATTATTTTTCAACTTCAGTCACATACAAGCAAGACTAGAATTAACAATAAAAAATTACAATTTTAATACGATAAAATTCTCTAAATCTCAACCGTACAGTTGTTTAGATGGTAAGAGGAAATAATATCTTTTCTTTTCACCCTGAGTTTGATTTCTTTGAAAATTAATCAAGGAATAAAATTCTAATTGTTCTAAAAACAACACCCTTAAAATTGTCCATAAAGGAGACATAATTGAGGCAAAACCTGAATATACACCTTTGACGATAAATGACACTAACTGTATATCACGTTAACAGTGGACGAAAATCAATATTCCACTAAAAGAAAGTTTCGGATAATCAAAGAGGATTCCATCCCGTAAGAGATAGTGATTGAGAAGGTGGGACATAGTGAGACCCTTTTGTTTGGACTCCACTCCCTCTCATTTTCTCTCTCTGATAGGATTTCCTCCGATCTAAATTCAGAAAGTATGGAGTTTGCTGATTTTATCAATCAATCAAATCAGTAATAATAAAATTGTACTTGATCATTTGTACAGATCCAGCAGGCCTTTAACAATTCCAAGAGAACCAAGCTTCCGCATGATGAGTAGCAAGTGCTGGAGCTGCATATCTGGCAATGACTTTAACAATTTTCATCACCGCGATCATCACTCTCTCAAGCCCATTCACTAGAAACAACCTACTTCTACAAGGTTGTGGAAATTGAACGAGTGCTTTTTAATCGTCCTTGCATCTCATTCTCATGCATTTTGTACACTATTAGCATTGATATAGAAAACCCCCTAGATTTCTACACTTCTGTACTATACCATGCCTATAAAGCTACGTTCACGTAGATGGAGAGCCACGTTATTCACTTTTTCACTTTCACAATAAAGTTGAATTTTCATGTGTTCTTTAATTTTGGGGCTTTTTCACACCCTTCCTTGTACCATAATCGGAAAAAAAATATTCAACATTTTCTATTTCATTTGTTTATTAGTGTGCAACTAGCCACAGCATTTGATGTGGATTTTTTTTTCTTTTCTTGTTTTCCTCACCATTGTGCTTTATGTGAAATGATTTTTTTTAACAATATAGCAATTGCGTTGCTAACAGATATGACAACTTGTACACGAGTATACGTGTTGTTTTAAGTAATAAAGACATGAATAACATATCATTCCTTGGTAAAAGAGAATGTACCAATTATTAAAATTAACACTTTAACTAAATCAAGCAAATTAACTAATTGAATGAAGAAGATGATTACCAAAACTTTCAATGTAAAAGGACCCTTGAACTAAATTTATCTGCATAAAACTCAATGGATGAAGGGTCTAGGAATATTAATCCTTCTAGCACTTCTTAGGACTAAAATTATTTTTCTAACCCTATCATTAATGGAGATATATATACTAGTTGTAATATCCTATGATTTAAAAATCCAAAATCATTTATAAAGAGTGAAATAAATTACTTATAGAAGGTTACGGGTTTAGCGAAAACTAGTAAGAATTATGAGAAACTAAAATCGAAATAGTTTGATTAATAAATGAGGACCTCAAAGTAAAGCGAATTGAGGTTAATTGAGATTTGGATGTCAATTAGAACATCTAAAAATATAGTTAAGAGCCTTAGGATAACCCGAAATCGAAGCCAAAATGACCAAACAGAGAGTTGCAGATGCTAGTGGCATTTTTTTTGTAATTTTAGGAAACTTTTAGAAAACACAAAGGAGGGAGTTTTAAATGAAAATATTGAGTTTCCCAGGGTTTTCAGAAGGCCCAAAAATCATAGGAACCCCTAAAATGGTCAAAACCATTCCGGTTTGTATTTTAGAGTGTTGATTGACTGCAACTTTGACTAGATTGTTTGGTAAGGTTGTAAATTTAATTTGGGCAAAACTAAAGGTATTTTAAAAATTAGAGAACCCAAATTTTATGATAGAAAAGACAGTTCTAAAAAGGGATTTGAAATGAGTTCAAACGGAGAAACCAAAGTTTAGGGACATAATTAAGAATTTTAGAAAATGTTATAAGTGAGCTCCACCCTTATATATCACGTCCCGTTCTTCCTCACTCTTCAACTGACACTCTTCTGGTCCAAAATAGAAACAGAACCAACAGAAGGTGGTGCACCAAGGAGGAAGAAGACAAAGCCAAAAGAGTAAGATTTCATCACTTTTTTATACTCTTTGCTTCACTAAAGTTCTTATCCTCTTTCTCCTTTCTCTTTTCATAGTTTTAATATTCTAAAAAGAGGTGTTCTATGACAAGTTCTGTAAAAGGAAGAAACAGTTTAGAGGAAACTTTGAAAGCCTAAGAAAGCTCTCTTGACAAGCTTTGAAATAAGATAAGAGACTATGGTTCAACTTGCTTCTTCTTGGCTCTCTTTTGCTTGAGTATTTTGCCCAAAATTAGAACACCATGTAGGGAGTTTGATTATGGTCCAACATGATAGAGAAAGTGGTTTTGAAGCCTAAGAAATCATATAGAAGCCATATAACTAAAAAAGAGGCTATAAATAACAAGTTGTGAAAATTAGAATTTTAATTACACTTAGGAATTTATAGAGCTTTCTAGTGATGATTTAGATTGGGTAAAATCATGTTTGAGTTCTCAAGACATCTAAGAAGCTTTATGAATGGTAAATTCTTTAAGAAAACTAAAAAAACTCCATGGGCTCTCCACCTTGGTATGTGTCTCAGCCAAGGAGAGGATTATGCACTGAGGGAGAGTTTCTTTGATTCTAAGGATACAAATGGTTTAGAAATGAATAATAGACACCAAAAGAACCATTGGTTTGAATTTAGGAACCATAGTTTGAAAGTTGAGAGTTTAAGGTTTCATTATGTATAAAGAAGCAACTTGGTGTTAAACTCATTGATTTCAGTTTGTGATGACTCTAATAAGCTTAAATAGAGTCATGTGACTTAGATCATGTGACTTAGATTAAGTAAGAAATTAGAGCTAAAATAATGAATTGTGTGAGTTGCTTCATTATGCTACTATATGGAATCATATGGATGCATAAAGCTAGAAGTAGCTTATATAAGGCTTATGTGAGGTTAGAGATGGTTCCATTGATACCTTTATGTGTTGTTTGATTTTTCTAGGCCAAGCAAATCAAGCCTCTCCCAAGTATACTTGTGAGGCTAAGAGAGGAAAGTGAGAAATCAAGGAAGAAAAGTGGTTCTTCTTGAGAAAGTTAGCTCTCCATCCTTTTTTGTATGTATTTTTTAGTTATTTGATTGTCATTGAATGCTTATATGGATGTTTGAACCATAAAACATGCTTTTAGTTATTGTTTTGATGCTATAGTACCATTAGGCTTCTTGAATTGTGTTTGGAATGTAACTTTATTTTTTATGAGTGCAGTGATGCTAAAAGTTCCTTAGAACAGGCAAGTTGAAGTCAAAAGTCCTTAGGAATGGGTGAGACAAAGCCAAAAGTCTCTTGGAATGACTGAGGCTAAGTCAAAAATCTTTTGAAAATAGGTTAGGCTAAGTTAAAAATCTCTAGAAAATAAATGAGGCTAATCCAAAAGTCTCAAATAGTTGGATGAAACTAAACCAAAAGTCTTTAAAGCTTGATTTTAAACTTGACATGTTTATGTGATCTTGAAAACAAGTTTATGTTCATCTTAGAAGCTTTTGGTGCATGATTGTGTTCTTTAACATGATAATATGCCATCCATGCTTACTTGCAGTGTGAAAGAACTATTATGATTCTTTGAATTTCACTCTCCCCCACTTTCCATCTAACTTTGTTCAGGTGAAGCCCAAGGAGCAAAAAATGAAAGCCAAAAGCATGAATAATGATACTTTGATAATAGAATAGGATATTGTGTAATTTGATACCAATATGTATAAGTTACTTATAAGTTGTAAACCTTTGAGTATGTGTAAAAGTAAAAGAATATATTATATGTAATGAATATCGAGCTAAATTTATGAGAATGTATGATTTTGACATTCTTGAACTATGATGTCTATCTATATTTATGTAAGTGGAATGATGAATTTGAGTTTCATGAGAATTTGGTCTTGTTATGATGCCTCTATATACTGTATTTAGACTTTTGGACTTGCTCAAATGGTTATAATTCAAGTAGAGAGCCATTTAGTACCATTTGGAGCCATATGGTAATTATTTTAAGCCATATTTTGCCCCTAAACCAAAACTAGACCAAATGAATAAATTTTAGCATGCAATTTGGCAGACATATAAATCTCATTAAGAGTGTTTCATAGAGTCAAAGAATAGAATTTTTGAAGTTTTGTGAAATATCTTATAATTTTTTAAATTTGGCCAAATTATACAGAAACTATTATGATACGGTGCTTATGCATAGTCTGGTTTTTTGTGTCTTTGGAGGGTCAAATGAAATCTAACACTTATAAAATTTTATAAGCATATAGTTGGTATCATAAGCTTTCTATATCCATTGAGAGCATCCAATTTGGACTCTGTACAGTGAGATATAAATTTTTAAAGTTGTATGTCTATTGCAATAACAGAAACAGATCCTAATTGCTATTCTATCAGTTTATGTGGGCCAAATAATCTTGTTTTAATCTAAAATTTTTATGGTAGTTAGAGGATATCCTGAGCTTTCTAAAAAGTCCTCATTTGCATGATTTGGAATTTTCTAGAGTTACTTATTAATGTTTAAAATTAGTGCAGAATTTATGTACATGCTATCAATTCGGGTCTTATGAAGATCTTGTGTATTCCTTGAGCTTAATATGCTAAAATGAGTATGAACAAACTTGTTTATGATAAAAATAA
Organism: Erythrophleum ivorense; assembly: GCA_026724425.1. Classification (NCBI taxonomy): domain Eukaryota; kingdom Viridiplantae; phylum Streptophyta; class Magnoliopsida; order Fabales; family Fabaceae; genus Erythrophleum; species Erythrophleum ivorense. The sequence continues at coordinate 38,773,995 of JAIUCV010000004.1, read as the reverse complement.
ATTAAAGAAAAGAAAGACTAAGGGTTAGACCCCTATAGCTCAAAATGAACCCTATGTGGCTAGAAATAAGTGTTGAAACTTAAGAAAGATGTGAATTGCATGAAAAGATGTACTTGTGCTAACTTGTGACACTTGACCTTAAACTCAATTTCCATACTTCTTTTGTGATATTTCTAGTTGAGCAAGTACATTAGGGATGCATTAGCATTAAATCATGTAAAGTTAAAGGCTAAAATAACATCTTGTAGATAAGGTCTAAGATCTTGTCGACAAGATCTTGCATTTTATACTGTGAAATCTGAGATCTTGTTAACAAGGTTTTTTATCAGTAGTACAAGGTCCTCCAATATAGTATATTATAGTATATAATATGTGATGGTGTGACACTAGCTCAAGGTTCTCTATTACCTATAATAATTTTCCCAAATTACCAATAAATGTTAGCTGGATTTGAACCTAATAACATGTAATTGTATAAACCCTATTATAGCTATGTGAAACCAATAGATATATTCTTATCATATCAGCAAAACATTTAGCTCGACACAAGTCTGATGTATTCACACTATTCAATTCAAAGTCTATTCCCAATATCCCTTTTCCAAGTTTAATTAGAAAACTAAAATGACTCAATTAAAGGCCAATCAATCAAATAGCATTAAGAGTGGAATTGAATAAGCATATAAATTCCATTAATTGATAAATCAAAAAGATAACCCAAGTCCTAATTCATACTAGGATTCATACTATCCTTAGCCAAAGGTGTTTACTACTCATTATTAAAAAAACTATCACTAAAATCAAAGTAAACACTAGTAACATCATTAAGAATACAAAGGGAAGCTAAAAAGGACAGAAACTAGTATAGATCATTGTCTTCTCTTCAATCCAATGCTTTCCCATGCTCTTTGATATTGTAGAATGCCTTTAAACCTCATATTTTTGCTTAGAACAACTCCTATGGCCATCTTTTACATTTTTCTCCTTTTATTCCCCTCAAAATTAGGTTAAAAAAATTTAGAGCACATATATTAATTATGTCATGAGGCTGCAACCTCTATTATTAAGGTATTGTTTTTCTCTTCTTAGGATAGTGAAGCCATAACTTTGGCTTTTGTGGCTGTAGCCTTGACTTTGGGCATTTTGTTTCTTCTTTTAATGATAGTGCAACCGTAGCTCTAGCTTTTAAGGTTGTGGCTTAGACTTCCTCAAATCTTTCTTTATGCACTTTTGAAGCTAATACTCTCATTCCTCAAGGCTTGAATGCTTGCTAACCTCAAACTTGATTACCAATGTCATTTAAGCCCCATAAGAAGACACTAGAATCCCTTAATTAGCTAAATGACAAATAAATCAACTCTACCTCCTAAACTACTAAAAAGTTGAAACTAATTAAGTTAAACAATACCTAATTATAAATCAAAACAAAACTGATGACTTTTAGCCTTTAAAACCAAAAATCAACTAAGATAAGCCTAAGAAATTATACACAAAACCTTTTAAACTTGACAATTAGCACACCCTTAGACTTGAGCTTTTATTTGTCCTCAAGTAAAATGAATCAAACACTTTCAAAAAAAATTTTGAACAACTAAACTGCTCGGTATGACTTAGTTAAAAATGTTCATTGGAACCCTTATATGTTGCTTGGTGCAAAGCCATTAATGAGATGTTCCGATAATTTACCCAAAAATAAAGTATAAGGAGTTAATATAGGCTTTTTCCAATAATTTTGAAAAGTGTGTGTATGTGGAGTGTATAAGACAACCTCACACACAAGGCTTCATATACCTATTTGTTCACTCTCTCTCCATTAATGTAGGCATCACACAATCCCTTGATCAATAGGTCTTTAAAGCTTGTAGCGTGATTTAAGGTTAAGGCTTGCATAAAGAAGAAGTAAGGAAGACTACAAAAATTTTAAAAGAATTCACATGGAAGCATATAAATATAAGTAAAACAATCTTTCTCAATTTTTCTCACCTTATTTTACTTGCTTCTCCAATGCTTTCTTTTTCACTTTGCTTTTCCCTTAGACCTAGTTCTTTTGAGCAACTTTATTCTTTTCTTTTTTACTTCACACCTAATACAGCCCTTGAGGAAACAAAAAGCCATATATTCATTGTTTTTACCCTACATATGCAATTCACACACCACTTTAAACAACCACTAACAACTTTTTTTTAAAACAATAAAACATATTGTGTTAAGAACTTTCTTGAAAAGGGTTAGTCTTTAGGCTTTTAGGCTATAAAGGTGTAAGGTCAATTTAGGTAACAACAAATAACTATTTAATCACTTGACATTCTCCATAAAGAGCTCGAAATAGGTGTAAATGATAGATTTCAAGTAAAGCTATAAAGGCTCAGACTCAGCAAAGAAGTGCTTAAATCATCTCTCAGGATCATGTGACACCTAGGATTTCACTTTAAGAGTTTAAATAAATAGGTTCTAGAGCTCTAGGTGTAACATAAATCATACAAATTAATTTGCACAAAAAATTATCTCTTTAACATATGTATTCAAATTGTATTTGGTTAATCAATGCGTACATGTTTCCAACATATATCAAAAAAGCAATCCAACATTAACTAAACAAACTGAGATTAAGCATACTTATGATAAACTTCCTCCCAACTATACCCTAATCGTATAGTTATCCTCATAGGGGCTAGATCGACTAAGGAGACAACTCGATAGCTAGCAAAATAAATAATGATCAAGCATATAGACATAATAAAAGCTCAAGTAGAAAAAGAAAAACAAAAAGAAAAAAGTCATGGTGTTGTGCTAACTACCCAACCATTGATGTTAATGACCCCACTTAAAGTTAGCAAAAACATTGTCTGCAATGTTGATAAAGGACTAACAAAGAACATAATAGAAAAGACAAGAAAAGAAAATATAGGAGATAAAAACACCCCTCTATATACCCACGTATCCTCATAGTGCTATTAAGTGGCGGTTCCTTATCCAGTGGTGCTACTTAGAATGGAGGCAATAGGATGGATAGAAATGCCCTTACATCATAACCAGAACATCAAGGGATGATGTATAGCTTCATGGCATGCATGAATATATGTGGCTAATTGCACAATCATCTCATTTATGGATAAGTTAGCTTGTTCAAGTGGTGGAGAAGGAAGACCACTAGGAGGAAGGTTTGTAGGACTATCAACAGAGACATTCCAAGGAACACTAGAGAGGCTTGCATTATGAAGCTCATCACCCTCTCTCCCTGGGTTCATAATTAGGTTCAATATGCATTGACGCTCAAATGATTTCTTATGATTCTCCTCAAGCAAAATCTTATGCATGTAAATAGATGGGCTAATCCCCTTAATGTTAGTAATAGAACACTCAATGGCTTTCTTGAACTTTCTTAAAACTCGAAGGAGCTTACTTTCTTATTCTTCTAGTAGAAAAGTAAAGATGATAACTAGCAAAGTGCAAGCCTCCCTAAGATAAGCATACTTTAAGCGTAAAGGGAGTGGTTTCAACTCCAAGACTAGTGGCTCTACTGTGGATGGCTTCAATTTACTAGATGACATATTGGTTGAATCAAATTTTTATGGAGCTTTTAAAAATTTAAGGGAAGCTTCTGGAAGCTAAACATATTCCTTTACTTCTTTAACTTCACAATTATCAATTCCAATTAAAGATGCTTCCAAAGGATCCCTTGAAATCAATTTCTGAAACCTCGTGTATTAAATTCTCAAACATGCTAATGAAGTAACACTCTTCAAGTTTATCAAGAGACTTCAAGGCAATGTACATGTTGAAAAATTTCTTAATGATTTACTCTTATTGTCAATTTGGTTTTTTGTACTTCGATCAAGCTTTTTTGTACTTCAATTAAGATTCTTTTAATGGCTAAGAAGGGTCTTTCTAAGATTATGGGAATATATAAATCCTCTTTATAATCAAGAACCATAAAATATATAGGAAAGATAAGTTGTTCCACTTTCACAAGTACATCCTCAATAATCCCATTTGGGTAAGCCAATGATCTATCAACTAACTAAAATGTCATGATTGTGGGTCTAGCCTTACCCAATTCAAGCTTCTTAAAGATAGAGGGGGTATAAGATTCACACTTGCTCCCAACTCATATAAGGCTTTAGTAGTAAAATGCTTAACAATATTGCGAGGAATTATGAAAGTCCCCGAATCTTGCAACTTAGATGAAGTTTCTTTTGCAAAATTGCACTACACTCTTTAGTCAATATAATTGTTCCAAACTTGCCAAATCTCTTCTTTCTTGATAGTATATTTTTCAAAAACTTGGCATAGCTTGGCATTTGCTCTAGAGCCTCTGCAAAAAGGATGCTAATATGGAGTTGCTTAAAAGCTTTTAAAAAATGTTGATATTATTGATCTAAGTTATGTTTTTTGAATCTCTAGGGAAATAGTAAAGGTAGAGTATTTTTTGGCTGGGGCTTTTCTTAACCCTTTTTCTCAGCTTTTTCTTCTTTTTCATTTTTCTTTCTATTAACCATTTCATTCATTTAAGATTGATCTATCTGAGTTAGGATGAATGTGGGAGCCTCAAGTAATTCCCTTCCATTTCCTAGTGTTGTGGCCTTAGACTCTTGCATCTATGGCATAGCTTGTGATTGAAAATTGAGAAGATTTAAGGGTCTTGTCCTATATAAAAAGGTTAGGTTGGCCTTGATTTGAATTTTGGGTTCATGAGAAGTTAGGATGATTCCTCCATCCATGATTGTAGTGTTAGAATATGTGTTGTTCTAATTCCTTTTGTAATTCCCTATATAAATCACCATTTTAGCAAGTGAGGGACATTGCTCTTTAGGGTGGCCATCTCTACAGTTTCACAGATAACATATAGAGTTTGAATGGCATTCACATTTACAGCTACACCTTATTGCATCTTAAAACTATCAAATCTTTAGTTTGGTGCTACTACTTAAGCAAAAAATGTTGTAAGTGTTAGGATTCCTAGTGATCATAGGAACAGTAGAATTTTAAATTTTTTTATCATTAAGACTCTTTCTAGGAACATGTGCAAGAACATAAATCAAGATAAGATAAGAAAGTTACTTTTTGTTTAAGCTATGATCTGAATCACACGCGTAGATCTAGTGATCTTCACCTTTATGATATCCACATGGAGTGGATAAAACCTTCTTTCACTCTACGTCTTTATTTGAGGATGCCTCTTATTATTTAAGGTTAGGCTTTTTTGAAGTTCTAAGTGAATTAGGATTTAAAGACACTCTTTTATGTCTTATGTGTTGCTCTCTATGATCTTATATTTATAGACTTAAGGTTTGGCACTATCCTGATTCTACTCAATTTTTAATTCCTAATCCCACTTAAACGTTTAGAACCCTAACCCAAGCCCAATAGAGAGCAAGAAGAGAAAAGTCCAACATGATGTAACATTATTTAATACTCTCTCCGGTCCTATTTATTAGAAACAAAAAATTGTTTCACTGGTATTAAGAAAAACAGTTAATATTAGTTTAACTTATTAATTAGGTTTAAATTTGATAATTTTTTCCTATTTTACCCATCTTTATTTTGCATGGGCAAACATTATGCATTATTAAGTGTATTAGATGTAACAATAAATGAAGGGTAAAAAAGAAATTTATTATTTAGTGAAATAAAAAAATATACCATGTTTCTTATATTTTGAGACCAAAAAAATCTCTTCAAATTTTCTTATAAACAGGACCGAAGGGAGTATTAAATAATCTTACATTATATATTATTATTTAATATTACCTTAATATTAAATAATACCACGTAATTATATTAGACAATTATATTATTATTTAATAATATAATATGCTATAATATTATTTAATATTACTCTAATATTAAATAACATATTATACCATAATATAATCCAATTATATTATATTAGGTCTTATTATTGAAATTTCTAATGCAACTAAAACTTAAATAATATTATGATATTTTAGTTTTATCCTTATTCTTTATGTGTAACCTTATAGGTTCCTATTACATTGGTATGGACCTTATAGGATCACTAATTGTGAGTGGTAACTAACAATACATCATTGCCACCCAAGTAATAAGAATTTATGTGATTTGACACATACCAAATTTGTGACCAATATCATGTATTTTAGTCCTTTTTGTACCAATATCTAGATTAAACTTGAGACACAGAATGTGTCATCCTCGTCTACGTTCAACTTATGTTTCTTTATAATGAGTAAACCAATCAAAAACAAATTGTCAATATCATATATTGATTCATTTGATCATGACCATGTATTTCATAGTCTTACTGAATCAAAGAGCCCGTGAATATCACTTCTCTTATATAAGAGGGAGAAAATCTCATCCATATCACTCACATCTCTTCATATGATTTGTAATATATCCAATCACTGCCCCATTGGCCATCCCAGTCAAAGGCAAAATAGGATGGTGTCAAAGTATATGACTCCTTATGCAGGAAACTATAGTGATTTCAGGTCCAAGGACTTCCTTTGCTATGGTCACATGAAAATTGTTAATGATACTCTATAATTCATGTAGCATTCTCATAGTGGGTTAGTTTAATATATTTGTTCTCTAACAATGTACCTATGTATTGACTTGGTATTACATATCCATGACTTAAAGTCATCAGTCACTATACATACTAGTCTTGATATATTATTGCTATCCTACATCACAATAATACTTAACTAGAGACAATTTAAGAATAACAATTATTTTAAGGATAATTACCATACTAAGTTATATTGTGCATATATAAAAACAAAATATAATAATTGTATTGCTTAAAAAATATGATGTTTGTCATTGTAATGATCTCATAATTGGCTCCTAGGGTATACGCCAACAATCTCCTATTTACACTAGAGCCAATCACTTATGCATATAATACTAAGTGATCTAGTATAATTATTATGCTTTTGTTGCGCCAGAGGCTTTGTCAATGATTGGTGATATTACCGTTTGTTGGTACTTTTCATATCTTTACATCTCTTTTATCAATGATATCTCGAACAAGATGGAAGCACCAAAGTATATGTTTAGATTGCTAGTGAGATCTTGGTTCCCTATCCTGTGTAATGGCCCCATTGTTGTCACAATAAAGGTCCACTGGGTTAGAAATGTCAAGAATAACCTCAATTTTAGCAATGAATTTTTTGATCTTAATAACTTCTTTTAAAGTTTTTAAGGTAGCAATATACTCCCGCCACTGTCTCCTACTTTAAACTCTTCTAGCTTACAGTAGCTCTATTCAAGTAGAACATGTAACCTAACTTTGATTTGGAGTCATCCTTATCAGATTAGCAATTGGCATTTGTGTAGCCCTTCACTACCAATTCTTCTTCACCTCTATATACCAAGAATAAGTCCTCAATCCTCATCAAGTACTTAAGGATTTTTTATACAGCAATCTAGTAACTCTCACCTAGATTTGAATGGTACTTGCTCGTCATGCTCAAGGCATACAAGACATCTAAACAAGTACATAGCATGGCATACATGATAGATCCAATTGTAGATCTACAAAGAATTTTATCCATATGGTCTTTCTCTTCTTGAGTCATGGGACATTGAGTTTAGAAAGACTTATGCCATATGACATAGGTGGAAATCCTCTTTTGGATTCTTGCATGTTGAATCATAGGTAGATAGCACTTGATTCATAATACAAAGTGCCTAAATCATCCATTTTGCAATTTCAATACTTTTAACAACAGAATTTATAGATATTAAATGTCAAATTAATTCATTTTTTATTAAATGAACCATTTCAACTCATAAAACTCATCTTCCATCCTTAATACACTTATTCATACAGAAACATCACAAAAAGTGGCATGGAATTCTGATATAAACCCTGCATCACATAATAGCCCAAGTTGCACACTTGCACTAGCTTCCATAATTCTGTCACAATTTTTAAAAAATCATAACTTAAGCTAGAAAATTCCAAATTAGGAAAATGAGCACTTTATAGAAAGCTCAAAACATCAACTAACTAATGTAAAAATTTTAGGTTATAACAATATCATTTAGTACAAGAAATTCTAATGGAACAGTAGCTTTGTTAGTGTTTCACCCAAGCACAGACTTAGAAATTTAAAAATTTATATCTCACACTACAAGGAAACAAATTGAGTGATTCTAGTAGTTATGGAAAGCTTATGATGCCAACTATGTGCCTATAAAATTTCATGAGCATTAGATTTCATTTCACCCCTCAAATCTATAGAAAATCAAAATGACCAAATAAATAGTGCACAACCAACTTTGAAAAATACAGAGCTCTAAAAATTATGTTCTTTCACTCTGTAAAAAGCTCTAAATGAAATCTAAATATTTGCCAAATTTTATGCCAAAATTCATCCATTTAGTCTAATTTTGGTTCAGGGGAAGAATATGGTTACAAATGGTGCACAACAAGGTTCAAATGGTTCAAAATGACTTCTCCTTGTGCAAGTGACCATTTGAGCACGTCCAAAACCTCGAATATAGCATATAGGAGCATCATAATAGATCAAATTATCATAGAACTTAAAACCACTCTCTCACTGGATCATATATTCATACATTCCATGGTACAAGGATGTCAAAAATTTATGTTCTCACACATTTGGCTCCAAATATAGTACAAATAACATATTTCCCTTCTTTTACACATGAGTAAAAGTCTATATCTCATAAATAACATATCCATCTATATTTTGACATTAATTTACATCAATTTTTATCCTATTGTCAAAATAGTACAATTTAATCTCCTTGGCCTCTATTCTTGACTCCATGAGAATTACTTAGGCAAGGTTAGATGTAAAGTAGGGGAGAGTGAGATTCAAAGAATCCTAATAGCTCATTAACCCTTTCAAGAATGCATATATGGCATGTTATCATGTCAAAGAAAGCAAGCACGCATCAAATGCTTCCAAATACCATGCATAGTCATATGGATTCATCAAGTTCAAGAACAAGCTCTAAGGTCTTTTGGTCTAGTTTCACCCAATTATATGGGACTTTTGGATTAGCTTCTCCTAATTATATGGGACTTTTGATTTAATCTCACTCATTTCATGAGACTTTTGGTCTTGTCTCATATTTACCTAAGGATTTTTGGCTTCACCTCACCAATTCAAGGGACTTTTGGCGTAACCTCATCCATCAAGAGCCACTTCACATATTCAAGGCAATTCAAGAAAGATAATAATGTCAAAGCATCAAAACAAAACTAGAGGCATGTTTTATGATTCAAGTTTACATACAAGCAATTAATGACAATCAAACAACCAAGAAATGTATACAAGAATGGATGAAGAGCTACCTTAGATTAAGAAGCACAAATTCTTCCTTTGATTCCTAGCTTCTTGGTTTAACCTCATACACACACTTAGAAAAGGCTTGATTTGCTTGGCCTAAACATATCAAATAAGACATAAATACATCATTGGAACCATCTCTGGGCTTACATAAATTCTTCACAAGCTACTTCTAGCTTGTGGCATGTAGATGATTTTATACAAGAGTATAATAAAAGAAACTTATATAATTCATTATCTTAGCTCAATTTTTCACTCAATCTAAGTCATATGGCTCCATTTAAACTCATTAGAGTTATCACAAACTCAATTTAAGGAGCCAAACATCAAGTTGCTTCTTTATACCTAAAGGAGCCATAAACTTCTAACTTTTAAAATATGGTTTTAAAATTTAAACCAATGGTTCCTTTGGTATCTATTTTTCTTATCTAGAACATTTCTATCCTTGGAATTAAAGAAAACTCTCTTTAGGTGCTTCATTCCCTTATTAGCTGAGGCATGCACACATATTAGGAACTCATGGAGTTTTGCTTATTTTTCTTAGGGAATTGGCACTTGTAAAGCTTTCTAGATCTCTTAAAAACCTAAAATGCTCTTACATAAGTTAAATCATCAATAAAAAGCTTCATAAATCCTTAGGTGTAACCAAAATCCTAATTTCCATAACTTGTTATCTATAGCCTCTTTTTGAGCTCTATTACTTTTATATGATCCCTTAAGCTTCAAAATCCCAATTTCTATCAAGTTTAGGTCAAAATAAAACCTCCTACATAAGGCCCTAGTTTTAGCCAAAATGATGGAAGAAGAGAAGAGCCAAGGAGAACAAGTTTTCCAAGGAGAATTTACATTGTTTCAAAGCTTATCAAGAGAGCTTTTCTAAGCTTCCAAGAGTTTCTTTAAATTCTCCCTTCTCTTTATTAAACCAGCAATAAAATATCACCATTTAAGACACCAAAACCATGAGAAGAGAGAGGAGAAAGAAGAAAAGAACATTAGTGAAGGGAAAAGCATGGAAAAGTAGCATAATCTTACCCTTTAAACTTGATTTCTCTCCATCCTTTTCTCGCCACTTGGTGTGCCTCTTCAAGCTTATTCTAGTTCTGTTTTAGACTAGATAAAAGTTAGTTAAGAGGAGGAGGAGATGTGGGACTTGTTTTTAAGAAGGGTGGAGGCCTAATTATAACATTTTCTAAATTCTAATTTTGTCCCTCAACTTAGTTCCTTCCATTTAAGCTCATTTCAGTTCCTTTTTGAAAACTATCTTTTCTATCATAAAATTTATATCCTCTAATTCATAAAATTCTTAATAGTTTCATCCAAATTGGATTTAAAACTTTACCAAACTATTCGATCAAAATTTTAATAATCGATAATCTAAATCACATATCGGAGGAATTTTGGCCATTCCAGGAATTCCTATAATTTTTAAAGCCCCTGAGAACCCCAAAAAAACTCAATTTTTTCATTTAAAACTCCCTTCTTTAAGTTTTCTAACAGTTGCTTGAAATTACAATATGTTTTCTTTAAATTTGTTCAACTATTTTGACTTTGATTTGAACTATCTTTAGGCTCTAAACCATATTTCCAAGTGTTCTAAGTCTCATCCTAATCTTGTTGGACCTCAATTTACCCTGCTTTAGAGTGTTCCAATGCCCATTTATTAGGTTTAGTTCAATTCATGAATTAACGATTATTACACCATACATTGGAAGGCATCACAAATTATTGACTTAATATTTTATTTGAGATATTTATCAATTTTGTGATCTCACCATTACATACATGCACTTAAGATAAATATCTAATTTGTAAGATCTGGATATAGTTGTGTGTGAAGTTATATGTGTGTGTATAAACTTAGATATAAAACCATCACATGTTAAATTAAATATCATATAACAAATAAACAAAAAGCATCTCATGCTTTAAATTAAATATCACACACACGTACTACATATATATCATATGTTATACAACAAATAAAACTATCACATGGTTAAAACACTTATCATCACATAATAATGAAATTAAAGTTAAAATGTCCTAAAACCTATCCCCTAATAATATCTTAAGCTAACTCCGTAGCTTCTTCTTATGCCACCTTAAGTTACTATTTGTAATTGAAAATTTAAAGCAAAAATCTCAAGTTACATTCGATGGAAGTGAGATGAGATGAGAATGTATATTAGAAAATAGAATGAGGCATGACAAGTAAGTCGTATTTAAAATCCAACCATAAAAACTTCATAAGCCATACCATGCAATATAAACATGCATCACATGCAAGTATTGTGAATATCATAAACAACAAGATAAATATAATTTCATTTTTCATAAAATAAAATCATTATAAAATCTTGTTTTTTTTTTCTAATATGCCTTTTGAATAGAAAGGAATTTTATACCTTATGCAAAGTTTGCTTGTTGGTCCCACTATCAAATAGCATCATTATCGCAGTAAATATGCATGCTATCATATAGCTTTATTGTCGTGGCAATTTATACACTATCAAATAGCGTTATTGTCGAGGTATTATTTGCTATCATATAGCTTTATTGTCATGAATTAAGTATATGTTGAATCATAAAAATTTTTGTTACTCAGGTGATAATGATGTATTATTAAATATCACTTATTATCTATAATCTAGAAATGGCTCATTGCCAACAAAATAAGAACCTATAAGGTCACACATAAAGCGTAGCAATGAAACTAAAATATCATAATATTATTAGAGTTTTAGTTGAACTAGAAATCCTAATAATAACGTCCAATATAATATAATTGGATTATATTATGGTGTAATATATTATTTAATATTAGAGTAATATTAAATAATATTATAACATATTATATTATTAAATAATAATATAATTACGTAATATAATTATATGGTATTATTTAATTCTAAGGTAATATTAAATAATAATATAATGTAAAGTTATTTAATATTAAATAATATTACATTATGTTGGCTTATCTCTCCTCACTCTCCATTAGGCTTGGGCTAGGGTTTAAAAGTTTAAGTGAAATTAACAATTTAAGTAGGATTAGAAGAGTACTAAACCTTAAGTTTATAAATATAAAACCACGGAAAGTGATACAAGAAGATGCAATAAAGTGCCTCTTACGTCCCAAATACTTAGAACTTAAAAATCTCTAACCTTAAATAGTTAAAGACATCTTTTAGCAAAAACACAGAGTGAGAGAAAGTTTCATCCACTCTGTATAGTTACCGTAGAGGCATAGATCATTAGATCTATGTATGTGATTCAAATTACAGCTTAAAACAAAAAGTAATTTTCTTGTCTTATCTTGATTTATGTTTTTGCGTATATTCTTGGGAATGAGCTTTAGTGATCAAAAAGTTTAAATTTTCGCTATTTTTATGATCACCAAAAAACCTAACACCTACATCGTAACTCAATTGGCAGCTTTGGTCAGCTCACTGAATGATTTCAAGTTCAACTTGTTACAATCAGAATCTAAACCTTAGATATACTAACCCTTTAGAGATGTACCAAAAGGAGGATAAGAGTATGGAAGAGTTTCTAAAATGCTTCAATGAGATGTTGTATACTATCAGGAATCTAGGTCTAGGCATAGTCATCATAGCTATGAATATAACTCTACGATCCTAAAAGCTAAAGTTCTCCTTGAATAAGAAATGCCCAAAAACTTTGGCCAAACTCTTGCAAAAGGTCTCATAACACACATAGGTAGAGAACTATATTAAAGTTGAAGGTGAAAGAAGGAAAGAAGGATGAAGCTCTAAAGAAGAAAAGAAAGTCGAGTAGCCTCAACGACCTAAGAAAGACAGACTGGAAAGAAGAGTTAATTTCAAAGACTTAGATCCGAGTCATCCATAGTATCAATTTTACACCTAACTAATAATTTCTTCGATTGAGATTTTGATTAATGTATGAAAAAGAAAGTTTAAGAAGCAATCTTTACTAATGAAGACTTGGAGAGAAGATTGTAACCAAAGTAAATTTTGTCACTACTATCATGATGTCAACTATGACAAAAAGTCATGTAAAGACCTAAAAGTCATTCTAGAAGGCCTCATCCAAAAGGCTATTTACAAAACTACATCTATAGATACAACAATAAGAAGGGTAATAACATGTAAAGGCCTAATATAATGACAGAAAGTATTAAAAAGTAATGGTAAGAAGAAGAGTGCAAGGACAAACTTAAAACCAGGCATAAGCTCCTATGCCAGTAAGCATCATTAATGTCATCTTGGCTCAACCTTGTGGTACACAAAAGAATACTGAACACTACATCAATGAAATAATAGCCATCAATGGCAATGCCTAAGCCTTGTCTAAATGTAATCTAAGGCCATTACATTATTTCAAGAGGGCTCTATGATCAACAACGAAGATGACCTTATAGTAATTACAACCATGATAAGCCATTGGATGGTGAAGTGCATCCTGGTAGATGTTGAAGTTGCAATCAATATCTTACAACTCAACACCTTAAAAGATATGAGCCTTTTTAAATTCAACCTCTAACAAATGAATAAGTCCATGTATAGACTTAAAGGATCTTAATTACGAGTCAAGGGGATGACAACTCTCCCCATAACCCTAGAAGAGGGAAGTCATAGAGTCATTGCATTCACTACATTTTATGTCACAAGAAAGTGGTCTACCTATAATGCCATTCTAGGCTAAACTAGAAGGAATAAGCTGAAAGTAGCAGTTTGGTCCTACATCTTTTTTTTGAAATTCAACATACCTAAAGTTAAGTCACAATTTGGGGTGACTATAAAATAGTCTGGTGCTATGTGGTAAACATCATAAGGATCAAAAGAAATGAGGAACATGATTACAAAAATGCAAGACTAAAATGATGACTCTTAATAATAGAAAATATGAAAGAAAGTATGAGAAAGCAAAAAGTTTAATTAAGTTAGATTTGAATTTTGGAGAAGTGTTAACAATTTTTATAAGAAAATAACCCTCTAAAAAGCTTATAAGAAAGAACAAAGAGAAAGAGATACTGACTATAGAAAACTTAAATGTCTGAAGTGACTGGAGAGAGCTATGACAAAAAGTATATGATAACCTAGAGAAATTTCAAATCAGCATAAATCTAGAGAAATACATATAACTAGGCAAAGAGTTAACCTTGAAACAATATATAAAGTTAAAAAAAAATTTCTTTAAAATGTTGACATGATAGCATCAAACATGCCTAGGATAAGTCCTAAGGATGCGATGTATACAAGTTAGCAGTTGACCTTACTAAGAAGCCTATCAAGTAGAAGAAGAGAATTTTTTGTGATCACCATTAAACAAAAGGTGTAAAATCTCTTGAAAGTTGGCTTTATCAAAGATTTCTAATACACCGAATGGTTGGCCAACCTATTCATGGTGAAGAAGGCTAATAACAAACGGTGTTTATGCATTCACTTCACCGATCTTAACAAAGATGGCCTAAAGGATAGTTACCATCTTCCCTAAATAGATAGATTTATGGACGGTTCATCAAGTTGTGAGCTCTAAAGCTTTATGGATTCTCACTCAGGGTATAACTAGATCAAGATGGTAGAAAAAGTGTGACACCATAATTTATTAGCCTCCATAGACCCTTACTTATGCTTGACTTCATTTTAAGAGCTTGATTTAGCACTCTCACATAGAAAAACAATAAATTTAATGAATAAATTTGCATTACGTAGGGCCCAAAATTTTTGTTTCATGCCATGAGGGTCATATGAACCCATCCATATCATCCTCTACTTATAAGTCATCACACCAATTTCAAGTAAAGAGCCACACACCAGAAAAATGTAAAGATGCTCTCGGGTCCAGATTCCATATTTCTGACATCAATTTTGAAAAATCATAATTAATTTTAGAAAAATCAAAATTAAGCATATGATATCTTTTTGGAAAGTCCTAAATGTTAAATACAGGCTAAAATCATTCCAAGCTATGAAGATGTCAACTAGACCACGATTGACAATAGAATAGCACCAAAGGTTTAGCTGCCCAGGTTTACTATCACAAGTTACTAATATAAACTTCAAAAATTTATAAATAATTTTTAAAAAAATAAAAACCTAGCAAAATATAACATTCTAAAAAGAAATGAATGTTAACTATAGGCTAAAAATAACTTTATACTAAAATAGAAGCATTTAGCTAATGAAAATTGATGGAATAATAATAGAAGTCTAACTATATCCCTAATACTAATATAAAATTTTAAAAATTTGGTTCTCCTTTTCTAGACCTCCAAATGGGGTGATCTTAATGGCCACAAAAAGCTTATTATGTCTAGTTTATATCTATAAAATTTCATAGCTATTAGGCATCATTTGATCCATGGATGATACAGGTAAAGGAATTGACTATATGAACAGTATATTTGTCAAATCTGTCAAATTTTGCCAACTTTAAAAAATCATAAAAAATTCTCTAAAATCAAAATTTGGTGTTCTTTAACTCTGTGAAAAGCTCTAGGTAAGGCCTATATGCATGCCAAATTTCATGCCAAGATTAGCTCATTTGTTCAGATTTTGATGTAGTTAAAGAATATGGCAATTCTTGGTACCATGCAAGGGTCAAACTTATTCCAAATGGCCTCCTAACCACTTTACCATAACTTGAGCATGTTTTAAAATATAAACATAGGATATATAAGCTTTCCAAATGGTCCAAACTACTATACATCTCAAACTTACTATGCCATATGCATAAATACACATTCAAGAATGGACTCTCAAGTGGCCAAATCACATTTTCTCATTCATTTGCCTTCAATTTTGGTTCATATACTATATTTACATACTTTTATATTTGCCCAAAGGCTTACATC
Source organism: Erythrophleum ivorense (assembly GCA_026724425.1). Classification (NCBI taxonomy): domain Eukaryota; kingdom Viridiplantae; phylum Streptophyta; class Magnoliopsida; order Fabales; family Fabaceae; genus Erythrophleum; species Erythrophleum ivorense. The sequence goes on along the minus strand of JAIUCV010000004.1, from coordinate 38,757,846 downwards.
TCAAAAATAGTTTATACATACAACCTTTAACATTTAATTACATCAAAAGCTACATTAATGTCAAAGTATGGCTAATCACGTTCCTTGGCTTCCACTTTTGTCTCCTTGAGCTTCACCTAGACATGGTGAGATGGGAGAGGTAAGGAAGTGAGATTTAAAGAATCTCAATAGCTCAAACACTCATTCAAATGAGCAACCAAGGCATATAATCATGTCAAAGAATATAAGCATGCATCCAACATAAACAAGAATCATCCCATCCATAATTTCCATGTCAAAGTTAAGAACAAATTCTAGGGACTTTTGATCTAGTCTCACCTCATTTTTTGGACTTTTGGATTAGCCTTACCCTTGTTCTAAGAACTTTTTCCCTAGTCTCACTCATCCTTGAGACTTTTAGCCTTATCTCATTCATTTATAAGGACTTTTAGCTTCACCTCACCTATTTCAAGAGACTTTTAGTACACCTTACCCTTAAAGAATAATTCACATTACAAAAGCAATTCTAGAAAACATAATGGTACGATAGCAACAAAATAACATCAATGGCATGTCTCATAATACAAATACATATACAAGCATCCAATGACATTCATATAACTAAGAATGCATACAAGAAGAAGTGGAGAGCTACCTTGGTGCAAAGCACAAGTCTTTTTCCTTGACTATTCTTCTCCCCTCAAGGTTACACACTTGTAATTGGATAGGGTTTGATTCCTTTGGTCTAGGCACAACAAATAGGATCTCATTACATTCTTGAAACAAGGTCTAGCATTACATACACACTAAGGGAGCACACTTTGTTCTATGGTTACATATTAGTTCCATAAAAGGCCTAATGAAGCAACTACCACATTTCAAGATCTTAGCTATATTTTCTTCTTATATCTATGTCTTTTAACTCCATTTAGACTTCTTAGAGCTATCACACAATCATTTCCAAGAGCCTAGATACATGTTACTTCTTTAAGTTACATTATAGAACCTATAGCTCAAACTATTAATTTATGGCTCCTAAATTTTTTTCATGGCTTCCTCTCATCTTTTTCCATCATATATAGTCCCAAATCAAGCTCAGAAAAAATTAAAACTCTCCCTAGGTGCTCCTAGTAGTCTTGGCTGAGACATAAGAAGCACTTTGAGTCCATGAAGTTTTCAATTTTTTCTTGATGGAAGAGGCACTTGAGAGGCTTCCTAAAGGTTTTAGAAACTTAAATAAACCTTCATATAAGCTTTGGAATTCTTGGACAATGTCAAATTTTAGAATATGTTCAAGGATCCATAACTTTGCTATCTTGAATTTCACTAGTTTTTCTTTAAGTTTCATTGCATTTCCTAGGTTCCCATAGTCTAAAACCTAGGCTTCATGCTTACTTTAGGTCAGAAATTGTTCCCTCCCAATGGCTTTTCACTTGGCCGAACTACCACATACAAGAAGCAAAGAGGGGAAAGCAACAAAGGCAAAGAGATTACCTTAATTTCCTAGCTTCTTTAAGAGTCTTTCCCTTTCATATAGCCTCCTCTTTTAAAGTCTAACATTCTCCCTCTAAAGCAAGTCCAAGACAACCCTATATTACATGGAAAGAAAGAGAGAAGAAAGGAGAACAAGGTTTTTAAAGGTTAAACCATAAAAAGTCTTGAATTTTCATACCTTTCTCCTTGTTCTTTCTTCCTCCTTGAGCCTCTTTCTTGTGCGTTGCTTTCTCCTGGCCTCTCTCTCTATTTGGATAGAACACTAAGTTGGTTGGAGGAGAGAAGAAGTCGGACGCCTCTTATAAAGAAAAAAGATTAAAAATTGTTCATTAAAAATGTCGTTTACATCTCGTTTTCGTGGCATTTTCGTTTTGGACTCATTTTAGCTCCTTTTCAAGAACTATTTTTTTATCATAAAATTTAGGTCCTCAAACTTATAAAATAGCTTTGGAATCACTCAGTTTAAATTAAAAACCTTTCCGAAAGAAAAGGCTAAAGTTTAGGTCAACCGACATACAAAATCATACACCGGATGGGTTTTAACTATCTCGGGGGTTCCTATAATTTTTAGGGCCTCTGAGAATCTCGAAAAACTCAAATTTTCTATTTAAAAAGCTTTCCTATGAGTTTTCCAAAAAGTACACATATTTTTGAAAATGCCATTGTACTTTCGGCAATTTTATTAAACCATTCTAGTTCTAGTTTCTAGGCAACTCAATGCTTAAATCCTCATTTTTTATTATTTAAAATTTTATCCTAATTTTATTTAACCTTAAATCATTCATCTTAGGGGACTTACTTTTATAATTGATTCATTTCAATGTTTTTACGAAATATCGAATATTATATTTCTCCCCACTTAAATAAAATTTCGTTCACGAAATTTAAATACATACCTTAAGGGAAAAGCATTGGATGCATCGTTCTCATCTCCTCCTCTAGTTCCCAGGTTGCCTCTTCAAATGTTAGACCCTTCCATACCACTTTTACCAGAGGAATGTTCTTACTTCTCAGCTATTTAAGCCTAGCATCCACAATCTTCTCTGATGTCACTACATAAGAAAAATTTTCTTGCAATTGAATATACTTATATTCTATGACATGTGAGGGGTCTGATAAGTACTTTTTTAACTAGGAGACATGAAAAACATTATGGATCTGGACTAGGTTAAGAGATTGGGGTATACGGTAGGCCATGAGTCTAATTTTCTCAAAAATCTCAAATAGATTGATATAACTAAGACTAAGCTTCCTTACCCTTATAGACTAACTTACCTTAGTCATTGGAGACACTCGGATGAATATATGGTTTCTAATCCTAAACTCTAATGGCTTCCTTTTCTTATTAGTATAACTTTTCTGCCTACTCTGTGCCGTAAGGAGTTTCTTCCTAATCAATTCTACCTATTGGGTGGTCTAGTCCACAATCTCAGGTCCTATTAAACTCCTCTCACCTAGCTCAACCCAGCATAGAGGGGGTTAGCACTTTCTCCTATACAAAGCCTCATAAGAGGCCATCTGAATACTAGAATGGAAACTATTATTATATGCAATTTTCGCTAATGGTAGATATACATCCTCGCTACCCCTTATTTCTAACACATATGCCCTTAACATGTCCTCTAGGATTTGAATGGTTCTTTCACTCTAACCATCTATTTGGGGGTGATATGCAGTACTGAAGTGCAACTTGGTCCCTAAGGCATGTTGTAATGACCTCTAGAAGTTCGATGTGAACCTGGGATTTTTATCCGATACTATGTTATTAGGTACTCTATGAAGCTGCACTACTTCTCTTATATTCAATTGGGCTAATTTATCTAATGTGTGGGTAGCCTTGATAGATAAAAAGTGTATAGACTTTGTCAGTCTATCCACAACTACATAGATAGTATCGTATCCAAAGGATGTCCTAGGTAACCCCATAATAAAATCTATAGCTATACTATCCCACTTCCATTCAAGGATATCTAGAGATTGTAGCAACCCAACTGATCTCTAGTGTTCTATCTTTATCTTCTGACACACTAAGCATCTAGCCACATAATTGGCTATGTCACTTTTCATTCCTAGCCACTAGAAAATTTTTTTCAAATCTTGATACATCTTGGTGGCACCGGGGTGGATAATATACTTGCTCTTGTGTGCCTCTTCTAAAATCCTTTCTCTCAATTCATTCTGGTTAAACATACAATTTTCTCCTAGTATACTATCATACCATCCTTAGATACCTTGAAATATAGGGTCCTACCCTGAGAAATCTCATTCTTGATCTATCTCAGAAACTCATCCTCTCTCTGGGCGTCTATGATTTAGGTTCTCAATTCATTCTCAATTCAAGTTTCACTCAGATATAATCTACCTAATACCACCTGGCAAGATAAGTTCATATTTTTAAATTTTTCTAGGAGTTTTTGTTCCCTAATCATCATATTGGCTGTATGGATGGACTTCCTACTCAAGGTATCAGCCACCATATTGGCTTTGCCAAAATGATACTTTAAGGTATAATCATAATCTTTTAAGAATTTCATTTATCTCTTCTGTCTCATATTCAGTTTCTTCTGATCAAATAGGTATTTCAGACTCTTGTGGTCACTATAGATTTCTAAGATAGCACTATATAGGTAATGCCTCTAGATTTTAAGAACGAACACCACCACAACTAACTCTAAATCGTTTGTGGGATAATTCTCCTCATGAGGCCTCAACTACCTAGAGGCATATACCACTACTCTACCCTGCTACATTAACATACAACCTAACCCTTTTTTTGAGGTATCACTATAAGCCAAAAATGGTTCACTAAGGTCAAGGATAATCAATACAAGGGTAGTGGTCAAATAGAATTTCAACTCCTAGAAACTCCTTTCACATATAATATTCCACATGAAAGGTGTCCCTTTCTTAGTTAGCCTTATCAGTAGTAAGGCTATCTAAGAAAAGATATGAATAAATTGTCTATAGTACCCTACCAAACCTAGGAAACTCCTAATCTTGCTAATGGTTCTAGGTCTATTCCACTATAACACAACTTTTACTTTATGAAGATCAACCGCAACCCCCTCTTGTGATATCACGTGACATAAGAATCTCATCTTTGTTAGCTAAAACTCACATTTACTAAGTTTGACATATAATCTTTTATCTTTCAAAGTTTCTAGGACTAGTCTCAAATGTTTTTCATGCTCCTTAAAACATCTAGGGTACACTAGGATATCATTAATGAAGACCACCACAAACTTATCTAAATATGGTCGGAATACCCTGCTCATTTAATCCATAAACACAACGGGCATATTTGTCAACTTGAATGGCGTCACTAGGAACTCATAGTGCTTATATTTAGTTCTAAAGCCGTCTTTGAGATGTCTTCATTTCTTACTCTCAACTAGTGGTACCTAAATCTAAGATCTATCTTAGAAAATACATATGCCCCACCTAACTGGTCTAACGGGTCATTTATTCTAGGGAGAAGATATTTATTCTTAATTGTAATTTTATTAAGTTCTCTGTAATCTATACATAATCTCAAGCTACTATCTTTCTTTTTCACAAATAATACCGGAGCTCCCTAAGGCAAAACACTAGGGCGTATGAATCCTTTTTCTATATGCTTTTTCAGCTTAGCAAGTTTGGTGGGAGCCATCCTATAAGGAGCCTTGGACATCGGTCTAACCCTAAGCATTATGTCTATAAGGAATTCTATCTCTCTTTCAGGAGGTAGACTACTAAAATCAAAATCTTTTGGGAAAATCTGTAACGAACGGTAAATTTCGTAAAACGATGAAATGAGCTGTATAAGGCAAGTCCCCTGTAATGAGCTAAATAATGTCTCAAAAAATTTGGATAGTGTCCTAAGCTCCTAAAAATAATAATCCTAGGTGCAGACAGAAAGAAAAATAGAGTTAAGATGGTGAAATAAAATTATGATGAAAACTGACGAAACATAGTGGCATTTTCGTAAATACATATAATTTTTGGAAAAACTCACAAGAGGACTTTTTAAATAAAAATTTTGAGTTGCCTAGGGTTCTCAGAGGTCCTGAAAACCACGGAAAGTCTCGGGACAGTTAAAGCTCTTCTGGTGTACCTTTTTCAACGACAGTGATCCTAAACTTTAACAGATTCATTTGGGAAGGTTTTAGCTCTAATTGAGTGATTCCAAAGGCATTTTATTAAATTTGGAGCCTAAATTTTATAATGAAAAAGAAATTTCTAAAAAAGGAGCTAAAACGAACTTAAAACAAAAATGCCATAATGGAAGGATAAAATTAGAATTTTTTAGAAAAGTGGCTTTTTAAAACTTTTATATTATTCACGCCACATCTCCTCCCTTCTTAGACTGACTTTATTCTATCAAAAATTAGGGGAGAACTCATCCAAAAGTGGCTCACAAGAGAAGGATAGATTTAGGGGAAGAAAAGCCAAGAAGGGCAAGAAAATTTAAGGAATTTCATATTTCTTCTTCTCCCAACTTTGTTCCTCTCCTTCCAAGCATTCTTTCCATGGTTTTATTGAGTGGTTTGATTTTGTTTTGAGTCCAAAACAAGGGGGAATGGTTCAAAATTTTTAAGGAGAAGCAAACCAAGGAGAAAGTCTCTTGAAAGCAAGTTTGAATCCAAGGTAATTCTTGATCTTTGTTGCTTCTTCTCCTTGCTCCCTCTTTATGCAATTTTTGGCCCAAACCAGAACTAAGGGAGGGGAGGATTTTTTGTCTAAAAATAAGAGAGGAACTAGGTTTTTAGACCATGGGAAAGTAGAATATGCCAAGAAATTGCAAGAAAAACTCATGGATTTTAAGTTAGCAAAGTGTAGGATTCTTGAAGGATTTATAAAATCTATTTTGATACATGAATTTTCTAGGCTATGTAAGTGTTTAATTGAACTCCTAAGACCTCTAGGAAGCCTCCCAAATGGCTCTTCCATCAAGGAAAAATCAAAAGCTCCATGAACCCTTTTCCTCCTCCATTTTTTGGCCTAGGCTAGTTAAATAGGTTAGGAAGTGTTTTAATTTCTTCTAACTTTGGTTTAAGACTTCATATGATGGTAGAAGGTTGGAAGAATCCTTGGAAAAAATTTAAAAGGCCTGGATTAGGAGATGGGACAATGGCTTTCATAATGAAGCCCTATGAAGCAACACATGTCTAGGCTCTTGTAAGTGAGTAGATGATGGCTTCAAGGACCTTGGATGAGGTCAAAAGGCCTAGAAATGAAAAGAGAATGGAGCCTAGAACTTGAATCATGAGAGTTACTTCAATAGGTCAATTATGGAACCATTATATGAACTATGGAACCATTTATGTTTTTAAGAATAAGTCTAGTGTTTTTGGCTTGTTTCAAGAGTGTAATTATGTGCTATTTATGATGTTTAGGCAAAAAGAATCCTAATCCACCTAGGTGTGCTTTTGGGACCGAAAAAGGGAAGGAAAAAGACTAAGCAAAGCTTGTATAAATACTAAGGTAGCTCTCCACATTATTCTCTTTGCATTCTTGGTTGTCTATATGTCATTATGTGCATGTATATGCTTTGTGATTTGAGAACATGCCACTTGGTGTTTTGAGATTGCATTGGTACCAATGTGTTGTCTTGAATGTGATTGATTGTAAAAAATGGCTCATAAGGGTGAGGTGATGCCAAAAGTCCCTTAATGTAGTGAGAAGATGCCAAAAGTCTCATAACATAGATAAGACAATGCCAACATAGATAAGACAATGCCAAAAGTTTCACAACCCATTTCTTCTTTGGTACATGTCCTATCCTTTTACTATTACAAAAAGTTTAAGTAGAGGGTCTGGTAGATTTTTGAAGGCGTGAAGAATTTTGAGAAAGAGTTTTTATGGAGATCTCTATCTTCTCAAATTGCTAAAATGCTATGTTATTTCTATAGCTATTTTCTTCTGTATTTCTTTTTTCATTCTACTTTCCCATATGTTAAATGGGACTAAAAAGCCTCTTTCTACATCTTTAATGCCATTATTAGAAAAGGCCACTATCAAAATGCATTATAAGAAAAGTGAGTTGCGAATCATTCTAGCAAACATACAACCAAGACTCCATAAATCTAACAAGTAATCATAGTCCTAAAAAGGGTCATAAATAGAAAAGTTTCTTAATAGATGGTGATAAGTCAAGAACTTGACAAAATTTATTAAAACATAAGAACACCACCATTAATATCCCATGATTTTGAAATCCAAATTCTTCACCATTAATAGATTTATGAAAGTTTTCATTCTAATAGTTATAACTCTTTCTATCAATCAATATATATTTATCTAAGTTTGATAATATTATAAATTTAAGCACTACAACATTTTTCCCATGGCCAACAAAGAGCAGCCTTTTTCCATTCCATTACATTTCTCCCTAAACTCCCAAACATAGCCTTCATTAAGGAAAAAAGGTGTTATGTGTGGAAAAAATATTTAACCAACGAATGACATGTTTAATATCCAATTTTCGTCAAAACGACATAAATAAATACATTTTCAAAGAAAGTCCCCTTAAATGAATTAGTTAAGGTACCAAAAAATTTATGCAGCATTCTAGACTCCTTAAAATGAGAATCTCAAGCTCAGACAGAAAGAAAAATGGAACTAGAATGAAAAAATAAATTTTAACGAAACTTTGACAAAATGTAATGGCATTTTCGTAATTTTAGGTAAAATTTGAAATTATCATAGGAGATTTTTTTAAATGATAAATTTGAGTTGCCCAGGGTTCTCAGAAGCCCTGAAAACTATGGGAAGCCCCGAGACAGTTAAAAACCCTCTAGTATATGTTTTCTAACGTCAGTTGATCCAAACTTTGACGAATTTGTTTGAGAAAATCTTAGCTTCAATTTGAGTAATTCAAAAGACATTTTACTAAATTTAGGACTAAATTTCATAATAAAAAAGACGATTCTCAAAAAGGAGCTAAAACAAACCGAAAATGAAAATGCCAAGACGAAGGGACAAAATTAGAATTTTTGGAAACTATTTCTTAAACCACCTATATATAAGAACATGCCCTACCTCCTCCTTCATTTAGCTCATTTTGTTTCTGCGCTAAACCAAAAAAGAGAGCAAGGGATTGAGGAGCATAAGAAGGAGAAGAGAGGAAGGAGAAAAAGTAAGGAAAAGGTATGATTTTTCATGGATTTTTATACTTTTTTTTTTAGCAAACTCCTTCTCTTCCATCTTCCCTTCTTTCCTATGATTTTGTTGAAGTTCTTAGATCTATTTTAAGGGCAGAACAGGGGGGAAATTTTGGATTCAAGGTGAGGAATCCAAGAAAGGTGAAAAACAAGCAAGAAGAATCAAGGAAATTAAGGTATCTTGTCATCTCCATGTTTAATCTTCCTCCTTCCTCCTTTTGTGAGTGGTTCAACCTAGATAAGGCCAGCCTTAAGGGGTTAAGTTTCTAGCTAAACCAAGGATGAATCTTAGGAATTTGAAAGAGGAAAACAAAAATATGCAAATGAAATAACAAAATAACCATTAAATTTTAAGATAAAAAGCTAGGGTTTTAGGTGTCCCTTGTAAATTCTAATTTAATACAATAATTCCTAGAATTAAATGAGTATTTAGATGAGCTCCTAAGATCTCTAGAAGGCTCCCCACATGCATCTTCCATCGAGAAAATAAAAAAAAACTCCAAAGGTGCCAAGAAGGGAGCATGCCTCGACCTAAATGGTTCAAAGCACCTAGAGGTAGTTTTAAATTTTTCTAAACTTATTTTTGAGTCATATATGATGGATAAAGATGAGAGGAAGCCTTAGAAAAATTTAGGAGGCCTGGGGAATGAATTGGTAGTCTAGGTTCCATATTATGCCCTAAAGAAACAACATCTAGTTAGCCTCCTTGTTTTAATTGTGTGATGACTCTAAGAGGCTTAGAAGGAGCCAAGAATCATAAATGAAAGGAAAGAATGGAGCTAAGAACTCAAATTATGGATGTTGCTTCATTTGGTGCATTTTAGAACCATAAAAGAGAAATTAGACCAAGTTAATGTTTAAAGAAGATGTGTAGCTTTAGGAGTAATTTCAAGAGCTTAATTGGCTTCTATATATTGTGTCTAGGCCAAAGTAAACAAGCCTCCCATCATTGTGAGTGTGTGACCAAGGAAGGAAGTGCATTTCCAAGAGAGAAAGTATGCTTGTGTGGCAAAGGTAGCTATCTCTTCTTTCTCTCATGCATTGATGAATGTTTACCTTATCTTGAATGGGTGTATATGTGTTTTAAGTCATGAAAAAGTATTCTAGCATGTATTCCTATCTCATGGTACTATGATGTTGTTTTATGCATTCAAATGACACGTTGCATATTTGCTTTGGTTTGCTTGGATGTGGTGAAGCTAAGAACCTACTAGCTATGATGAGAATGAGTCAAAAACCCTTAAAAATGATTGAGACAAAGTTTAGAGTTTCCCAAGATTAAGGCTTAGTTCAAGGCCTTTAAGAAAAAGGGTGAGATAAGTCCAATAACCTTAAAGAGAATGGGTGAGGCTAATCCACTTACTTGGCAAGCATATGTATGCTTTGTATGACTTGTTCAAATACCAAGAATGCTTCTTGAATGATCATATTTTCCATTATGCTCATACATGCATTTTTAAGACTTAAATTTCATTCTTTATGTACAATTGAAAGGGAGATGAGCTATTGAGATTCTTTGAATATCATTCGCTCCTCTCCAATGTCTTAACATGCTAAGTGGACTAAATGAGCAAGGTAATGGAAGCTACCAAGTTGGAAGATAAGAGATTGATAACAAAGTGTTTAGTTTTTCTTATTTTTTAGCCATATGAATGGCATATGATGTAATGCTATGATAAAATTATTGTATAATCATTTGAACATGTATAATTACCCAAATATTTGATGTACGTATGAAATTTGATGCCAAATGAATGATATTATAGTTTTCGAACATTGGATGGCAACATAAAGTGTATGCACTCTTATGTATGACTTAGGGTGAGAGAGTGAGTTTTTAATTTCAGGGTTTGTGCACCTTTGAGACAAGTCTAGTAGACTATTTTGGTGCTTTCTTATGTGCTCATGTGGCCATAGTTGCCTTAGAAACTAAAATGGACCATTTGGAGTCCTTATATGACACAAAATGAGCTATTTTGTAACCTAATATCAAAATTTAACCAAATGAATGAATTTGCTCATGAAATTTAGCATAAATATATATCTCATCTAGAGATTTTTAGGAAGCTAAAGATTAGATTATTTGGAGCTATGTGCAATTAATTATGATTTTTCAAAATTGGCATTTTTCTGATGAACTAATGCAGACATTATTCACATGGTCAGTTGTTTAGGCTATGTCATTTGAAGGCCAAATGGGGTCCAATGCTAATGAAATTTTATAAGTATAAATTAGACATAATAATCCTTCCATGGCCACCATGATCACCCTGATTGGACCTCTAAGCAAGAAGATATGAATTTTTGAATTTGGAGGACAATACCAGTAGCGATAGGCGACCTTTGGTACTATTTCATCAATTTTTGGTAGCTAGATGTCCTTATTGTGGTCTGGATTTTTTTAGCATAAATTAGACATTTTTAAATTTCTAGAATGATATGATGTGCTTAATTTTGATTTTTCTAAAATTAATTATGATTTTTCAAAATTTAGGATAGAAATCTGGAATTTAACTTGAGGCTGCACACTATATTTTCATGTATACTATCCATTTGCATAAGTTCTAAGCCACTTCTTGAGATGGTTTTGAGTTATATTTGTGTAATTAAATATAAGAATGAGATGAATAAGTTCATATGATTCATGGAACATCAAATGTAAAATTTATGCATGACACAACGTAATTCAATTGATTAATTTTAATAGTTTTCCTTCTTCTTCTTGTGTTGTTCATAGAAGGAATCCTAGAATTTGTATGAGATGAGTTCTATCCTTTGGGAAAGAATTGCACCCACAGAAAAGTTGGATGCATCACTCAAATGCTAATCTGTATGACTCATCAAAATTAAAATCTGCATCCTTTTGAAGAAGTCTAGACAATGGTAAGGAAATCTTACTAAAATCTTTGATAAATCACCTGTAAAAACCCGCATAGCCAAGAAAAGAACACACTTCCCGCACACAAATGGGGTCAGATAAAGAAGCAATCACATCTACTTTAATTCTATCAACTTCAATGCCACTTTTAGAAACCACATGACCTAAAACAATTCCTTGCTCTACCATAAAATGACATTTTTTAAAATTTAAGACCAGATTTCTCTCAATGCATCTTTCTAAAACTATTTCTAAACTCATCAAACAGTCATCAAAGGAGGTGCCATAAACAATAAAATCATCCATAAAAACTTCCATATAATGTTTAAGGAAATAAAAAAAAATACTTATCATACATTGCTAGAATGTGTCTAGAGAATTACAAAGTTCAAATGGCATCCTCATATATACAAAGGTACCAAATGGGCAAGTAAATGTAGTCTTTTCTTGGTCCTTTAGTGCGATGTGAATTTGAAAGTAACTAGAAAAGTCATCTAAGAAACAGTAATATGATTTGCTTGCCAATTTTTCTAACATTTGATTTATGAAAGGAAGAGGAAAATAGTCTTTTTTGGTAGCTTGATTTAGCTTTATGTAATCAATACCAACTCTCCAACTATTCTAAACTTTCATAAGGATAAATTCATTTTTCTCATTGGGCACCACTGTGATACCGATTTTCTTGAGGACTACCTGTACTGGACTCACCTATTTGCTGTCAGATATAAGATAAATAATACCAACTAAAAGTAATTTACTTACCTCTTTTTTCATGACATCTAAGATCGTGGGATTGAGTATTCTCTATGGTTGCCTTACTGGTTTGGCTCTTTCCTCTAATAAAATTATATGCATATAAATGGAAGGACTAATCCCTGGAATATCTACTAATCTTAAACCAATTGCTTTTTTTTTTCATAACAATTCTAACAACATCATTTCATGATCAGGTGGAAGGTTTATTGCTATTATTACTAGTAATATATTTTCTTCTTCAAGAAAGCATATTTAAGATTGCCAGGTAAAGGTTTAAGTTCAAGTGTAGATGGTTGCTATATGGAAGCCACTAATCTTTATGAGTTTAAATGTGCAACGGCCTATGATTGTTTAGTTTTCTCAACAGAGGAAACAGTATCAAATAAATTGATAAAATTAGGATCGAAATCAAAAGCAAAACTAGACGAAGAATCAGAATTCAAGAATACATCAATCCCAAAACATTCAATACATTTATAAGTCCATCATAATATTCTGAACATTGAATTGCATCTATAAATTCAACAATGTCAGGAAGTTCAGTATCCATATTCACACAATCATCAACAACTAACAAATCTATCATATTTACATGCAACATGGAGTGTTCTTTTAAAAGGTGTTTCATGGCATCAAGAATAGTAAAATGAACAATATCGCCACCAAATTCCATTGATAAAGTGCCATCATGCACATTAATGATTATTTTAGCAGTTTTCAAGAATGGTCTACCTAGAATTAGTGGTGCATGTCCATGTATATTATCGTCCTCTATGTTCAAAACATAAAAATCAACAAAAAAAATTAAATCTTTTACCTTTACTAGAACGTCTTTAAGTACTTCTATAAGGTAGGTTGTGCTTCTATTTGCTAACTGAATCATCATTCCCATAGGCTTCAATTCTCCAATCTATAAAGAGGAATACACAAACTTAGGCATTACATTAATGGAAGCTCCTAAATCTAATATAGTATTATTGAACTGCATATTCCCTATTGTGTAAGGAATGGTAAATATGCCAGAATCTTTGCATTTATTGGGCATAGCTAGTTGAATCAAAGCTAATGTGTTTCTCCCCATGCTAACTTTCTCATTCCTTTTCAACTTCTTCTTATGTGTACACAACTCCTTAAGAAACTTTGCATATTTTGGAATCTGTTTGGTTACTTTTAAGAAAGGGATATTTGCTTTCACTTTTCTGAACGTCTCCATAATTTCCCTATCTAATTCAGCCTTTGCGATTTTCTTGGACTATGTAATTTGGTTGGGGAATGGAAAGGGTCTAGTGTTGTGGAATTCTCTCCCTTTTCTATGCTGTTATTGCCTTGGATTGAAGGGGGCTATTGTTCTCTATCACCTTCTTTTTCTTGCAGCAACTCTGTTAGAGGTGTGATAGGCCCATTTACTTGCTTGCCACTCCTCAAGGTTATTACACTGACATTGCCTCTTAGGTTAGTCATAGGCTGTGAAGGTAATTGGCCAAAACCTTGACTTCTCAACTCATTGATATTTGTTGCAAGTTGACCAATTTGAGTCTCTAAACTCTATATTGTTGTCTCTATTCGCTGTTGGAATTAGGTTGTATTTGTTGCCAACTGCTTTACTATATCTTCTAGATTATGTTCCAACTTGTTCATCTATTGCATAGGTTGTCTCAAAGGCTGTTGGTTGCTTGGGCCAGGAGCATTGAATTTCTATTGCTACTGTTGTTGTTTAAACCCACTACTATATCTCAAATTTGGATAATCTCTCCATCTGGGATTGTATAATGCTGCTTAAAGGTTATATCTATTCTATTGCTACTATAAAGGTCTACTAGGGAAGATCCAGTAGATGATTCTATATTATCTTATAACTGAGGACACTGATCTGTGACATGTGAGGTTAATGAACAAATACTACACAGAGGTGCAGGGAGTTGTTAAGGTTGTCTTTGGCCAAGTGTTAGCTGTCTAATCATGGAAGCCAACTCCTTGAGTTTATTTTCTATTCTTTGTTGATCCATATGAGTGGCATAGATTTTGTTTACACCTTTGGTTAGTGTATTTATTCTGGTGCCAAATTGTTGTGTTCTATGTCATAGTCGCAATGAAGTCTCTAGTAGCAGTTGGGATTTTGTTAACCAATGCTCCTTCTACAGCTGCACCAACCATACTTTTGTCTATGGGTAACAAGTCTTCATAAAAGTACTGAATCAAAAGTTAGTCACTGATCTGATGGTGAAGATAGCTTACACACAGTTTCTTAAACCTCTCATAATACTTATACAATGTTTCTCCATTCATTTATCTAATACCATTAATCTCTTTTTGAATGGCAGTAGTTCTTGAGGCAAGAAAGAATTTCTCCAAAAATATCCTTTTCAATTCATTCTACAAAGTTATGGCTTGTGGTTGAAGATAATAAAACCAATATTTAGCTACCCCATCTAGTGAGAAGGAAAACGCTCTAAGCTTGATATACTCTTCTAAACTCCTTGTGGCTTCATGATGGAACAAACCATGTGGAGCTCCTTGAGATATTTATGAGGATCCTCACTTGCAAGATCATGAAACTTTGAAAGTAAATGTATTAATCCAGATTTAAGTTCAAAAGAAGTAACAAGTTTAGGATATTGAATACACAGTGATTGGTAATTAACATAAGGTGTAACTAATTCCCTAAGGCCTCGTTTGGTTAGTGGAAAAGTTGAGTGATGGAGAGGGAAAGGGAGTGAGATTGAGAGAAAGGCATGTTTGGTAGACAGGAGACTTCTTTCCCTGAGAGAGTTGTCTCCCACTAACATGGAAGAGTCCATTCCATTGCTTTGTGGTGGGAGAGAGCTTTATTGAGTAAGAGAGAGCTTTACTGAGTAAGAGAATAAAAATTAATATTATTTTGTTCTTTTTCAAATAATTTTTTTCCTATTAAAGGTAAATTAAAAATAAATTTTTAAATTAAAATGTTATTTTATTATTTATTATTATTATTGCTAATTAAAAATAAAATAAAATATTATATTTTATAATTATTAAAAGTATTTTAATTTTTTAATTCTCTTCTCATTCTATTTTTATGTCATTTCTATCTAACTAAATATAAAAATAAAATAAAAAAATTCTTATTTTTTTTTCCATCATACCAAACATAACTATGGGGTACAAAATTTCTTTTCATTCCCTTTCCATTTCTTATTCTCATTCCATCAAAACCTAATCCCTCGTACCAAATGAGGCTAAGAGTCCTATCATTATTTCCAATCATATCTACTACTTCAGAATTAAAATTAAAATCCAAATTCAATTCACAATTACTTCCTATATTGTTTATTATCTCAAAAATCAAATCAGTAGTCACAATTTCATTAATTCTATGATTTTTAAGTTGTGTGTGAAAATGCCTATCAATCTCTAGATTAAATTCAACCAAATCTCTATTAGAGGATTTTTTCATACACCAAGAATGAAATAAAATTACAAAAATTACAAAAAAAAGATCAAAAATTTTTAAAAAAATTAAAAAAAAATCACAAAAAATAAAAAAAAATATTAAAAAAATTAAAAAATGGTCTAAACGATAGAATTTGGCTAAAAAGTAGCCTAGTACATGGCAAAGCTATGATTTTGATTTTTTACAACACATAAAACCTATATATCAAGTTTCAGCTCAATTGAAATTAGACACCCCTTATGTCATTATTGCTCCGAATAATCACAGAACACTAAAAACACAAAAAATTGACCACAAAGACTAAGTAAAGATGCTAAAATCAAATTGAAAGTGAGGAATTTCTTATTCTAATTTATTATGATTAGTTGGCTCCTCGACAATGGTGCCAAGATCTTAGAAAAGAAATTACTGTTCACTCGCAGTTATCAAGCTGGTCACGATTAGTGAATTTTTACTAGTTTGCAGTATAATATCTACCAGGTCGTCTTCCACGAAACTATTAATCAAATCAATTAGTTTAAGAATGACAAAACTAGAATTATGATAATTGGGGGTTCAAATATAAAGTCGCACTAATTAAACCAAATAGTAAATCAATTAACGAAAATAAGATGAAACGAAATTCAATTAGAATGATGCATAACCAATCCAAAATTATTTCCTTGATATTTTCCTATCCTTGTCACCTAAAAATACCTCTGGTTTGATTTTTAATCCTTTAGTTATTTTTTATTAATGTTCCTAAACTATTGTTTAAGATTTTAATTGGTTTGTATTGCTAATTAGAATGTAATCGTGCTTCTGTCAAAAACACAAAGCCAAACTGTTTTGCACTTGATCAAAGATGCACGTAGAATCCTAACGTGGTTCAAAATAAATTTATTTGATTAATCAATTGATTAAATGAAAACAAGTTCTTAGATAGATTAAACAAATCAAAATTCAGATAACAAAAATCATCTAATCAGAATGATAATAATTACACGAAAATAAACAGAACAAGAAAAACGAAATCCTTCTGAAATCAAAATCTAAACTAGAATTTTATACAATCATGGACTCAAGTTTAATATCAGGTTCAGACTCTAGATTGATTATCAAGAAAATTAGAAAGCTATAGGAAAGACGAAAACAAGAATGGGAAATAGAGAAAATGGAGTTTGTATTCTCTAGTGGCATCTTCTCCTCCTTAGATAGATGACATTGGCTTCTTTCCTAAGAAAGATCCAAGGGCTACGATGGGTTGCGCGCATCCAACGGTTTAGAATTAAAAGAAATCCTATACTAATCTAAAAGTAATAATAGGATAACATTCAAATTCTTTAGTGGCTTAATAAGATAATATCCAAATCCTTTTAGAAATCTTTTAACCTACAAAATACAATTAAAAAAATAATTGGGCCTTCATTAGAAAAAATATAATACAAATGTATTTGAAGCCTATTAATCTAAATTTAGCCCATTTAATATAAAATAAGCCAAAAGTCATCAAATTACCTACTATGAATTATTAATAAGCCTAAATATAAGGAATATAAAATATAATAATATTAAAATATCAGGGATCACCAACTAAACATAGTTATCATAATTGGAAGTCAAGTACCTTAGTAAACTAAAATATATCTAACTTTAAGTCTTTCTCTTATGTCAATTTCCTATATAGATTAAAGTACATACATCTTTTCCACTTTTGATATCTAGTGATTGGACTGGTCAAACCTTTAAAATCCATTAACATCCATTGTAGGACAAACTTTTTTTGTGAGTGTTTAATTATTGCATTACGAAAATACTTTTTTATTAAAAAAATATTTCCTCTATGGGATTTAACCTCAAATACTTGAATATATTAGTTTGAGTGATTAGTGCACTTGTTATGGTGATCATGAGAGAAATTGTGTAAGTAGGATATTCATAGCTTAGAGAATTATGACAACTATTGGATAATGGATATGCCAATACTTGACACTTAATCTACTCTATTTCATATTTCTATCCACTTATCCTATGATTCGAACATGGTTCATAATCCATACCCACTAAAGCTATTTAGAGCAGCTTAGGCAACTTATTATATCAGTTTCTAAAATGAGACATGATGAATGATAGTCATTGAATGCCTTAGACCTTTTAAAATCGAGCTTGGACCAAGTTGTGTTGATCTAATCTCTTATGGCCAAGAAGCACCTATAACAAAACTAATTGTTAATTAGTCATTAATCCTATGTAATGCTTTCAAAAAAAAAATTTTAATTTCAGTAATGATACAAAAAATTTATAAAATATTACCCTTATAAATTGGGAGTAATTTACATTGCCCTCCATTAAACATTACTAAAAAATGAGGAATTTATTGAGGTGGTTTAACTATAGTTTTTATAATTATAGTTAAATTACAATTTAATTGAGATTTTTATAAATGTAGTTAAACCATAAGATATAACTATAATTTTAAGTAAATTGCTGTTAAGTTTCATTAGCTTAACTGCAGTTTACCATAACTATGGTTAAGCCTTAAAGTTTAATTGCAGTTTGATCCAAACCAGAGTTAAATTGCATTTAAAAAAAAAATCTTTAGTTGTGACCTACCAACTAAGCTACCATCCCACATGCCATTCGCAGAAGAAAGGTTGTTATCCATCATAAATAATGTCAACTAGCCACCTCATTGTCCATTGGCAAGTTTTGGATGCCAAACCATTGCGGTCTTCCTTAAAGTGTAATGCATGACATCAAAGAAGCATATATGCCATTGTCGTCCCACATTCAGTCGACACCCTTCTTCCAGGTGTCATTTCCTTCCTCCAAGACATTGTTACCATCGTCCGATAGCCACTCCTATTGACATTTCATTTCCTATAAGTTAGAGCTTCCAATTTTTTTTCTTACATGTCATATAATCTTATTTTTTATTTTTTTATTTTAAGGTTGAATATAACCAATGCTTAAAATTTTAAGTTTTAAATTGGATCTTGAAACTAATTCATCTAGATTTTGTTTTATTCCTATTTTAGATCTTTGAACTCTATCTCTTTTCTTCTGAGCTTATACATCTTGAGATTAAGTAAGAGATATGTTTTTATGGGGTTTGTTGAAAAATTTAAAGGCTATGCAGTTTGTCTTTTCTTATTAGAGAGTTTCTCCAAATCTAGCTCTTCAAGTAGTCTTGGAAGGCAATAAATCTTCTTTTGCAATATGAATGTTGTAACTGGATGGCCATCTATGCTACAATTTGAGAATGTAAGTCTTATCTACTTAGATTAATTAGTATTTACGTTTTGCACCTTAGACAGTAAAAGCTTAAATGTTTCAAAATTAGGGTGATATTGCTTATGTATTTTTTGAACCTATTTTTTTATTTCAATAGAATAATATGCTTGATTTTTTATTCTTGATTTGTAATTTGACTAATTTATGGCAAGATAGATAAATGAATAATCCAAGTCTCTATTTAGACTTTAAACAATGAATTTCAACACCTCTTATTATGTAGTTTGTAGATAAAATTGGTTAAATGTTGTCTACAAAATATTCCCAGCTTGGGATATCCCAAAACCATTGTAATGTTTCTTTTTTGAAAAGTTGACTTTTCATTTTATTCTATGTAAGTGAAATCAAAACGTTGCTTTCAATGCATTATGCTAATGCTAGGTACAATATTAAGGTTGTGCTGCTTCATATTTGACACATTGCCTAAAGGATGTAACTACTAATTTAATTGACAGGTTTCATGGTTTAATTAATTGAA
Organism: Erythrophleum ivorense; assembly: GCA_026724425.1. Taxonomy (NCBI): domain Eukaryota; kingdom Viridiplantae; phylum Streptophyta; class Magnoliopsida; order Fabales; family Fabaceae; genus Erythrophleum; species Erythrophleum ivorense. The sequence continues at coordinate 38,738,416 of JAIUCV010000004.1, read as the reverse complement.
AAATATGATTTATTAGTTTTGTATCAATCACTTTTGAGGGTGTATTGATTGTTGCATAAAGTTGTTAATTTTCTTGTTTGAAGATATATTTATTAAAAGTTTAACCAAAATCTAAGCAACTTGGAAATATGAGTTTGCTTTGAGTAGATTTTTTGTTTTCTTCATGCTATTAATGTTAGAGGCTTTTACAATTGAATAAAGTCTAAAGTTTTGTATGCTTGTAGGCTAAAAATAATTACTGTGTACTCTATCTTTCCATTCTCCTCTCTCTTCTTCCTTGCCTTATTCATAAAACAAGGAAACGAATTTTGAACACATCTTTTTGTCTTTGCAATTATCAACAACTATGATTATGTATTTGTTGAGAATAGTCTTATGGCATATAAGGAGGGAAAACTCATAAAGACCTAGGTATTATGTATCATAAACTAAGATAATTTCTTGCTATGGAACTTTGTTTTAGTTTTGGCTGCTAATTTATTTTTTTGTTTGTCAAAGCTATGACTAGTTTCTTGTTGTGGAGCTTTACTTTAATTTTAGCTATTAAATTTCTTAGTTATAAATATTTTTCCCTTGCTAATATGAGCAATAGAAAAAAAATTATAATCAAGGTAAATTTTTTTTAAACAAAATAAATTTAGAAATGGTTTCAATCATTGTTAAAAGATTTTCAAATTTAGGAGCAATTTTAAACTATTGTTTAGCCACGGTTAAACCACTAGGTAATTGTGGTTTTCAAAAACAATAATTAAATCAATCGTTATAGCTGATTTTGTTGTGATTTTAAAATTAATTGTTTAGCCCATTAGTCGTGACAAAAACCATCACTAGGACTTTTTTTTTTTGATAGTGGAAGTGTGATTAAATTATACTTAATACTTTTTGTATCTCACTTTTTTGATATATGACATATATTGCGAAAACTTTATTTAGATTTGCTTTTTTTTAAATAAAATTAACTTTTTCACTAAATGTGTTTCTTAAAAAAGAAAATAAAATGATAAAATAAAATTATTTAGATATCTTTTGTTCTTATTATCACATATAAAATTATAATTTTTTGTTAAATTTTTATAAGATTTCTTTGAAGTTTAGTGATAACCTCTACTTTTATAAATTTAGTTATATTAGACTTTGTTCATACTTTTATTTTTGTTGAGATTTTATTTTTAATATCATAACAATATCAATTAAATAGTTTTATTTAAAAAAAAACAATGCATCTTATGCATAAAATTAACATAATTCCTAAAAGGTAAATAATAAAAGAGAATTTTTTATAATATGTCTCATATATTAGAAAATAAGATAATACTTTTGAATAAAGAGAGATATCATATATAATTTAACTAAAATATAGAGTTGACTGTATAATTTGGCCAAATAAATTTTATCTTTTGATCTCTAAATGGGTTTAATCGGTTGGGTTTGGTTATGATTAGTTCGGCATTTTACTTGTAGGCATTGTGTTGAAAACCAGATCAAATCGGCTAATTAAACTAATTACATCGGGAATCGGTCCCTGATCCAATCCGGTTGGCCTTCAGAACTGAAAAGTTTGAGAACCGAGAAAACCAGTTAGATCACTGATTGAATTGGTGGTGTATTATTTAGCAAAATTTGCCATGTTGTGATTCAAATCTGAGTCCTTTTGGGATGTAAACGCACCACTACCGTTAAGTTGAAATGCATATATAGTTATAATATGCAATATTTAATATATAACTTTTATTATAATTCTATCTTAAAATAACAAAATAAATAATAATTGATTCAAATTTTAATTGTTAGTATAATAAACAATATATTTTTCATTCAATTGTTATTATTATTTTATTTATAATCTAAAATTTTACTATAATATATGAAAAATAAAAATAAAATTAATATTATTTTTGTTAAAATTATGTAAATATATTTAAACAAATTAAAATTAAAATATTATGTTATGTATGATTTATTTTTATGTATAATTAATCATAATATATTTAAAAATTTATTAAAATTTATTTATTATTTATTATCTTAAAATTTTAATATATAATATATATATATATATATTTAATTATTACTAATTTAATCAAATAAATCAAATCGTAAATCGATGACTTGTCTAGTCTGTCTGTTTTTTAAAACATTGCTTTTGGTTAGCCCCCTTTCACATCCCTTTCTGTTCTTCCCCCTCCCTGCTTGTGGTTCCCGCTGCGTTCCACAATGACCTAGTCCATCTTCAGCACTACTGTTTAGGGCTCGCAGGTACGCCGAGGTTTAGCTTCAGCTTCCTCCTTCTATCTGTTTTCGAATTAATTCGTTATTCGCTAGTCCCTATCGGTGCGTACTTTGATCTTTGTCCATTTTCTGCTACTTTGTAAACTCGTTTTCTCATGCTATCTACGTTAATTTACACAATCCCTTTTTGGATTTTGAAAACCCTAAGCTCAATTTTGGACCCAATTGCGAATTCTCATTGAAGTACCTTTTTTATTTTTAGTTCTTGTTTCTTGTTTTAACTGTAGGGCGCTTTAAGCACCTCTGACTTTGTACCTTCCACTAGTCTTTTGATTCCTTATTTTTGTTTTGGAGACGGCAGTTTTTTTTTTTTTTTTGGGTTATGACTTTGGCTAACGTGGTTTCTTGAGATTTGTTGCCTTTCCCTGGATTAAATTAATTGTCCAATTTGACGTGTATACTTATTTATTTATAATTCATCCATGAGATTGCTGCTATAAGTGATGAACTATGGGTAAGGGGATTAAGATTTGTGCAAATGAGCTTTCTGTGTGAAAATCAGGAGTAAACCCTTCTAATAGGCATACTTGCTCTATAAATGACATTCTATACTCTTTTGCTTTTCTTGTTCCGTGCGTCATTTGGTTCCTTTTCTGTTTTGGTCAACTCTGTTGTCTCTCCTTTAACCATCATTCTTTAATTGTTCAAATTTTCAGTTTTTGTCGTCTGCTGTAGGAATGGGGCTGTGACACTCAGTTCATAACTTTGCTGGGAGTTGATATTATTTAATTTAATTGTGGGATCACATCATATTTCATGATTCATCATGGAGATACAGAATTGTGGCAAGCCAATTGATTCCTTGTTAGAGAAAGTTCTATGCATGAATATTCTGTCCTCTGATTACTTTAAGGAACTCTATCGATTAAAAACATACCATGAAGTCATTGACGAGATTTACAATCAAGTTGATCATGTAGAGCCATGGATGACGGGGAATTGTCGTGGTCCTTCAACTTCCTTCTGTCTTCTTTACAAACTTTTTACTATGAAGCTTACTGTCAAACAAATGCATGGGCTGTTGAAACACCCTGATTCGCCTTACATAAGAGCGGTATGTAGATGGTAATTTATATTGGTCCTTTCTGGTGTATTTTATTAAATATACTGAAAACTTTGTAGAGTCATACATGAGGTGTATGTTTGTGATTTTTGTCAGTTTATGTGGCTACAGCTTTATTTTTCTCTGAGTATGCTATTCAGTACCAAATTTTAGGGCCAACTTTAATTTTAGGGACTGATAAAATTGCAGCCTTTCTATTCCATAATCTCATTGGCACCAATACTTTATAGCCTTCTTCTGTACTAAGTAAAGAAGCTAAAGATACACCAACGTTAGACAACTTAATGAAGTAGAAATTTCATGTTATATATATATATATATATATATTCTATGTGCAACTATTATTACTTAGTTTGTGGATTGTTATTGAATTGTCAACTATGTTTCACCATTGCTTAATCTACTTCATGGTATCACTTGAACTCTTTTCTATTTTTCTTTTTCCCTCTTGCATCCTGAACTTTTATATATAACATCTTTTCAGATTTGTAGTAGTAAAATTAGAATTCCAAGCAATCAGACTTCCATATTTAAGCTTCTGAGTTCTTACCTTCTGTCATGTTAGGATGCGTTGTTGAATGCCTATACTGATATGATTGCTATCTCATTATGTGTGTCTTATCTCAGCCAAAATTGAGGCAGCTATGCTCAATCAAGAAAAAGGATTAACTAACTTTCAAAACCAGTAGGGCAGCAATGCAAGATCATTCAATCTAGAATATGTTTTGAGTTGTTCTCTTTTTGGCTTACTACTGGATGAGTTATCAGCCAATTTCAAGATGAGTTCCTCACTCATAAGTTATCATATGATATGGTACATTATGTTATACTAGTTGACGACAATGAGTCTGAATATAAACATCAGAGGGGAAGATTTGATTCACAGGAAATTTACAGAAACTGCTGGGAAATATATTTATAGTATCATGAAACAGGAGCACTTCCTTGTAGTGTGTCATTTTCTTTTTGGTTTATGGTGTGGGGCCTATACACAGCCACTGAATATTTTCTGAAATTTTATATTGTTTAATAAAATGCTTTATATTTTGAAATATTCAATTTAGAACCTATTTGAGAAAGAAACGTGGTAAATTCTAAATGATAAAATATGAGGTGTAATTAGGTTTTCATTTTTTGTTTTTTGTGTTGTAAATATATGTTAAGTGTAGGCATATTTACCAGTTTGGATTTGGAAGTGCCAGATTTTCTGCTTGCATTTTGGACATTAAAGATGACAAAAATTATTTGTTCTGCTACTTGATAGGATATATTGATACAGTAATTAGATTAGAACTACATTTATGTTGAATGTTGAATGGAATGGTAATCCTGATGAATTAACAAAAATTGTGAAGTTGCTTTCTTTGCTTGTAATCTATGTTTGGGGTTGCAAAAGAGGGAAATCATGATTATATATTTGAAGGAACAAAACAAACAGAACTATGTTTTTAATTATTGTTTGTTTTCTATATAGAACAGGTGCATTGCAATGTCTTCATTTGCTGTGCATATCTAAGGAATGGATGTGTTGTTCCTCTTTATTTTATAATTTTGAACTGATTTATTCTCACATAACATGTTCATGTTGATTTTTGCTTGCAATACTTGGAACTTTGAGTTGTGAACGTTCACCGGTCCTCATACGTAATTTCCTTCTGGTGTACACAATTCCTGGTTTGAGGTGTCCTTGTTATTGTTGATGTGTATCTCATGATAGGAATTCATTCTGTTTAATATTTAAGGATGATTCCCTCTGTTTCTGTCTGTCTCTTTCTCTCTGTGTTTGTGGCTGTGGTGAATTAACATTCAAGGGAAAAAGAAAAATCATTTTAAAAAATTATACATATTACATTTACGTGGAACTGCCTTATTTTTTAGTATAACAATATACTCTCCTTTAAGTTGCTGCTAGAAACATTAGTCACCCCCCCTTGTTAATTTTCTATCAGAAACATTATAAGATGCTGATATTGTGTATTCCATTGTTATCTTAAATCCAAAAATGCCCTTATCTTTCCATTACAAATGAGCAATTGAAATATTTAATATATAAATGCAAACTTCTTGAACATTGGGACAGTGGGGAAATGAGGGAGGCTGTGCATCCATCTTGAACTAATTTCATAAATAACTGGAAAATATGGATATTTAAGCATACTAGGTTAAAATGGTAAATTCAAGTGTAGAGTTGATACCTTCTATCTTTCTGTTAGTAGAATGGAGTGTGCAATATTTGAAACAAAAAGGTAGGAGTTTGTGTACCTTAATGAGGTTGAAAAGAATTTTCTCATATAGTTAAATTTGGTCATTGCCTTCTTTCTTGATATTGCCATTATGGTCAAACTGCGTTAACTTGCATCTTTTATGCCCTTTCTCTGGACCTCAAGTTTTGTTGGTGTCAAGATGAAGAGGCTGTGTTCTGTTGTTTATAGATAATTCTGTCTTTTTGTTTTAAAATTTCTGGCTGTATGTGTAACATTCATGTTCATGATGCATTCAATGTTTCATCCTAAACTTGAGTGTGAATGTTGTGTATTGATTCTCTGATAATATTTGCAGGTTGGATTTCTCTACTTAAGATATGTTGCTGATCCTAAGACTTTGTGGAACTGGTTTGAGCCATATGTCAAAGATGAAGAGGTACGAGGGGACACACCTGTGATCTTTGGTTCCTTGTAGCTCTGGATATCTCTATTGCAGTCATATTTATTGAGGTTTTGTATCATTGTTTTGTGGAACATATCTGCTTAGACCTTTTGTTCACATGTGCTCCCTCCATGGAAGGTAGTTCTTTACTTTTCATTATGTAGTTTATTGACTTCTCTCTCTGATTATGCACTGATGCTCAACTTATGGCAATGGAGATGGGAGCAGATGTAATTTCTTCTGATTTCCTAAATTTCTGTGAGGCAGGCTTTTTAATTTATGCAGTTTTTTGTTTTGTTACCTGGGAGGGTGGGGTGCCAATGGTTATAGAGATGGCTTTTGTGGATGCCTCAAGACAAGTAATTGTATTTTAAAATTTCTTGAATGAATAGCTAGTATTTCAGGACAATTTCGCATGGCAAAGGTGCAGTATGGCCACTAATGTCTGTAATGAGTGATTAAGTAGGCAGAGAGTTCAGAACCATTTTTATTAAATATTTGGAGTTTTGAAGAGGAGCTTTGTGGATTCCTGGTTTTTCATGGAGAAGGCATTGATCTTGGGATTGGAGGGTATTATGTTTGAAAAGAATACCTGAGTGGTGGAGTTGGGTGGTGACTTCTGTATCTCTCCCTTTCTTTGTTGGAAAATAAGCTGCTCTAATTAGTGTGCCTTCTGATTCTTATTTAGATGTTACCCCTTTTATCATAAATCTGAGGATGTGATATTTGACAATTAAGTTGTTTGGGCTTGAGTTTTGTGTGGTTCTGAATGCTGTAAAGGATGGGCTTATAATAGGTACTTGTCACTCTTTGAGGATTGGAGGTTGCAGGCTTAGAATTACATTTAATGTTACTGAGTTTACTATTTGGGGCTGATGTTATACAGAGAAGAGTATCAGCAAGGGACATTATGGAGTTTAAACCTATGGTGAAAGAGCCACATGTTTGGTATAATGAAGGGATTTGGAGTTTTGAACTAGTTTATGGAATACAGCCAATTATTAAGGTGGGAAGACCAGTCTGGCTTTCTCAGTTCTTTGAAATACAAGATGATACAAGCATGTATGGATGGCTGATAGCATAGTAAGAAGTTGGGTTTGAAGAAGTAATTGGATTATGATGAATACTTTTATGTTTTGATTTCTCATATAAGAGAGGGCAAAGAGAAGTGTATTAATCTTGCGCGCAGATAAAAATATGGTCTAAACATGTGACCCATGAGGGTATAATAAGGTAGAATAAAGGCTGAAAATTATTTTTAAAAAAGAAGAAAAAGAGAGAGTGGAGACTAGATATTTTATGGTAACAGGAAACTCAAATTCCTGACACCAGCAAGCAGAATTTTAATTCTGTTGCTAATTTGTGCCTTGGACTGATTTCCAGGTAGTCAATAGAACAGAAAGATGGATGCCTAGTTTGCAATGAAGGCTTCCATTAATCAATAATTTCTGTTTCTTGATTGTTTAGCAGGGTTGGAAGAGTTCTGTCTTGTGCTTTTGCTGGGGTTTGTGGCCCTGCTGTTCAGTTTGATAGAAGGTTATTTTGATATGAATTGTCAGGTAAAGCAGCATCATGAAATGTTAATTGAAATTTGCAGGACAGATCTTAAGTTTCTGGCATTAATAAAGAGACTTTGTAGTATTTTATCTTTTAGTTCCACATTCAGTATTCCTCTTTTGAGTGGTATATTTAACACAAAAGACTATATAATCCATTGCAAATGATGTGGCATATTGGTGGAATGTTCTCCGAATATGTGCTGCTTATTAGATGTGATTTCTGCTCATCAAACAGATTATACAATCCATTGCAAATGATGTGGCACCTAGATGGTAATGAGTGTTCTCTCCATGTGTGCTGCTCATTAGATGTGATCTCTGTTCAGTGTTTGTACGTCATTTGCCTCAAACACACACCCAGTAGTCTTTACTTACTGGGAAGTTTTGGATAACATATGATGTTTTGGCTATGTTGTGATGACCCCATTGTTTCCACTTGCCATACTTTTCTGGTCTTAGTTTACTGCTTTGATGCAAATTAAATAATGCATTTTGGGTTTCAGTTGTGTTATCTCTTGTTCTGGAGAATAAATGGTAAAATTGCTTCCCTATATCATATGCATATTATTCTTGCATATCAAGTTTTAATGCTGTTTTTCAGGAATTTTCTCCTAAATCTAATGGACGAATGACCACAATGGGTGTGTATGTCCGTGATTTACTTCTTGGACAGGTTAGTTACTATTAAATCTATCGCACTATTTTACTGGGTGTGCTTCCTAGTTTGTCTATTTCTGGTGCATGCTTTCCTTTTGCTTGTAGAATTAAATAATTACATGATATTTGCAAAGTATAACCTGAACGCTTTGATAATGAGATTTTTCAATGTAATGTGTCATACAGTAGCAAGGTAAAATTTCATGTGACTCAACTATTGACTAGTTAAACTGAGATTTCTGTCTTCAGAGCTCTTCTTCCAGTTACCAGATGCATCACAAGATTACAAATGGAGATTCGATACTTATCATCCCATATTTGGAGTAACAGTCCTATGAGGTGCTTTCAGTATCTTGGAAATAAAACTTATATACCTACCAGTCATTGCTGTTAACAACTAATTGATAAGAATCTGCTTTTCTTTTGGGAAAATTACCTTTAAGGACCAAGAAGTGAAAAAAATTATTTTTAAGGACTTTTACCACTAGGTTCAACTGATTGTTGCTAAACTCAGTAGTAATCATCCTAAAACAAGTGGTAACAGGTCCTTAAGAATAAATTTCTTCACTTTTTAGTCCTTTATTATAATTCTCCCTTTTCTTTTCTTTACACCTTTTTGCTGATTGCAATTGCGTGTTCTTGTGATTTCAATTGCAAGATTGTATAAAATATTTCTAGAAACACATTTTTGAGGTCTTCCAGTTGTTAGGAGAAAATGGACAAGAAGCAGATGTGTAATTGTTCCATCTTCTGGTCTTTACTTCAGTCTGAGTTTCTTAATAAAGACCAGGCTTGTGAGCTTGTTTATTTCTTAATGTGCATCTGTTTATTGATATCTGTTTTAAATGTGATTTGATTTGTATTAAACAATTCTACATGTCTATTTTTGTATTTAAAAGATATCCAACTTGATTGATACTCTTGGTAGTAATCAAGACTTTTGAGCTTGAGCTTGAATTTGGTCTTGAAATATATATTTTTTTTAAATAAGTATAAAATAAGACTAGCTGAACTGAGCTCAACTACTCGAGCCTGATAGATAGCTATATGATCCGAGTGTAAGTCTGGTTAGATGTGGCTCATTTAGGCTCGTTGATGATCCACCGCTTCCTAAAACCTCTCTTCAAGGTCTCAAGAGTATAGACTATAGATAAAGCAATTGGTATTTGATAACAAGTTAAACAACTAAGATTTCTTGCACAGAGTGGACCATATTTTGATGATTTGAACTTACATGTTAATTAGCTTTCCTGTTGAATCTGCTTCTTCTTCTCAATGACTGCAGCAGTGTTATCTATTAATTATTGTTGAAATTCTAAGTGGACAGTGCTGTGAAATGGTAGGAAGGATGTTTGTGGTGGCGATTTTCATACTTTCTTCTCCTTTTTCTTGGTTTCTTAATTGTCGACTCATGAAATGGCTATTGATGCTTATAGTGGCTTTTTTTTTAAAGGGAATGTAGTTTGCTGACAGCTGACGTCTATTCAAATCCTTCTCTAGAGTTGTCTTGAGGATTTAAAATTGAATGTTATATTTTGTTGAAACAAAGAAACATGTACAAGAGCTGGATTATTCACTTATTTTATAAATCTGGCTTTTTATGCATGGATGGATTCCAAAGAGAAGTTCGAGTGCTTCTAATATGTTGCAATCTCTGGTTACCCCATAAATACCATTTTCAAAGGGAATTTCTGCATCCAGTGCTTGTTGTTGGTTATCATGTGTAATTACGGTGCAGACAATTATGTTATTGTCCCAAACTGTCCAGTGACAGTCTCTCCATTTTCATGACTTCTCTAGGAATGCGGACACTTCAAAGAAGGAGCATGTTGTGTCTAACACATGTTGGACACTTGTATTAAACACAATGTGACACTACACGACACCTTAAGTTCCATATGAACGACTAAAATTTTAGTGTCATTGTATCCATGTCAATATCCATGCTTCTTAAACTAGGACTTCTTGCATGGTTAACATTTCTCATGAGTCAAAATGTTAAATGCTTACTAACTCCTTTTAGTTAGCTTTTATTTTTGTGGATGTTTAATTTTGATGTTTCATGGTTTTGGCTTCTTTTTTTTTTTTTTGTCGGTGCACTTGTCAGGTAATATGCCCCCAATTTATCATTATTGACAAGCTTAATGCAGCAGTTGCCATTCTTTAATGGACCACTACCGTATCATTTTGACTTTGAGGAAATGTATTGATGAGTATGTTCTGCTGTTGTGTTTGCAGTATTACTTTGACACACTCTTTCCACGCATCCCTGTTCCTGTAATGAGGCAGGTTGTGGCTAATCTTGAGAAGCTGAAGCTTCCCACCGCACATTCTGGTTCAACAGGGGAATCTACCCGTCATGGTTCTGATGACACTGCCCGCCGACCACCTTCTGTGAAAGCTGCCCTTTCAGTGTCATTTGGTCAGCGTGCTCCACATCGTGCCTCAACAAGGGACTCATCACCAATTCGCCGCACTGTGTCTCACCCTCATGAAAGAAATGGCAGTGATGACCTGCGAAGATCTCCAAGAAGCCGTCACAGCCAGAGCCGTGAATATTCTGACAAGGATTGGGATCGAGAGAGTTATGGAGATCAGTCTCGAGCTAGGGACAGAGATCGGGATCATTACAGGGACAGGGACCGTGAATTGGAGAGGGGCAGAGACCAGGACTCAGAGAGAGACCGTGACAGATACAGAAACCGGGACCGGGAGAGGGACAAAATTAAGAGGGATAGGGAGCGGGAAAGGGATAGAGAGCGCAGTCATGATTATGATAGGAGGTCTAAGCATGGAGAGAGAGAAAGCAGCCGGGTTTATGACAGCAGGGATAGTAGGCACTGTCGCAGTAGGAGCAGGAGTCGAAGTTTGCAAGCTGGCACTGCTCAATTTGAATCTGATTCTAGTCAATTGAGAGATGGGAGTAAGGAGAAGACATCTACATCGGGTAATCTGGCTAAACTTAAGGATATCTATGGTGATATAGGTAATAGTAAAGGAGATGCTAACATGGAAAGAATTCCTAGGAGGGTTAACGAAGGCGAGGAGGTTATTAGACTAGGTGGTTCTACTTGGAAGTATTGAACGATTTCATTGGTCTGTTATACGTTGGATTACCTGGTTTCTCTGAAGAGAACAGATTGGATCTTTCCCTTCTGTTGCCTGCCTTGACAAAATTTGTAGATTGACAAATGCTATCTATATCTTCATTATTATTACAAGGAGATAATGTGTACTAGAATTTAACTTCATAATTTTCTTTGACACATCAGATTTTATGCTTTGTTAGTGGAAAGCTTTCTTTGGAGTCTGAAACTAACATGCTTTCATTTATTAGCTGGAAGTACATTTTTGGCTTACTGTCTTGTCTTTTTGAATTTTGCAACGGCTATCGAAGGGTAAATCCGATTGCATTAGAATATGGAATGTGCCTGCGTAACTTTTTTTCAACGACTTTCTTTTCTATTTGGGTAATTTGAATATGGCTGCGTAACTTTTTTACTGCTCTATCCATTATCTTTTCCGCTGTAGATTCCACCTGGCTTCTTGCAGTGAGTCTAGTACAATAGCCAAGACAATCTGTGTTATCCTAGTCGTTACAGGATGGCAACATTAAGAACACCACATCTTATTCACAACTTCGCACACACTTCATGTTGAAGTTATTCTTCAACTTATATCTCGCTTATTAATTTATGTAAAATATTCTAGAGTTTCTCTTTTTTAAATTTTTTGAGGAAAAAATGTCGGATTTGTAGAGAACATCTGTGTGTACTTCCCATTTAAAGACAAGACAAATGAAATTGACGAGTATACATAAGTTAAGCTATTAAATAGGTGACTGCCAGCGGTCTTTGTGAGTAAGAATGAGGGTTTTTCTGTTAAAGAACATTATGGGGGGAACCGATTACCCAGTAAGAGGGGGACTTTCTCCATGTAGATAATGGGGGTGTTGACAGATTTTCCTTCTATGGTATTATCAAAATTCTGGTGAGTTAATCTATTCCACCGATCAATTAGGGCCTCTACTAACTTCGATATACTTGGATTCGTACACCTTGTCTACTCCCAAGATCATGGACCTCTTTGTATAACAAAAAAGGTGAAGGATACATCAGTTGAATGGTAGACCTTCAGCCCTTTAAATTTCTACAAAGTTGTGTCCAAGCACCCAAAAACAATGCATAAGAATGCATTCCTGTTGGGTTCTAATGGGTGCCAGTGAGCCTTTGGCCATTCACACTTAATAGATCGATATATGTGGCGTACAAAAATTAAAGAAGCACGGAAACCAACAGTTCCAAGCATGAGAAAGAAACCATAGCAAATGCAAGCCATGTAGCCAAAGAAGAAAGAGGTTTGCATAAAGCCAGACATGTCTGATCTTGCATGAGAGTAATACAAGCAGTAACCATATATGTACAAGCCAGTTGATCCACCGCAAAGGAGAGACCTAAGTTCATGTCAAATACACAGTAGTTAGTCTCCCTGAAAATTGAAATAAGACCCAAAAAAAAAACGCCCTGGTAGAGAAGTTTTACTGAAGAAACTATAGCATTTTATTTTGAGAGGACAGTAAATGGGTGTTCCTAATTTTAGTATGTGTCAGATCATCATTTCCTTCATATTTAAATTATTTGTATTTTTCTTGGGGTGCTAAGGAGGATGTAGTTTGGTAGGTCATCTCAAGGTATAAATGATATTATGCCTATAATAGTAATGTGTGGCTACCATAGACAATTATATCAATTTTATATCTCTAAGTTTGGAGGGTCACGTACCCTCATAAAAGAAAGAATAATCTTAGACACACTTCATTTTTGCATAAAGCACCATAAGAGATATTATTTTGCATACAAGTCTTTCTCCTGAAGAGACCAATATAAGTATGTCATCATATTATAGCTTTACGTCACTCTTTCTCAAGTCAGTCACTCAAGAAATTACTACATACATTCATTCCACCTAAGATAGGTGCAATGAACCAATAAAAGCTCACCAAAATGAGATTTTTAATGGACTTCACCATTTGAAACATCAATTTCAATGAGTTTTAATTGGCTTCTAACACTTATCTTAAATGCAAGAGATATATCTAAGAAATAAAAATTGTTCTTTACGCAGAATTCAAAGTACTACTGTCGTTTATCAAAACTTTTATTTCACTTTTCAGAAAGGCATCAAGAGACTTTTTCATCTCATTTTGAGTATTCCATCTTTGTCTTTCATACACAAGTTTCAGCATACACTCCATAGAACTTGAAGGTCCAGGATATCTCTTTTATCTTCCTCATCTCATCCCACTATTTCTCCCTTAAGGCACAACATGGCTCATTTGAGCACTAGATACTTCAATTTAGATGTTTAATGTTCTAGTTTTATTGGTAAGGGGAAAGGGACAATTTTAAGTTGGGTATAGATAACCTCAACGTGTAGCCTAAATTACAATTAATAAAGAAAGAGTGAGAGCATTCGATGGGCTTTTTAACGTAAATATACTTCCAAAAAAAACAAAAGAAAGATATGTAACAATTTTAAAACATATTCCCGATATATATAACTAATTTAAATTAATAATAATAATAATAATAATGGGACGCGGAGCTTCAGCCTCCGCGTCCCAAAATTTTTTTTTTTAAAATTAAGGGACGCGGAGTATGAAGCTCCGCACCCCTTTTTTTTAAATTTTTTTATTTTTTATTTAAAAAAAACTGACCCTCGAAGGGTCAGGAAAAAAAAAATTTTTTTGATGCCTATATATTTCGCCCCAACTTGCATTTTCAGAAGGTTTTGTATCTTTTGCCTCCTTCCTCTTCATCTCCTCACAATCCACTTCTCTTTCCCTTCAGATCTCTTGAATATTTTTATTTATTCAGTAAATTTATTCTTTCTCTTCATGCATATATAAGGTTTGTATTTTATTTTAAAAAAATATTTATTTCTCATGTATTTAACAAATACTTATATTTTTCTCTTAAAAAAATTAATTAATTATTTTTTAAAATATTTAACAGGTTGGCAATCGATGCGTTCATGATAGTATCTATCATTTCAGATGTATTAAAGACTTAGAAGTTCTGATCCACTTTCATATTTCGGTTGAGGTATGTAATTTAATATTAATTAATTTTTATTTCTTATTTTATTTAGCTTTTTTATGTAAATATATAAAAAATGAAAACAAAATAAACATATATATAACTTATAAAACTATTTCCTTACGTATATATTTTTTACTGTTGGACAATTTTTTTTTAATAAAAATTGGAACGCAGAACTTGTTGCCCCGCATCCCTATTAACTTTTGTTTTTTATAAATTTAAAGGGACGCTATAGAATTTTTTAAATTTTTTAAATTAATTATAATCTATAATTTATAATTTTTATAAAAAAATGATAATAATTTTATTATATTTAGTAATATTAAAAATATTTACATATTTTGTAAAAAATTAATTTTCTTTTTATTTTTATCATACACATATAAATTTTTTAAAATTGTAAATTTTTAAAATTATAATGTATTTAATTTTTTAATTCAAAAATTTTGTTTTTAAAAATTTTTGAATTTCATATAATAATTTTTTAACTATAAAATAATTTTTTTTCCTATTTTGAGAAATATTAATGTATTTTTGTTTTAAATTTGTAAAAAAAAAAGTTCCAAGAGAAATTGAATAACTATATCTAATATGTCATAAACAAGAATCAATATTTGATTATATTTTGATATTTGATTAAATGAAAATAATACAAAAAAATGAACAAATAATTATAATATCTTTAATACAAAAAGGTATTAATATGTTTTTTATTTTATTTTGTTAAAAAAATATTGTAACATTAAAAATAGTATATTTTACTATTACTATTAAAAAATAAAATTTTACATAAAATAATAAAGTTAAAAAGATAATAATATAAATTCTCATCCTATTTTTTTAGTTATTCTACCATTCTATCCATTACGAGTTTTTACTAATAATTATTTTAAATTTTAAAAAAAATTGAAAGCTTTAAACTTATTATTCAAGAAAAAAAAAATCAAAGCATTTGACTATGTGAAAATTTACTTAATCTTGGTCAAAGTATTATATATATATATATATACATACACATAACATTAACAATAAAAATTAAAATATTTTCTTTGCAAATTTAAAACAAAAATATATTAACATTTCTCAAAATACAAACATTTGAAGATTACATAATTAATATATATATAAATTACAAATTATTTTCACAAAATACAAATAAAAACAATGTATTTCAAAAATAGATGAGTTACAAAATACAAATTATATGAAATTCAAAAATAGATGAGTTACAAAAATTTTAAAAATAAATTTTTATGAATTAAAAAAATAAAAATATTATAATTTTTAAATTTTACAATCTTAAAAAATTTAGATGGGTATGCTATAAAAAATTAATTTTTTACGAAATATTTAAATATTTTAAAAAGTAATAAATATAAAAAATTATGCTTATTTTCTTCTCATATATTTTTAATTTAAAAAAAAATGCTGATAAGTTTTTTTTTCTATTTGTACAGATTCTGAAGAGCTTTTATTCTACCCGGAAACATTCGTTTGTCCGAAATTCTTTGTAATATCTTCGTTATTTTTTATCTTTGATCATTTTAATGTATTATATTTAATTATTATTTTCACAAAGGCATTGAGTAAAGATTGACAATGAGTAGAAGGAAGGAAATCATATGCATTCATGCAAATGGAAGAATTTTTTCCACCAACGAAGGAACCACATTTGTTTGTGATAAGCCAAAATTATTAAAAGTTGACCCTGACATTAATCTGGAGCAGTTTAAGGTTGTAGTTGGAGAAAAATTACGACTTCAGTCAAGACAATGTGTATCTGAGTTGGTGTACTGATACCCGCAATCACTTAATCCAACTTGGTACTTGCCATGCACATTGAGGACGATTCAGATATTCAAACCATGTGGGAAGCAAACCGACACTTTCCATCTCAATTAGGGGCACCTGAATTATATGCACACATCTCAACTAATGATGTGGGCCTAAGAGTTGAAGAGACTGATGTGATTGAATCGTTGACAAATCCATGTGCAAGTCAGATTAATAGATCGAATGAATCGGTTTCCTTGTTTAGCTCTTATCTCGGAAATGTTCATCCATTTGAGACTCAGCTTTCTAATGCTCTACCAATGCCACTGATGAATGATATATCTCAGCCAAGTTCATCGAGGGGTGAGATGTATCATAACAATCCTTCTAATCCCCCAGATGTAACTGAAGATATAATGGATGAGTTTAAGGCGGAGGATGAATATGATGCTCCGCCAAATGCCAATGAATATGGGGATGATGATATTGCCGCGAATGATATTGAAGGGAATCCTGTATCTCCATTGAATTTGTATTCTGAGCAGGCGTTTGCTTTTCTGTCTCAGATCAGCAATAATAATGTGAGCGAATTTGAGATACCTGACATGGAGGGGGTTATTAATCTGAATGATGACCAAGAGATGTATGTTGGCATGCGATTTTCTGATAAACAGTCACTGAGTCGTGCTGCAAAACTTTATTCAGTTCGTAAACACCACACATTCAAGGTGCATCAATCATCGATAAAGTACATGGAGTATCGTTGTCCAGAGTATGGTGTTAGATGTAATTGGCGGATAAGAGCATGTCAATCCGAGGGAGAAACTGATTGGCGGATAACAAAGTACGCAGGCCCACACACTTGTGTCTCTTCCATGCTATGACAAGATCATCCAAAACTAGACTCCGATATAATAGCATCAAATATTGTATCGATGGTCACAGAAAATCCTTCTGTTTCAATTCGTGATGTCATTGAAAGGATTCATAGCATCTTTGGATATACGGTGTCCTACAAAAGGCATGGTTGGGTAAGCAACGGGCTATTGCAATCGCTTTTGGAAATTGGGAGCGATCGTATGCTGTTCTCTTGAAATGGCTAGCTGCTGTACAACACTTCAATCCAGGCTCATACTTTGAATTTGTGACTAAGGAATGCCAGCAAACAGCATCAGATACAGAAGGTACAACTATGTTTCATAGGGTATTTTGGACATTTAAGCCTTGCATTGATGCCTTTGATCACTTGAAACTGATTATCCAAATAGATGACACATTTTTGTATGGAAAATATAAGGGGACATTGCTAATTGCCAGCTCACAAGATGGTGCTAGAAAAGTTATCCTCCTTGCATTTGCCATCATTGAGGGTGAAACGATTGAAGCATGGGGGTGGTTTCTTAGTAACCTTAGGCGACGAGTGGTACCGAACAAGCAAGACATTTGTTTGATATCTGATCGTCATCCTGGAATATTAGCAGCAATCGCAAACCCAGAAAATGGATGGCAACCACCCCATGCGCATCATATGTTTTGTTTACGTCACATTGCGAGTAACCTGAACACGACATTCAGGATTAAATGGTTGAAGAAGAAGTTTGTGAATATCGGCTATCTGAACGAACGCCATTTGGTTGATGAACAACTGGCTCAGATCCGACAGTTGCATTCAGAAGCGACGAATTGGATAGAGAATATATCAAAAAGTAAGTGGTCACGCGCATATGACGTAGATGGGCGTCGCTGGGGGCACAGGACAACAAATTTAGCCTAGTGTATCAATAGTGTCTTCAAAGGTGTTAGGTTCCTTCCCATCATTGGCTTGGTCAAGGCAACATTGTATCGGTTTAATAAATATTGGGTTGAACGAGCACAAACCACATTTGCTCAGATGCAAGCAGGCAGCTTATTCTCTGAGGATATTCACAAAAAGATTTCAATCAGAATTGCAAGAGCATCTGCTTTATCAGTTCGTGCATTTGATAGAAGGGCTTCAGAATTTGAAGTCGAAGAGCCCTACGATCCTTCCAATAAACAGTATGGGCGAATATGCAAGGTTAGCCTGACAAATAGAATATGTGACTGTGGCGAGTTTCAACTCCAGAAGTATCCCTGTCAGCATGTCTTTGCTGCATGTGCCAAGGTGCGTCTTGATCCTCTACAACTTGTGCACGCTGTTTTCCCATTGGAGACAATCCTAAATGCTTACAAGACGGAATTTCGTCCAATGGGAGGAGACATTTATTGGCCTCACACAAGTGGGCCTCGATTGGTCCCTGATCCTTCTACGATTCGAGATAAAGGTCGGCCAAAAGTCTCGTGAATACATAATGAGATGGATTGGCAAGAAACCTCCAAGGACAATCAAAGATGTGGTTTATGTAGGCAGATTGGACACAATCGTGCCACGTGCCCCTCTCGTCAACCACGGGGATAGATATAATTATTGGAACGAATAAAATATTTATTGTTAATGATCATTTGTATTTGGATGCTATATGAATCGTCAACTATTAGTTTAAAAGTGTCTTTTTTGCTTATTTATTGTTGTTCATTAATTTGACGTACTAAGATTATATTATTGGCTTATGATTTGTCGTTCATCTGTTTAACATATTAGTGTTATTATTACCAGATATTTGAGTTATTGGTTTCTATAATGGACCCTCGTCAGAGTGTTGTTTATCCAGGACAGATGATGAGTCTTTACTATATTTACAGTCCCGTCATGTGTCTCAAGTTGTGTGGCAAGGACGAGTGAGTAACAAATTTACTTTATTGTTTATTGTTGCGTTAACTAAATTTGTGATATTTTCTCTAATATAATTACACAGGATGATAAAATTCTACGTATAAGACGAATATCACAACAAGATAATATCTTCGATCCCCCTTCGGCTATTGTCCCATATCTCATACAAGCTGGTTTTTACAGTGTTTCACATCTCAGTCATTTTTGACTTCAATGCTGCCCTCGTGTCAGCCTTGATTGAGCGGTGGCGCCCGGAGACGCATACCTTTCACCTCACTAGAGGCGAGTGCACAATTACACTGCAAGACGTCGCTATCCAACTGGGTTTGCCTTGCACTGGAAATGCAGTATGTGAACGGACAGATTTTAATTGGTCAATTATTTGTAATGAGTTGCTTAGTGTGATACCTCCTCCTGAGACATTGGATGGACAGAGATTGAGTGTTTCCTGGTTGACTCAGACATTCAATAACTTGCCGGATGATGGAGATGATGATACTATTCGCCAGTTTGCACGAGCATATATCCTGCGTTTGATTGTGGGGTATTTGATGCCAGATAGGACTGGACATAAAGTTATGTTAATGTATCTTCCGCTACTTGCTGATTTTGTAGAAGCTAGTCAGTATAGTTGGGGATCAGCAGTGTTGGCCCATCTATATAGAGAAATGTGTAATGCCACCCATTATGACGAGGTTAACATAGGTGGTTGTCTGACACTGCTTCATTTATGGGTATGGGACCGATTTCCCCATCTTGCTCCACGAAGACCCCCCCAGCCTGATCCTCGGATGGCTATTTATCCTACTCAACCCCCTCTGGGTTTCAGGTATAGGCATATATATTTTTTAAATATGCTATTTTTTAATAATTAATAAAGTAACATGTGTTCTCCCTTTCCTCATAGGTGGCGGGATGTTCCACAATATCCTCGACCGACGATAGATGCCTTGAAGTAGTGTAGAATATTGTTAGACCAAATGAAAAACGATGAGGTTTGTATTTGGGTACTTACTTGTTATCCGTTTTACAATTTGTGACCCAAAGTAACTATCTTCTGGTGTGTAGGTTATTTGGCGCCCATACTACTCACTCGAGGTTGTCCAACTAATTCCGGAGTATTGCCTAGCGATGTCTAATGTATGGCGTGCATCTGTGCCTATACTTTGCTTTTGGATAGTTAAGTGACATTACGCTGATCGCGTTCTCCGTCAATTCGGTATGGTGCAGCATATTCCAGAAAAACCATTTAATATAGGATCACTGCATACTCTTCAATTAAGAGGAAAAATTCACAAAGACTGGTGCAAAGAGCATGTAGTGTTTATTACAGCATGGAATTCATGGCCCTTGGTAGTGGCACAAAATGACCTTACTGATAGACCACTAGATCGCGCCTCAGACTATATGCATTGGTATTGGTGACATACGCGAAGATGGATCCATCCTGCTAGTGGTTCTCAAGGTTTTGTGATATGATTTTTACATTATTTTTATCTTTATATTGCCTATCCTTAAATAGATATATGTATTATTCTTAACAATTCATTTTCTTTTTTACAGACTGATTTGTTGGAGGACTTATACAGACTTACTATCATTGACCAACCGACGCTTAGTTATGGAGATTTTAGGCGCAAAGCAAGCAATGATATTCGAAATATGTTGCATGCTTTAGGAGAACACCGAGATATGTTCGTCTCTCAACCAGCTCCACCAGCACCTGATCTATCCAGACCTCCAGAGCCAGAGGCGAGACCAGGAAAAAGAGGTCATGGGTTCCTCTCATCTAGGGAACCAATGTCTGGTAGCGACTTTAGGGGATGTCATACGAACATGCTATCATCATCTTACACAATAAACCCTATGTGCGGTGGTGATGTTGGTGACGTTGGTGACGTTGGTCCTTCTTCTACTTTACCACAGACTATCGGTGGAGACGTTGATTCTTCTTCCTGTCCGCCATCTGTAGATGTTGGCATTCCAGGTCCATCTTTCTTTGCACCTTATTATGCACATTTATTGCCTTCGTCCACTTATATTGAGTCATCCTTCTCCACACCACACTCGCAATCAATGCAAGCTGCCGGAGTACCATTTACATCATTATTTACGGATCCAACTGCATTTAGTACAGAGTATGGCAACACTTCTTCTTTCTCACAGTGGGCATCCTACCAACCGCAACACGGCTTTCTCACTCCAAATCAGCCAATTCCGCCTGTTCAATCTCCTCAGTGAAATTTTAGTTCACAACAAATTCGCAATCAAGTGGAGAATGAATCGTCTGGAGAAGAAAATGAAGAAGTACTTGTCAATGATACTGAAGAGGACGAAGAGGAAGAACAGCAACAACCACAACAACATCGGCCACAGCGAATGAGGAGAAGGCCTCGGTGTGGGACAGACAGTCATTATGGTTGATAATTATTAATCTTTTTCAAGTTTAATGTTCATTTGTATTATTTAATGACAGACTTACATATATTGTAAGAAAACTTTATTCCCTCTTTGCACAATATTAGCTTATTAAAAGATTAATTACTACAATTATATACACATCTATATAATGAATATATATACATTACAACATTATTTTTAAATTTTAATGCGTTATATTTTTAAAATTGTTATATTTCATTTACAAAAATTTCTTTTCATACATTAGAAAAAAAAAACATATCTCCCAATGTACGAAAACAATTTGATTAAGAAACTTGATTATATCTACCAACTTAACAAAATTATTTAATACTCTTCAAAACATTAATTTTTGTTTTACAAATTATTTTATTAATTTTTTCATTCTTTATTAATTTTTTTCCTTTCACTTCAAACAAAATTAATTAATACACCTCACAATAATTTAAACAAATTAAGACATTATATTCTTCAAACTATAAATAAGAGAATTTTTTTATAAGCAAAAAAATGTTACTAATATTACCATAGCAAATGAATTGTATTATGAGTTTACAAATACTTTTATTATATGTTTAAGAATTCTTATATGAATTTGTTAAAACTTATTATTTATATTTTACTTGTTCAAAATCTAAATAAAATTGATTACTATTTTTCATCACATAAATTTCTTATAATTATAAAATTAAACAAATTGTATATACAAATTAAATCATTCTCTTCCTCAATATATAGATTAAAATTTTTTCCCAATTAAAAAGGTCCCATATAAATGTAGTTTTAGAAATACGTTTACTAATTTATTTAAATTCTTGTTTACTTTTTTGGTTATCTAAATTTCACCTTTTACAAATTTCAATAAATTTATTTAAATTTTCTCAAAACATAAATTCTTAACACTTACAAAATTAATAAAATTATAAAAAATTTTAAAGACATTGTTTTTTTAAATATACAAAAATAATTAATATAAATTTAAATAATAATTAAATTAAACCATTGTCTTTTTCAATATATAGATTAAAATTTTTTCCCCAATTAAAAAAGTCCCATATAAATGTAGTTTTATAAATACTTTTATTAATTTATTTAAATTCTTGTTTACTTTTTTAGTTATCTAAATTTCACCTTTTACAAATTTCAATAAAATTATTAAAATTTTCTCAAAACACAAATTCTTAACACTTACAAAATTAATAAAATTATAAAAAATTTTAAAGATCTTGTTTTTTAAAATATACAAAAAGACTTAATATAAATTTAAATAATAAATAAATTAAACCATTGTCTTCTTCAATATATAGATTAAATTTTTTTTTCAATTAAAAAAGTCCCATATAAATATAGTTTTAGAAATACTTCTATTAATTTATTTAAATTCTTGTTTACTTTTTTAGTTATCTAAATTTCACCTTTTACAAATTTTAATAAAATTATTTAAATTTTCTCAAAACATAAATTCTTAACACTTACAAAATTAATAAAATTATAACAAATTTTTAAAGACATTGTTTTTTTAAATATACAAAAAGAATTAATATAAATTTAAATAATAAATAAAGTAAACCATTGTCTTCTTCCTTTCATAGATTAAAATTTTTTCCCCATTTAAAAATTTTTTCCCATTTAAAACATGTAATTTTAGAAATACTCTTATGAGTTTATTTAAATTCTTGTTTACTTTTTTTAGTTATCTAAATTTCACCCTTTACAAATTTCAATAAAATTATTTAAATTTTTTCAAAATATAAATTCTTAACACTTACAAAATTAATAAAATTATAAAAAATTTTAAAGATATTGTATTTTTAAATATACGAAAATAATTAATATAAATTTAAATAATAATTAAATTAAACCATTGTCTTTTCAATATATAGATTACAATTTTTTCTCCATTTAAAAAAGTCTCATATAAATGTAATTTTAGAAATATTATTATTAATTTATTTAAATTCTTGTTTACTTTTTAGTTATCTAAATTTCACCTTTTACAAATTTTGATAAAATTATTTAAATTTTCTCAAAACATAAATTCTTGACACTTCCAAAATTAATAAAATTTTAAAAATTTTAAAGATTTCTTATTTTTTAATATTAAAAAAAATTAATATAAATTTAAATAATAAATAAATTAAACCATTGTCCTCTTCAATATATAAATTAAAATTTTTTTCATTTAAAAAAGTCTCATATTAATGTAATTTTAAAAATAATTTTATTAACTTATTTAAATTCTTTTTGTTACTAGTTATTTAAATTTCACCTTTTATAAATTTTAATAAAATTATTTAAATTTTCTCAAAACATAAATTTTTACACTTGCAAAATTAATAAAATTATAAAAATTTTAAACATTTTTAATATACAAAAAAATTAATATATATTTAAATAATTAATAAATTTAATAAATAAATTAAAATTATTTATTACAATAAATTTTTATTTTTTAAAATTTATATTTATATTTTTTTAAAATAAATTAATTAAAATAATAATTTTTTAATAATTTAAAAAAACCCACGGGTCAATATGACCCGTAGGTCTGTTTGACTGACCCAACGGGTCAGTGACTGACCCATGGGTCAGTTTTTTTTTTTAAAAAAAATTTAAAAAAAAGAAATGCGGAGCTTCATAGTCCGCATCCCTTAATTTAAAAAAAAAAAATTTGGGACGCGGAGGCTGGAGCTCCGCGTCCCATTATTATTATTATTATTATTTAAAATTAATTATATATATCGGGAATATATTTTAGGATTGTTACATATCTTTCTTTTGTTTTTTTTTTGGAAGTATATTTATGTTAAAAAGCCGCATTCGATGTTAGAGGACACGTACCTCCACCACCATTCATGGTCCTCGATAGCAAGCTGCAAGTATGTTAATGCCACAGTGATGAAAGCAGCGACAATCAAGATAATGATGAACACAATAAACAGAATGCTGTATACGGCAGAAATCTGGTGACCCCACACGCTAGCAAATATGTAGTAGAGTTCAATGTAAATAGCACTGAAAGGCAAGCACCCATCCATAACCATCTGAGCAAGAGCTCTATGGTACCAAGGTAGCTGGGGGATCTCCCTCGGATACTTAGTGGTGCGACAAGGAGCTTGAAACTCTGATCTTCTATTCTTCGTGGCAATCCCACCAAATACTAACAAAGGTGAGGTTACAAGAGTCCATAGGAGGAAAATAACCACAAATTGTTCCAAATGGTAGTGCTGCAGTGGAGTTATAGGCTAGTGCAACAGTATTTAGGAAGCAGAATGTCAGAAACAAAGGTCCAGAGAACAGGCTTCCAGTCAATATCAAAATTTTCACCTGGCAAACCACAATCATCAGTAAGTATACTTCATTAAAGTTCGTACTTTACATATAGTTTCATTTCTTTGAAAGAATGAGACTGATGAGAGAAGAAACTGACACAGTAGTCAAATATTGTTTGATAACAGTTTCTACTATAAAGACACAGATTACTAGAATAAAAACATATTTCTATAATCCAGAATATCTAGCTATTTGATTTGCGTGGAGAATAACGTTCAATATGTCCCCAACCCAATAAGTGTTGGCATGCCGGGATTCCTCGGTTCAAGTGTTCTACAACCAAGCCTGCCTGCTTTTAAATGAACTCAGACTCGCACTATTTAGTTTTAGTTTCGTTCAGAAAGGAAGAAGGCCAACAGATAGCCAAATTATGCCACCAGAAAGGGATTTCAGCAAGAACTTTCAAATCAAGAAAATTTATGAGTCACATTCAGAAGCAGCGTGATTCTTGCATAAATATGAGAACCGCATGAAGGCATGAAGCCAAGTGGTAAAAGAAAGTCTTAGGTTGGAGCACCAATAACATATGTTGTCTAAGGAGTAGAAATGTACTCAGTTCTTCCCTTCAATCATATAATAGAAGGAAGCTGCATAGTAGCCTGCAATCCTGGACGTTATCGCATATATGATAAAAAGTGCAGAAAACAAAGCGCTCCTGTTGTATGGATAGAGCATGCCAACTAGAGCAAGCATAAAGATGAATATTGCACTGAAACTAGGAGCAAAGATACATGGTTACAAAGACAGATGAACAACACTAGGCAAAAACAAGAAACTCCTTTAAAAGATAAGCTACTTCAGAGGGATACTCACAGAGCAAATAGCTGAGTGCCAGTTCCAAGCGCTGCTGCAAACAAAGACTTGTATCTTGGGTACCTAAACACATCACCACGAATGTACTTCCATCCACTCTGTTCTTGGTCATTAACTGCCTCCTCATCATCAGTAAATCTGTCATGTTTGAAATTGTGGGTATAATAAGAACCACAAATTTTAAGGCTTATGAAGAGATTAGTCAGTGAAAATGATTCCTAGTTAACAAAATCATCCTTAATTAAATGCATGAGAATTGTCACAAGCCATCCAGTCAAGAGGAAAACTGATGGAACGTATGCAGTATTATTCCATTCTTCCTTGAATACACGTGCCAAATCTGACGTTCCTCATTAAAAATAGTCAAACAGGAATTAATAATTGAAAACCAATGGATTTCCAAGTGATATTGTAGTAAGAATGTCTGTGAGTATTTCTCCATCTGCTTCTCCAATGGAATATCAGTTTGAGTCCATTTGACGAAAAATGAGAAGTCCACAACTACCTCCTTATCCTCTGTCAGGTCCACAAGTGCATTTGGATCACTTTGAACGATAACATCAATGATGCGATCCTCATTGTAAAGGATCTCGAACTGGAGATGCTTAAACAGGTAAACTGTGGACCCACTTTGGTCATCTTCGTCTTCGCTGTCAAATTTCCCAAGGAAACCCCAAATGGGCACGTCATCAAAGTCCGTTTGAAAAAATAATCCTTTAAGACAGTAGTTCTGAATTTGGCAACCTCTTCTCTTGTGAGCCTCTTTTTGCAGATACTCTCAGGTTCTTTATTAATCAGGAAGTCAATCTTATACGGAGCAACAACCAATCGATCCCCATTCAAAACTTCGCCAAGAGCTTCTTTCTTTTCTTGCACTTTAACTGCAACCAACAATAATCAATTACAAAGTACCAAAATGGAGAACTGGGAATAAGAATTATATCAACAAACCGACCTGCTGAACAAAAGGGAAGATTGAAGTATCGGCATGTCTCACTGTGTCATTTAAAAAAAAAAAGGTGAAAACACAAGAATTAACGAAGTTGGACTATTGTGAGCAAGCTATAAAAATCAGTGCTTGGAGATCAATGTTTGCTAAGCATGATACAAAGAAGTTGACTGAAGTGTTATATTTCGAAGCATCCAATTCATCTTGGACTTGGATATCCTGTTCAAAAAGTTTGTTTCACCATGAAGGAGGATTGTTTGAATGTACAATTTTATATATAGAAATTTATATAATAATCTTATTCAAAATTCTGTATGCAACAGTCTTCTATTAAAAGTTACGCATTTCATAATCTTAAAAGAAAAACACCAAAAAAATTGGACCAAAACTGTTATGAATGGAATAAAATATATAGGCTCTGCCTTCAAATAAAAGAGAGGGAAAACCCAGAGTCATGGAACATAACTTGATCGTCAAGATAATTCTAATTACATTTGAAAAGAAATCAATCAGAAGGTCAGCTTAGTCGGATGACTTGGATTCTTTCTACATTTCAAGTACACACTGCTACTGTTTTCAAATTGCAATGAAAGCAAAGAAAACCACATATGTGATGTTTGCGATCAATTAATTCAGTTTGAGCTTTTGAGTTGAATACAAAGTTGCCAGAATATACAATTAGAGCTTGCAAGTCCCGTCTGTTTCCCCCTTACCTACCTTGCAGCATTCATTCCATTCATCAGTCAAACACGTAGCTAGCTTTCGTTTGCCAAGGAGAACGAGAATTCAATCCATTGTTTTAATGGATACTACTAATAAAAAATTAGAATGCTTATATCCAAACCCACAACACAAGATGAAGTGAAGTGGGAGTTAAATCATTTTGATAATTGATAAATAACAAGATAGTAAACTCCAGAGGATAGCGATTGGAAAGTAAATGACATTCTTGAATTTTGAGAGATGGCAAAGCCAAGATTTCCTGAGAATTAGGATTGAATTTGAAAGGTTTTTCCAAGAAGAAATGAAATTGTGAATGGGAGTGGTAGACCTACAGATTGAAGAGTAATGGAAAAACGTTACCTGGGATTGTTAAAAGGTCCCACCTTGTTGGCGTAAAAGGGAACGGAATCTCCTTCTTTGTAGCGATGATCTGAAGCGTCCAATTTGAAAAGCTTAGGAAGCAGAGGATGATAATGGTGGCAGCCAAACACGATATTGACTTGCCCATATTTGCAGACGGAGAGAGAGAGAGAGAGACTTAGCGTTTGCGATGTCTTGCTGCGCCATCTATGTGCATGAAAGTGAGGGAGCAGAGTACAACGATTTTTTGAGCCTAATCCTTCTTATTTTAAAATTTTTTAGTTAAATCCATGTTGTACCAAAATATTTACCAAGATCCCACAATTCTTGCCAAAGTCAACCCATCCACTCCAATTTCGGTGAGACACAACTTTTAAGGAAGGGAATGTGATTTAAAAAGATAATGATTTGTGTATGATTACTTAATAATAAAGAGATAATTATTAGTAAATGATTAGTCTATAATTGAAATATGATTTGATAATAATAATTATATGATTAAGTAGTTAAAATTAGTTGAGGTATATTTATTATAGTGTATGATATAATTAATAAGAAATTATTATTATATAATTAATTTGTTAAAATTAGTTATAATTAACTTATTTTAATGAGTGAGTGGATAATTAAAATTAATAATAATTATATTATTTATTTATTTATTTTAGAATTATCATTCATTAATGTGTTATATATAAATATTAGTTATGTAATAATTAATTAATAAATTTAGGTAAATAGTAAATATCATTAATTATTAATAAAGTAGTAATAAAAAATTAACTATTAAGGTATCCAATAAAAAATAAATTAATATGGGAAAAAAATGAAGAAAATTGTATAGAAATGTAGTTAAAAATAAAATTTATTATGGTATAAAATAAGTAACAATATAATATATTTTTAAGTATGGGATAAATTGACTATGTTTTTAAATATGGGATAAATTGAATTAACATCATTGAAGTTATTTGTAATAACATACGAAAATAAATTTATTTGATCATACATATCAAAAATAGTGGCTACCAGTGCCACAACGAGCTCTTCGTCTTTCACGCTGTGGTCGCCCTTGACCCATGGGTTCTTCAAGTTCTTCAGGTTGTTGATCTGGTGGATTATTAGCAGGAACAGATGGTGAAGAATTTAGATCAAATGTGGGAGAATGCACGGGAGGAATTGGATGCTGAGGGGTTATGAATCCATAATGAGATGATCCTCCAATTTCAAACAATTGACTACTATATTCAGTATTAAAAATTGTTGGGTCATCAAATAATGACATAAACGATCCAAATTGAGAGGGACCAGGAGATTCAAACTGTGATAATGACGAAGGAGGCACATAATAGGATGGACCAACATCTCCGAAATTTGCATATTGGCTAATCGAGAGAGAAGAAGTTGGATCACCTGTACTAGGAGGTTGTTGTGTTATAGCATCTTCATCTAACGCAGATGATACTGAAGCACCAATGTCATGATGATTTTGTTCATTGGGGTCAACAAGGGGCAATCGAATTGACATGTAACCTTCACGCCTTTTGCCTGGCCTACCTTCTGGAATTTCTGGTCGTGGTAAATCAGGAGCAGGTGGAGCAGGCTGGGAAACTATCGTGAAACGCTGTTCCCCAAGAGCCAATAAGATATTCATTTGGTCATGACTCACTCTCTCTCGATAGTCACGATAATCCATTTGTGGAGGGTCCTGAATGCTTAACCTATATAGGTCATCAGCAATATCAACCTAAAAAAAAAGTTATACTAGTAAAATAAAGATATAAGTTATGCTAAGAAAATAATAATAATGGCTATAAGTAAAAAATATACCGCAAAACCAGTAGTACCACTAGCAGGATGGATCCACCAACGAGTACGAGTCCAATACCATCGCATGTATTCAGAAGTGCGATCCATAGGTGCTGTAGCTATTGGCGCATCAGATAAAGTATTTTTCCATGCATTCCATGCTTCAATAAAGCTTATATGCTCTTCTTGCCAATTCGTTGATGTTTTTCCTCGCAGTTGTAATGTATGGCAAGCCCCTAAATTAACTGGAGAAGTGGGGATTGGCTGCTACCTCCCAAATTGGCGAAGCACACGATCTGGGTGATGCCACTCGATGATATGAAAACAAATAAGAGGCACTGAAGCTAGCCAAATGTCTCGAGACGCTAAGCAATATTGTGGGATAAGGTCTCGCACACTGTCTGATTCATATGACTGCCAAACAAAACATGAGAAAGTCATAATAATTATATCATATATAATAATTAATTTAACAAAGATCAATTTATGTAAGGTGAATAAACCTCATTGTCTCGCATTGCATCTAACAAAATTCGATATTGTCGTAAAGCCATAACCCCAGGATGGGGAGGTTGTCCCACATTTTTCCATCTGTAGTTTAAAGAAAACACATTACAACATGTTGATAGAGAAATAAATAATATTTTGAAACCATGTAATTTGTATATATTACTTCTCAAGTGTTACCTAAATCCTAAAGGAGGTAATGATGGATATATATCTGTCTAGGGATCTGGTTGTGGAGGTCTCTGTGGCGCTAACATTGGGAATCTATCCCATGCCCAGAGATGAAGTAGAGTCAAACAACCACCTATACCTTGTTCCTCAGGATTAGTTGCATTGCAAAGTTCTTTGTATAAATGGGCTAATAGTGCAGATCCCCAACTGTATTCACCAGCTTGTTCAAAATCCCACAACAATGGAAGGTACATTAAGTACACCTTATGACTAGATCTATCTGGCATAAGAAAACCACCGATCAACCTTAATATATATGCACGTGCAAATCGTTGTACATCTTTGTCATTTGCATCATCGGACAATTCATTAAAGTGCTCAGCTAACCAACTAATAACAACCCTTTGTCCAATTATTTTATCATCTGGTGGTGTAATTCCAAGTAGCCATTCACATGTTTGTGGCCATATAAAATTCGTGCGACCAATAACTGGCCTTCCTGTGCACGGGAGGCCCAATTGCACAACAACATCCTCCAAAGTAATCGTACATTCTCCGTGGATAGTATGAAAGGTATGGGTCTCGGGCCGCCATCTCTCTACAAGAGCAGACACAAGTGATGGATCATATTCAAATTGACTTAATCGGGCAGCACCATAGAACCCAGCCTGTTGAAGATAATCAAAAATAGCAGGAGGAGGTGGAGGAAGTCGATCAGTATGCATGACACGTCGTGGACGTAGCACTCGGTCATCCTAAAAAAATGTATAAAATATTACACATTATTACAATTAAATATCAGCTAAAATAAAGGTGAAATATGATGACCAACTAAAATAAGTTAAGTGTGAGATTATCTTACGTGGCCAAGCCACACGGCCTGTGACATATGTCGTGTCTGAAGGTATAGAAGGGAGTCATCCTCTGGCCCTGACTAGATGACTTGCTGCGGATGCGCCATTATTGTAACCTTCCTGCATACCGCATGCCATTATAAATAACATAAAATAGGATAAATCTTCATCATTAAAGATAACAATAATTGATTATTGTGCATAACAATAAAGTACATTTAGAAGTAAAGTCCAAACTTATTTTACATACACAAAGATACATATTGACGAATAATAATAACACTTGATTTGTATACACAAAGGTAATATATATTTAAAAATAAGGTCCTAATTTGTATACATTAAAGCCAATATTTCATACATATACATGCAAAAGTTTAATGCAACTAGCGACGATGTGGACAAGTAGAACGATTATGGCCAATTTCTCTACATAACCCGCATTTGTTGGGCTGACCCGGTTGTATCCAATCCATCTCATTGCGTATACGTGTTGAACGTGGGGGCCCTTTAGCTCGAATCATAAATGGATCAGGAACCAACTTTGGAGAATCTATTTGTGGCCAATGAATCTCGCCACCAATAGGTTGGAACTCATTGTTATATGCACTACGTATCGTTTCTAAGGGAAAAACATTGTCAACAAATTGAAGATGGTCAAGGCCAACTTTAGCACAGGCTGCAACAACATGTTGACATGGGTATTTTTCAACTTAAAACTCGCCACAATCACATTTACGCTCGACTAAGTTCACCTTGCAACACCGACCAAATTGACGATTTTGGACATCATATGGTTCATCGACCTCAAAAGATGCTGCCCTTCTATCAAACACGCGAACAACACATGCAGAAGCAGCTTGTGTAATTGGAGTCAACTTCTTAGTCAGAGTTTCACAAAATACCTGGCCAGCCATTAGTTGTGCATGCACTTGTTGAGCTCGTTCAACGAAATATCTATTTAACCTATACATAGTTGCCTTTGCGAGGCCAGTTATAGGCAAACTTCTAACACCTTTGAAAACACCATTCATTGTTTCTGCTAGGTTTGTTGTCATATGACCATAGCGTCGCCCCTCTATGTCATAGGCCCTAGACCATTGCTCCTTAGAAATATCAACTATCCAAGCAGCCGCTCGACCATGTAACATTGCTAGCTCGGCTAATTTCTCATCAACAACATGACGCTCATATGTATATCCAATGTTGATGAATTTCTCCTTCAGCCAATTCGTCCCATATGCTTTATGTAAGTTACAAGCCACATGCTGAAGACAGAAAACATGGTGTCCATACGGTGGTTGCCATCCAACCCTTGAATCAGAGACGGCAGATAAAATGGAAGGATGTCTATCAGAAATCAAGCAAATCTCCCTTCTTTTCTTGATGACACTCATCCGAAGATTGAAAAGAAACCAAGCCCAAGCTCCTCGTGTCTCTCCCTCCACTATAGCAAATGCAAGGGGCACGACCTTCCTATCGCCATCTTGTGATACAGCCATTAGTAATGTGCCTTTGTATTTTCCATACAAGAATGTTCCATCAACTTGGACAATTGGTTTAAGATGTTCAAATGTATCAATACATGGTTTGAATGCCCAGAATACTCGACGAAACATCTCTACAGGCTGCCCATCAGAACTATTTTGTTGACATCGATTATTTGAAAAATATACCGCTGAGCCAGGTATGAAATGTTGAATAGCAGCTAACCATTTAGGTAATAAAGCATAGGAGCTCTCCCAGTTACCAAAAGCAAGGGCAAGGGCTCGATGTTTTGCCTTCCAAGCCTTTCTATAAGAAACAGTGTAACCAAATAAACTTTACATCCTTTCAATGATCTGGGAAACTTTCACCTCTGGTTGGTCAGTCACCATTGCCACAATACACGATGATATAACATCTGAATCTAATTTAGAATGATCCTGAGATAATGTCGTAGAAAGACATGTGTGTGGTCCATCATACTTTGTGATCTTCCAATGTGTTCTTTTTGCTTTTTTGCATGCTCTAACCCTCCAACTGCAACTACGATCATAGTTAATACACCGATATTCTTCATTTCGTGCAGAAGAATGGTGAACATGAAATGTGTGGTGAACTCGAACAGAGTATAGCTTAATAGCACGACGTAGTGCCTTTATATCTGCATACTGCATACCGACATGCAACTCTTGATTATCGCTGAGATTCATAAAAGCTCCCATCCTAGAGAATTCAGGACCACTTGTTGCCTCGGTATTAACCTGTGAAAAGAACGCAATTGCTGGCTCATTATATTGACTCACAGTTTCATTTCTCGCAGACTCCGTCGAACCATCTCCATCATCATTGGTTCCTTCATTGGACTCATGATCATCATTATCGTCATCCTCATCATACTCATCAGGGATAAGAGAGTCATACTCATCTTCATCCTCAAATTCATCCATTAAGTCTTCTGTCACAACCATAGGAGATTGAGATAAAGCATTACCAATTGCTTGATGGGATAAAATCGGTTGAACTATGTGATCCGTAGGAGGGATGTTATATTGTTGCCCAGAACTGGCTAGTGGCTCAAATGGATGCACATCTCCAAGATATGCACTGAATAAAGATGTTTGTTCTACTGGGTCATGCATATTACTGGTAGATGGAAGTGTGTATGCAACATGATCCTCCTCTGATTGTGATTCAACGTTCAAATTAACTTGATTAGTTGAAATACACGCATACAACTCAGCCCCAGTCAATTGGGATGGGAACCACGAGTTCACTTGCCACATCCCTTGCACATCAGAATCATCTTCTAAATTACATGCTTGGTACCGTGTTGGATTTAACGAGGCAGGATATCTATATACTAATTCTGATACAAATTGGTTTGGGGAAAGTTGTAACTTTTACCCAATCATCTGTTTCAATCTTTCTAGAGTGATGTCTGAATCAACTCTCATTATCTTCACTCTGGGACATTCAAATGTCATACCATTTGGACTCTCAAAAATTCGCCCATTTGCAAATATACATACAATCTCACTTCTATTGGTCATTATTTTTTTCCTATAGTATCATTGGCAAACAAAACAGCTATAAGAAACAAATAAATTCTAACATTAAACAAGTTATCACATAAAACATGCAAACAAAATAAATTAATAAATTTACTAAAAGTGAACAACATATAGATAACAAAAATAACTGCAAAGAAAATATATATAGTATAAAAAATAAATAAACATGATAATTATTTAGCAAAGAAATAAATGTTACCAAAATAAATATAAACAATATAGATATGACCACAAAAAAGTTACATACAAAACCTAATAAATGCAAATGCAATAAATTAAATAGAAATATAATTAACACAAACATACTAAATATAACAAATCATTAAATATAAACAAAATATATATAACCAGCAAATATATAACTAAAATAAATATCAACACAATGTAAACAAAATAGATATAATAACAACAGAATTTATAACAATCATAATTATTATAAAAAATTTAATATAAAGAAACTAAATATAACACACAAAATAAATGCAAACATAATAAAGATAGAAAAAAATTTAAATCTAACCAAAAGAAGTATAAAAAATTAAATAATAACAGAACAAATATAACAAAAATATTAAATGTCACCAGAATAAATATTAAAATACTTAATGAAAGCAAACTAAATTAGTATAACAATAAAATTTAATATTTAAAAAATAAATATAAAAAAGTAGTTAGATGCAACAACAAAATAAATACAAATACTATTAATATAAGACATAAAAAAAAAGAAAGACATTAAATATAGCAAATAAAAATTCATAAAAAAGAAAAGAAATACAACATACAAACTAAATTTAAACTAATTAAATAAAAAATGCAAAAGGTAATAAATTGAGCAAAAAAATAATTACTACAGACATACTAAATATAAGAAAAACTTAAATGCAAACAAAATATATAAAAGTAAAAATTAAATGTCATTCAATAAATATAACAATAAAATATATATAACCAAGATAAATATATAAATAAAACTGTAAATTAAATAAATATATTAATAAAATAAATATAATTAACAAATAAATACAACTAAAACATATAAAAAAATAAAATATAAATATATACGTTAACTAATAAATATTTATAATTAATTTAAATAAATTTACTAAAAGTGAACAACATAAAGATAACAAAAATAACTGCAAAGAAAATATATATATAGCATAAAAAATAAATAAACATGATAATTATTTAGCAAAGAAATAAATGTTACCAAAATAAATATAAACAACAGAGATATAACCACAAAAAAGTTACATACAAAACCTAATAAATATAAATCTAATAAATTAAATAGAAATATAATTAACACAAACATACTAAATATAACAAATCATTAAATATAAACAAAATATATATAACCAGCAAATATATAACTAAAATAAATATCAACACAATGTAAACAAAATAGATATAATAACAACAGAATTTATAACAATCATAATTATTATAAAAAATTTAATATAAAGAAACTAAATATAACACACAAAATAAATGCAAACATAATAAAGATAGAAAAAAATTTAAATCTAACCAAAAGAAGTATAAAAAATTAAATAATAACAGAACAAATATAACAAAAATATTAATGTCATCAGAATAAATATTAAAATACTTAATGAAAGCAAACTAAATTAGTATAATAATAAAATTTAATATTTAAAAAATAAATATAAAAAAGTAGTTAGATGCAATAACAAAATAAATACAAATACTATTAATATAAGACAAAAAAAAAGACATTAAATATAGCCAAAAAAAATTCATAAAAAAGAAAAGAACTGCAACATACAAACTAAATTTAAACTAAATTCGAATTAATTAAATAAAAAAATGCAAAAGGTAATAAATTGAGCAAAAAAATAATTACTACAGACATATTAAATATAAGAAAAACTTAAATGCAAACAAAATATATAAAAGCCAAAATTAAATGTCATTCAATAAATATAACAATAAAATATATATAACCAAGATAAATATATAAACAAAACTGTAAATTAAATAAATATACTAATAAAATAAATATAATTAACAAATAAATACAACTAAAACATATAAAAAAATAAAATATAAATATATAGTTAACTAATAAATATTTACAATTAATTTAAATAAATTTACTAACCTTTTAAGAGCAAATCAAAGAAGTTGAAAGCCTTTGAATGTCTCTGGTTATAAATGAAGAGAAGACAAAGAAAAAAGTAGAGATATGTATGCTGAAGAAGAGAAACGCTGAAACAGGGAGATGGTGAGGAAGACAAGAAGAATGTTGGAGAAGAACACTTGAGCCAAAATTTAGAACGTAAAATGAAAGGAACTTCATATATATAAAAGAAAAAAAATAAATATAATATAAATATAAATTTTTTTTTAAAATTAATTGTCAAATCAAGTCTTAAAAAGACCTGATTTGAATTAGGCCTGCAGCGTTGAACAGGCCGAGCAATTGCTCGGCCTGTTGATGTAGCTAAGGCCTACATATATGCAGGCCTTAGCTGCAGGCATGCTTTAATAAAGCATGCTTGGTCAAAGTGCACAATGCACTTTGACCATTTGGATGTCGGAACCTATGGTTTCGACATCTTTTTTTTTAAAAAAAAAATTATTATTTATTTAAATCGGAATGAATGATTCTGACATTCCTTTATTTTTTTTTAATTTGTTTTTTTTTTCAAAGTCGATATGAATGAATCCGATTTGCATTAATTTTGTCTGATCTCGGTGCAATACTTTATATAAATAAGGTTTTTGCAAATTTTTTATATCAAAAATAGGATTAGACTCAAAAAACCAGAGTACAACCCCCTCACGCCTTCCTTTCGCCCAAAAAAAAAAACAAAAAATTAATTCAGAATTTTAATCTTTTTCTTTTGGCCAATCAGAATTTTAATGTTTACGTGCATATTAATGTCAACTTGGTGCTTTGCACACGTGGCAAAATGTCATGACATTTGAACCTAGTAACTTTAACAACTTTTTGGAGAAATTAATGTCAACTTTGCATATAATCACAATGATTTATTATATATATATATATATAAAGTTTTAAATTTTTTGGCTCTAATATGTTAAAAAAAAGATAATTAACTTAAATACTAATTTACCAAAACATTTTTTTAATGGGTTGCGATATCTTTTCTATCGCAACCCATTAAATTTTTTTTTATTTGTTGTTAACGTGGGTCAGATCATCTAACTCATGTTTGGGCATATATAGGTCATGGCAGATAGAATGTCACAACCCATCTTATTTTTTTTTATTTTTTTTAATAATTATAAATGGGTCACAGTATTTAATATATTATGACTCATTTGCCTTTTTTTAAAATTAATTTGTTTTTTTAATTTTTGTTTCATATATTATGTTTTACTTTACTTTTTAATTTATTTAGAAAGACAACAAATTTAAATTTTTTAAAAAATACATTTTTTCTAATATAATTTAAGATTTTAATAAAATTATGTGTAAAGTAAAATTTTAAAAATATAATATTTTTTTGTAACATTTATATTTTTATTAAAGGAAAACTAATCAAAGAATAATATAAAAGTATGATAATATATAATATTATAAAGGATTGAAAATTTGGAAGCAGGGACATTATAAAGAATTATATATTATAATAAAATATGATATAGTATATTTTATATAATAAATATTATATTTTTTATATTATATAAAATAAATAAATTACAATATATTTATATATATAATATATCATTTAATTTCTAATATAAAATATTAACATATAATTAATAATAATTTTATAAATTATAATAATATAAGATTATATTTTTAATTATAATTTAATTCTTTTTAAGTGATTTGCATTAAAAAAATATTTTGTCTAATTAAAAATCTTATAAAAAAACTTATTAAAGTTTTTTTTTTGTTGCAAATCACTTTTGTCTTATAATTTAATTCTTTTCCAGCAATTTGCATTAAAAAAAATATTTTTTTCCATTAATTTTATTGATAGAAAAAAAAATTTGTTGCAAATAACTTTTAAAAAAATTAAAAAAATATTAAGTATATCAGGCAATAGTTTTTGCAGCTCAATATTAAGGTTTATAATTTTTAAAACTCAAGTAACAATGTGAAAAAGCCAAGTAGCAAATGTAATATATATATATATAAAGAATGAAAATGAAATAAAATTTACAAGTATATAAAAATAAGATATAAATATTAAAATGAAAAAAAAACTTACCATTTTAACCATATATGTCATCTAGTTTTGCATCAAGGTTTTCTTCGCAATTGTTGGGGATGGCGTGACTGTGGCTCCTCCTCCTCCTCCTCTTCTTTTTCTTCTTCAAATGATCCATTATTGATATTACGAGTTGGTTGAAAGTATTGAGCAAGTGGAATCAGTTGGTTAGGGGTGAA
Source organism: Erythrophleum ivorense (assembly GCA_026724425.1). Classification (NCBI taxonomy): domain Eukaryota; kingdom Viridiplantae; phylum Streptophyta; class Magnoliopsida; order Fabales; family Fabaceae; genus Erythrophleum; species Erythrophleum ivorense. Next base: position 38,700,187 of record JAIUCV010000004.1, on the reverse strand, counting down.
AAACCCTTGTTGGAAAGATGATCCCCCCTATGCAGAAGATGTATCAGCATACTCTGCACTAAATGCAAATGGATCGGAGAATAGAGTGGTGAAGGAGATCCCATTAGCTTGCATGGTTTGATGTAGCAGGGTGGAAAAAAATGATTGAGGAACTAATAATGTGAATGAAGACGAACCAATACCGGCAAAATCTATGAATGATATACCAAAAGCAAAAGAAGAAGGACCAGCATCTCTAAAATTAAAAAAAAAAAATCCATTATGTGTAAAAAATGGTACAAAAGAATAAGGACCAGCATCTGCATAGTCAACGAACGATGCAAAAGTAGAAGGACCTAAATCCTAATGTTTTCATAGACAAGTGTTGGCGTGTAATAAGATGATGGGACATCTATCTGACATCCACTACTACGTATAGTATCTACTAATGGCTTTCTAGTAGATGTAAAATCATGTTCCCACTTTCCTGGGAGAGCCTCTGGCTTTGGTGGTCTCTGCAGATAAGGAGTAGGTGGAGCAGATTGAGAGACCATCATCTCTCGATGTTCACCTAGGGCTTGTAACATCATTCTAATATATCTGTTTGTTCTTTCTCTAAATATTGCATAATCAAACATCGAAAGGTCGGCAATGACAAGCCTATATAAATCGTCCAATATATCGGCCTATGTAAATAATAAAAAGATCAGTAATTATATGGTTGGATAAAGTACATAAGTATACCAAAAAAAAATTAAATGCGGGTATAAGAAATCTTACCATAAAACCTTAAGAGCCACTCTCTGGATGGATCTACCTTCACGTATAGCGCCAATATCAACACATGTAATTGGAAGAGCGATCTAAGAAAGATACATCTATATTTGCTTGGGCAACAATAAGCTACCATGCATTCCATGTAGTAATAAATACAATGTATTCACAATACAAATCTTTATGTGTTTTGCTTTTAACTAAAGGGTATGCAAAGACTCCACATTGAACGGCGTATGGGGGATATGCTGTTGTCTACTAAACTAGCATAGGACATAGTCTGTATGGTAAAACTCAACAAGCCAAAAGCAAACAATAGGAATAGATGCGCGCCATATATTTGAAGACGTTAAACAATAGTTAGGAATTAACTGTCGAACACTCAGAGGTTTGTATGGTTGCCAAATAAACTCATTATCCTTCATCTGATCCAATAATACCTATATGTCCACAAAACCTCTGTGGTCAGATGAATATGTTGGGGGACACGCTTCTATCTGAAACCTAACAGTGGACTTAAGGGATATATCTTTATCTGAAGGTCTAACTGAGAGGGTGGTGGTGGAGCCAGTCACAGGAAACGATCTTATACCCATAAGTATAACAATTTCAGACAACCACCAATATTTATCTCATCATAATTTGTTGCACTGTACATTTCTATGTATAAGTGTATTAAAATTGCTTATTCCCAACTATAATGACACATTTTTGACATCATTTGGAAGGGCTGCAGATGTCTGGGTAAGCCATGAGACACTAAGTCGCTGTCTATCTATTATCTTTGGAGGTGGAACCACGCACAAGTAACTGTTGGCACACAGACATCCAATTGTAATTTGTTCGACTTGAAATAACTTGTCCCGTGCAAGGGAGGCCAAGTTGAATAGTAACATCTTATAAGGTAATTATTGCTTTTCGCTTAGTCAAGTGAAAAGTGTATGTTTCGAGCTACTATTTTTCCATAAGAGTTGAAACTAATGCTGCATTAAAGTTGAAGTGGCTAAGTCGAGACACCCCATAAAAACCAACTCTGATCAGGTAGGGAATGATGGCAAGTAAAGGATCAAATATGTGATTCTCTTATACTACCCATTATATACGTAAAATGCGATTAGTTTGCAACATGCATTTATGTTGTTAACATATAATAATATATAATAAGTCAAATAAAATAACTTAAATTGTGTTATCTTACTCGTCCCTGCCATACGACCTATGAAATGTGACGAGTCTGTAAGCACAGAAGTGAGTCATCCTCAAGTTTTGAATTCACAATGCTTAGGTAACCAGCTATTATACTATTATAGTATTAGAGTTAAAATTAAAAAAAATATATCACTTTCAAAACAAATTAAGGGAACTACAAATGTTATATAAGGGAATTATAAATTCAATCCAAAAGAAATGATAACTATTATAAACAAATTAAGGGAACTACAAATCCAATATGATAAAAATGGAATCATGTTACAAAAGAAGTTTATTGATAGAAACAACTATAAAGTTACAGTGAAATGATGGTAATCAAATAAAATATATGATAAAATAAACTATATCAGCTTCCACTCGATTGCTAAGATGGGCAGGTTGCTCAGTTATGGCCAGTTTGTTTACACAAACCATATCGATGCTGTTCTCTTGGCTCTTCATGCCAATCCATCTTATTCTACATTCGGGAGAATTTCATCTTACCTCATTAGTGAATCATAGTGGGATCAGGCACTAGCCATAGACCTATAGTTTATGGCCAATATAGTTCTCCTCTCATCGACTGAAACTCCATCTTGTATGCATTGATGATAATGTCTAGTCGAAAAAGTCAGTCCACATATTGGAGTGCATCAATGAAAACCGTGGCACATATATCAAATACATGTTGGCACAGATGCTTTTGAATTTGAAACTCACTACAATCACACATATGACGGGATAAGCTCACATTATAGCACCAACCATATTGCTTGTTTGTTGGATCGTATGACTCTTCAATTTCAAAATTTGAAACTCGCCTGTCAAATCTGTGTATAGTTAAGGCAGATGCACTTTATATCAAAGATGATAGTTTTTTCATCAAATCTTTTAAAAAAATAGCACCAATCGCAAGTTGTGCAGTGATTATTTGTGCATGCTCTACCTAATATTTGTTCAACCTATATATAGTTACTTTTATTAATCCACTTATGGGTAAAAATTTGATCTCTTTTCATACATTGTTGATATATTCAGTCAAATTTGTAGTCATGTATCCCCAATGTCGACCCTCAACATCGTACGCATGAGACCATTTGCTCTTAGGAATATCCTCGATCCAATTTGTAGTTTCTGTATGGAGTTGATGTAATTAGGTTAATTATTCATCTACTTGATGCCGCTCATGCAAGTAACATGCATCAATAGTTATCCATTAATATACATTTTGACATAACATCCATTAAGGCATTTTATAGGATAAGTAAAATATACCAATGTTCACGAACCTTTTCTTTAGCCACTTATTCCTAAACGTTGTATTTAGATTACTTGCAATATGTCTTAAACAAAACACATGATACGCATGCGGTGGTTGCCACCGAATTTCTGGATTAAAGATAGCAGCCAAAAGTCTAGGATGTCTATGAAAAATTAAGCAAATCCTTATTTTATTTGGCAGTACTCAACGTTAGAGTAAAGAAAGAAATCATGCCTATGACTCATGCATTTTGCTCTCAATAACTACAAATGCTAAGGGTACAACTTTGTTGGCTCCATCTTGTGAACTTACAATAAACATAATCCTCTTATGCTTTCCATACAAAAAGGTTCTATTAACTTGGACCATCAGTTTCAAGTGATCAAATGCATCAATGCATGGTTTAAAGGTCCAAAAAACTTGATGAAATATCACTAAAGGATATTCAGATAAGCTACTCTGTGAGCATTTCCTATGAACAAACTTATAATATGACTCTGGCATAAAGTGGTTAACCGTAGCTAACTATTTTGGCAAGAAAGCATATGATTGTTCCCAATTTCTGAATACAAGGCCAATTGCTCGGTTCTTTGCCATCAATACTTTTTTGTATGTCACAATGTAGCCAAATATGCTATGCACTCTTTCAATGATTTACCTAATAGATACCGATGGATTCTTAGCCACCATTGACACAATGTGTAATGAGATCACATCAGAGTCAAACTTTGGATGATCTTGCGATAATAATGGAGAAAGACATGTGTGTGGGCCATTATATCTTATCATTTTTCAATGCTTGTCCCTCTCATATCGACTTGTTTTAACTCTCCAATTACACCGATTACCATATTTTAGACAACGATATTCTTCATACTTCTCTGACGAGTAATGCACTTTAAAGGTGTCGTATTTGCAAACAGAGTATATCTTCACTGCACAGCGTATAAATTATTTATCTTAAAATCTCATACCAATATATAACTATTAACTATTGTTTAGGTCAATATTCTCAGTCATCTTTGGGATCTAGATAGAATTTTCATTATCCAGACTAATTTGTGAAAATATGGCATATGTTGGGTCCACATATTGAGCCAATGGAGTGACCCCTGCCTTATCAACATCGTCTCTCTCAAAATCATCATCTCTATGGTCATTGACATTCTGAGCATTATATTCATCCTCCTCTTTAAAGTCACTCATAATATCCTCCATTTCATTTAGGGGCGACAGAGGACTCAGATTGAAAATAGGCTGATGCGATGAGTTTGGTTGGCATGTAAAGTTGATGGTAGGTTGAGAAACAAAATGGCTAACATATGCCATGTAAAAGTCAAATTGTGAGGTACAATCATTTGTACTTTGGAGCTGATTGGTGGACAAGAGGGATAGCGGTGCATGAATCTCAACTTAGGCCACATTCAAATTTATGTCAGTAGTTGATAGATGTGCATATATATCTGATGTGCCTAATTGGTTTGGAAATTTCTGGTTGGCTTCTCACATGGTTTGCATATCAGAATCGTCTTTCAAAGTACACGCAAAGTACTTTATGAGATTATGGAAATAAGGCTACCTATATACCAAGTCGGACACAACTTGATTTGAAACCAATCACAACTTTTCGCCCATTACCTTCTTCAACCCATTGAGAGTAATGTTTATAACTCTTAATATATTTGGTCTATCATATACAAATGTTGCACCTTCCTTGCTGTCATACATTTTTTCATTTGCATAGATGCATATGATTTCCTTTCTCAAACTCATTACGATTTCTATCATAGAATTAGTGTAATGGCAAATGAAAAAAAATCGTTAACAATATTTAGTTACATATATCAAAATATATATACTTATCTTTATTAAACTATATACAACAATATTTATACATGTCTATATTAAAAATTATTTAATTATATTTTTATTTTGCTTATATATATGACACTATATTTATTTTTATATAATATATATTTATAAAAATTTATGTTATACACATATTATAAATATCATTATAAATAAATAAATATATATATATATATAAATGAATTTTTACATAGTTTCTAAAAAAATATATGTAAATATATTTTCATTTACTTCTTTTTTATATGTATTACAATATATTTATTTATATATAAATTAACTTCCATATCATCTATATTTTTCTAAATGTATTTTTTTCTTACCTAATTATTTTGTCATTTATTCACAAATAAATATTTTCTTTCATATTTCAACTTACACTTACTTATTTTTATACATTTTTTCTTATTTCTATTACATATTTTACATTTTATAGATTATATATATATAATGATTTTTTTTATTAAGTTTGATGGTCAACCAGTTAACAAAAAATTTTATTTCCCAATTTATAGAAATATAAATAAAACTTATCCTTAAAACAAAAAAATAATGTAATAAACCAAATACTAAATAATCACATATATATTTTCAACTTATTCTTTTTTAACTAAATGCTGACAAATAAATAATATAAACTCATCACATTAACTATATAAATTTAAAGATAATACATCATCCTAAAATTTGTTTTTTACCTTTATAAAATTATTAACCAATCAACAAAGTAGTTTATTCAACTTTTTTTTTTCCGTTGAATCACAGAATAATTTTTTCTCTAAACATACAAAAAATATCAAATATAAAAAATGTAAACTAAATATATGAAAGTCTAAATATATTCACAAATATTAAAATATTAATTACAAATTAAATAAAAAAAATCTATACTTCTTTTTTTCCATATCATATATTAAAAAAATTATTATAAGAAATGTTATGTTTTTTTTTTCATTTTACAATATTTTAACTTATTATTCATACTTGAAGATACTAAAGAATTCTACTAGATTAATAATATGAAACTTTGATTATTTCAACTTTGCTCTTCCACTTGTTAAGATATATAATGAGAGTCTTTCAGAAAAAAAAGTAAAGAAAAATTTATAAACTAATGGAGTAGGAGGTTGCTTGATTTTTTTTATAATAAAGGCAAAAACTAAAAATAAAGACTGAGAAAGGTTGCTTGATTTCTTTTATAGCACAGAAGGAAAGAAAATGGAGGGAGTGGGGAAACGATAAAGAAAAAGGGAGGAAGGGAGAAGGCTACAAATTTATAACACAAGAGAAAAGAGAGGGGAAAGGGGGAAAGCTGTAGCATGTGCTGCAACTATGTTGCAGCCTTAAGTTGCAATTACGTTACAGTGTTTGAAAGTTATTGGTTCATGACTTGTGACTCTCAAATAAAAAAAATAGTATTTTTAAATGTAAGAAGGTTACAATATTCCTAATGTCACGGTCCTTTATATTTAAAAAAAATTAAAATAAATAATAATAATAATAATTTGTGGAAATGGTTTTGTCAACTAAGTTTTTTGGTTTTTTTTAACATATTAGAGTCAAAAAACCTATTATTTCATACATATATAAAATAAATTTTATCATTAAATGTACATATATTTAATATGTTTCAGAATTTTTTTAACAATAATATAATAAGTATATGAATTTTGTAAATAAATATAGAATTTTTATAATTTAATATCACATAAATTGATCTTTAAAATAAATTTCATATATCATTTTTTTATTATAACAGATATAAATAATTATACACAATAATGCTTTGTTTTTATTCATGATATTCGCCCCTTGAATGCGTTACCGTGCTTGTACAATTCATGGTTAGAGTAAATGCGCTTATGTGGGGCTCACGCACGAATTTAATCTAAAAATTTAGTTATACAAGTAGCACGGGGTACTCGACAATTATTTACATTTCCACCAAAAACCTGCATGTGGTTATCTACCATAATTTGTTATATATTACTTAGGACTTTTACTTAATGTTTTAAAAATTTAAATTAAAATCATATTTAATGTGACATGAAAATCGTTATAAATAAACAATTGGTTATAAGTTTAATTAGTATTATTTTTTAATTAAAATTAAATTATAATACAAAATAAATTATACACGTTGAGCATAAAGACCTTTCATCATGAATATATTAAAAATTATAATAAAACCATTTATAAAACTTTATTTTATAATTTTAAATTTTAAATTAAAATTATCTTTTTTAATAATATCTGCAGTTATACTCATCTCCACTATGCGAGCAAGATTTTCCCGCATGATCATGGATCATTATTTTTTGAAGTATTATAATCAGGGGGTTCTTTTGTCTCAAATTAAATCTTCTTCCAAGGAGGCTGATATAATCACCAATCATAATTATTTGTTGCGACCATTATAGTGGCCTTCTATGTTACCATTAAAATTTTATAATTAACAAATATCTATTAAAAAATGGCACAAGTATAAAAAAAAAATATTTTCAAATCTAAATTAGACAAATGTGACTTTTATTTTGTCACGTACAACATTTTCCTCCTTTAAGTAACCGTGATTCATAAATTTTAAGAGTAAGATTGATATCCTATCATCACATTAGAACAATTCGGATTTTTTATGTTTATAAATTAAATATATATAATGTATTTAAAGAGAGATAAATTAAAAAAAAAAAAGAATAGATGTAAAGAGAAAAAATAAATTCTATATATACTTTTATTCTTTTGTGTCGTTCACTCTTTGAATGCATAAATACAAAAAATTCAGTGCACAATAAAATCATCATTTTATAAAATGGGAACAATATAAAAGAACACTAAAATAAATAAGAGGATATTACACCTTCGTTCTCTTATTTTTTTTAAATTAAAAAAAACTTTTATTCTATTTTCAAAATATATGCTTTAACCTAATTTTAAGTTTTTTTAATTAAAATACTCTCTATTGACTTTAGTACATATATATATATATATATTGGCATAAATTAAAGACAATATTATTTGATAACTTAAATATCCTTACTTTCATCATTCTGCCTCATTGAATTATATCTAAATATACATAAATAAAAATAAAAATTAGTACATTCTGTTTCATCAAATTTAAGAAAACCTTAAATTAATTATCATTCATTAACAAACAATTAGTGTAATACATGTTTTCCATGTGAACATATAATAGTTTCAAAGTTCTCTTTCCTTCTATACAAATTAACTAGTTCATGATTAATTGTTGTGAATCAGAACTTATAACCCTGTATAACTTTTTGATATACTTCTTTAATAAACTAATTCCTTAAAGTTAGTTTAAATATACTTTTGGTTTTAAATAATAAATTTTTTATTACTAAATCTATTTTTTTTGAATTGTTAGATGTGAATAAAGATATTTTAATTAAAAAAATCATATATCAAAGTTTATATAAGGTATTTAAACTCATACTAAAGTTTAATATAACCCTATTTTAAAAGAAAATGATATATATTTTAAAAATAAAATAAATATATATTTGATTTCAATAAAATTTAAGAAAAAAAAGGGTGGGAATCAATAGATAAATGCAAATCACTATTTTACAATGAATACGTATTTATAGATTAAAATTAGATGGAGTGAGCATGCATTACGAGTAATGTCTCCACTTCAGCCCCTGGTCCTAACAATGGTGATGGAGCCTCTACCCTGGGTGTGGATCCTAGTAAGGGCTACCACTGCTTTTCCTGAAATCCCAAAACCACAAGCAGAAATGCATGGACGAGCAACACAATCTCCCACAGGGTGAGGAATTGGCTTCGCTGGGCTCATTCGCATCTGCTGATTTATGTCTTCAAGCGCTGTTTCACCTTCAACCCCTCCTCGCTTCACCATCTCAAATGGGTAAGCGATTTTCTTCCTCTGACCCTCTGGAATGGATAACAAACCAAAAGGACACTGTAAATAAATGAACCATTGTTCTCGAAAAAGCTGTGTGTGGAATAAAGAATAAAGAAGCAGAGAATGACTAAATTGAGTAATGCCCCTTTTCTGTTTAAAGTAAAGTGTGTGATACTTGAAACTGAAGCATCATTTTCATCTGATTTTCTAGATGCCCTTCTCCTCTGAGGATTATCTTGTTGTGTTGCAGCTGCTTGCGTATCATTTTGTGATGATGATTGGCTCCTAGTGTTGAATTTTTCAGAGTCTACAATTGAATAATCTGCAGATGGTAGGGGGTATGTATCTATCAGTTACTGACTGCTATAATACCAAAAGCAACAGTAATGGGCAGTGTACTATTTTTATGCTTATTACCACGATGAGTAACAAATTGATAGGCTAAAATTGACATGTTAAGTTGCCCATTTATTTTAAATGATAGACTCTACTACTAGGACAAAACTTGGTAAAGTATTTTAAGCATTTGTTATCAAATTTTTTTAATGAAAGTATAACATATGAACAATATATATATATATATATATATATATTTTAACAATTCAGCATTACACTATTAACTTTTTAAAAAAAGTTCATGTGTCATGCCTCTATTGAAAAATTTGATAGTAGATACCAAAATATTGCGTCTAAATTTTTTTCTGATTAATAAGCCTTGATGGCTACAGATTCTCCAGCCAAAAAATCCTCTCCATCCCCTAGAGGAAAGGGATAGAGAGGAGGATGGAAGGGATAATAAACATTAACAATGGAGTTAAAGAAGGTAGGGCTTACCATCAAGGAGTCGTTGGGTTCTTGTGGAAGAACCTGTTGGAAGTAGATCTATCTGGTCTTCCAGACAATGGGTTTCCTGTCATAAACGAAAACATCAAGTCAGATTTCCAAGAATTTGACAATTAGAGATTGATGAAGGGAACATGAAACCTGTCCATAATTATTAATTAACCTTTTGATCCTGAGACCAAGAGTAGGATGGTGAATTTTGTTGCTTGTACCAAACACCCCAGCCAGCAATAGCATCTTCAAGGTAGCCAGTAGATGTATCAGATGAAAACCAGGACTCTGCTCCAGCAACAAGTTAAGATTACGAGTAGGTAAAAACAGTGATGTCAGTTAGTGGCATGCTTGGAAACAAATTAAGGCTAGAAAAGTAGAAATCAAAGTGAAACGGCAACTGAAAAAATAGCATAGGTACCGAGATATGTATCTGAATTAGTGATTCCAATCTCCAATTCCATGGAGGCAGGGCAGTGAGAACAGAAGCTGTTGGGTATGAATTATGACATAGAAGGAAAGCCCTCTATATATGCAGGATAATAGTTGAATATTCAACATTCATATTTTTGAACAAATAGCTACTGTTTATATGTGTTTCACTTTTTGGCTTAAGGAATATTGTTGTAATGGACCCCTTTAAAATGCTGATATCACCTACCTACCTAACGACATTAATTAAAGTGTTGAATATTGATTATGCAGTGTGAATAGAAGTTGATTTAAATTATGGTCTAGCTGCAATGGTGAAGGGCCTTTATTCCTTTGGGAAATGAAGACAGGCTTTTTTGTAATAATCTAAAAACATGCATTATTTTCCAAAGGGGTACTAGAACAAGACAAGAGTGACGTGATTAGATTGAAGGATAACTCGATCTGAAGGGCTCTGCGAGACTCATGTCTCTTTGTCTGTGTCTGTATATTTGATTATAGCGAGAGAAAGAGAAAGCTGCAGAAAGAGAGACAGGGGTTTTGTTTTATCTTTGATTTTTTTTCTTTTTACTTTTAACTATTTTATGGAGATAAAATTTTTTGGATATTTTATCCTAACCCCAAAAAATAAAATAAAAAAAGTTCAAGCCACAAGGCAATTATTGATTACAAGTGCTCATATAATGTTGAATTATAACAACTAATGAAAGTGGACAGTAGATGGCTATTCTAAATTTAAGGGAGATTAAAGCATCACTACCTGCTTTTCTTTTACTTTATATATATTTTTTCTTTGGTATAGATTCAAAGCATGAATATCTTTTCTTGATGGGTTATATTTCATTAAAATGATAGTTTTCTTTATGCCCTTGTTCTCTTCTAGACGAGGACAAAAGGAGAAGATACCCAGTACTTTAGCTTTTCTAGTTCATCATACTTCAGCCTTGATTTTTGTGAACTTCTTTTACCTTTTTGTTTGTTTCTTCTATTAAATTAGTAGCTACCCTAGTAAGAAAAGTAGAAAACCATCGTCTTTCCTTAGCTCATCCAATAAATATTGTTGTTTGTTAAGGAATAAGTTTGAGCTAACACGAAGACTCTTAATATCAACTTGACTCTAAGGAAAATGACAAATGGAAACAAAGAATAGAATGAGCAGATGAGGAAATTAATATCAATTGAACAGTTTGGTAGACACTACATAAATGAACAAAGATAGCTTTCATTTCTCATTTAGTCACAAGAGCAACACAACCAAACATACAATTCTTGTCTTATAGGCTATTATTCTCTTTCCTGTTTTTTTTTTCCTTTTACTTTTTCCCTTTAATAATTAGAAAATAATGCAAGTTAATGTCCCTAAATATTTTAGCCCTATGCTTCCTTTGTTACTTCGGGTTTGCCTATATGATAGCCAACAAGTCAGAAATTTTGCTCACAACATGCTTTTTTTTTCCTTTTTTTGGTAGAATAAATTCTATCAAAGTATCCCATGACTCATGAGGCATCATATTCTCTTTTGGTGTCTCTATTCTGAGGCATTACTCTGAAGCACTGAAGGGGAACAATGCTTCATGAAGCACCACTATGAAATATGTTGTTTCATGAAGTTGTCAGAAATAAATTTGTCTTTGAAAGTAAATTTTAAGTCTAGAAATGTTTTTATTTTAAAAAAAAACTCATCGCATTTGCAAGTTTCTTTTTTTCCCTTCTACCAAACTGCAAATATTAAGTGATGTTGGTGTAAAAAAAATGAAAACCAGAAAACCAGATTCTACAAGTAATTGCTTTTTATTTATATAAATAAAGAGTTTCTAAGTAGATTGCAGGTGTATAGCTAAAACTAAATAAAAGTACTTGAGACATTTCTAAGTAGATTGCAGGTATATAGCTAAAACTAATTAAAAGTACTTGAGACATAGTTAACATGCAAGCTTTGAAGGAAGAAGAAATGAACTTTGCGCATCCCAATCCTCTACGTTGCTCTTAGTAGAGTATTGTGTGTTCTGCCTCCCAAATAAAAGAGTTGTCTTATTTTCCTTAAGAAAAAGCTTTAAATGTTTTTTAAATTTTATTTGCTGTACCCTATACCGTAGTACGCAGCAAGATGATCAATTTTCGAACTTTACCGATAAAAAGAAACAAAAGGCATCCAATAGCCAAAAAGAAACCAAGGAGTCCAAAAATGTACTTCAAGGGATGGGCCTTTTTAATGGGTACAAAAATGGTACTTAATCACTTTGTCCAAGTCACAGATAAAAATGCCTGCACACAAGTTAAAATTTTAGATAACATATATTATATTTTTATAATTATTATTTAATAATATTTATCTTTTTAATAAGTTTTTAAAATAAGGATATAAAATTTATTTTTATCTATAAAATTATTTTTTTTCTTTTTTTTAATTTCATTCCTAATTTTTTATATATCAAATGGATCTAAGTTGACATGTGCATCCAAGTTTCCTTTAATTAGGTAAGGTGGACTCAACAATAACCTATGTTGAGGATTGATTAAATTAGATTTGGTATTTTAAAAATATTATTATAAATTTTTTTAAATTTACTATATGTTAATAATATTGAATTTTTGAAAAATATGTATTTTAGAAAAAATAAAATTATTTAGATTTTTTTCCTACTTTATTAAAAATAAAATTATAGTTTAATATTAGAGCTTAAAATTAATTTGATTGCTTTAAAAATAAAGTTATAATATCATATTATGGATGAAGTTAATTTTATTAATAAAAAATAAATAATAAGAAAGACTTTTGCAATATATATCAAATGCTAAAAAGTCAAATGAAAATTTTAAAATAAAAAGATTATCATGTGTAATTTAATTAAATCTTAAAGAAATGTTAGTGTAATTTTTTTTTTGTTGGATAAATATATGTGCTTCACAAAAAGAAGCCAGCAAGAAAAGGAAAATAGGTAAAAAGGTTAGCCAACTTAGCAAGAAGAAATATTATTTCTTTTTAATAATATAGATCTATTTTTTTCAAAAGACATTCTAAGATTAAAATATTAAATGCACCAAATCAAGAGGTAGAGTCCGCTGATATCAAATAACGTTGAAAGATACTGATGGTAAATTAAAAAAAAAAACAAAGAAAATGGAAAACAGGGCAAGGAATTCATATGCCCCGTGTTTGGAAAGCGAGATTCACTGTCACAGTATCCCTTTATCCGTGGTTCCACTTCCACGCCTCTGTTCCAAGTTGCTTTAGGTTAAATCTTATCTGCAAGGAATAAAGTTGGCTCCTTCTCACATTGCACGAAAATTCTCGCGCGTTTCTGACCAGCTAATTATTCTCTAGCTCTCTCAAGAACATTCTTCCCTTAGAAAATTCCAAAACCAGCCGTACGTATAGAGCCGCCAAACAACTCAACAGAATAAAGCAAACCAGCCAAACCCCATTATAAAAGGAGCACGAACTTGAATATTTCATCAGCATCGATCAGCGAACGATGGCAAACGTACGCACAGTTGGTGTAGCCATGGACTTCTCTCCCACCAGCAAATCAGCCCTCAAATGGGCCGTTGATAATCTCATCGGCAAAGGGGATGGCCTCATCTTGATCAACGTTCAGCCTCCCAAGTCTGATCATACCAGAAAGGAGCTTTTTGAGGACACTGGTTCACGTCAGTACTCTTCTTTCACCTTCATGTTTATTTACGAAGCACCGACACTACACTACACGAGACTTTAAATTTTGTGTTTAAACTGTTTTGTGTTGCCTCTAGAGTCCTAGAATCCCAGTGATAGCTCTAGTTCAGGTTTTGAATTTTGCGCATAACTTTTTATGTGGGTTTTGCAGCTTTGGTGCCTCTGGAGGAACTGAGGGAGATGAACTTCACAAAGCAATATGGGATTGCTAGGGATCCTGAAGTGATAGATATCCTTAACACAGTGTCAAAGACCAAAGGGGTATTTTTGTTTGCTATTGCTTGCTGTGTTTTAGGCATTTAATTTGTCTTATGTGGGTTACATTAAGTAGTAGAACTGGTTTTATTGTATTTATGTGTGTATGTGTTGGAACAGGCGAAGATAGGGGCAAAGGTGTATTGGGGGGATCCAAAAGAGAAGCTGTGCAAAGCTGTTGATCATCTCCAGCTTGACTCTCTGGTTGTTGGAAGCAGGGGTTTTGGCCCCATCAAAAGGTAACACTTACTTCATGTTTTAAACTATATTAACTAACATATAATCATACAATACTAGTGGCTTGGCATCCCCTTTATGCCAATTTTTCCTTTAATTTTTTCAAAATATATAATTAAATTATAATAAGCTTTTATATTTTTAAAATAATAAAAAGTGGTAGGAAGTCATTTAACTTGTTTGCTCCTCTAAATGCATTTTATCTCTTTCTTACATTATAATTGTATTTATATTATATTTTATCTATGTGCTAACAGCTTTGAGACCAATGAACATAAAACCTCAAAGCCATAGAGTATAGATAGACATGTTAGTAATATCTTCTACCTATTTAGAGGAGAGGGAATTGCTCAAATAGTAGATAAGTTTAAATTCAATAGTCGAAGGACTTCAATAATGTCAAGGTTTTGATCTTGTGAAAAAACACTTGTAAAGAGGACAGATCAGTACCCAAAACTAAATTAGTTTTACACTCAAAAAGGTGTAAAAATACTCATAACAAATTTTTAAAAAATATTTATAGCGAAAACCCCTAAGTTATATGATAGCTTAACATGCATTAAAGTTTATATCAATATTTTTTTAGTTTATTTTTAAATATTTTTGAATAAAAATTAAATTAAATTTTAGAAATAATAAAAATAAGCAGAGAACTTTAATAACTTTCCATTACATCACTCTCCCTTTTACATCACAATTAATATTTATGTTCTAAATTAGCTGTGAGATTAAAAGAATTTAAATATCTTCAAAGAGATCTTATTATAGATGTTTTTACATATTTATTTATAATTAATTTAATTATTTATTTTTGTTATAAACCAAATCAATAACTCTTTATTCCTCTCTCTTTACATAAAATCAGATTTTGTGGCTAGGTTAAATGTATGTTTTCTTTTACTTGTGAAAAGGTTAAGACTATATTTAGAAATTTAGAAGGGAAATGAATGGAATGACAAATAATGGAATATAATCCAATAGCATGGAGTGGAATAACAAGTCATGTGTCATTTTATTATTTAAAAATTTAATAAAGAAAGGAAACAAGTCATTAATAAAATGAAATGACTTATAAACTATTTTTTAAATATTATTCTTATAATTAGAATACAATTCTAATACTTTTTTAACCAATAAAAATATAATTATAATTATATTACTTGTCTATTTCATTTCATTTTTGACCCCCAATTTAGAAGAACACATTTTAAATGACAAGAAGTAATCTTGAAGGCTATCTCTTTGCCATTCCACTCCATCCTTTAAAAACAAAAACAAAAACAAAAAACCTTCAATAATAACTCGCCTATTTTGATTATTTTATTTCCTTTCATTCTCAACCATCAATTCAAACCCACCCTATAAACTCTTTTTCTTTTCATTTTATTGGCATGATGCAAGCTGTGTGTGATTTTTTTGGCTCAACATGAACAATTAATTAGGTTTTTTAGCCCAAGACCCGCCTGGTCCTTTCTTCTATTTCGATACCATGGAAATAGAATACGGTAATCTACTGATTTGTCTCCAATTGAAATCTAGCAGTACCAATTTCAAGAGAGGTGGAGCTATAGCAAGGTTTGATTAGAATTAAAAACAAAAATACAAAAAACAAGGAGAAAAAAAGAGTGAAAATTTGAGCTAGATTTTTTTTTTCCTTTTACCGTTGAACTTTGAGCAGATGAATAATTAATTAGCTGGGTTTATAACGGAGATGATGCATATTTTCAGGGTGTTGTTGGGGAGTGTAAGCAATCACGTGGTGACGAATGCTTCTTGCCCCGTCACGGTGGTGAAGGGAAACCCATCTCCCACTTGCAGGCGTTGAAACTCAAATAATATCTTTATGAAAAAATTTCAAGTAATCTTAAATTAAAAATATTTATATTAAGACATTTTAAATTTTAAAATTATTTTAAAGAATTTAAGGACTAAAAGTTTTAATTTAAAATTCTAAATTATTATTTTTTTATACAATTTAAATTTTTAGTCCTTTAATTCTTAAAATAATTTTAAAATTTAAAATTTTTTAATATAAAGATTTTTAATTTAGGATCTTTAATTGTAATTTCCCTTAATATCTTTATTCTCAACGCCCTTGTTGCTGCCGTTGGATTTTGCCTCTTGTTACTTATTTTGCCATTCTAATAGTGTTTTCTTTCTTCATATGGTGTGTAAATATTTTTTTCATATTCAAAACGGCACAGACTGTCTTTTTATCTTATAAATGTTAGAATAAATTATATTTACTTTCTTTAAATTTTAGTTAAGTTATATTTAATGTTTTCATTATTTTAAAATTATACTCAGTTTTTAAATATTTAATATACATTATAAAAGTTTCTCTTCTAATCCACTTTATATTAATAAATTAATTTTTTTTAAGTGTTTTCACCCTAGCGAGAGAATACTGAAAACATCCATGCGATCAGAATTAGAAGGCAACACAATGAGTTATTACTTTTTTCTAAGAAGCGGGCAAGCGCAATCCAAGGTCATGTGCCCAACAGTGCACTCGCAATTGGAATGGCAACGTTATAAGTCAGTAATTTAATTTTCTAAGGGCACGGTTTGATAATTCAAGAGAGAATTGAGAAAAAAAGAAGAAATATTTGATAATATTTGTTATATTTTTATAATTATTACTTAATAGTAATTTTTAATAATTTTTTAAAATAAATTTTCTATTTACAAAATTATGTTATCTTTTTATTTTTGTTTTCATTATTCATTTTTTATATACCAAATAATCACTAAAATGGTAGTAAAAATAATTAAAGTAATATTAAATTTTAATATAAAACTGAAAATTTGATATTATTTATAATATAACAGTAAAGATTATTAAGTAATTTTTATTTTTAATGATTGTAAAGAACATGTGTTGTACAAAAAATTAATTGCAATTAAAAGAAAAATAAATTGGATTTGGATGTTTTTGTAATATAAATAAAATATTAAGAGAATTTTTTGTAATTTTTAAAATAAAAGAGATATTAAATGTAATTTATTCAAATTTTAAGAGAAGTTAATATAACTTCTTTAAATCTTAAGAAACATTTAAGATATTTGTATTTCGTATTCTAATATTTACAACATTTAGTCATTTAAAATACCAAAAATTTTCACTTAAACTTTATAGACATTTCATATTTTCAAATTTTTTTTAATTCTTCTAAAATATCAATTATTACCATTTTAATAAAAATTTAAATTATCATACTAAAATTAAAAATTCAAATATCATAATATACATATAAATTGATCACTTAATGCTAAACAAATTAATTCTCCAAACTCTCCCTTAGGATGTGAATTTCTAAGAGTAAATTATTATGGTTATAAAAATCATGACAAATTAGCTAATCAAATCGAAAAACTAATAAGCTAGTCATAAAACTAATTCATTTAACTATCAAAACCAACAAAAAAAATTACTAAGTAAGAACTTGCCAAACCAATAAAAAAACTAGTCAATTTAACATTGAATTAGTTAGAAATTAAATTTTTTTATTTTTTTGGTTTAAAATAAAATTTTAACTTTTTGTGATAGAGATTTATAATATTTGATGGACTCTATTCAACTCATTTTATATAGATTTGTTGTCATATATAACAAACTTCAACTATTTTTTTTTTACATTTTTAAATATTTACTTATTTTTAAATATTATTTAATAATATATGTATTAATTTAACTATAAAATATTATATATATATATATATATATATATATTTATACTTATATATATACATATACATATGGTTCAATTATGATCAGATCGTTAAATTATGAATAATTCTTTATTCTGATTCAATGTTTAATCTATTTTTTAAAATATTGTAAATTTTACCTTGGGATACAGAAATTATATAACTTTCTCTTTTATTTTTAAAATATACATTCACTTCCTTTGTAACCAGAATATGCCTTACAATACTTTAATCTAGTTTTAAGTTTTACGTCCAAACCTCCGTTAGAGTCAGATTTCTCATGTTTGGTAACCTAATACAACATTTTTTTTTACCAAAATACATTTGATTAATCTAAATATACATTGGTTTTCTTTTTTTTGCAATTTCTCTATTGTAATTTATTTATCCTCTCCATCGCCTTGAGATTTCATTAATTAGATTCAAATTATGTAACATGTTTGTTTTTCTTTTTTCTTAATGATTCAAGAGAGAAAAAGGTTGCTTTACAATTAAGCAAGCCTTGTTTGTCATGTAAGGAAGGCTATTGCCTCCATCCTAACTAAGACCAACATCTTCCCTGATTACTCTTGTGATCTCTTCTAATAGTGTAAATGGCTAAATAGAATTAAAATTTTTCAGTAGCTAGTCTAAAGATGAATCGGTGTTAATTATGTCACAATAACAAACAACCTTCCCCTACTCAAGTTCTAAAATTTCTCTTGCAATCCATTGTCATTAACCAATCAAGTTAGACATTTCTATACCAACCTAAAATAAAGTCACCTTCAAAATCTAAATATGCACAAGTAAAAAAGGTAAACTTTGTTTTTATTAATTTAATAGAGTCTTAATCTGAATATCATTTATCAAGATCTCATGTTACAAATTGATTGAACCACATATGATAGAGTATGTTATACAAAAATGTACACTAATCATGTCACTACAAAAAAAATTTGAATTTTAGAGCGACTAAAGTTAGTACTAAATTTTTTTAATAACATCTTTTGAATATTAAAGCTGCTTTCATTTGACCATTGACAACCCTAACAAAATCACTTTTGGTGGTGACTTTAGAAGGGTTTCTACAAAAATCACATTTTGTGAAGATTTTACAAAGTTCGCCACTAAAAATTTGATACCAAAACTTTTTGATTTCTCAACCAAAAAATAAAAATTCAAAAATTGAAAAATTAAAAAACTTTAGTGACAACTCAAAAAAGTCACTACAAAAAGACCAAACGAAATTAAAAAGAAAATGTAGGGAACAACAACGCCTTAATTGAGGAACCCTGACCGAATTGGATATTTGAAAAATCCTAACATCCAAGCATACCTTTCAAATTATTTAAACCCCAAGCACCCAATCATTGCAATGAAGCCTTAGAAGAGATGGGACTAAACAAATTATACCTGGATGAAGCGGCAAACACACACTCTGGCAAGAACCACCACAAGCCATCGATACAATTAATGAGTAGGTAGCAACCACTGGCGACAATGAGCCAACAGCAAGTATCGAAGAAAGAAGACAACACAGGGTGGAGTGTGCTGTGCATGGAGTCTTGCAATTCCTTGAAGTCCTACAAGTGTGAAGTCATTCTATGCGTAAATGATTCAGAAGGCATTAGGGATTTTTGGTAAATGGAGGTAATTTGATAAATGTACTTTATTTTAATATATATTTTAATTAAAAAAATCATTTAAGAATCTTTTGGTAAATATTTTTAACAATGTCAGGTTAATTAGAATAAAGTGTATATTCTGAAAATATAAAGAAAGATTATATAATTTTAGTATCATCACCCAAAAAAAAAAACAGATGACTGTATTTTTTTCAATTTTTAATTGTCTTTGATGGTTTAATGGTCAAGAGCTTAAGGCCTTTTTGTACCTGATACCAAAGACTAATAAAGAAAGATATATGGTGGCCCATAGCGAAGTACAAATTGTGGCCTGACATGGTTAATAATTGGTCCATTATCTTCAACTCACTTTTTTGTTTTAACACAGATATAATATTAGAGTCTAATTTAGCTTCTATGCTAGGTTCTCGAAATTTTACAACTCATAAAATTTGCAACAATGCCCCGCACTACAAGTAAGAAGAAGGCTTTTAAGAGACAACTTTTAGAAAGAATTGAGAGGTATATTGCCTTGGTCTGTCTTTGTGCGTAATGTGATTTTCTGAGATGATGATGATAGACCCGAAGGAAAAAAAAGACACAAAAAGACTGTGTATGGTGGAAATAATGAAAAATGAAAGAACTGAGAACATATTGCATCTTGACTCTTGACAAGCTCCATTCGCAATTTATAATTAAGAAAATAAAATAAACAAATAGTTAACATTTCATGAGCCTTTACACATGAATAGAAATGAACACGCATTCTTCGTCACTTTTCTTACCGAGAAAGAAAATTCACTTGATATATATAAAGAAGAAACAACCGAATTAACTTTGAATCACTCAAAAAGGCTAAAATATAAAGGAATAAAAAAAAAAACCCTCCTGAAGCTTCATTATCGACTCCAGGACTTCACCTCCATTGTAGTACATAATAAAGGACATAATAGGAAAGCTCGAGTTTCTCAAAAATTATCCTCAAATTTTGTACTAGATTTTAAGAGAGTTCAATGACCGATATCTCGAATTCTTCCTAAAATGTCCCATATTTAACAAACACCACTCATCTTCTCATTGTTCTTCTTCCTCTCCAGCACGAACTTCTTCCAAGCATTGGTGATCTCCCTCTGGGTCTCCAAATCACTCTTCTTAGAAACCACCACGCCGCCATTACTCACTACCTGTTGTTCAGCCGCCGCCTTGGGAGGCAGCAAGTCCAGCTCGTGCAGAACCTTCTGGATGTCCAGCACGAGACGCTCCGCGAGGGTTCTGGAGAAGTCCTCACGGATGACGACACGCAGCACGGTCACGTGCTGGGCATCGGGAGGCATGGTGTAGGCTGGCACTATCCACCCGAACCGCCTCAGCAAGTCCGACACTTGGAACTCGTTGAAGTGTGTGTTGTCCTTCAGAGTGAAGGCCACCAATGGTACGCCGTCGTCTTTTGATACGATGGTGAATCTCCCCGTTTTCTCCAGTCCGTCTTTCAGAACCAGCATGTTGTCTCTGCAATTTTCCATCACGTTCCTGTATCCCTGCAATACCCCATTTGCACATGGACAAGACATTGTTATAGTAGCTACAAAGGACCGACACTTGAATATTTATATTCTAAGAAGCGTGGATATTGACATGATACAGAATAAAATATGTAATATTCAGGTGCCGAGTTGTGTCTGATATGAACGTTAAACATGTGCTAGATAAGATGTAATTCTGTTTTCTCAGTGTTTATCAGATGTGATGAAACTCTCCAATAACTTGGAATTTTGTCGTGTCACTGTATTTGTATCCGTATGGTGTACTGTGTATATACTTCTTAACATATATAGCAGCAAAATTGCACAGCTATATAGTGCAAATTAAATGAGGTGAGGATTACAGATAGGTATATGTTGGTTGGTGTTAGTACCTCATAACCCAAGCGAATGAGCTGGTAGTACTGAGCAATAACTTGACTTGAACCTGCATTGCATATATCACATGAAGAATATCAGTATAAGAAGGAAAACGGGTACAATAAAATATGACATATTTAGATACAATTCAAAATAGTGTATCATGTTTAATACAAGTATCGAACATGATATGAATTTGTTTCTAAAATATGAGGTGATTTAGGTCAATAGATTTGATGATTGTGTTTGATTACCTTTGGAGAAGTTGAGGGTGAAGGTGGGTTGATCGGTTCCGAGATAGTTGATGTGGAAGATGAGCTCCTCAGGCAAGTCCACCTTGCTTCTCCAGATGACCCACCCAATTCCTGCGTACACCAAACCATACTTGTGCCCACTCACGTTTATGCTCTTCACTAGTGGCAACCTGAAGTCCCACTCCAGCTCTGGGTATATAAATGGTGCTATGAATCCTCCACTCGCAGCATCCACATGAATCGGCGTATCCCATCTGTTCCAATCAACTCAAATTCAACTTTCGTTTTGTGTAGAAAATAGGACTCATATTTTTGTAGTGTCAGGTTTGATAAACACAATGAGAAGGAAAAAGAGAGAAGAGAGATGCGTACCCAGTTTCATTATTCTTTTGGATAAGGAGATCATTCAAGCGCTTGACGTCTTCGAATTCTCCATTAAGTGTGGAGCCAAGAATAGCAGCAACACAAATGGTGTTCTCATCCACCATCTCCACTGCTTTTTCAGGGTCCATTACGTAATATCCTTCCCTCAGTTTCACCTCTTTCAGCTCCACTTCAAAGTATCTCGCAAATTTCTCCCAGCAAACCTTCACATATGTTCAAAATTAAACATTCATCAATCACTCGATTAATAAGACATTTAAAATTTTATCATGTCGTGTCCAGTGGGGTGAGCAATACCTGGACGTTGGCTCCAGTGACAATGTTGGGTCTGTCATAAGGCTTTCCCTCAGCCTTTCTTTTGTTCTGCCACTTCCTTTTGAATGCCAAACCAGCCAACATTATGGCCTCTGATGACCCAACTGTTCCAACACCAACCGCAGCCTCTGATTCTCCAAGTGGTGCATTGAAAAGATGAGCTATCATGTTCACGCATCGATTCTGCATTCATAGGACGATGTCACAACATGCGCTCCAAATCTCCAAAGACAGATCATATACATGCAACCAAATGCAAATTTTTGGTTTTGGGGATTTACATGAAATTATTTATATATTTATTGCCAGATTTTTTAATCAAAATATATGATAAGTATGTGATTTTTTTAATAATAATATAATAGGCATATAATTTTTGTAGACATATGAACTATCATGTTCACGATTCTGCATTCATATAGCGCAATGTCACAACATGCACTCCCTGTGTCCAAAGATAGATCATAAACAATAAGTGTATAATTTTTGTAGACATAGATTAGGTTTTTTTTTTCTTTTTGCTATTAGATTTTTTAATAAAAATATAATAAAAGAATAAGATTTAAAAAAAAACAATTATATAGTGTTTAGTTATAAAAATATTTACTTTTTATTTTTATTGAAAAATTTTATATTAAATATTTAAAAATGTACTTAAATATATATTTTGTCTTTTAAAAAAATTATAATTACGATGGTCTAATGGTGAGTAATTTGAATAATTTATAAAAGTCTTTAAGTTCAATAATCATTGCTGTCATCATGTACTAGAAAAAAGTGCCAAAAAAATTTGAAATTACAGTCACCATAACAGTACCAATAGTGTCACACGTTAATGCCAAAAATTATAAGGAAAAGAAAAATCATGTGGATCAAAATCATAACAAAATTCAAATGGGGTTATAGTTATTAATATTATCATGTTGGCAATTTGGATTCAAAACACTAATTCAAAACTCCAGTCCACATAGTGATGCAAAATCAAACCCTGAGACAATGGACTGTGCGTTTTTCATTGGCCAGTCACCGAGAACCTGCCACTAATCTGTGAACTTTTCATAACTTATGTCAATAAAACGACTTACTCTCGAATCTGTATACGATGGGCCCCACCCCCATTGACTGGACTTTTCAGATACCGCCACGGACTATTGCGGACAATTTTATTTGACATCACAGGCAATATTGATACTAATTAACTTCTAGGGAAACATTAAATCAATCTCGAAAATTGTCTTCATTTCATACCATCCCACATGCTTTAGCGAAATTTTCAATGTTTGAATAGAAACATGCTTTACTTGCAGTTTAGAACAAAAGCAAAGAAAGTGTTTTTCTTTTTTCGTTTTTCTTCTATTTAACGGCCCAAAATTTCTTCTGGTATAAAGACTTTTTTTTTCCCTCTCTTTTGGGTTACCCTTCTCTGTAAGTTAGAAAAGGATGACTGAATAATGACTATCTTAAAAGCATCAGTGCCATCTTATAATAGCAGCACCAAATGTTTGAATAGGACCAAACACCACCATGATCTCGCAATTGATTAATCATTTTCCGCGTGGCCGCAATTTATGCCATTAAATCTCACGACAAGCGAACTTTCTCATTAAGAAAAAAAAAAAAGCATTCATATACTTTTAGAAAAGAAATCGAGAAAATAAAACTTGTCCGGAAAGTGAATAGTAAAATACAAGCAATCGGGTGTAGTCTAATTTTGAAGAGTGTGAATGATTAAGAAGAAATTTTATGTTTAAATCTCTGTTTCATCATGTGTCAAAGAAAATCAATAATATAAAATTGTCTCAAAAAATGGTATAAAAAAATAACGTTTTATAAAGTTATCCTCACACGTGTCAAATAATTTCTAGATAACACCGACGAAAAATATTAAGTATCACAGGTCAGTTTTCCGAAATACAATATCAATCAATTGTTTCTTTAAATACAGTGTTTTGATATGGTAATTTCAGTAACTGTTACATTCAAATAATAATGAAAAAAAGATCAATAATGCTTCATAAAATTGTTGACTGGGTAAGGTGCTATCCTAGGATTCACAAATAGTGCCAAATTTGAGATAAAGTACATGAAAGTTCGATGGGCTACAATTTTCCACGACCCAGGAAGACGTAAATAGAGATAGGGAGGCTCATGGTTTTTGTTTTCTAGAGAGAGGTGGCATTACTGGTTGCCCGTGTGGGACGCTGTTCAAAGTGTCTATTTAAAGCCATAAATGTCGCAAGCGCGTATGGCATTAGGTGCTGAATGTGGATTGTCATCAGATGTGGGCCTTCTTTATGGTGTAACTAAATTCATAGTATCGTCAAAATGTATGCAAAATTTTTCTCAAATTTTGGATGTAATATTGAATTTTATTAGAAGAGGTACATAACCTAGTTTGGTGATAGTTCTTACAAATTCGATCCATGTCTGGACTTCTCAGTAATTTTTTTTTAAAGATAGAGACATAGATTAAAATATAACACTAATAGATCAATATATATTATGTAATTTTAACATCGTTAAAAAAATTTATTTTTTAAATTTTTTATAATTAAACAATGTATACCCTTAGTGACACTGCCTGCCAAATATGTCTAAGAGTTAAACTAGAATGGGGTTTCATACAGATGCATAAAAGATTTGTGTAAATCAATTAAAATTGAAAAAAATGAGTCCAAAAACAAAATTGAATACTGTTTATAAATACTGTTCATTCCAATATAGAGATTTTATATGTATACATAGAAAGATTGTTCTTATTAAATTTAAAAAATAAAAATAAAAACGAAGGTTGGATGGTTCGTGGATCCTACCTTATTAAACAAGAGCGTTTCATAATGACTTTCTAACTAATTAAAGCAGAGTGAGACAAATTAAATAAGCTAATGCGGTGTAGGTGTAGCCTGGACTGACGGGAACTAGAGCATTATCACAGGCCATCTACACTTGACATATATCTGATCTGATCTGATACCATTATTGTCGGCCCAAAATCGATTTTATTAATATTTAATAAGATGACCACTAGTTTTGGAAACTAACATTATACAGACGGGGACTTTCTGTTATTCAATTTGAACAATATGTTATGTTTTTTTAAACTGACCAGATTTGGATTTTTTATTTTTTTAATTTTAACTATCTATTTTTTTATTTTGATATTTTTTTATTTTGAAAGAAATAAAATTTAAAATAAAAAATAATTTTTGAAATTTTTGCTGGACAAAATTATTTGTTTAGTAAAAATTAAAAGATTATCTTTATTTAAAAGAAATAAAATTTAGAATAAAAATATTTTTTTTAATTTCTGCTAGACAAAATTATTTTTTTAGTAAAAAATACAAAGTTATCTTTATCTTGTATTTTACTTCTATTAAAATATAAAAATAAACGATTAAAATTAAAAATAAAGATATGAAGGGTCCAAGGGCATCACAGCAGCAAGTGACCAATATTATACCAGACTTGGCACCAAGAAAGTGACCGGAAAAAGTTAAGACTTTAAATGGTATATTATTTTAATCAACCTTCCTAATCCAATCAAATCAACCCACTAATCAAAAGCATTAAAATGGTATCATTATTGGTTCCCACTGTCATTTGTTTAATTTTCTTTTTTGAATGAATGATGCTATTATTAGGAAGGAAAACAAAAAGGTTGGTAGAATAAGTCATAAAGTGTGCCTTGCAAACAAAGGGAGAGATTTACGCTTTCTTAACAAAGGAGGGAAAAAAAAAAACACTTGAGATTTAGATCAATTGTTTCGAAAAAAAAAAAAAAGCAGGTCAAGAACAAGAATCCAGGACACGGTTCAATCTTATCTATTAATCTAACTGTGTATTTTTTAAAATTAAATTCTCTATGTTTAATCTAACAAAATTTATGAGAGAAATAAAAAAATTAAGAGAAAGAGAAAGAATCAGAGAAAAGCATATATAAAATATATATATAATTATATTTTATATAATTACCTGTTTAGTTATAATTAATTTAATATATTTATTTTTAATAGAGTCAAACTTGTGGCCCGCTAGGCTGCATCAATACTGAGTGAATATGCGAAAAAATCAAAATAGTAGCAGTCGCACGCAACAAACGACTTGTGCGATTGGCAATTGTGAGTTAAAGCAGCGAAAAGTAAAGTGCTGGTTAGATGAAGATGAAGAAGAAGATGGAGGACGTGCCTGGAGTTCAGTGGTGACAGGGTACTCATCCATGTCGACGTAGTTCTTGTTAATGGCGGACATGATGAGCTTGTCGCACTCAGGCTCCATCCAGGTGGTGACGAAGGAGGCGAGGTTCAGCCTAGGGTTGCCGTCCAGCATGAGCTCGTCGTTTATAATCTGAAACGCCGCATCCTTCGGGATCGACTCCTCCGGCATCTTGAACCTGCACGCGTCGCCGTTCATTCAATTTTCAATTCATCATCAATATCAGAAAGCAATCATATATAACTACGAAATTAACATATATATATATATATACACACACACCTGGGAAGCGGAGCGCGTACATAACGGGAAGCGAAGGTAGAGTGGACGGAGACGTCGGTCTGGGAGGAGGTTTTGGAGAGAACCATGGTGGAGAGAGAAATGAAGAGAGAGAAGTGGTTTTTGAGCTTTGGATATGAGATGTGAGGAAAAGTGGGTGAAGAGTGGGGAGACTTAAATAGAGTAAGCGGAGGAGAAAGGTCTTGAAGAAGAAATGTCAGTTAGGGTATGAACAAAAGAAGGTATAGGGAAGATGGGAATGAGCTTTTGAAAACCTATTTTAAAAAGACAAAAAAGTCTCCGCGTATGGAAAATTCTTGTCCGTTCGCCAGCGGGAATCTCCTCTCTCTTTGTTATCTTTTTTTAATTTGGATCAATTAAGCTTTCTTTCTTCTACAAATATTTAAATTACATGTTTTCTCTTTTTATTTTATCAAATGATGCTTCCTCCTTTAATATGATTAGACTTTGATAAAGTTTTGTTATAGATTTGCTATTAAATTTTTTCAATTAAAACATAAAAGTGTATAATTTTTTAATTAAAATATCGCAATTGTATTATTTAAATAAAAAATCATATATTAATTTTTAAAATATCATACATTTATTATATTATTATTAAAAAAACTATACATTTGTTATGCATTGTAATTAGAAATTTGATAACATAATTATAAGGAATTACATTTAATTTTTTATTTTTTAAAATCAAATAATACACTAAAGTAACTTTTTTAATAGCAAAAGACAAGATGCAATTATATTTTGACCAAAATATATTTATATCTATTATTTATATACTATAAAGAGTATTGCATATCTATTTGACTAATAAAAAATAATTATTTTTTTAAATCTGGAATAAATTAAAGTTATAGTTTTTAATGCAAATTAAATAACATTAAAATGAATTTATAAACAATTATATTTTAATAAATTATATTTTTAATAAAAGAAAACAATATTATTTTGAAAGGTATTTTAGTTACACTTTAGTTTCAAAGAACTTGGTATATATTTTTATAATAAAAAAATGCATATGTAATTTAAATATCTTTTAAAAGAAAAGAACGTTACACTTTTGCTTTGTCTTCATTTTTTTTTTGGGTTTACTTTGAAAAGGTCATGAATGTTCTTGAAAAGTATATTCCAAATTAATTGACATGTCCACGATATTATCAACTACCTAAATTTATCTAAATTTTATTAAATAATTTAATTATAAATAAAAATACGATTTATTTTACTTATAATTATAATAATATATTTTATTAATCAAAATATAGCTTACAAAAACTTTTATACATTTTTATCAAATAAAATTTTAAAAATTTCTTCTCTTTTTTTATTTTAATTTTGGATCACAGTACGGTAATTTTTTTTTTTTTTTACAAAAATAGAACATGCCATAGGACTTAAACTATAAGAGAAATTGAAAGCTAACCTTTAGATATTTATATTTTTCCTATTTTCAGAATATTATACACACATATATATAGCTCAGAAAAAGAAATAAACCTAGATGGCGAAATCAACCTAATTTTGGTCATTCTATTTAACATATAAGATATTATTAGCAAAATTTAAAAGAGAAATACCGAAAAAACAATAGTGGCGAAAATCCCCTTTTGCGTTGGTATTTGGTATAATATTTGTTGATGCAAGCTTCTTTGGATATTTCTTGAGTCGGTACCGACATTAAAAAATCGTAGTCGTGTACAAAATTAGAACGTCGCCAACTTTGAGCATCAACTTGTCCTTAGTATATATGTAAAACACATTTACGAGGACTTTTAATTTCCAAAACCGAAATTGAACAGGCATTTAAGAGTATGCACGGCTACTTTCAAAAACTCGTGTGTACTTCAAAAAATTGTGACTGAAGGTTGGATAAGTAAAAATACTGAGGAAAAAAATTACAAGTCCAGACAAAGAAAAAATTTATATGTAACTCCTTATATTTTTATTATTAGATTTTTCATTCAAAATATAATAAGTATATAATTTTTTAATAATAATATAATATATGCATGATTTTTATAGATAAATATATGATTTTTTAATTAAATTATATATTTATTATATTTTGATTAAAAAATTATATATTTGCTATATTTTTATTAAAAAAATAGATAAAAGAAAATATATTCAAATCTCATAAAAAAAAAGGTGTATTGTGAGTATGTCATGTACTCATAGTAGATGGTATGAGGGAGTAGCGGGGTTCCGGATTTTCCTTTGTTCTTTTGGTGTGGCTTCTAACGTGACAATGGAATAACCCCAAGGTGACCTTGTGTGATGGATTTGATTTTTGTTACTTTTTAAATGTCAAAATTTTTATTTAGTTGATAGGAATAAACAATTAATTTCCATATGATTTTTTTGAAATGTAAACTGTTCTTGATTAAAAGCGTGAGAGTTAATTAATTTCGATATCTTTTACATGTGAAAATAACTAATTAACCTTAGATCCCTAATTCAATTGACGAAGAATCGATCTCACCTTACCTATAGTTAGAAAAGTTAATGCAATTTTATTCTTTTTATTTGATGAAGCAAAAGATTAATGAATAAAAATTCTGATAGTCAAACCTCCTATTAATGAGGAATAACGCGTAGACTATGTCAACTTAAAATTAAATATTCCTTTCAAGTTTCTTCCGACTTCTCAAAAATTTTTCTTCTCCGCTTTTTTTTTTTTTTTTCTTTTTTGCTTGATAAGAATTTATCATTTCCTGTAAAACGGTGCCACGAGGGTTAAAAAAAAAAGGATGTAGATGGTTTTACATAATTTGCCAAAAACATTAAAGCAAACTATTTGCATGATGATATATCTTAAGTTACCTTGTCCCCAGAGAATGATCTCACACTCATCTCCTTTATGGCAAAATTTTCTTACTAAGTTTTTATTTTTCCCTCTCATCACCATTTTAGATAAACAAAAAATTTGTATATAGTTTCTTTTATTTTTGTTATCAAAATTTTCAATCAAAATATAATAAGTGTATAATTTTTACAATTCAGTATAATTTTTTTAGAGAATGTTTTACACATATTATAATTTTAATAAAGAATTTAATAACAAAAATATAAATAATTGTATCTAAACTTAATCCTTTAAATAATTGAGATTCAAGAATGAATTAATTAATGATAAAATGTTGTTAGTGATAAATTTTTTTAAATAGATTTAATTTATAAAAAATAGATAAATTAAATCAATTATATAAATATGTAAGGTATAATCTTTAAAAGATTTTATATTTGTCTATGATAAATAAAATCGAATTAAACATTGAATCAATTTAGAGACCTAGACATCAGATCCCGGGTTCAATCATTGGGTCATTAATTAAATTGGTTATTATTAACTAAAACTTAAAATATGTACTTTAAAATAAATATAATTTAACATATTTTTAAAAAGTACTTTTAGTATATAGTTTAATATAATTATAAAAAAATTAATATGATATTATTTGTCGCAATGTCGTAATACATAAAAATAAACCTTTGAGGCTTTCACATTTCGTGAATCCAAATGCTTTATTAGTTATTGGATTCAATTCATATTGCAGCTAGACCCAAGATGTGATTCCCCATTCCGTCATTGGAAGTGTGAACCGACAATAGCAAAATGGGAGTATCCCATGCTAGTCTTCCGTTGGACAAGTCAGATATTTATTCGTTGGCAACTTTGACTAAATGACTGGGCCCCACTAAGTTTGCCTTTTCTTTATTTGCCAAGGTTGGTCCAATGGGCTGGTTCAATTGACCGGTCCAAACGGTTATCCAAAATATCCCGTAGGCTTCGGGGTGAATGTCATTCTCATCCAATTGAATAACGGATGGTTCCCCAGTTTAGTAACCGTGTGTTTGAACTGTTTATATATTTATAAGTAAATTATATAGCTGTTATTTCAATTTTTGTTGAAATTATATGATTTTTTTTGAATTTTTCAAATATATAAAAATTTTTAAAAAATAAAAATTGCATTATGCTTTACTCTAATTTTAAATTTTTTTAATAAAATCGAAAAAATATTTAAACAATCAAAAGTAACAAATTAATTTAATAATAACATAGTGTAAAATCAAAGCCGAAGCTCTACCCAATTTTGAGATTGAGCTTAAATTTTTGTCTAAATTCAATCTTTGAGCTTAAATATTGAGTTGAAGCCCTAATTAAATTATGATTGGATGATGAAATAATGTGACGATTGCCTGGGTTGGTCTTTTTTTCTTGGGTTTTGTTGGAATGTGTAGATTATGGATTTAATCTCCCTAGTAAGTAGTAATGAGACTTTTAGTTATCTTTTATCTCTGGTCAATATTGCCCTAATTTTATTTTTTTAAAAAATAAAAATAAGTTATAAAAAATTTTGGTAGTTAATTGGGGAGCAGCTCATTTTCTTCCCAAGCCAATTTCTGTAATAACATTAAAACTTATCCTTAAAAGAAAAGGATTTTAAGACAAATTTTCTTTGCTTGCATTCTTCTTGGTGAATTCTTAATTCATAAGCCATTTTTTGTAATACTCAATCATTTAACATTGCATTTAAGTCAGAACTCTCTTGATTATTTAAAACTTTTTATTGTGAATTTGTCAGAACTCTTAATTTTTTTTCGTTTTAATTTTTAATGTGGGAGTAAAATTTTCCAATACAATAAGGGTATGTTTGGCATACCGTATAAGCCATGATAGTATAAGCTAATACAATACATTATGAACTTATCACTTGTTTGGTACAAGTAATGTATTGTATAAGCTTATACACCATATCTCTCTTATACATCAAAATGATGTATAACCTAATCATGCCTTGGAAGGTAGGATTAGGCCTGATTAAGTTTTAATGTATAAAGTTTTATTAATATTTTTCGATTTTAACCCTTCACCTATAGGAATATTCATTGGTTAGGTTGGATCAGATTTAATTAATACTAGTTGGGATCAGGTTAATTGGGTACTTTTAAATTTTTGGTACAAATTATAAAATTATAAAATGATCCCCAAAAAAATAAAAATTTCATATAAGTCCTTATAAAATATTTTTTTGATGAAAATTATAAAATAACCCTAAAAAATAAAAATTTTATATAAGTTCTTATAAAATTATATTTTACCACTAAATTTTTTTTATATAAGTCCCTATAAAATAAATTTTCAAAAAATTAATAGGATTAGAATAAGTTACGCAAAAACTAATTTAGTATCAAATTCAATCTAATTGGTTTAGCATGACGTTAGGTTAGAATGTTTCTTAAACTAATTAAACTACTTTTTTAATATTTAGTAAAAATTATAAATTAATTCTTAAAAAATAAAAATTTCATATAAGTTCTTCAAAATTATATATTTGGCTGAAATTGGCTAATATAGCCAACCTGACTTAATATGCCTAAATTATTCTTTAGTTATTTAACCCGATATGATCAGACGGGATCAGGTCACCTAAGTTACTAAGTAACCATACACTATGTGAAGTTTTATTCATCCATATTTTTTTTATAAAAGTTAATATAACACAATAAATTTAAATAAATATAATATATTTTTTAAGTAAAAGGTATTTTTGTCAAAAAATTGATTTTTATCTTATCCAACATTATATAATGTATTACCAAATAAATGATAATATTATCTTATACGATACATTATCTTATACAGTATGATACCAAACACTGTATAGTTTTAAAATTTTATCAGGCGTTATCCTATCAGGCTTTATACTATCAGGTCTTATACTATCAGACCTTATCCTATACATCATACCAAACAGGCCCTAAAGTGTACGGGTTATGTTTGAAAATTCATAGCAATCTTTTCCAAGCCAATGTTATGCTTCTTAACGGTAAAGAGGGTGTTACATTTATTTGGATTGATTCGATTTTGACAATTAAATCAACCGAACCAATTTAATCAATTAATAAAGAATTCCAACCAATTCATCTAATAAAATCTGTCATAATTGAATCAATCAAATCTTATTTTCCATCAAATTTGGACCCAAAACATGAAGAGTTGTTGAAAATGCTATTGGTTTTTGTTTTTTCCCTGGGGGCCCAAAAAATGCTGTCAGCATTAAAGAGACGTAAACTTGTACAACGTGTTATAGGCTTTTTAATGGCTGATATTTGGATATGTAAAAAATACTGTGGAAAAAAAAATTACAAGTTTCAAAGGAGAAAAAATTTTATATCCAGCTTCTTATATTTTTATTATTATATTTCTCATTCAAAATATTATAAATATGTAGTTTTCTAATAATAATATAACATATGCATGATATGTATGATTTTTATATATAAGTATATGATTTTTTTAATTAAATTATATATTTATTATAACTTGATCAAAAAATTATATACTTATTATATTTTTATTAAAAAATGTAATAATTAAGATATAAGAAACTATATTTAAATCTCATTTGTATTGTATGTCATGTAGTCATAGTAGATGGTATGGGGGAGGAGGAGGTTCTAGATTTTTCTTTGTTCTTTTGGTGTGGCTTCTTACATTGGAATGGAATAACCCCAAGGTGACCTTGTGTGATGGATTTGATTTTTGTTACTTTTTAAATGTCAAAGTTTTTATTTAGTTGATAAGAATAAACAATTAATTTCCATATAATTTTTTAATAAATGTAAACTGTTCTTGATTAAAAGCTTGAGCGTTAATTAATTTCGATATCTTTTACATGCGAAAATAACTAATTAACCTTAGATTACTAATTCAATCGACGAAGAATCAATGTCACCTTACCTAGAGTCAGAAAAGTTAATGCAATTTTATTCTTTTTATTTGATAAAGCAAAAGATTAATGAATAAAATTTTGATACTCAAACCTCCAATTAATGAGGAATAACTCGTTGACTATGTCAACTTAAAATTAAATATTCCTTTCGAGTTTCTTCCAACTTCTCAAGAAATTTTCATTTCTTTTTTGTTTGAATAAGAACTTGTCATTTCCTGTAAAACAGTGCGACGAGGATAAAGAAAAAAAAAAAAAAGAAGGATGTTGATGGTTTTACATAATTTGCCAAAAGCGTTAAAGTAAACTATTTGCATGATGATATATCGTAAGTTACCATGTCCCAAGAGAATGATCTCACACTCATCTCCTTTAGGCAAAAGGATCTTAAAAATGTCAAAATTTTCTTATTAAGTTTTTATTTTTCCTCTCATCACCATTTTAGATAAGGGAAAAAAAATTTGTATGTAGTTTCTCTTATTTTTGTTATCAAAATTTGCAATCAAAATATGGTAAATGTATAATTTAGTATAATTTTTTTTCACGTATTATAATTTTATTAGATAATTTAATAATAAAAATATAAAAAATTACATCTAAATTTAGTTCTTTAAATAATTGAGATCCAAGAATGAATTAATTAATGATAAAAGGTCCTTACTGATAAAAAATTTGTAAATAGATTTAATTTATAAAAAATAGATAAGTTAAATCAATTATATAAATATGTGAGGTATAATCTTTAAAAGATTTTATCTTTACTTATAATAATTGTTGTTGTTTGTAAATAGATTTGTTGTTGTTGTATAATAATTGAAATCGAATCAATTATTGATTAAATTTAGAGTCCTAGTCATCAGATTTCTAGTTCAATCCTTGGATCATTAATTAAATTGGTTATTATTAACTAAAACTTAAAATATATACTTTAAAATAAATATAATTTAACATATTTTTGAAAAGTAATTTTAGTGTTTAGTTTAATATAATTATAAAAAAATTAATATGATATTATTTATCGCAATATCGTAATATATAAAAATAAACCCTTGAGGCTTTCAACTTTCGTGAATCCAAATGCTTGATTAGTTATTGGATTCAATTCATACGGCGGCTAGATCCAAGACGTGATTCCATATTTGGTTATTGGAAGTGTGAAGAGACAATAGCAAAATAGGAGCATGCCATGCTGGTCTTCCGTTGGACAAGTCAGATATTTATTCGTTGGCAACTTTGACTCAATGACTGGGCCCCACTAAGTTTGCCTTTTCTTAATTGCCAAAGTTGGTCCAATGGGCTGGTTCAATTGAGCGATCCAAACGGTTATCCAAAATATCCCGTAGGTTTCGGGGCGAATGTCATTCTCATCCAATTGAATGAAGGGGCGGTTCACCAGTTCATTAACCGTGTGTTTGAATTGTTTATATATTTATAAGTTAATTATATAGGTATTATTTGAATTTTTGTTGAAATTATATGAATTTTTAATTTTTAAGATATATACAAAATTTTTAAAATAAAAAATTACACTACGTTTTAATTTAATTTTAAATTTTTTTAAACTCAAAGATCTTTTATTAACATATATATATATAAACTAAAATATTCTCTTACGTATTTTTTTACAAAAAATATTTTCGTTAAAAAATTTTAAAATTAAAATTAAAAATATTTTTAAAAAGAAACCGGAGATTTGTATAATTTTAATAAAAATTAAAGAAAGTATATGTAATTTATTCTATATTTATTAGTTTGAGCTAAGTAAATCTCAAATGAAATGAGATTATTGTTGGCAAATTGACACGAAGATAGCGATTTTATTTTGGGGGTTTATGCATTGTATTGACTAAAAATATATTTAATGATAACGAAATAAGATTTGTCTTTTGGTCAAAATAAAGAAAGAAAGAAAGAAATGGGATTTAATCTGTAATGCTCTGAACACTGGTGGTTTGGGATTAAAGCAAATGATGATTCTCAACAAGGCTTTATTAGCTAGACACTCATTGCGGCTGATTAATAATGATACTTCATCTTTATTTGTGAAAATTTTGCAATCAAAGTACTATAGAGATCAGTTCTCAGGGAATTTGAATAAGCATTCTAACCTGGAATGATTGTGGCTGGATATTTTGAAAGTTAATCCTTTGATTTGTTCGTATTTGCAGTGGCATATTGGGGATGGTAATATTATTACCACCAGTTTTGGTGGCCCATACAATTAAGTTCTTTTTTTCAATTATTAAGTGATTAAAGATCTTATTCTGCATGATAAAAGATTCACATTGTTTTTCAAAATACGTCCATATTGGTATATGATTGTGGCCGTGGGGTCACTACAATTTAAAGTGATACTTAGCCTAATATGTGTGTGTGTAATGTTTACGCATGCAAAGAAATATAGCGAGCAAGAAAGAGGGCAACAACTACCATATATGCTAAATTCGAGATTGAAATATAGTGAGGAAGAAAGAAGGCAACAACTACCATATCTGTTAAATTCAAGATTGAAGGGTTATAATGGTTTCATGGAAGAGAGGTTTTTTCTTCAAAGACTTGGAATTTATTTTTCATCAACAGTTTTGCTTCTTCTTTTTTTCTCTTTTAATTTTTCCCCTAATCGTTTAAATTTAGATTCGTCCATGGTGCAGACAATTTGAAGTCATTTAAGACTCTTCCTATTGTCACTACACTTCTTGCACAGAATGGATGGATTTTCAAACTATGGATGTCTAAGAAATCCCACCATAAACACCAGCGTAAAAACTTCCTTTATTGTTGGTTTAGATAGGAGTTGATTCATCAGTGGTGTTGGAAGGATCACCTGCGAATTTCCTGGGCTCAACTATTTTTGGAGGTGGCAAGGCATTCGATTCAATTCATATTACCCCAAGGTGCGATTCCATCTATTATATGTTATAACTCTGGAACATGCCGAACTGTTCACAAGCCGTGAACAGTTCAGCTTCTCTTAAGGTTTACCTTTTTTTCTTTTTTTATCCCTCTCTAGACAGACTGCTTCCCTGAAAGCTTGGCTATTTCCCTCATTATTCTTCTTTTCCATCACCAGCTTCAGAAATCTTCTTTCACAGCTCAAATTTTAAATTTCAAAATTTCGCCTTTTATTATTCCTTTCATTCAATCTTTTGTTCTCTTCCAAGAAACCTCTTTCACTCTTTGCCTTCTATTCTCTTTGGTGGCTATTTTAGGGATTCATGATGGAAGTGATAAGGAAGCAACTGGGATGATGGCGTTCCACTGAAGGAAAGAAAGTATTTTTGCGAAAATCGCAGCATCCTTCGCCCCGATGTCATTGGTTTGTTGGTCGTGGTCTCAGGCATTTAAGCTGTTGACAAAAGCGAAGCTACTTTTGAGCTGGGGAAAGCAATTCAAGCATCGAAGCCGAGGCGCTCGTTCGAATATGGGCGAGGCCTTGGATTCTTTCATGAAAGCTGCGGCTCATGGCTCTGCCTTTGGCTATATGAATTAGATGAGATATTTGTTGTGTTATTGGAGATCAACATCATTAGTTTAACTAAAGCTATTGAGATTATTCTTTTAATATATATCTAATGCCTCTTTATGGACCATTTCATATAGAAGTACTTTTGAATCGTTACCTGTAAATGTAATGTTCAGAAGGTTATTTCTCAAAAAATATTTTTTTTTGGTATTTGTTACATGGAAAAATAATCATGTAAAACAATTTTTCAATAAATGTTCTTTGATAAGAAGTAGATTTTTGGCATTGGTTAACAGATATTAGGTTGCTTTATAGTTATATACTTATATCTAGACTAGATAAATTTACTAATCTTAAAAAATAATTATATATATTTAGAGTGTTTTATAAATTCATTACACACTTTAAAACATGTTATATAAGTGCTTAAAATATACGATTAGAAAATATAAATAACTTTTGTGCAAGAGTAATTAATAAGTAATTTAAACATCAAATTCTATTCTTAAATCTTTAAAATGAACACCAAGATAAAAATTACAAGAGTTGACAATTTCAAGAAAAAAAGATTTAAACACCTTGTGCATCGTGCACGGGATACTAACTAGTTTTTATACATCATGCACAAGGGATACTAACGAGTTTTTATATATCTCTGGAGGAGTCCCACCGGGTGCAATTACTGCAGCTAAGCTAGAGCTTCTTTCTTATTCCTTTTTTTTTTTTTAACGTGCCAAGATGTTGCCACATGGAACGACTCCTTCAATACCTTTCCTCCATCTTATTCTCTTTTTCCACGAAGATTTCTTAAAGACGTAGGACCTTCATCCCCTATTCACGTTTTTTTTTTTGAATTAGTGAGATCTTGACTAGATGCATTTAATGTGCTACCCTTTCGCCTGATAGCATTCTATAAGATACAAAAGACTATTGCAATATTTACTCCTTATAATAGGCCCTACAATTTGGATCCCTTGCTGTTATGTGATCGACTAGGAGCAACTTAAACTATCCAAATTTCATGTTTTTATTTTGACTCTATCTGATAGAAATTGAAACACTGTATTCATCCTACATTTGTTTCTTTTAAAATAAAAAAATTATCAAAGTATAAAAAATATAAAAATTTGAGCTTAAGAAATAAAATTAAAAAAATTAAAAAAAAATTGTCCAAATTAAATTTGAATAGTCTAAATTGCTTGAACATTTGTTAGGGAAATGGATCCTCAGTTACTTTCTTAAAAGTAGCACAAGATGTTGTTTTTAAGAAAACAAATTTTGACTCTTTAGATACAGGCTTTAATTTTTTTAATTTTTATATTTTTAATTTTGAAAGAAATAAAAACATAGGATAAAAATAGGCTTTCAATTCCTCTCAAATAGATAACTTCATCCTACATTTTACTTACTCCAAAATAAAAAATAAATAAATTAAAACAAAAAAAATCTACACTGTCTAAATATGCTTTCTTAGAGCAGTGTGTACGGCTTCTAACAAAGCAATAAATGATCCATTTCATATCTGCTATTGAAAACACTTGATATCCCTAATTGGCATGTCAATAAAGATGTGGCATGTAAAAGTAATGCATGCAGTGGTGATTTGTTCCAGGGTCTTTGTCGGTGTTGATTGCACTATTTTTTTCCCAATTAGATTCATATGCTTCTTCTTAAAGCATTCCTTCGACCCATCTTCTTCTCTTTTTGAGGTTCAATTTTAAATGTTCTTCAAAATGCTCAACGGTTCTTCTTCTACTTCTCATTCAAAAACTGAAGTGCGTCAAAATTAAAAGACGTTCTCAACAGATTCTCATCGTATGAGCAAGCAATCAAGTATGAGAGAGGTTCATTCATAACATCAATAGGAGCTTTGACTACACCTTTAGAAGCAAAGAAGGGATGATAAAAGCAGGCAGTGAGGGAAGATATCACCAAGCATGAACTTTGGTGGGGCAAGTGGGTGCTCTTTCTCTCTCTCTCTCTTCTTATTGAGAAATTCAGAAAACACTTTTTTCTCGTATTTTCTTTTTCCTTTGTAATTTTTTGGAAAGCTAATGAATATGTGATTGATCTTAGAGGCTCATCTAATATCGAGATAAACGAACATACATTCCTAATCAACAGAGATAGAGTAGTGGATTACTTGAACTCCTTTGACAAGGCACCCGATATTATCTTAATCATATGCAATAATTTAAAACTTTAGAAAGTTGATTCAAATTTTTTCAGCACATCAGCATTGGAAAAGAATGGGAACGAAAAGGCAGATATTACTCATACCAATGGCCAAATTTAAGGGATCATAACTTTATTTTATATAGGAGTCTTAATTCTCATGAAACAATATTAAAACACTAAATAGTTGAAATGCGGACCAACATTTTTGTTTAGTTTTATTTATTGCTTCTAGGACCATTATGATTCATCTTATTGTAACGATTGCAATTTTAAATGAATAATGCAGCTAATGATTATCAATAACTACTACTAACTTTGTACATTGATATGAGTTCAATCTTCGTGAATGATCAGTTTCTGAATTAGGACCTAGAACACAGAATCAAAGTCTGAATTGTATCTGTAAGAGCTTACCATTCCTTATTTGTGCACAATATGTAAATAATTTATAAAGAGTCGCATTACATATGTTTTACACTCACAAACCTTTCCGTATTACCAGATAATTCTTTACAATCTTTAATATGCATAGTTGAGCTTCATATAGCTTTAATCATGAACTAAGTGTAGTGAACACTAAAAATTACTTCTAATCAAATTATGAGAGAACAGTGACACCGATTATGTATAGTTGAGTGCTTATATGAATATCAAAATTTGGCAGGTGCATCTGATCCCCTCC
Organism: Erythrophleum ivorense; assembly: GCA_026724425.1. Taxonomy (NCBI): domain Eukaryota; kingdom Viridiplantae; phylum Streptophyta; class Magnoliopsida; order Fabales; family Fabaceae; genus Erythrophleum; species Erythrophleum ivorense. Next base: position 38,660,046 of record JAIUCV010000004.1, on the reverse strand, counting down.
TGAAGAGTTAGAGGAATTTGGAAATCTAGATGTCACTATATATAATGCTAGGTTGTTCCCCTATAGTTGTTACACATATTACATGACTTCATCTACTAGCATAGACGCTAACCTAGGTAGGAGAATGATCATCCTTGGCACTCAATACACAGGCGAAATGAAGAAAGGTTTATTTAGTGTACTACACTATCCCATTCCTAAGCGTAATATTCTCTCCCTACACTTCGGGTGCAATATGGGAAAAATAGTGATATTGGTTTCTTCTTTAGATTATCAGGTTATAGAGGTTTTACTTGCCCATCGATGCTTTATCTTAATCCTCTATATTTGGATGATTTTTCCTTAGTGTGTGATCCTTATAGGTGCGTACTGGTAAGAAAACTCTTTCTACCGATCACAATAGGTATTTGATTGGAGATCATGAGCATTGCTACGTTAAAAATGGTGTGTCAAATATTAAAGGAGAACTAGTGCAATACTCATGCATTGCATGAGATGGGGAAAATTGATTTAGATATTGGTTCTAACGTATTAGTTGGAAACCAAAAATTAAAAAAAATTAAAAAAATATGCCTATGTAAATGAAAGATCTAATTAAGTATTAAACAAAGATTAAAAACCATACTATCTAAACATTATGAAGGTAGAGAAAATATATCAAGATAAAAAGTAGAAAGCCATGGCTAGCAACTGGATACAAATATTAATGAAAAAAGGAACATAAATAGCAGGTAGAATGGTAGAATGGTGGTGGACCAAAAAGTATTAAGTTAGTGAATTTCAAGAAAGGAAATCTGTTAAGGACAAAGGTGAAGTTAAAGTAATAGAAGTTTAAGATAGAATTAATAGTGTATAAAGCACTTATCAATTGTCCTTGTACAAAAAATTATTTATATTTGATAACCGTATATTTTAAGCATTTATATCAAATGTTTTTAAGTATGACTTAGATTCATAAAGCATTCTAAATGCATATAATTATTTTTGAAATTAGTTAATTTATCTAATCTACATAACCATAAAGTAACTCAACATCTATTATCCAAAACTCAAAAATCAACTTTTTATCAAAGAATATTTATTGGGGAATTATTTTACATGATAGTTTTCCCATGTAACAAATCCAAACATCATCTTTATACCAAAAAATATTTGTTGACTTAATGTTTTACATCATCAATTTTTTGTCAGTTATAAATAAGGAAAAAAACATTTGATAGAGTAACCAAAAGATGTAACCACTTAAACAATGATATAAAGCAAAAGTAACATCAAGTTCAAACTTGATAAGCTGTAACTTAGCTTTTAATTGTATATGTTTCTCTTCTTTCTTTCTTTTTTTTTTAATTCCTTCTTTGTTCAATGTAGTAAATTTACATCTTCAAGTAAATAGTTTCTTCGGACAGCAAGGCATAAGAAAAACTCTCACTCTTTGTGACTCCAAACGTACCATTCGATTAATCTGCTAAGAGAAAACCACATTTAGAAAAACATTCCTCCTTTGTCCAATAAAGGTAGACCTTTCACCTTGTTCAAGAGTCACTAGCTTCATATTTCTTTATGCAAGCAATCATAATAAATTCTTTCCAATGTCACATGGATCCTGTAAAGCTAGAGACTTAAACCGATATTTAGTGTCTGAGTATCAAGTAGGCCATATATAGATGTAATGGGGTCTTATTGTAATTGTATATACATTGGTTCTAGGTCAGCAGTCTCAACTAAGTCCATCAAAAAAGCAGTTCAACATCTTGTTTAGGAAACAAATCAAAAGACATTTAAAAATAGATTTTGATAAAAATAAACCATCATATGTTTTGGGATGTTTTGGGAATCAACCATTAAAATTTCCCAAAAAGATTACTTTTTTCTATTAGCTAGGTCATTTGGTCTAAGAAACGTGTCATAAATCTCTTCATTGTACAACTGTATCAAGGGATTTATTAAATGCTTAACAGGAAAAGTAATTTAATATGGGATAAATAGCCTTAATAAAATGTATGTATTGCATGCTATAAAAGTATAGGGGTAGATAATCAATTAGTATATGCATCACAATATTGTATAAATAAGTTGGACTAATTATACATTGTGGATTTTGAAGTAGTTATTCAGAAGTTGGTAAATTGTGCGGATCATACTTATATTTAACCGTATCATTTCCTATTAACCAAATAAAAGCACAAGAAATAATCACCATATAATATTATGCAAATGGTCAATGTCGAAAATAATTACCATACATATGCACATTGAGGTTTCATTCCCCAAATGTAGATATAGAATTAAGTGGAAGTGGCAATTCGAGCAAATAAAGGACTTGATACTCAACATGGACAATCAATTGTTAACATAATATGCATGGCACTATTCAGATGATAGATGTTATCTAAAATCCTACTAGTCACAAAGCTCCTAAAATCTCAACTATTATGTTCGCAAGAAATGAATTTGAACAAAACAACTCTGGCAAAGTAAATGTTACAAAGTTCTTGGAAAAAGAAGAAAGATAAAGCACCTTGTAATGGCCCCATTAGCCATGCTTGAAACAACTCTTTAAAAGCTGATATTACCTAAACATTCAAGGAACATAAGCAACCATTCTTCAAAACCTCCATTTTGTGAAAAAGCAAGTGAAGCATACCCTTGAGAAATGTATTAAACTGAATATAATTTTTTGTTTCTCCTATCTTAATTTCACTACAAAAAACATGCTCTTAGCAATGACTAAAAAAGTCATCGCTAAAAGTATCTTTTAAAAAAGTTATCACTGAAAGCCATTGTTAAAAGGATATCATTACAAAAAAATAGACTTTTAGTAACGACTTTTAATAGTGACTTAAAAAAGTAGTTGTTGAAAAAATATTTTTAGTAGCAATTTTATTAAATTGTCACTAAAAGTTATCACTAAAAAACTATTCTTGATTCTGAAAATATTTTTAGCGGTGACAAAAAAAATAGCCACTAAAACTATTTAGTAGCAACAAAAAATTCGTCACTAAATATTTTTTGCAGCGATATCGACATTGTTGCCATAAAAAAATTACATTTCATAATGACCTTTTAGTTGCCCACTAATACGTCGCCACTAAAACGGTTCTTTAGTGGCAACGACCTGATTGTGCCACTAAAAGTGTTGCTAAACAATCGTTTAGTGATGGCAGCTTTTAGTTGTTACTAAAAGTCTTGAAGAAAAATTTGTTATATATAAAAAATATTTATGTAATACTTTTAGTAACGATTGATTTTAGTCGCCACTAAATGGTACCTTTTAGCAATGACGTTTTTGTCGTCACTAAATGCTTTAGTGCATTACTTTTGTTACATAAAAAATATTAATGCCAAAACTTTTAGCGGTCACCAGCTTTAGTTGTCACTAAAACATAGTGGCGACTAATTGTAATCATCACTAAAACATAACTATTAGTGGCAACAAGTTTTAGTAGTCACTAAAACATAACTTTTAGCAGTGACTGATTTAGTCGTCACTAAAAGTCCTAACACTAATTTTTTATCAATTAAAAATATTAATGCTAAAACTTTTAGTGACTACTAGCTTTAATCGTTACTAAAACATAACTTTTAGCAACGACTAATTTTAGTTGTAACTAAAACATAACTATTGGTTGTGATTGATTTAGTTGTCATTAAAAGTGCTAACACCAAATATTTTATTAATTAAAAATATTAAAACCAAAAATTTTAGCAGTTATCAGCTTTAGTCGTCACTAAAATTTACCTTTAAGTGACGACAACTTTGTCACCACTAAAAGGTCTGACGCCAAAATTTTGGTTAATTAAAAATTTATGCGACAAAACTTTTAGCGGCGACTGATTTTAGTTGTTACTAAGAGATACCTTATAGCAGTGACTATTTTAGTTGTCATTAAAAGTTCTGGTGTAACACCATAAGTCTAGCTCATCTCATGCCTTTGAATAGTATAATTATCATGAAACATACACATAATTTTAATAGAGGAAGCATGAAAATTTAGATTTTTATTTGCAAGTCATCATATCCAAAAACTCATTCGGTGTCACGTGGACTGGGTAAACTCATACTATGCCCCCTCATATTTAATTTCATTATTACTACTCATTTGTATCATAAAAACCCACCTACAACTCTTGGAAATCGAAAGGAGCTATGGGAAATGGGTATTCATTCTCGGACAGCACTGGCCTCAATTCTAGGCAAGTTTCGAAAAATCATAAATAAATCTAGAAAAATTGAAATCATTCAATCTTGGTCATTTTAGGAAGTTATGGATGTATACTTCACACTAAAAATACGCTTAGGTCATAAAATTCATCACAGAGGACGTTTGACATCCAAAAAAGTCCAGAGGTCGCTGTTGCCTGGGCTGCTGTTTCAGATTACTGATACAAAATTCTAAAATTCATAACTAATTATATAAAAATCAAAATCATACAAATTCAGTCATTCTAGAAAGATAAAAATCTTAAATTTATGCTAAAAATAATTCCAAAATGAAACAAATATGTTTAGTCAGCTGGACCCTATGGAACAGTAACCGGACTCATGGGGCGCTACTGATGCTGACAGTTAACTTCAAACATGCATAAATCACTGTTCAGACCTCCAAATGAGGTGATTTCAATGGCCACAGAAAGCTTATGACCTTTAGTTTATGCATGTAAAATTTCATAAGCATTGGACACCATTTGGCCATCAGGTGATACAAAATTCAAAACTACTAGTATGAACAGTACCCATACCAGAATTCATGAAAAATCTCAACTTTGAAAATTTATCAAATATTCTCTAGGTCTCCGAAAATTATGATATTTAGCTTCCCAAAAAGCTCTTAATGAGACCTAATTGCATGCCAAGTTTCAGAGCAAGACTAACTCATTTGGCCAAAAAAATGACATAGGGTTCCATTATGGTCAATTTTGGCTCCATATTGGGTACCAAAATTGCCAAATGGATTCCCCTTGGTCTTGGCACCTTTTAGGCAAGTTTAAAAGCATATTTTAGACTTGTGTGAGCTATCCAAATGGTCCCAACCCTCATGCATCTCATTTTGGCCTTTTCATCCTTACTTATACACATTTGCATCAAACTTCCAATTTGCATAATTTGGCATTATATACCCAAATTTATTTCTAAAGTTCATACATCATATCTATACATGTATACATCACATAATATCATATTTACATGTGTCTCAAGGGTCATGTGCCATTTACAATAATCATATACATCATTATGGCTCAAAAAGGGTAAAAGTTAGACATATGAATGTCAATCTCTCTTCTTCAATGTTGTTGGCTCCCATTAACATATCCACTTGGTTCACCTAGCATGTTAGATCATTGGAGAGGAGGGGATGCGATTCAAAGAATCCCAATAGCTCATTTTCCATTCCATCACACATAATATGTGCAAGCAAGTTTCATATATGCATGCATGGAGAAAGTAGAAATCATAGGCATTTTAAAGTAACTTTGGCATGTGAATCAATCATGCAAGACATTCAAGAACTCACTAAGGGTTTGGATTGGCCTCACACTTCTCCTCATGGATTTTGGACTTGCCTCACCCATTTTTTAATCACTTTGGACTCAACCATACTCTTGGGAGCCCACTTTGCTTTTGGGAGACTCTTTACTTTGTTTCAACCAAGCTCAAGGGTTCTTGACTCATCCTCACCAAAGGGAAGAGTTCTTGGCCTTTCCACACTCAAGCAAACTCACACAAATATCATGTAATCATTTGAAAACATAACATAGCATCAAGCATCATAGCATATAAAGGCATGCTAGCATACTTTTATTAGCTTGAAAATACACATACACACATTCTAAAACAAGCTAAACACACATCCATGCATGAGAGAAGGTGGAGAGAGTTACCTTGCATAATTTCACACACTTTTTCCTTAACTTTGAAGCCTCCTCTTTTACCCACACACCCACAAGTTGGTGGAAATAGTGTCTCTTGGCCTAAACACAAATTATGGGAGCCAATTAAGTTCATGAAACAATGTCTAGGGCCATGCAACTTGCTTAAACCCTAGATTACTCTATAACCTCTATTATGGTCCATATTGGCACCTAATGAAGCAACACCCCTCAAATGATTTCTAGGCCTCATTCTTTATTCTCAAATATGATTCTTGACTCCTTTTAAACCTCTTGGGGTCATCATATTATTAAAACGAAGGGCCTAACATCATGTTATTTCCTTAGGTCACAATATGGAACCTAAAGCATCAACTCATTCTCTAAGCTTCCTAAATTTTTCTCAAAGTTTCCCCTCACATTCATTCATCATATATGACTCAAAAATGGGCTTGAAATAATTTAAAACTCTCCCTAACTATGCCATCCCTACTTGGCCGAAACTTAGACCATAAATGGGATTTCATGGCTTCTTGATTTTTTCTTGATGGGAGAACCATTTAGGGAGGTTGTTAAGAGTTGTAGGAGGTCAAGGAAACACTTAAATAGCCAAGAGAACTCATAGATTAAATCAGTGTTTACAATCCCCTTATATGCTTTACACTTTTCTAACTTTTAGGTTCATGACTTTTCATGGGGTTTTGTTCATTTTCATAGAGGAAGAGGCATATGGGGGACCTCTTAGGGATCTTAGAAACTCAAGCAAACATTCATCTAAGTTAGGGAATTCATTGATCAAAACAGATTTCACAATGTCTCCATGAATCCCTCACTTTTCTATCTTGTGTTTTCATGCTTCTTTCTTTGATTTCTTTACACCTACTTGCTTCTCACACTCCAAAATCTATGAATCTCCCTTGCCAGGACCAGAATTCATCTCCCTTTGATTGGGCTCTATATGGGATGAAATTATCACAAGGAGGAGAAGGGAAGAAGAAGTATGGAAGACAACAAGTTACCTTGATTTCCTAGCTTTTCTCAAGAGCTCTCTTCCTTGCTTCAACTCTCTCCTTGAATTTCAAAATTTACCCCTCTGTTCTGGGCTCAAAATAGAACCAAACACCTCACTAAATCCATAAGAAGAGAGGAGGAAAGGAGGGGAAGAAGTTTTCTAAAGGGAAGAGCAAAAGTTTTCATGAATTCATACCTTTCTCTTGGCTTTTCTTCTTCCTTTGAGCTTACTCTCGTGCGCCACTCTCTCTCTCTGTATTCTGGGCAGAAATAAAGCATTTTACTCAGAGGAGCTGCTGGAACGTGGATAAGAAGAAGCCAAAAGTCACTTTATGCAACTTTTTACTTTTGCATTTTAGTCCCTTTCTTAGCTTTTTCATTTTAGGCTCATATCAATTCCTTTTTAAAATCTGTCTTTTCCATCATATTCCTTAGGCTCTTAATCATAAGAATTGCCTTTGGAATCATTTAAAAAGGATTTGAAACTATTCCGAATTGTTCGGTCAAAGTTTTGGTCAACTTTTGTCGAAATCGCTCACCGGAGGGGTTTCAATCGTTCTAGGGGTTCCCATGGTTTTCAGGGCCTCTGAGAACCCCGGAAAGCTCAAATTTTCCATTTAAAAAGCTCTCCTGTGAGTTTTCAAAATTTTTCAAAAATTACAAAAATACCTCTACTTTTTTCGGCAAATTTTCTAAGCTCTTCTGGCTCTGGTTTTTGAGCATCTCAAACCTCAAATCCTTATTTTTTAATATTTAAAATTTTATCATAATTTTACTTGGCCCTAATTCCTTCTATTTCCAGAATTTCCTTTTATATTTGGCCCATTTCTGACATTTACGGAGAAATCGAATATTGCGTTTCTCACGTTTACGGAGGGACTGGATGTTACATCTGACACCAAATTTTTAGTCAAACAAAAATATTTGTACTAAAACTTTTAACGATAACTTGTTGTATTCGTCACTAAAAGTTGCCTTTTAGCAGCGACTAAAATAGTCACTACTAAAAGTTTTAACGCAAAATTTCTTTTTCATTAAAAATTTTTGCATAAAATATTTGTGTAACTTATTTTTAAATAAAAATATTTGAAATTAGAATATTTTTAAGTTAAAAAAATAAATTATAAGTATAAAAAAATTATATTTTTAAAGTTAATAATTAATATATGCAAATATATAAGACTAAAAAATATTTTAGTTGTAATCATTAATTGTAATCATTAATTAAAAAAATAAAACTATAATTTTTATTAAGTTTAAAAAACTAAGTAGATTATTATTTATAATTTTTATTAAGAAGTTAAAATTTTAATTTTTAAAATTTATGAAATTAATATGTCTAACATTTCATATGTCGAAAAATTCATATATTTGAATTTTTAATTTCAATTTCTAAGATTCATTTTATTAATGTGTCCTTTTCAACTTCTGAAGCAAAGAAAATAATAAAAAGGTAAAGAGAAAGAAAAAAAACGAAAGGGAAGAAGAATGAATGGATAAAAGATTTAACTCTACCTCAATCTCTTATCATTACAACATTAATTTTAGTTAGGTAACTCTTTTAAATTCTTATTTTGTTTTCTTCTTCGTCCATTAATGTCTTCTTCTTCCTCATATTCCATGGCTTGTGATAGTTCCTTTAAGCAAAAATATAATGATTTCTATGAATTTTTTGGTGAGGGGGCAGCTATGGATTTGAATTTAGAACTTCAATCTTGATGCTTTAAACTTAGAGAGACCTTAAATGATTTTTTTTATGAAGATGAGCCCCAATGTAATGAGCCATAGTGTAACACCATAATTCTAGCTCATCTCATACCTTTGAATAGTATAATTATCATGAAACATATATATGATTCCCATTTAGAAAGCATGAAAATTTGAACTTTTATTTGTGTTTCGTCATATCTAAAAATCCATTCGGTGTCCTGTGAACTAGGTGAACTCATGTTATACATCCTCATATTTTATTACATCATTACAATTCATATGCATCATAACAACATGCCTACAACTCATGGAAACCAAATTGGAAGGTGGAATATGAGGTTTCATTCTCGGCCAGAATTGGCTTCTTTTCTGGGCAAACTTTGAAAAAATTATAACTAAATCTAGAAAAATCAAAATCATGTAATCTCAGTCATTCTGGAAAGCTTGGGATGTCTACTTTATGTTAAAAATATGTACAAGTCATAAAATCCCACACACAGAGTGTTTGACACGTGAAATAGTCTGGAGGTTCGACTGGGTTCTGATGCTGTCACAATTTACTGATATGAATTTCAAAAATGTCCAATTAATTTCAAAAAACTCCAATCTATGCAAATGATACCAATATATAAAGATATGGATGTTAATTAGAGAGAAAAAATATCTCTAGATCAGTTCATTAAATCCAAACCTCAGAATTTGATGGAATAGTACTTCTAGTCAGGCAAGGTTACTGATACTGGACAGAAACTTCAGAAATTCATATCTTCATCTCTAAACCTCCAAATGAGGTGGTTCTAGTTGACATGAGTCACTGTGATTGCCTAATTTCTTTGTATAAAATTTCATGGCAATTGGACATCATTTGAGTCTCATGTGACAGAAAACAATTCCAGACTATTGTAACAGTGCATCAAACCATTTCCATAAATTTTTTCAACTTTAAAAAATCATCAAATATTATATAGACCTCCGAAAATTATGATCTTTAGTTTTCAAAAAATCTCTCAATGAGACCTAATGGCATGCTAAATCTCAGATCAAGACTAACTTATTTGGCTAAAAAGTGATATAAGGTTCCATAATAGTTAATTTTGGCTCCTTATAGGGTGCCAAAGTTGTCAAATGGATTTCCCTTGGTCTTGGCACCTTTTGGGCAAGTCTAAAAGAACATTTGAGACTTAAGTGAGCTGCCCAAATGGTCCCAAATCTCATGCATCTCATTTTGGCCATTCAACCCACACTTATGCATACTTTAATCAAAATTTCATATTGCACACTTTAGCATTACATATTCAAAATAAGTGCTATGGGTCATATATCATTTTCATACATCTAAATATCATATAATAGTATATTTACATATATCTCAAGGTTCATGGTACATATACAACATCATATACATTATGAACTATCATTATGGTTCTAAAATAGACAAAACAAGACATAAGCTTGTCAATCTTTGCTCTTTATGGTTGTTGGCTCCCTTCACCATAATTACTTAGTCCACATAACATATTAGATTATGGAGAGGAGGGGATGAGATTCAAAGAATCTCAATAGCTCATCTCCCATTCAATCATACATAATATGTGCAAAGCAAGCTTTACAAATGCATGCATGGAAAAATAAAAGCATGGATATTTTAAAAGCAAACTTGGCATATGAACAATTCATACAAGACATCCAAGAGTTCACCAAGTGTTTGGATTGGCCTCACACTTCTCCTCATAGATTTTGGACTTGCCTCACCCATTCATTGAGCACTTTGGATTCAACCATACTCTTGGGAGCCCGCTTTGTTTTTGGGAGACTTTTTGCTTTGTCTTAATCAAACTTAAGGATTCTTGGCTCATCCTCACCAAAGGGAAGGGTTCTTAGCTTCTCCACACTCAAGTAAACTCATACAAACATTATGCACTCGTTAGAAAATATAACATGGCATCAAGGATCATAGCATATAAACGCATGCTAGCATACTTTTCATAACTTGAAAAAATATATACACACATTCTAAAACAAGCTAAACACACATCCATGCATGAGAGAAGGTGGAGAGAGCTACCTTGTACAAATCTACACACTTTTCTCCTTGGATTTCCCTCATTTTCCTTGACTATACACCCACAATTTGGTGGAGATGGTTTCTCTTGGCCTAGACATGAGTTAAGGGAGCTAATTAGGTTCATGAAGCATATTCTAAAGCTATACAATTTGCTTAAGCCCTAGATTACTCTATAGGTTGCATTATGGTCTATAATGGTGCCTAACGAAGCAACACTCTTCAAATAACTTCTAGACCTCATTCTTTCCTCTCAATTATGATTCTTGAATCTTTTTAAACCTCTTGGAGCCACCACACCATTAAAATAAAGGACCTAGTACCATGTTGCTTCTTTAGGTCATAATATGGAACCTATGACCCCAATTTACTTTCTTTGAGTTCTAAATTTTTTTAAGGCCTCCTCTTATATTCATTCACCATATATGACTTGAAAATGACCTTAGAAAAATTTGAAACTCTCCCTAGTTAGGTGAACTTGCTTAGGCCGAGACTATAGGTGCATTGGCCTTTTATGGAGTTCTCTTTATTTTCTTGAAGGAGGAAGCATGTGGGGAGCCTCTTAGGGATCTTAGAAGCATGTTTTAACATTCAATTAAGCTTAAAAATATTCATATAAAATCAGATTTGCAAGGGAGCATTTGGATCCCTAATGATTCCATCTTATTTCCTAATGTTCCTTTCTTGATTCTATTGGTTCATTCTTAATCCTTGCCACCTAAAACCTCTAATCCCTCCATGAATTAGACAAAAAACAGCCCCTAAGAATTGAGCTCATGGTGGCCAAATTCGTGCAAGAGGAAGGGGGAGGAAGAAACTATCAAAGAATGAAAGTTTTACCTTATTTTCTTACTTTTCTTTGCTTGCTCTTTGCCTTCTTTGGCCTCCTTACTTGATTTTCGAAATTTTTCCTCTATTTTCCCTTTAAAACAGCCCTAAACTCTCCATTAAAACCATAGAAAGAGAGCTTGAGAGGAGAGGAGCAAGTTTCAAGAAGGAAGGATATGAAATTTCTTAAAGTTTCTTACCTTTTTCTTGAATTTCTTCCTCCAAAATCTTCCTCCTCTTGTGCACCTAAGAAGCTGGAGTTTTCCTCTGAAAATGGGCAGAAGCAAGTTGGTCTTAGAGAGGAGAAAAAGAACGTGGCATATAAAGAAGAAGAAAGAAGCTTCCTTTAACACTTTAATGCCAATTTTGCCCTTTGTTCTTAGCATTTTCGTTTCTCTTTTGTTTTAGCTCCTTTTTTAGAATCGTATTTTCCATCATAACAAATAGTTCCCAATTTAATAAAATGCTTTTGAAATCACTCAAATCGAAGCTAAAATCTTTCCGAACGAATTAGTTAAAGTTCGGGTCAACCGACATCAGAAAGAGTACACTGGAGGGGCTTTATAGGTCCCGAGGCTTCCCATAGTTTTTGGGGCCTCTAAGAATCTTGGAAAACTCAAAATTTTCATCTAAAAAGCTCTCTTAGGTGCTTTTCCAAAATTACACTTATTTACGAAAATACCACTGGCCTTTCGGTAAATTTTTTGAATCACTCCGATCTCGATTTTTGGGCAACTCAAGGCTCAAATCCTCATTTTCTATTATTTAAAATTTTATCCAAATTTTATTTGGCCTTGAATCACTCATCTCAGGGGACTTGCTTTGAAAACTGATACATTTCGGTATTTTACGAAAAATCGAACGTTACACCTAATGTAATAAGACATAGTGTAATGATTTAGCATGCATTTCCTATTGAGACAACCACATATACAAATTCTAGAGAGATGAGCTAGAGGATGACTTATGTTTAGGATTAAGAACTTTAAATGGTTTAGTTGGAACAAAAATATAATGGGTAGATTATAGAAAAAAGTTACATTAGGATATTGAATAATAAATATTCTAAATTCTTAATTAATTTTTGAGTTAAGATATATATTTCCTAATTTTTATTCTCTTTATTGTTGATCAAGTACTTAAATTTGGAACTTAAATATAATAAAATTTAAGTAAATTATAAAAAGTATTGTATAATTATAGATTTGTTTTAATATTGGTGAAAGGTAGTGAAAAATAAAATTCACAAAATTGAAGGCCTAAGCAAACTTTTTTTAGAAAAATAAGTGACTGAACCGCCTTCGGTGTTCGCCACACGTAGATCTTGAAAAAATATCCAAAATGAAAAAAAAAATCATCTTAAACGAAGTACGGTATACAAAGTTATGGCATTTTGAAGTTTTACCTTCCAATCTTATATTTTCTTCATAATTTCTATTCTAAACCTAACCAATGTTTTTTATTTTTTTATCACTCAAACTATTTTTTTCATTTATATATCAATTATCAATTATTTAATTATCAATATATTTAAAATAATATTATATAATTATATATACATATTATATCATTAAAAATAAGTGGCTGAAATGGAGCTTTACTGAAACAACAAAACGAAGTCACTTAAACAGTAAAACCTAGCCTTATTACTCATTTTCACTCCTTGCCTGAAGTCTTTCCCCTTTTCCCATTTTCAAACCTTCTTCGTATCCGCTAGCAAAGGCTCCTACAAATCCTTCTCAATCTTCGTCCCAATGCATCCTTCTGGTCGATTTCATTGTGAGTGAAGCTATTCCAATAAAAACATTTCGTTCACGAAAAACATAGTATCCCTAGGAGCTGATTTTGCTATGGAAGAGGAGAACACAAAAACTGAAGAGGAAGGAAGCTATGTAAGTGGTAAATCTGGTCCATTGTTTGCTCCTTCTCTGGTCTATTATTTGCTTCTTCTTTGTTCAATTGATTTTGTGTTAAGGCTGTGGCTGTGGCTAGTAGAACTGAATAATGCTCACTAGGTTTTTGTGAATAATGCCAATTTTGAATCAAATTTACTTTCTTTTTTTTAGAATTTCTTCTTTTTTGTGTTGGTTTCTCCTCCTTTGATGGCTACTTTTAGCCTTTGTGCATTTGTTAAAATTCTTATTTCTAATATGTAAATTTATAGCAGATTTTGCTAAACATATGAAAATAATTTCTTATGTTTCAGAATTATTTCATACAAAATAAATTCTCAAGTGCTAGCTCCTCAAACAATATCTACTGTGGCTCTTTGAATCTTTACTATAGTTACTAGATCATAAAGGCATTATTTTTTTAAAATGAACTATCAAGCTTGCTATTGTGATATTTTGCTATGATATTTAGCATCAATTCTTCTGTTGTCTTGACAGTTTACTGTGATATTAATGAAATGATTTTAAGTTTTGATATGTGCCTAAACCTTTTGAGGGTGAAATGGTTCTTTTAAGTGCTGTAAATTTGATGCCTAAATCAGATTTGGTTTAATTCTTCTACCTGTGTGTATACCTGCCTAAGTTTTGATATATGCATAAGTCTTTTGAGGGTGGAATAGTTTTTTTTAAGTGCTGTAAATTTGGTGCCTAAATTATATTTGGTCTAATTCTTTCTAAATTTTGATATGTGCCTATAAGTGCTATAAATTTGGTGCCTAAGCTATAATATATACTTATAAGTTTTGATATGTGCCTATAAGTGCTGTAGGTTTAGTGCCTATAAGTGCTGTAAATTTAGTGCCTAAACTCTGATATATGCCGATAAGTGCTGTAAATTTGGTGCCTAAGCTCTAATATATGCCTATAAGTTCTGATATATGTCTAAGTTCTGATATGTGCCTAAGCTTTGATATATGCCTATAAGTTCTGATATGTGCTTTAGAGATTTGGTCTAACCTGTTGCCTTGATAGTTTGCTGTGATACTGCCGAAGTCTGGTGTTAATTCATTTTTTGAGGATGAAGTATGGTGCTTAAGTTTTTTAAGTGCTGTAAACTTGGTGCTCAAATTATATTTGGTCCTATTTTCATACCTGTGTGTGTCATACCATCATACATTATATATTCTAGCTTTCTATAGTTGAGATCTTATTGAAAAGATTCTAAAGGAGTTGCCCAACTTTGAGTTTTTTCAAAACTTCTCAATTATAGATTATTTTGTCATAAGGTAGAAAATCCTATTGACAAGGTCTTATCCTACCGACAAGGTCTTCAATTTTCTTTCGCTAAATTTGAGATCCTGTCGACAAGGTTTTATCTTGTCGACCAAGTCTTCAATTTTCTTTTGCTAAATTTGAGATCCTATCGATAAGGTCTTATCTTGTCGACAAGATCTGTAACCCTATCAACATCTTATAACTTATCAATAACATGGTTTGCTTTGTTAACAGCATCTTATTACTAGCTCTAGAAAAAGAATGACTTATTCTACATATTCATTCCTACATCGTTTTCCTTCAACATCATCAAAAAGGTAATCATATTCAATGTTTAGCCTTGGTCTCATAACCTTTCTATAGGTGAAGTGGAACTATAGGGGCCAAAAACTGAAATTAAGATATGTTCCAATTCCTAAACACTGTAACAGCTTAAAATAGGCTCTAATGACATGACAGGGTCTTATAGTCGCTTTTTGCCTCTTTTGACATAATATGGCTTAAACTTCAAAAATTCATAATTTAGGCAAAACAACTGAGTTGTACAAATTAGGACTCTATGGAAAGCTCAAGACATGAACTATATACTATTAAAATTTTAAGCCAAAACAAGCTTATTTAGGCTACGAAAATCCAATAGAACTGTAGTTGTCACTATTCTCAGATATATATCAGCATTAGAAATTTGAATATGCATATCTTTGGCTACACAAGTATGTTTTATGAAAACTTAGTGGCTATACAAAGTTTGTCATGCCAACTATATGGTTATAAAATTTCATGAGCATTAAAGTCTATTTGACCCCTAAATACATAAAAAACTAGATCTGCCCATATGGATAGTGCCCAAAAAATTCTACAATTTTTAGCCAAATTTAGAAAATCATAATAAATTCTATATACCTCAAAAAATTATGCTCTTTAGCTTCATGAGAATCCTTCAATGAGATCTAAATGTCTACCAAATTTCATCTAAAAACTTATTCATTTGGTCTGATTTTGGTTCAAAAGCAAAATATGGCTCAAAATGGGACATATATGGTTCCAAATGGTTCAAGAAGAGCTTCCTATGTCCTGTAACCATTTGAGCATGTTCCAAATATGAAATATAGCATATATGACTATTTCATTAGGTCTTAAATATCATGCAAATCAAAACCACTCATCCACTTGCTATTATACATATACTTTCCTAGGTACACACATAGTCAAATTACACATTCTTGCACATTTACATTCAAAAATGATATTACATCATAATCTCATACTTTTATACTTGTGGGAATGTTTAAATTATAAATATGTCATGCACAACCTTTCATAAGCAATATATTACATCAAAGCCTATACTATTGTCAATGTAATGTCATGCTCTTAGAAGTAATAGAGAGGATAGTGTGATTTTATAAATCCCTCATTATGTTTTGTACTAGAACAAAGTTTGGTTTTGGTTCATATTTAAAACTTGGAGAAGCAGGGATGGCCTGGACTTAACATAAGTATATAATTCTTTATATGTAAAAAGATTTGACTTGTCCACAGCTTAACTTACAATGATGTTAATTAAAATGTAGGAAGTAATAGAGATGGATAAAAGTTGGATAAAGATCAATAATAGAGTTGATCCAACATATGGATGAGGAGTTAATGAGTTTTTACAATAGACCTTTAATCAGCCAAGGGTGACAGATATGATTGGATACCCATGCAAGGGGTGTAGGAATACAGAATGGAAGAGTCACACTGATGTAAGGGCAGATTTATTAAGGAAGGGTTTCAGCCTAAGTTATGAAGTGTGGGACTCATATAGAGAAGTTCATCTTAGTGCTAACAGTTCATTGCATGAAGATAATAGTGGTGAGGTAGCTGATGATACTGATGAAAAAGATGACATTATTTGGATGCTTCATGATGCATATGGTCATGCAAATTCAAATGAAGGGAACTATGAGTCAGAGAACCATGAGCCATCTAATGGGCAAGCGAGACAGTTCTTTGACTTATTGCAAGATACTTAGACTGACCTCTATCCAGGTTATAATAAAGTTTTGAAACTCTCTTTTATAGTTAGGCTACTCCACCTTAAGTGCCTTAACCATTGGAGCAACAAATCCATAGATTCATTATTAAACTTATTTAAGGATTCATTATTAAGCTTATTTGGCTAGTTGTATTGGTTCCATATAATTTGCCACCATGGCAATGCATGAAGCACCCATATTTTATGATGACTCTTTTAATTCTAGGCCTTAGAAGTCTAGGTGATGACATAGATGTGTATCTCCAACCAATGATTAAGGAGTTACTTGAATTATGGAAACAAGGAGTATAGACATATGATGCCTATAAGAAGTCTAATTTCGAGTTGCATGCAGCATTATTGTAGACAATTAATGACTTCCCAACATATAGAAACCTATTAGGATGGTCTATAAAAGGAAAACTTGCATGCCCTTATTGCCATAAAGACACATATTCTATTTCGTTACAAAATAAGTTGTGCTACTTGGGTCATTGTCGCTTTCTATGAACCCATCATCCGTGGCGACGAAATAGAAGGGCATTTGATGGGAAAGTTAAGCATAGAGTTCCACCCTCTCCTTTAACCGATAATGAGGCACTTTGTCAATTACGAGCACTAAGTAATGTAACTCTGGGGAAACGTCAAAAGTAAAAGTGTAGCTATGTCACTAATGCATTTAATTGGAGGAAGAAAGGCATCTTTTTCTGCTTACCTTATCGGAAAACATTGTTGATCCAACACAACATTGATGTTATGCATATTGAGAGAAATGTTTTAGATAACATCGTGTTAACTATTATGTGATTGGCTGGAAAGACAAAAGATACCGTGAAGAGTCAGTATGACTTAGTTGACATGGGAATTAGATTTGAATTACACCTGATAGAAGAAGGAAACAAAGTTCTAATTTTAGTTGCTTGCTATGCATTGTCCCCGCAAGAGAAGTTAAAAGTTTGTAACTTTCTAGTTACTTTGAAAGTATCTGATGCCTTCTCTTCAAACATTTCACGATGTATTAACATTCGTGAGCAAAAAATCTATAGATTGAAGTGCCATAACCACCATATTTTGTTACAAGATATATTCCCTATAACATTATGTGGCTTGTTGCCCAATGAGGTATCTGAACTTATATTAGAGTTGGGTAAATTCTTTAAGAATTTATGTTCCAATTGCCTAACAATCGAAGCCTAACAACTAAAGCTCTTAATCGTTTTGAATCTTAAATTGCAAGCACATTGTGTAAATTAGAAATGGTTTTCCCACCAGCCTTCTTTGATATTATGATCCACTTGCCTATCCATTTGGTAAGAGAGGCAAAGCTTGGAGGGCCCATACAATATAGGTGGATGTACGCTATCGAGAGGTAACTTACTACACTAGATATGCCTTTTATAAATTTCATTAATACTCCATACTAAATTCTTTATTCAAATCCTCTTATGTATTTAGATATTTGCGGACATTAAAAACATATGTTCACAACAAGGCTCGACCAGAAGGTTCAATAGCAGAAATGTATTTGGCAAATGAATATCTTACTTTTTATTCCCGTTACTTGAAAGACATTCCCACCAAGTTCAATAGGCCTACCAGAAACGATGATGGACCTATGGGAAGGGATGAGACATCTATCTTTAATAAAAGTGGCCAAGTTCGGGGAGGTTACGAATCCAGATTTCTCTTTAGTATGGAGTTCAATCAAGCTTGTATGTATATGCTCCATAATTATAAAGAGGTTTGTCCATTCATAAAGTACATTTATGGAGTTTGGAAACTCCTTCCAAATAATAACTTCTTCGAGAATTTATTGCCTTAATTATGTCATTCATTGCAGGGAGCACAAGAAGCAAATGAAATGCATGAATCAACAGTTAAAGAGTTCCTAAAATGGCTTTTTGAACAAGTTAGTTTCTAGACACCGCGCTAGAATGTAAGAATTATGTGATAAATTTTGATCATAACAAATTTATCAATGGTGATCTCTCATTGTAGGTTGCAAAGTTAAGCGCACAGGGTGAGATTAGTGATGACCTTATGAGTTTAGCAGTTGGCCCATTCAAAGTGGTTCACTACTATTCAGCATTTACAGTGAATAGCTTTAGATTCCACACAAAAGATCGTGCCTTAGGTCGAAGAATAGGTAATAGCAGAATACTTGTGAGGGGTGATGATAAAGATAAGAATAAAGAGTATTATGGTGCGTTAAAGGACATATATGAGTTATCATATATTGGACATAAAAAAGTGCATTTATTCAAGTGTTATTAGTGGGATGTGGCTCATCTAGAAAGAGGATACAAGGTTGATAAATTTAGAATCACTAGTGTGAATACCCATTATTCACTTAACTCTAATGAGCCATTTGGCTTAGCATATCAAGTTGAACAAGTGTTTTATTTAAATGACATAGTTGATGCAAATTGGCTCGTTGTTGTCAAGACAAATTCCTGTGACCTGTTCAATATACTTGAGGTGACTAATGATGTCGTCAGTGGGGACTTTGAAGGAGGGCCCATCAATGAGGTATATCAATAGGATGAGATCGAACTATATGTGGTCCTTGACAATAATGTGAGAAATGACTTTGTGTCCAGTTGCAGAGGGATGATGTTGCCTAGAGACTCTAAACCATTCAAGCAAACGCCCACGAACACAATGACCAAGTGCAATTAATGCAAGACATGAATTCATTGATGACAATGATGAGGATGTGTCTACTAACAAAGGAGATTCAGAAGACGTATTTGGGAATGATGATGAAGTCGATACTGGCACCATAGATACTAACCAAAATTAACTAAGATTTTATGGTATTTAATGGTACATATAATAAATGACTAAAATATTAAATTCATAGATAGCATTTTATTTCACTGAGTATTTTTTTTGTTTTTATTTCTATTTCTGTAATATTCTATGATTTGGTATTTCAAAATAATTCTTGAAGAGTGGAATAAATTATTCTAGGCAAAGCTAAAATGCTAAATAGAGCATTATTTATGAGAATATTATGTAAAGCCATGCTAATGACCTTGTTGACAAGATTGAAATAGTATTAAGTTATGTTAATATAAGGGCTGAGATAATATCTTGTCAACAAGGTTGAAGATTTTATCAACAAAGTCTTTAAATTTAGTGGCTGGATAATATGTTGTTGATACAATTGAAGATCTTATTGACAAGGTTTTGAATTCAGTAGAGAGAAGTCTGAAACCTAGTCAACAGGATTTGTTATCTTACAACAAGATATTCTTTAATTGAGAAACTTAGAAAAGGCAAGATCTTGTTGACTTGACCAATACCTTGTCAACAAGGTTTTCTATTATAATAAGTTATAACAGATAATTATAACAATTTTTGTTAGGTTGTTATTATTATTATCATTGTTTTGAATTTTTTAAACTTTCCTTCTTATAATTCATTTATTGGTTAAAAGTTTTATAATTTTATAAATTTATATTGTTCACCTACCTTGTTCTCATAATAAATATGGAATGATCTAGGAAATGTCAACTACTGGGCATGGGAAAGGGATTGGATGAGGAGGACGAGACTTAGGACATGGAAATGGACGAGGGAGGCATAATAACATGAGTGATGTTGCATCCCACCACATACGAGAGGGCAACTTGAGCATGATGTACTAGAAGCTCAATATTCTCCATTGCCACTAGAGCCAGTTGGTGAGGAATAACAAAATAGTTCACCTCTTACCTAGCTATCATGAAACCAGAGTAGTGCAAGTAAGCAAGGGGAACAATATAAGTGTTTGGTTAAATTTTTACCTTGTGTCATATATAGATATATTTGTTTTTTATATATCATCATCTAATCATTTTTTTTTCCATATTGTTCAGCTTCTTGCAACACTGTTAAAAAGGGTCAGGGGAAGTATAAGTGTTTAGGAGTTGACCTTAAAACAAAATTTGGCAAGAAGATCTTAATTACCATGTCTAGGACCACTAAACGACTGATTAGAGATAGGGCTCGAGACTTATCTAGTTACATTGGTTGGGTGGTGCGAACTACGGTGTCCTTAAGAGATGGTGATTGAAAAGATATTACAAACAAAGATGGAGACACCATGTGGTTGAAAGTGAAGGTAACAAGTTATATATTTTAAATGCTTATCTTTAACTAATCTGCAAATACCTATGTTATGTTTGCAATTATAACTACTTATAATTTGAATTTGTTATTCTATTCTTAATGCATAGGACAAATTTGAAGTTTGTGATTCTCAGCAGGAGGTGGCATTCAAGTCTTACTGCATGGACTCGATGCAATAATTCTTTAAGAATTGGAAGCCTTTATTGTCAAAAATATATAAGAACTACATGGCTGATGAGGAGAGGCAAGTAGCAAAACCAAAGGATGTTAGCCTTGAAGATTGGGATTGTCTAATTCAACACTTTAAGTCTAATAAGTTTTAGGTCCTTAGTTCAAACTTCATTGAAGCTGTACTATTATTAATTAAATTTATCATTAACAACACTTTGACTTTATATGCAAGCTGCAAGTAGTAGAAATGTATATATAGGTCAAAGCAGGTAACATTACATACATGTGGTACCCGCTCATTTGCAGAGGTTGAAGAGTCTTTGGTGAGTATCTCATGTATTTTAGGAGAATTTCATTTCTATATTCACTATTACTTTTTTTTATGCTAAAAAGTTTTGAATACTAATGTCTAAAAAATTTGTGGAGGGATCTAGAAATAGGGGAGCCAGCAACAGCTGATTGAGTATCGGAGGCGCAACATACTCATCGGACAAAAAAGGAGGAGGTAGTGTGGGCTGATCCGAATTCCCAGGAGATCCATGTAATGTTCCCAAATTCATTAACTTTAAACAAATTGTTTGTACCATTTTTCATACTTCTAACTTATGTCCTACACTACAGTCACGCATTCACGATCTTGTTATTCAACAACAAACAACAAATGAAGAGGCACGCTTGATTGGAGATGAGATATTAGCTACTATACTGGGGGAGAGATCGTGGTATATACGTGGCATTGGATATGGGAAGAAACCCTTAAGAAAGAGAAGCATTGGCGAATATGAAGTGGAGTCCAGAATTTCTTCTGCAATAGAACAAGTGCGTGAAGAGATGCACCAAGAAACAAAACAAAAACTACAAAAGGAGTGAGCCCAAATGCAAGCACAGATATAAGCTGAAATTCGTGCTCAAATGGCTACCTTCATAGCCACATTCCAACAAATATCTTTTGCATTTCTCTTTTTCTTTTCAATGTTAAAAAACTTAGTGTTATACTTCTTTTCAGTAGGAAAATGTACTTTTGATGAACAATGCTTCAAGTGGAGAAGCTCAATAATTTTGTGAGTAATTAGGAGTTTTAATGATTGATTATTCAACTAACACAAATAATACATCTTAATTTATAGCACCATTTTCCTTTTAAACTTTTGACATTAATTTGTTTATGGCATACATAGTCTTTCAAACATTATGCTTTATTGAAATTGGAATGTAGTCTCAATTTGTCACACAGGTGATTGCTTTGATGGAGAAAGTCTTGGCACTTACAAAACAAAATGAAGTGTCTAGATTGAATGCTAGTGCCCTTCTCTTGAATTACAAAAATTCAAGCAATTGTCCATGCTAACTTATTGCTCTTTTTCTTTTGTTTAGTAATGTTGTACTACTATTTTTAATATTAAATAGTGGAGTGTATGAGTGAGTTTAAAAAATTATTCATATGACAAATTTTTGTACTTACACTT
Organism: Erythrophleum ivorense; assembly: GCA_026724425.1. Lineage (NCBI taxonomy): Eukaryota > Viridiplantae > Streptophyta > Magnoliopsida > Fabales > Fabaceae > Erythrophleum > Erythrophleum ivorense. The sequence continues at coordinate 38,637,627 of JAIUCV010000004.1, read as the reverse complement.
GTTGGATGGACCTCTACAGTGATGTATATATCAAGTTATCAACCTTGTTAGCAAAGTTTAATTTGCTATCTTTTTGCTTATGTATTTTAAAATGTTAGATTTTGTAAAATGATATATGTTATTAGAGATTTAGAAGATTTATTTTCACCATTTATAAGATTATAAAATCTATTTTAGCAAACAGGATTAAAGAAAATAATTTAAAAAATATTATAAATCTGAAAAAATAAAATAACCTCTTTAGCTGCGACTAAAGTCATCGTTAATAGTGTATCAATATTGTTGATAATAGTTGATGCTAAAGATATATTTAGCGACGATACAAAAGATTGATGCTAAAAGAAAAACTTTAGTGACAAAAGAATGATTCGTTGCAAAAATAGGCATTTAGTGTCACCAAAATACTTTGCCACTAAAAGCATACATTTAGCAACAACAATACTCGCCACTAATTCCTCTAAATACTCACTAAAAGAAATTTTGACGATTACTAATATCGTTGCTAAAACAATATTTAGCGTCAAAGTATATGTTGTCGCTAAAGATCCCCAATGAAGACTTCTTAAAAGGCCAAATAGAAGGATTTTTGTGGTGAAAAAATTGCCATTAAATCTCTTGAAATAAAGGGTCGTTGCTAAAAGTATGCATTTAGCGACCACAGTAGTTGGCAAAAGTCATTACTAAAAATTTTTAGTGTCAAGAGATATTGTCACCACTAAAACCATACATTTAGTGATGACTTTTTTCACCTCTAAAAATAGTTTTTGTGACGACATGAGCCTTGATGAATCTTTAGCAGTGAAATTTGTTGCTTCTAAATGCCGTGGCCCCAAAAGTTTAGGAGTTTTAGTGACGAAATTACGTATATTTAGAGGCAAGTTTTTGTCATCGCAAAAAGTCTTTTTAGCAATGACAATTTTTTGGCCATTAAATTTCTTTAGCAACGGCTGTAGTTGCAGTGACTTAGCGACGATAATGTGTGATGACTTCTGGTGTTTTAGCGATGACTTTTGTCATCGCAAAATCTATATTTTTTTGCTGTGTATCTTTCATTTTGCAAAAACTTTTAATAGCTACATGAAAAAAAAATTCTCTACTAAAAGTATTTCATGGTCACATTTTTGTTGTTATAAAAAGATTTTTTAATGGAGAGAATCAAAAGTCATCACTTTTAGCGGTTTTGGCACCAAAATTTCTTGGTTTATGAGAAAAAGAATTTAATGGTTTTAGTGGTACCACTTGTCACTATTACATCTAATAAATTCTTTTCTTTGCAAATTAAAAAATTTTGGTACGATTGTAGTAATGTGTTCAAATAATAAGAATACCAACAATTAAGTACATTGTCAAAGTAAGTGGATATATCTAATCGTGCCAAGTATAAGTCAGGAGTAATTATTGAGATGAAAATCTTAGTAGTTGTTTAGGAGACCCAATGGAAACCTTAGAGTACTGATGTACCATATCTAAATAGTTAGGCATCTATGTTATTATTATGGAGCTCTATTTGATTATATTATAATTGCTTCATAATATGACATAATTAATATTTTGTTATAGTTTAAAGTCATGCAGCCAATTATTTGCGTTATGTATATATGTTGGTTTATGACTAGTTTGACATATGAAAGACTCTCTCTTAATTGTTGTGCGTATGTACATATGGATCCAATAATGTAACATTAAAAATATGCAATGGTAAATCCTATTTAAAGGCTTATCCACCTTTATTGATAAGTCAAATCAAATATTATAAAAAATTTAAAAACTTTAGTCATGATGATTATGTAACTGCCTTATTTAGGAATCCCTTCTTTAGCTTTCGCACATTAAATTGCCTAATTAATTGAAGGGGGTTACACTAGCATCCACAATGTCAGCATCCCTGCATAATGAAAAACAAAAAGAAGTTCTATCTTGCAATGCATTGAACATCTCTTTGAGGTCGTTAAGCCAAAGAACTTTTATAAGAGAGATGCCTGCAGACTTTAATTTTGATATCTAGTGTCAATACCCTTTTAGGATATGGTAACTTCCGTGAAATCATAAAATAAAATTTAGTACAAAATTAAGAAAAAAAAAAGAACAAAATAAAAAAGAAAAGACAACCTTTTCTAACATTTGGAATGACAACACGTCGTGCATTATCTGATGGAATATCAATTCTTGTCGACTATAGAAGCCTTTACTATATAGTATGAACATTTCCAAGGTGGCACCCCTTGATTCTCCTCATTCCGCTCACTTTTATTTTTTTCCATCCCATCTTGCTCTTTCAAAACCTAAAGAAACATAATGTAAAAAGATACAAAATATATTTAAGAAGTAAAAAAAGAAACAAAACATTGAACCTAGAAAAGAAAAAAGAGAAAGAAAATATATTAAAGAAAAAGAATGTAAAAAGAGATGTCAAGAAATAATATATTTAAGAAGGAAGACTTGAAGACTTATAGAAAATGAAAGGCCATAAAATAAATTTACTGAGTGGGAATGGAACTATAGAAGATTTGCGAGGTGTTTTAGGTTTTCTAAGAACATTCAAAGAAAGGTCCAATTAACCTAAGCCAGCTTGCTCTTCTTTATAGTTCTAAATTAAGAAATTTTCTTTTAGACTCAAAAAATAAAATAAAATAAAAGGATCCTTTATAAAATAATAGACAATTACTATTTAACCAAAATATAGTGTCAAGCTCTATATGAGCTCCTAGACCTTGTTTATTTCGTTCCATAAGAATAACTATAATATCAAAGTTGAGAACTAGTATCTATAGAAGGAAAGCAATCACCTCACAGCTAAACAATTTGGGGAAGTTGGCAAGGATAAAAAAACTATGCCATATGAATTAGCACATACTTCTTCAAGTGAAGCTGGTCAATGATTTCCTTAGAAACATGATCAATTTTAATAAGAACTTAAAAATATTTGTTATATCTTAAAAAATTAGCTTATATACAAACTAAAGTAATACTAGTCTTAAATAATAAATGTAATTATTTTTACAAGTATCGTTTTATTAACCACTCAAAAGATATAATGGGATGACTTTGCCAAGTGCTAATATTACGTACTCAAAAACAATAAATATGACAATTTTAACAAATGTCATTCTATTAATTTATCAAAATCAATAAATGTGCTGACTTTGACAATTGCCACTTCTAGTCCAAAGTAATAGACATGCATGTCTCACTCTATTACTCATTCAAACTTTAAAATCTCAACTATACATGTTAATTTCCAAAGTCGTAATCAGTCCTCTCATTTTATCTTCCTAAGTAATTCTTACATGAAATTAAAAACATACTGGGTCAAATTATAGTAAGAATAATGATCAATCATTTATTCACAAAATATACTGGTCCAAACAAATGTAAATTGTACGATAATTTTTAGGAATGTCACTTCGTTACTCACTCAAACATTAAATGTTAAATAAAGTAATTTTTATTAATTTGAAGTACATACATTTAAAATTTGAACTTAAATAAAAATAAAAATAATAATAGTTTATTCCCTGTATATGTTGATCCAATCAAATTTGAATTAAGTGCGTCATTCAAGAAGAACTAAATACAAGTCATTTTTCAAAATCCACAACCTTTTTAAATTCAATTGCGGATGCCAGTTATTTGCAAAGTTGCTAAATTGGTGTTCTAAGATGCTAGTTGCTAAAACCCAAATGTGAATTTCAGGAAATATAAAAAATAAAAACAATATTTATAATATACTTAATGTTTGAAATATTTACCAAGCATAAAATTTCAATATTTCATAATAAAATATCCATATACTATTATCACTTGAGATAGCTAGGTGATTGGATGGATGAAAGTAAAATTGATCATAGGTTGGATTTGTTAAAAAATAGGTTGAGCTTATTTTAAAAATGATATTAAAATTAGGTTTAGTTTTGGCTTAAAAATATTCAAGCAGGTCCGACTTGGCTCAATTTATTTTCTTTTTTCATTAATTTTTTTTAGATTAACTTTTTCTTTTGATAGTTAGTCATTTTTTTGTTTAAAAAAAATTAAAAGACATCCTCTAAAAAATATCTAAAAAATGTTTTTAAGCCAAAATATATTTAAAAATATTAGGTTAAAAATATTAGAATTTAATTGGATCAATATATATATATATTAGAATTTAAGCAAAGGGCCGTGACCGCTGGGCTACCTATGAGCTGTAGATTGTGAGGCTCTCCACCTGGAGATCCGACTTACCTCGGTCAATAAACCAATTCGAAACTCACCTGGGCTGTGATCAACATTCCCTCCGAGTACCTTCAAAAATCCCCGCCAAAAAATAAATCATGGAATTTATATATATATATATATAAACCTAATAAAATCAAGGAATGGACAACAATATTTTAGGTGTTAAATAATAATCGATAAATTAATTAATTAATGATATAATACTATTGTATTAAAAAATATTAGTTAACCTCTTTCATAAAATAAAAAGAAGGAAAGTTAAAAAAGATTTCAATAGAATTTAAAAATATTTTTTGCTTGGCTTTGGGTTGAACTTGAAAAAGATCCGAGTTCAACTCATTTTTCATTCGAGTTTTTTAAAATAATTTTTTTTTGAGTTTACATCTTTATGTTTTTTTTAGCCAATCTTATCAAATTGAGTGGGCTTTCTAATCCAAAATCATGTTTAGATGAGAGTTACAAACTTTAATATAAAGTTGAAACTCTTGTAATAAGGTCAATTTTTATTTCATTATTTAATTTTTGGCACCGTAGCTCAAGGTAATGCTATCTGAATTCTGAGGCATTCTATGTCCAAGTGTCATGGGACCTTTATCTATGCTAGTCCTTCATCTCTGTGAGGATTTGTAGAGTCACTTGGATATGAGATATGACATCTCTTCTCCGTGGTTAGTCTTGGGAGATTTTGATGAGATCTTGTTACCTTATAAGGTTAAAGTCGAAGCCCTCCATAATTCTGGTGAGGCCGGATTTGCTCAGGTGATTGAAAAATTGTAATTTAATTGTTGGATCTTCGTTTTAAAAGTTCAGTTTACCTGAAGGAAAAGATTAGAGGCAATAGAGAGATGGCTTAGTGTTTGGATACCTTTGGCTGATTTAATTCTTCCTGATTTGGACTATTAGCCAGCTTGTGAAACAGGAATGGAGGTAGCATTACTGGTAAGTTGAATATTATGAGTCTTGCAAACAAGTTAACATGAATGTGAAAACAAATGTTAGAAGTGTTGATTGGGGCCAAAGGCCTAGTAGGCCCGGCTTTGGCCAGTCAAAGTGGGTTAGGTTAGGTTAGGTTAGGTTGAGTGTAAAAAATAAAATAAAATAAGATAAAAATTTAAGATCAAGTTGAATTATAAAAATAAGTCAAGCCTATTTTAAAGATCATATTGACCCAGTTTGATTTAAAAAAATAAAAAATTTTTTAAAAATATTTTTTATAAAAATTTATATTAAAATTTTAATTTTTGTAAAGAATAAAATATAATTTTATAAAGATTTATATAATTTTTTAAAAAAAATTATTTTATAATTTTAATAATAAATTCAAATTAACTTTAAAGGATATATTGGTCTGGCAAAGTTCAAAAAAAATATTAAAAAAATCTTGTTATAAGAATTTATATAAAAATCTTTTTATTTTTAGTTATTTTATAATTTTAATAATATGAGAAATAAACAAAGTCGTTTGATATCAGTCTGGAACTGTCTAATATTAAATCAGACTGACTTCGGCTAGCAGACTTCAATTTTAAAGCTTGTTTAAAATCGGGTTAGACGTTGAGCTAGCCCAAAATCTGATCTGGTCCAACCATGAGCACCCCTAACAAATGCAAAGCGGTCAACTCAGTTTAGAAAGAAAAAAATATGACATCCATCATGAGACATTGGGATGCTAGAATCGTTTATGTTACATGCTTCACAACGAAGAACCAACGATGACAAGCTTTTGCCATTTTGCATTCTTTTTTTTTGGTCCTAGATTTTAACTTCCATTTTTTTTAAAGAAATTATAGAAATTTTTTAAATTTTGTTAAAGTTATACAGATTTTTTAATTTTTAAATATACATAAATCTCCTTTAAAATAAAAAATTACTATATACTTTAATTCAAATTTAATTTTTTTGTTCAAAATAATATCCATTTAAATTTTTTAATGTTAAAAAGTATCTATTTATATTAATTGAAATTATTTTAATCAAAAGTTAAAATTAGATTAAAATATAGAATACCTTTTTGTTTAAAAAAAATCTATGTTGTTTCAACATAAATCATTTTTTAACCATAAGTGGGGGTGGGATTGCTTTTGTGTCAATAGAAAATGATCATACTCCTATTAATTTGTTTACGTGCATGTAATTTGGGTCACTTTAATTCAATGAATAAGCGGTAAATTTTTTAAGCACTTTATTATTATTTTTTGGTAGATATCAAAGTCAAAGTTAATTTTAAATGAAATTAGATAAATTTTAGAAAAGTTATAGAAAATTAAAAATGTAGCCTCTTGCATATGGGCTAAAATCAAGAAAATCAAGTCTTTTTTTAAAAAAGTAAATTACACATAACTCTAATAATTTTTAAAATTTAATAATGAATGTCTTTAAACTTTTAAATTTGTGTAGATAATTCATAATTCCTCTATTTTTAATTAATCCATTCTTTCACTTACCAAATATAATATGTCAAGAGAGTTATTTACATATAACTTAAAATCTATGAAGTTTATTTGCACACAACTTAAAATTTAAAAGGTTATCCATACCAAAAATAATTAAATAAAATTTAGGAGGTTCATTGACATCAACATATCACGTTTTGTTAGTAAAATAATAGATTAACTAACAATAGGAGGGTTATATGAATAAATTAAAAAATTTAAAAGAATTCATTGTTAAGTTTTAAATATTATAAAAATTATTTACATATGACTCAAATTTTAAAAAATTCTGTGCAATTTAACCTAAAAAAATAAAGGGAGATAAATTTAAAAAAATAAATAAGGAAAAAAACCACGATGGCCAAGACAGAGCTGGGAAGAAAAACTTTAATATATGCTTCCAAAAGTTAATATATAAATTGATTAAAGAATTTTTTACTTGAAATTAAGCAGAGTTGATGTATAATAATAATATCAACTGTTGAACCAGGTCAAACTAAGAAGTTTCTGCACATTGCTTTTGCTCAGAGACTCCACTGCAATAATTTCCTCTCCCTCCATAATCTGCCTCCCCGCTGCTCCAAGCCTTATTTTAAGCTTCATCCTCTGCCTTCGTTTGCTCCCCTTTCAATTATATCCCAATGTGTGACCCATCTGTTGTTGTAGCATTTGACACCATCTACTACTACTTTTTGTAGCTACTGGCTAAGGGGATTGGAAACCTTGATTGATGATGGTGTGTTATATATAATTATATATATATATATATATGTAAGTGTAATGTAATCATTAGTCTTGTTGCATAAAATGTAATTACATTGCTTTAGCATATTAATTTACTTTCCTTCTTTTCCCCTCTAATTTACGTTCTAGATTTTATTGAAGAAGATTTCACACCAGAGATTTCATAACAAGGCATGAGCTGGGGAGAAAAACTTTAATATATGGTTAATAGCCTTATATAATTGAGAAATTATTGTGTACTCTTAAAATAAGTTTAACAATACTACCAGTGGCAAAAATCATCTTAGTTTGTGAGGATCACATGTACATCCCAACTATGGGGTTGTACCCAACATCGAGTAAGTATTAAGACTTGAGATGCACTTTAACCCAATTGATTCACCTTTATAAAACTCTAAAAAACGAGTGTTCTTTCTTAAAGTTTTGCTTGGAAAATTTATTTTCTAAGGTGACTCATTTAAAACCACTGAATAGAACTCAATTTGTAATCCGCTGAAGATAACTTCAATATTAATTGACATTTTCAAAGATTTTTTTGTATCAATTTACTACTTAAAAATTTAATTTTTATTATAACCTAATAGCATAATTTTACTCAAAAGTCTATTGTAGGGAGCTTTCATGCCTTAAGTTTGCTTTCTGCTGTAGGAGGTGTTTGGTAAGCATATGAGATATTGGGTATAAAAATTATTGACAATCCAAACTTAAGCAACTAAGATGGGAAATAGAAAAAGATAAAAATCACCAAAGAAGGCTGCTGAATAATTAGCTGGCTGAACGGGATAAATGAGAACTTTTGAATTACAGTACAACTATTTACATTCACATAGAATCATAACAAATTTCATGTTACGTAAGAATCTACCAAATAGAAGTATCTATGATTCAAAAATATATTAAACATTTTATTGAGCTCAAATGGCATTTGTTGAAGCTGCCAATTCTAACACAAAAGAAAGAAACTATACAGGTTATAATTTTAACTTACATTTCATAAAATATGAATTTAACTCCAGTGAAAATTGTCAGGTTTCAAAGAACAACCCAAAATAAGTAAAATAAAGCTAACTATGAATATGGAGGTTCAACCAAGTGGCCAATAATGGCTCCTTGGTATTGCACAAGCTTTCCACTGTGTCTTGAATACCAAAATGAAATTTTTGTCTCCAAAGAATAATATATTGCCATGAAACCTTGGAAAGTAAATCCTATTCCCTGTACCCATAATCTTTACTTCTGCAGCAACACATGCAGATCGAGAAACATAGATCACATGATTTCCTAAGCTTTCCACCTTTTCCCAAAAGCTTTCCACCTTTTCCCAAAGCATAGAAGTAAAATTTAAGCTGAAAACTTGCAACCACTTCCCCATTTCACCCAGAAATATTGACATAAGCTTTCCATCACATTCTAATAAGATATTTTGGGGAAAAGATCTGCAAGGTGTTTTAGGTTCTCTAAGGACATCCGAAAAAAGGTCCAATCAACCTCCAAGCCAACCTGCTCTTGTTCAAAATTTAGAATTAACAAACTTCATTTTAGACCCAAAAAATAAAAGAATCCTTTATAAAATATTGGACAACTACATTTTAACCAAAATATAGAGTCAAGCTCCGTACAAGCTCTTGGCTATTGTTTGTTTTGTTCCATAGAATCACCATAATACCAAATTGAGAACTAGTATCTATGGTAAACAATTTGAAGAAGTTGGCAAGAATGAGAAAGCCATGCCATATGAACTAGCACGTGCTTCTTCAAATGGAGCTGGTAATTCGATGATTAATGATAAAGAAGACTTTCTATTAGACATAAGCAACCAATCATTTTTTGAAAGTTAGACACTTTTCATTAAACCAGTTCAATGCCAAATTGGCAAGTTTTTATTAGTTTGGCTGGTTTTTTTTTTTTTTGTGGCTAGTTTTGAAAGTTAGATAAACCAGTTTTATGGTTAATTCTGATTTTCAATTCGATTGGCCAATCCATTTTTCATAACTATACTCTTAACAACTATCTCTTAGAATTATTCTCTTTTCTTGACATTTAATTATGGTAAATGCATAAGTTTTTGAATCTGATCGTCTTCTTTTTCTCTTTCTGCAGGGAGAATGGGTCTACGTGGAACATCAAACTTGTGCATGCGGGTGCGCGCGCACATGTGTGTATTTTTTTTCCTCATAAACAATAATAGAAAATGCATTGCTGGTAGGAGGATGATGCCAAGGAGCAAATAAAATTAGGCTTCAATATTTGGGGCCAGACATTAGACTTAGAATGTAGAATTTAATTTTATCAAAATTGGAATTAATTTACAATTTTAAAATTTATGTTTGGGTCATGTAAAGAATTAAAACATGAAATTGTGATTTCAATTTTATTGTCTGGATGAGTGATAATTACTTTGAAAAAATAGTTAGCAACAATATATATATATATATATATGATTTTTAATTTTTAAAAATATTTACTTTTTCCTTAATTTTAGTTTATAACTTTCACATTCATCTAAAAAAAAAACTATTTGTTCATTTTAAAAGATGAATTTCATTTTCATGAACATGCATCTAATACAAAATAAATAAAACTAAAAATTGAATATACGTTCAATGCAAATATCACCGAATGCAGGTTCATTATCAGTTCATAATTAAAATAGACATAACACAATGCAAAGCATAATGATTTTGTCCCAAAAGTTCACAAAGGTTACAAATTAACTACATTGTTTTTTCAAATTTGCATTGATATCCAAGATTTTCTCAATCGAGTAGGAACAACCTTAAATGACTGAATACTTTCTTTCATTACTAGTATGGACATCATAAATTTACAGTAACTCAGTTTCTTCTAATTCTGAAACTTCAAAAAGTTCTACAAGTATTTTCTCAGCAATTGTTTTTTTTTCCGAATAATATAATGTGTAACCCTTGGAAATAGTATTACCCATAAGATTAACAGCATTTGCAAGTCCATCACCAGCACGATTTCTCATTCTTGAAAGATTCTACTTTGGCGTAAAACTAGGTTGCTTACATGAATTTGGGGTAGGTACTTTTGTGCCATCAACTGAATCATTGATAATATGTATACTGACGTTATGTATATTCTCACTTGGTCCAATAACGTTAATTGCTTTAACCCCAGTTTCAGCTGCGTCACCCATAACACAAACATGTCCAAAAATAATTTCTAAGTAATGAAAATTATCAATTAATAAGTTATAAGAGTGTATAAAAAAGGGTCAAAATTAAAAAGGACAAGTTTGATTTGCCATAACATACTTTGCTTAAACTTTTCACCATCAACCTTTACCAAAATTAGGGGTGTTTATAAATTTGGTTTGGTTCGGTTTTGAACCAAAATCAAACTGAACCGACATTGTCGATTTAATATTTTATTAGATCATGTCAGTTTTGATTTTTAATCAATTTAGTTCGATTTTTATTTGATTTAGTTCAGTTTGGTTCATACATTATTTTTTTGGCCCAAAAGTGATTTATTTTTTTTTAAGATTTTGTTTCTTGTAATATGTAAAATTTAATTTCTAATATCATACATCTTTTAATATTCTAATATCTTTTACAATTATGTTCAATTATTTTACAGTTGTAAGTAAATATCATATGTAAAGACAATAAAATAATGACATTTTCAAAATAATTTATTTGATAAGCTCATTTAAAATTGGTTTGGTTCGATTTTGGACCAAAATCAAAGTGAACTGACATTGTTGATTTAACATTTTATTAGATCATGCCGGTTTTGACTTTTAATCAATTTGGTTGGATTTTTATTTGATTTAGTTTAGTTTGGTTCATGCATTATTTTTTTGGCCCAAAAGTGATTTTTTTTTTTTAAGATTTTGCTTCTAGTAATATGTAAAATTTGACTTTTAATATCATACATCTTTTAACATTATAATATTTTTTACAATTATGTTCAATTATTTTACAGTTGTAAGTGAATATCATATGTAAAGATAATAAAATAATGACATTTTCAAAATAGTTTATTTGATAAGCTCATTTAAAGTTAGTAAAGTGGACAAAAATATAACTATTTTTTAATTAATAAAAGGTTTATACATAATTTAAACTTAACTAATAGAAGCAAAAAAAATTATTGGATCAACAGTTTTAACCGAACCAAACTGATTAATTTTATAATGTTCAAAATTGACTTTAATTTTTTTTAATCGATTTAGTTCGATTCAATTAGTTTGGATCCGTTTTGAATACTCCTGACTATAACCACTAGTATCAAATATAATACTTATGACATCATAATACTTATCCCAAGTTTTTAGACGAGATAAGATGTTTTCCTTAGTGATTATAATACCACATGGCTCTTTTATGGCATTTATATATACCAACAGCATATGCAAGAGCTTTCCAACCATTAAGTGGATGATTTCCCAAGTTATGTTGGTCAAGCAAAACATTAGTAAGAAGAACACAATCCATAACCGAAGTCCATTTTAGATAGCCAGAGTTGGCCTTGTCTTTGTTCTTGTAACTTTTACCTTTGTCCAAGATTTTCCACTATCAAAGCATCATTAGAAAGCATGTTAAACCCTGGTAAATAGAGAATTCGGATATATTAAGTATACAACCTAATAAACTAGAAGAAATTAGCTATCAGAATCCTTTATAATCACTACCGCAACGTTTAGGAAAAAACCAACTACCACCCATTAAATGATAGGTAGGTAATGAGCCACTTGATTACCACATGTTTACAAGTGGGGAAGTAGCAATCCTTTTGGGAAAAAAACAAAAAAATTTCCGAACCCATCATGATAAAGATTAAAAAGAAAAAAAAAAAAAAGAATTTCCCTCGCATAAAGAACATGCATAGTAACATTAAGCATTCTTACCTGCGTGAAAAGCAAGGATAATGATAGTGATACTGGTCGTCGATCAAAATAAAAAAAATTGTGGTATATGGTGATGATGACTATGTGGGTATATGGTATCGGCCTCAATTCTTAGTTTAGTAATTGTAATTTTTGAAGTCGAAGATAAAAATTAGAATTGCATTTTTACTAATTATTATCATTGTTAAGAGAATTGGACTAGATCAACTAATTTAATTGAAAAGTTACTAAATTAACTTGCTGTCCACTTCATTTAGGAGAAAAAACTGGTCCCAAATTGAATCAACCAAATTTGATCTAGAATCGAGTCTAACTGGATGGTTGAGCAAATTTGGATTGGGACAGAGAGAATGGAATAGCACACCACATTAATTGAGCCAACATCACCTTCTAGATAAATACATAGCAAATTTTTCTCATATATATATATATATATTTAAAAAAGTAATAAATAACTTCAACACTTATTAATTAAATTATTATAAAATCTATATTATAATATATAATATATTTAAAATATATTTTTTAAATATTTAATTCAACTAATCTAATTTCAGTTTAATTATGATTTGACCAATAAATTATGAACTATTTTTAATCATAATTTATTGACTGACCTAATTTTTTTAAACAATAGTTATTATTTAATTATGTAGAACTGGTGTGTGGAATTGGAAATGTAATTCTAAAGAATAAACCAAACAAAAAATTTGAAATTACAAGTCCAATTCCCATTCTAGACTTTATTTTCAAGTCCAATTCTTGACACCAAACAAGACTTTGTTGAATTTGAAAGTTGTCTAAGCTGAGCAATACTTTGAGCATATCATACATAATTAAAACGGCATCTTGGAGCTCTCACCCAATTCGTTGCTGCCTAAGTGCACCATATTAAAAATAGATGATCTGAATCAAAGTTTGAGTAACATTTGATAACAACATAGTGTAACAGAACTTTTCAATATGCAGATAAATTAGAACTTGTATGGATGTAACAGAGACAATCTATAACTCAGAAAACATATAAACATAACAGCAAAACGTTACCATTATAGTTAATGAACATGTTCACAAACACTAGCACTCGGATAGTGACATTAAATGTCTAGAAATAACTAAATACCTCAATGATTGTGAGACCTAAACTTATATTAAAATGTTAATTTGAATATCCAATACCAAAATAATAGCACAAGATTGTTTCATAATTAAAGAATTTCTTGAACTTAGGGGTGGTATGCATGAGAGTCTTTTCATGGAATGAAAATGAAAATAGGTTGGGAATGGAAAGAAATTTGTACACCAAAGATATGTTTGGTATGATATACAAAGGAATAGGAATATTATTATTTGTTTAGATAGAAATGATAATAAAAAGTTATGAAATGACCAAAATGCCTAGAGGTAATAATAATAATAATAATAATAATATTCTAAACAGAATTTTTGCCTCTCTTCAACACCGGTCACGACTATTTTCTCCATTCCCAGAAACCCAACACCTCCATTTAGCATATTTTTTGGCCTCAAGATCTACAGTAATTCTAGCAAGTGAACAGACTGATGAATGATAGATGGAGGTGGCGATTTTTTTGGCAACAGATCTGCAGCAATTCTGACGAGTAGAAAAGGGGAGGATGAACGGCGACACCAAAAAACAATTTTGGTGAATGAATGACAAATAGAGATACTAGTTTTTTCGGCGAGATTCTGGCGCAGTAATAAACGGTGAGTAAACAACAGACAAAGATGGCATTTTTTTGGGGGGAGTTTTGGTGCAGTGATGAACAACGAGGTTATGGCATAATAAAGAAGACGCACATGGTGATCAAGGGCAAGATGGTCATTTGAAGTTGCTCTCCCATGATGGTGAGCTCTTTCCCTTGACTTAGCAGAGCAAAGAAGACTCCCATGTTTATGGAATATTGTTTTCCGTTGGATTCAGGACACTTGCCAACCAAATACATTTTTTGGTCTTTTCCAGTCCTTTTTCCATTCTAGAATTGTCGTATCCTATGTACCAAATGATGTCTTAGTAATAACTGATAAAGTATTTAACACTATGTTAACCAATCAAAATCACTTTTCAACCAGAATACTTAATAATAAAAATTATGAGACAATTTTCAATTACCTTATCCGCTTTCAATCAGTATCATCTGTTAGCCTCGGAACACTTTATAAATTATTTCACTTACCTTAAATTTATTGAATAACCAATGACAAAATGATACTTCTTCAGAAATTCTTCTCAAGCAAGAATAGCAAACATCCGAACATGCACACTTCCTAATTGATCCGGGAGAGTCAAAAGTAAGAGTAGGATTGAAATACATTAGAAGCTTCAAAGTTCAGCAGAATTTGTCTCATATTACGTATCAAATGCTAATTCACAATCATAACCAAGAAGTGAAACCTTTTTCACAAGACTCGCTCAAATTATCGATCAGTTTATCCCACGATAGGAAAACCATTCCCTCTTTATGTATTTCTGAAAATTTCCAATTTTTCCTTTTTCTTTCGGGTGAAGGCAAAGGTGAGAAATAGCGTCAACAGTCTTAGCAGAGGTTAAGCAAGAGACATGGCTACAATCAGCGCACTAGGTTAGCTCAAAAATTAACAAATCAATCACTTGTGAACTACACATTTATATATGAGGTGGGGTTGTAGGAAGAAGCAACTGGCTAGCAGAGAACACTTCCAAATTAAAGGAACTAAAAATCACGCGGTGGCAACGGTGAGGGATCCTTTGACAACTTCAACAGATGAGGAAGTTTGTTGAGGAACAGACTTCAACAAGAATCGACGAATACGAAAGCTAGAGATGGACAAAGTTGCTGGAATTGGCGACTTCAACACTGGATATGGATAAACTCGTTGCAATCGACAACTTCGACGCTAGAGATGGGAGCTTTTTGCTGGAATGGACAACTTCGACTGTTCAAATTTGTTTTCTTTTAATTAACAGAAGATAGGGCGAACATCTTCTCTTAATTCGTGGCATGGAAACGACGACCAATAGTCAAAATATTTTGGACCGTTCATGTGATCTAACGGCTAGACAGACACCACGCCATTTGAATACTCAAAGCATAGCGTTTCAAAATGGCTTCTCTCAATTTGTGGCGTGGAAATGATAGACAACAATAAAGAAAATCTGGACTATTCGCGTAGCTGGAATAGAATTTAAATGTCAACCCATCTGGTATCTCTAACTCGTCCATTATATTAGTCATGATGCTTGAGAGAAATTGTCATATAATTGACAGTCAGTGATAGCTTTGTAAAAAAAAAAAAGATAAACAAGGCTAATTTCTCTAGTTATAGTAATGAATGCTAATTGCAAATGATAAGCAAGATAATAATTATAATATGTATAAGAATAATTTTTTAAAGATAAAACTTGTATATTATTTCATTCACCATGCATATTGTTTGCCCATCATATTCTTGACCATAAAGGCCATGTATATTATGGAGAAAGAATAGATATTATTTCATGTTTCAATGTTAATGATAAAGTATCTGGAATATGAACATGGTGAAAAAAAACCTTTTCTTTTAATATATCTATTTTTGTTTACAAATCTCAAAATTATAATTATTTGTTCTCTTTTTGAGTTATTATTTACTTTATCAATAAAGAGATAAAATTTAGAATCACCAATTCTTTCACAAATTATTGCACCTACCCTTCTAACAAAGAGATATATATATATATATATATGATTTCTTTTTAAATGCTAAGTGAAATATTTTTTAAAGATTTTTTAAGACAACATTAACAACATTTGAATTATAAGATACTAAAAGCTCTATCAACTTAATAAACTTTTCCTTATTAAATAAGCCAATACTTTTGTCATTACTTTTAAATGCATATGCTTGGATAGTGAGCCAACAAACTAGATTAATAGAAGCCTTTAGTTTCAAATAATTGTTTACAATAGCTTAAAAATTTTGTCTACGAACAACTTTGTCTATATGTTAAGATTAAGCTATCAAAGCATCACAAAATTATACATAACTATTATGTGCTAAATTAGGAGTAGTTCTAACGTAGCAAAGGAATGCATAATTAACTTTATCATTGACTTTATTTCAAGATTAAAATCTTGAACAATAAATGCATATTTTCTATCATTTTGAGGACCATCACTAAACAAGTTGAAGATTTAGTAAAAGAAAACTGATATGATCCCAATTTAATATAGCAAGACAAATCTTATCATGTTAATCAACTAGTACTCCTAAATTAGAATACACTTTTGGATCTTTTTTCTAACAAAGAGATATCAATTTTTTTCTCTTCCATCCTTGATACTTTAAATTTGATATTACTCATTATTGATTAACTTAATAGGAAGCACACAAGGATAAAATAATTTACCAACTTCAAGATTATGAGAGATTTTTTTAAAAACAAATTTATCAATAGTTGTGAACTTTTCCATAATATAAACTTTTCTTGTATTATCATAAAAATACAATAGAAGTAATCAAATAATCAAGTAATAAAAAATACTAAATATATTGTATCAAAATCATCCAAAAACAAAGATTTGACCCAAAAATAAAAAGAAAGGAAAAATATTCAAACACAAAAAAAAATATATAAATAAAATTCAAAATACAAAATTAAAAAATAATTACCTAAATTTTTTATCAACAATAAAACACGAAACTTGTATATATATATATATATATATATAAAGCCCCCTTCTCGCCTTCTCGTTTGGCGACGGGCGCTTTCTCTAACTCCCTCCCTTCAAAATTGGAAATTGGAACAGTGAAATTTTGCTTTAGTGATTTGCTGGTGCAGACGTGGAGTGGTGCGGGCGTGCGAGAGGGTATGAGGTACTCGGCCTCGCACGCACTGCAGAATATCAAAATATCCAATTTTTGGTGAAGACGTGCAATAAAGAGGCTTGGAATGCAAGTTTAGGCGGTGGGCCGGTATTGGCTTTGGACTTGGCAATTTAAATGCTTAAACTAAATTACATTCACCTGCGTGGGCCACTTCCTATGGGAAAGTATAATATATATATATATATATATCTACATATACATATATATATATATATGTGCGTGTGTGCGCGCGGCTCAAAGAAGAAGAAATCAACCTAATCTTTTGTTTTTGATAACGAAATCAACCAATTTTTGGTTATTCTATTTAATATATAAGAAATTAATAGCAACATTTAAAGGAGAAAGACAAAAAACAATAGGGGCGAAAATCCTGCTTTCCCTTGGTATTTGGTATAAACGGCATGTTTGGTTCGTCAGGAAAAAAAAAGAAAAAGAAAAATTTGGTAAAATATTATTTTTACTCTTATAATTATTATTTAATACTATCTATTAATTATTATTCAGTTATTAAAAATAAATGTATTATAAATATTTTTTATTTATAAAATTATCTTTTTTTTTAATTTCTATACTTAACTTTGTATGTACTAAATAAGCCAAAATATTGTCAATGCAAGCTTATTCTATGAAATAAAATCGAAGTCGGAAAATAGAATGTGGCCAATTTTAAGCATCAACTTGTCCTTACTATCTAAAACACATTTATAACGACTTTTAATTTTCAAAATGGAAATTAAAAAGGAGTTCAACGTATGGACGACTACTTCAAAGTAACTCATGTATATTAATTTTAAAAATTGTGACGGTTGGTTGGATAAGTGAAAATTTTGAGTAAAAGATTGTAAGTTCCATTCAAAAAAGTATCGAGTGTCTCGATGCATCCAAAGTTGATGGTATGGAAGTAACGGCGCTTTGGTTTTCTGTGTTTTGTGGGTGTGGCTTCTAAGACCAGAATGGAATAACTCACAACTTTTGGTGATCTTGTGTGATGGATGTGATTTTTGTTATTCTTTAACAGTTATTTTATATAGTGGACAGGAATACACAATTAATTTGCTTAGATTTTTTTTATATAAACTGTTCTTGATTTAAAGCCTAAGTGTTAATTAATTTCATACCTTTTACATGTGAAAATAACTAATTGACTTTAGACCACTATAATTAAATTGACGAATGATCGATGTTATCTCCTATATGGTATTCACCCATAGAAATATTAATGCAATTTTATTCTTTTCGTTTGATAAAGCCAAAGATTGATACGATGCATTTTGAATATAAATATTATTTAATATTTATTAACCATACACGCTTTATATTTTTACTTTAAATTACTAGTTTAACATGTATGAATTTCTATTTAAAAGGACTTTAAAACCTTTAGATCTATAACTTAAAAACACGTCTTTACATCCAAACATTTATAACTTAATTTTTTGAACTAATTATTATATGTAATAGACTTGACATTAAACTAGTGAGAATATTAAATCATTGAATCACTAGTTCAACTATTGAGTTAATTAAACTTTTTATTATTAATTAAAAATTAATTTATATACTTCAAGTAAATATAATGTAACATATTTTTTAAAAATAAATTTTAATACGTAGTTTGATATAATTATAAAACTTTAATATGATATTATTTATCGCAATACCTTAATATATACAAATAAACCTTCCAACCTTTGACCTTTATCTTGAATCGCAACCAACTGAAAAAAAAAAGGCGCACACACAAGCAGTGGGTATAATGCTTTATTAGTTGGCAGCCTTGACTCAGCCGCTGGTCTCCACTTAGTTAGCCTTTGAGTTAAGTAAATCTCAAATGAAAAACGTAGAAAAGGAACACGTTCAACCCACTGCTTTGTTCTTATGAAGTCTCTTTTGCTGTCCTTAATTTAACATTTTCAATTTAAATATTCGATGACTGTGTGAACCTGTGAAGTCAAGGCAAATCGAATCTTGAGATACAGTATGCGGGTCAAGCTTTGCATGCTACCGCACCTTGTACGCATTTAGCTGAGTCTTATCCTTGAGTTTTCAAAGAAAGAATTTTCAATATATATGAGTGGAAGCATCGTTCAGTCATCTTCGGTCTCCTGTTATTGGAACGTTTTTCCTTTTTCTTTTAATTTCTATCAAGATAAAGCTATCCTGGGATTTTTGAGGGAGCCGAAGCTTTATGAACTTCTTCCATGTTTCTTCTTTGGTATTTAAATATTCAATGTTTATTTTTCCATACTTAACCTATTTGTCTTCTAATATTAAGCATAAAGCACACACCCTAAAGCATAGAGTACCTGAATTGAGAAGGGTTGAGTCAGGTTTTTATTTGGCCCGGCATTTTTCTTTTCTACCTAGCCAAGTTGGACTAATTTGAGTGGGCTGACCACGCTTTTTATTTTTATATTTAGTAAATAAAATAAAATTCTTTTATAAATTTTTATAAAATTATATTTTTTTCTCTAAAAAATATTTGTATATAAGTCCTTGTAGATTATAAAATAATTTTTTTAAAAAAATAAAATTTTCATATAAGTTTATATAAAATTATATTTTGTTTATAAAAAAATAAAATTTTTATATAACCTTATAAAATAATTTTTTTAAAAAATATATATAAAACCAAATCAAATTAAGCAAAACTAGTCAAGCCTACTTTAACTTCTTTTTTAAACTGGATCTAACCTGATATAACATAATTAGACTAATCATGTCAAATAAACAACTATTTTACCTTTAGAATTGTTCTTTTTCGAGACATTTAATTATGATAAATACATAACTTTTCTAATCTCGTCCTCTTCTTTTTCCCTTTCCGGGACTATTGTAATTGACGATAATAGATGCTTGAGAATGCGCATAATCATAATTAAGGGTATATTTAAAAGTTTTTTTTAGGAGGGAACGGAGTGGGATGGAATGGATTTAAGACTTAAACTATTATTTAAAAAATTTTTTTAGGGGTGAGTAGAATGACAAGAGATGGCCTCCCAAGCCATTTTTAGTCATCTAAAACTTTTTTTTTTTGTCCCTCCAATTTGGGGGGTCAACGATGGAATGATCAAGTTTAAATATTTAAATTACAAAATTATCCTTTAACTTTATTTAACTTATGCAAAATTATGAAAATTCTAATATAGATATATTAAAATTATTAGTTCTAAAAAATATTAATTTTAAAAAAGTAAATAAAATATTTTTTTATCTTTTTGTTAGTTTTTAATTATTTTAAGATTAGGTATGTGATTTTCAATAAAATTAGGATTTTATATATTTATCTTTTATTATTAGAAGTTATATTTCATTAGAATTAGAATTAGACTTCTATAAATATAAGTCTCTACATTTGTACTAAGTCAAAATCTAGTATTGAATAATAAAAAATATTTTCAAAATATCTACATCTCCCTTTTCCTTTTTCCTCTTCTCCTTTTATTTTTTCTACATCTCCCTTCTTTCTTATACAAACATAAAAATAATATGAATAAAATTCATGCACTATGAATTTTATCATATCATCATTGGTATTGAAATATGTTTTTACCTAGTTATTATGTAGTATGAGAAAAGTCTTAAAAATTTATTCACACTTTTTATCTAAAACAATTTATAAGGGTAACATTGAAAAAAAAAAAATTTTATCAATTCTATTTTATTCATTTTATAATAACTCTCAAACAATAGTCAAATGAAACAATTCCATCTCCTTATAAAACTCTCAAACAATGGTACGTTTCGCTAAGCTCCACTCCATTTCATTTAATTCCATTATATTTTATTAATGTCTGTTCCATTCCATTCCTTCCTAAACTCCCAAATATAACCTAAATTAATAAGGCATGCATCAAACAAGGGTATAATAATATTGATGAGTTCAACTTTCAAGTATTTGTGTAAACGGGTCAGCGTGGAATATTCTGATGGTTTTATTTTATTTTATTTTATTTCCCATAACCGACAATGGAGTGCATAGTTAGGAGAGAACTCCTTAATATCAAGGAGCAAATAAAATTATAGTAAAATGGGTGTGTCATATGTTAAACTCAGTAACACTAATTTTAAAGAAATTCTTACATATTTTTTTATACATGCAATAAGTTATTAAGTCAATAGATGATTAAAATGAGCGGATCAATAAATTCATTAATATACCTATTTTAATACAATTTTATAGACTCTTTGCACCTATCTTGAGTGCAAAAAACTGTACTTAAGGATCGTTCTTTATATTAATAAATTTTTATTGGCTTTATATACCTATCTTAATCATGAGGATTTTATAATCTACTTGTTATTTTGTGAACTAAAGTATTTGTTAGTAAACTTGATCATAGGTTGAAAAGTCCATCTAATCCAATAAACTCAATTTGAAAAAAAAAATAGATATGAGCTTTAAAAAAAATTGGCAAAGAATGAGTCCCTTTTTTAAAAAAAATTGAATATAAAAAAAATTGAGCTTACCTTTTTTTAAATATAACTTAACTTGAACTTGACGCCTATTGTAATCAATTTTTTTAATATATTATTAATCAATAATATTATTTTATCATTTTTTCACTTTTACCTTACCTTACCTAATCCATGCCCTAGCCAAATGCTAAACCCTTACTCCCTTCACGCGATGTTGGGAAAAGTAGAGTAACTAGAGGAGTTTAAAGTTCTGCCGCCACCACCACCGCCACCACCCCGGACAATAAGCAATTTCGTAGTTCAAGGATTGTCTTTGTGGTACTCTCTTTCGTGGATTGGGGAGCTATTTCGTGTTTCTCTCTTCTTTTACATACTAGATCTCTCTTCTCCACTCTTAGTTTTTTCTTTGTTTGTACCTTCTACCATCAATGGAGCTATATGTTAGGGAGAGAGGCGCCTATTTTTTTTTTTCGAAAATACTATGTATATAGTATTATGTTATGACGTTATGCCCCTAATCCCTTAAAATTTTGCACCTCCTAGACTCTTTCCTGTATATAATTGATTATATATATATTTTTATTATTTAATATATTAACTTGAACCCAATAAATTCTCACATATATATTATGTGTAGAATTTTAATAAAAAAATTTTCAGTTTTATTATTATTATTTTATTCCTTTTCTTATTTTATCTTTATCTTTCTTCCTCTTTTTTTCTTTTTCTGTCTACTTGCCAAATTAGTGAAAAGAACATTTTAACACTCAAACACATTGACTTCTCTCCCTATCCCCTATCTTTGCTCCCAAATGGGATCCTCTCCTTTGCTCCTCTCTCTAGTGGCATGAGAGAAGATTTAGATAGTTCAAATTTATTTATTTATCTTTAATTTTTTGAAAAACTTTAAAGAAAGCAAAATATAAAATAAAAATAATTTCTCAACTGTAAACTTAAAAAAATGATACTTATATTTAAAAAAAATAAGACTTGGACTGTCCTAGTTAATTTAAATAGTCTAGATCCTCTACCACGCACAATGCGCATGGGAGAAGATCCTGATTCTCTTTGCTCCTTGCCTCTTCTTTGTTTTAGACATTGCACAACTTTTGAAAACAAGTTTTAATGTGGTAAAACAAGTTTTAACGTTTATACCTCATGTAGTGAAAACAAGTTTCAACAATATATATATATATATTTCTTCATTTACATTTTATATGCATCTACGTAATACTTTTCAATTAAGATTCTCTCACTTGAGGATTTCCTTCAATTGCTCAATTAAGTAATTTAGATTATTCAAATTTGACTTGAACATTTTATATTTTAAGGTTTTTAAATCTAAATTATTATTATTATTTAAGTTCATAGTTCAAAAATTATTTTATTCCATGCTCTTCTCCTTTATAAAAGAATTGTCAAAATAAATTTTAAAAAATATAAAATCTAAATCATTCAAATCAATTTAGATAGTTTAGATCCTTGCAATTGAGCAATTGAGTAGGAACTCAATTGAGAGATCCAATTTGGATACTTTTGCTATTCTTAATTTTTTTGAATAGGATATAGAAATTTTTTTTAGAAGAGTAATAACATTAGAACAACAATATTCATCTAAATGTTATGAATAAATTCATGGCATTTAACTTGTTAGGTAATACCAAGAAAGTATCTTACATGGTATTTTTTTCTTGGTGACTTAGGATTTGTATAAATTGTTTTAAACCTTAAAAGAAGATCTACCGGTGAAATTACATTTAACTGAAATTTTCAAACTATTGAATTTTAATGTTATATCCTCATATTTGTTAAAAGTTTGATCCTATTGAGCCCACACATATTATATATATATATATATATATTGTTATTTGATATTGTAACTTGAGCCTACTAAGCCTACTTGTATATTATATGTATAACTCTCACAAAAAAAAAATATTGTTGTTGTTGTTGTTATTTCCTCTTTTCCTCCTCTTAATTATCTTATCTTCTTTTCTTTTTCTTTATTTTTTTAATTTCCCGCTACCTTCTTATCTTTCTCTTTAGGTGTGAGCTTCCAAAGTGTGAAGTAATCTTTTAACTCAATTAAGTCAATTTAATCTTAAAAGCTAAGTTCCTATCTAGGGGTGAACATGGGCAGGACCGGGTCAAGGCGATATTTGGCCCGAAACCCAGCCCAATTAAGGTCTTAGGGGTATTTTTATATCCATGGCCCGGCTCTACCCGGAGAAGCTCAATTTTAGGGCGGGTTAGGGCAGCTCGGGGCAGCCCTAATAAGTAGGGCTGTACATAGGCAGAGTCAAACCAAACATCTAGTATATCCGATACCTGACCCGATTAAGACATCAAGCTTGTTTTTACACCCGTGGCCTTACTCGACCCTAATAAGTCCAATTTATATTGGGATAGGGTGGGTTAGAGCCGCCCAAACTAATTTTTTTTTTTATGAATTGACACTTGTAATATAAAAATATTTTTTTACAAACTTATAGGCATATGTTTCAAAACAATAGACTTTTAGAACTCTTATATTTGTATCAGTAATAAAAAAAATAGTCTAGTATTATCAAGTAAAATATAAGATATACTAACATAATTAGTCTTAGGTAAATATATATTTTTTCATTATTCAATAAAAGAAATATCAGTAAGCATTCACATTAATGATAAAAATAATTAAGAAGTAAAGAATATTTGCGTAGGTAATAAAAATTGCAGTATACAGAGATAATTAAATGAAATAAAAATTAAAAAAAAATGACAAAATATTAATAACTAAAAAAAAGTAACTATTAAGGCAAGTTGGGCATAACATACCTTTGCCCGTGGCCCGGCCCGGCCCGAAATAGTTTTGTTTAAAGTTATGCCCATTTATATTTTTAGTCTGACCCGGCTCAGCCCGATTAGACCGGACTAGGGCAGGCCCCTAGGGCCAATCGGGCCGATGAACACCCCTATTCCTAACTCATTGGAGTATTGGTTATACTACAATGTTGTTATCTATTGCTAATATAGAAGTAAAGAAATAAATCCATAATTTCAATTTCTAATATTTTATTTAATCAATATACTATAAAAGTATAATTTTTTTGGATAAGATATAAAATTTTTAAAGAAAAAAAATTGATATCAAAGTAATAATTTTCATCTAGACCTCATGAATATAATTTTTAGCAACAACACATTGAGATTAATTTAAAAGATTTGCTATTAGATAGAAAAGTAAATAAATTAAAATTTTAGCTTGTCATTCTAATAACCAAGAGAAAAATATGAAGAGCATATTTACAAAAGGGACCTTGTTAACTTTGCCCCCTAAATTAACGTCCTAGCTCTACCCCTACTTTCTACTTACATTATCTTTCCTTTTTCTACATATTAAAGGAAAAATTACATTCTAAAATAGATCTAAGTATTTACCTAAACATAGCAAAATTGAGATCTTGTTTGTAACTTTTGCTCTATATGGTGCCAATTGGAATTATTAAAGGAACTTCCATCATTGTTTGCCACAGATGGTGCCATAGTTAGAGGAGGACAGAGGTTTTTTCATTCTATGTTTTCTTCTCTATGTTTCTTTTTCTTTTTCACAAAGAAAATGAGTAAGGAAAAGACAAATATGCAAAAGGAGGGAAACACCACTCTGACACACATTTGCATGCAATTATTTTGATCCAACCCACTCCCACTAATCAGATAGCTACTCCCTCCTTTAATTAATTAATTAATAATAATTTAACTTAATAGCCAACCTAATTTAATTTTTGAATTCAAAATTCAAAATTCAGATTCAAATAATAGTAATTTAATTAATAATTAATCAATTTACAAATATTTAATTAATTAGTTTTCCTCTAATAGGAAATTATGTTAGGTTATTGGTCGAATTAGCCCCTCAAAGACACCCTATTTTCTAACATATTCCACTCACACATGATAGGATAAATAACACAAAACTCTTTGCTCCTCTTAAACTTTCATACTAAATGCTCTGTTGTGACTACTTAAGCATAATGTTAAGGAGCTCTTATACTAGAAATCCTAGTATATAACTAGTATAAGAAACACATCCCTTAGATATACTTTAAACACTTGTTCATGTGCCTTAGATGGATGCCCTAGATTCACCCATATATACCATGTTCTACGCTTATAACAAAACTAATCCTTTTTGTGTTTAATTTTACTTATATTGTCTTTTTCATGTGTATAGTATCTATGCTTATGAAGTGATTAAAACTTCATAATAAGTATGCTTTAGATACTAACATAAGTGTGTGTATCTCAGGTGATCTTGCTTTCACCCACACATCATTTAGATCAAAATTAACTACTTTCTTAATAGTAATCCTTTAAGTCAAATCTATCATGATCATACGACATATATTAAAGTAGCAAGTATTAACTCATTTCTTCATGATATTACTAAAGTCACAAGGGCATCTATGAAAAGCATTTGTTCCTTTTTAGAACTTACACAGCAATAAAAATAGATATTTATTTACTTGCTTCCCAATTGTAGTTCTTAAGCACATACAATATGAATTGTATATTATGATGTTTTTCTTATTTTATAAGGTGTATATTGATTTAATTTATTTATCAATGCTATACAAAACTTAGTTTAAACACACATAGTGTCTAACTCAAATTCTACCATTTTGCTTGCCTACCATGGCAACTTAAAAGAGAATTTAGATTTGCAATAAGTTTTATGGTATTATGGTTGGTGGGAATCCCTACTTCAATCCATATATATTTATGTGTTTGAATCTCATCTTGACTTTCTTTTTCTCCCTTTTATTGAGATGATGTATTTATATTTTTTCTTCTTTTCTATTCCATATTGGCACTTTCACTACCTTACATGGTAAATACAAATGCCTCATCTTATGCTCACTCCTTATAAGCACCAAAGGGTGGTTGCTCATGTAAGAGAACAAGCCTTATCAACATGTATAATATACTATAATTGTATATATGCTTCTTTATGATTATGACATAGTTTATCTATTTAGTTATCACTTAAGTTGTACATATGGTATGATACTCTATATTCTATGCTTACCAAGAGACATTATATTTTTCTCATACGTGTCTCTAAGTATGGGCTTTCCCACAGCATCAACTAATATGTTATGCATAGATATATTTTAGAGTAACACCTTTCTATGCTATTGACCTCTCTCATTCTTATGCTTATGTCTTTACACTTATCATGAAAATGAAAGACTTTTGGGTAGCCTAAGGCTTTTCATCTATCACAATTGGAACTCAATGTGTCACCATTGTTCCCCAAGATTTTCATAATTCTCTTTAGCCATATAACCTTTTTGTCACATCCGATCCTCTGAAAACGAGAGAAAACACGATAAATGTAACGTACGGTTTCTCCATAAACGAACAAAATTTACCGGATACAAAAAGAAGTCCCTCGAAATGACATAGTTAAGGCCCTAAAAAATTTGGAAAGCCTTCTAGACTCCTAAAAATGAGAATCCTAGGCTCAGACGGAAAGAAAAATGGAGCTAAAATGAAAAAAACGAATTGTGACCAAAGATTGACGAAACGTAAGGGCATTTTTGTCATTTTGAGCAAAATGTGAAATTTTCACAAAAGGGATTTTTAAATGAAATTTTTGATTTCTCTAGGATTTTCAAGGGCACTAAAAACCATGGGAAGTCTTGAGACAGCTAAAACTCCTCAAATGGATGCTTTTCAACATCGGTTGACACGAACTTTGATTGATTCGTTCGGAAAGGTTTTAGCTTCTATTTAAGTGATTCCAAAGGAATTTTATTAAATTGGGAACCTAAATTTCATAATGGAGAATAAGGTTCTAAAAAAGGAGCTAAAACGAGTTAGAAATAAAAATGCCAAGAACAAAGGGCAAAATAAAAATTTTTGAAAAGTATTTTTTTCTCTCACCTATATATATGATGCGCCCTTCTTCTCTCTTCATTTTGGTTGACCAAGTGTTGCCCAAAAACCAGAAAAAACCTAAGGGATGAGGCGCACTAAGAGAAAAAGCTATGGAGGAAGAAAAGGCAAGGAAAAGGTATGGATTTTAGTAGTTTTTCATGCTTTCTCCTTTCCAAACCTCTCCTTCTCCATTCCCCTTTCTTTCTTGTGATTATATTGAAGTATATGAATCTGTTTTAAGGGAGAAATTAAAGGAAAAATTAGGATTTGAAGAAAGGAGACCAAAGAAGACAAGATTCAAGTGAGAAAAGCCATGAAAATAAGGTAAAATCTCTATCCTATGGTAGATATTTCTCCCCCTTCCTTCTCTCTATTTCGCCCCACTCAAGAAGCAATAGGAGGGCTGGAATTTTGAGGAGAACCAAGGGTGAATTCTATGAATCTAAGGAAAGAAAGTAAGAATATGTAAAGAAATTCAAGTAGAAACCATGGATTTTGCAAGATAGAAAAGTTAGGGTTTTGATTGCACCTTAAACTCTATCATGAACCCCTAACTAAATTTTATGATGTTTAAGTGTTCATATGAGTTTCTAAGACACTAAAAGAGCTTCCTACATAATTCTCCCATCAAAGGAAGTAAGGAAACTCTATTGGTGCCTTATGGAAGCATAGCTTCGGCCAAGGAGATATCCATGCACCTAGGGAGTGTTTTAATTCCTTCCAAGTTTAGTTTTGCATCATGTATAATGGGAGAGTATGAGAGGGAGCCTTGGAAAAAGTTTAGAAGTCATAAAAAGCAAGATATCCTTATATGTTTCATAATATTGCTTAAAAAAGCAACACCAAGTTAGGCTCCTAAAATTGATTATGTAATTACTTCAAGAAGTTTGAATGGAGTCAAGAATCATAAATGAATAGATAGAATGGAGCCAAGATGATGTTTTCTTAAGGTTGCTTCATTAAGTGCATTATAGAACCATACAAGAGCCTTATGAGTCACCTAACTTTTCTAGTGATTGTATGGCCTTAGACTTCGCTTTAAGAGTATAATTAGCTTCCATATGATGTGTCTAGGCTAAGAGGAATGATCCCCACCTTCTTGGGTGTATGAGGTCAAGGGAGAGGATTCAAGACTCAAGGAAAAAATGTGTAAATATAAGTAAGGTAACTCTCTCCATCTTCTCTCATACATAGATGTGTGCTTACATTGTCTTGAATGTGTGTATGTGTTTTTTAAGCCATGAAAAGTATTTTAGTATGATTTTATATGCCATGGTACCATAATAATGTATTGTGTTTTTAAATGATATTTATGATACTTGCTTTGGTTTGCTTTAGTGTGGAGAAGCCAAAAATCCTCTAGCCATGGTGAGGATGAGCCAAGAACCCTTAAAATTAGTTGAGACAAAGTAAAGAGTCTCCCAATAGTGAAGTTAACTCTTAAGGGTAAGGTTGAGTCCAAGAACCTCTTTAAGAAATGGGTAAGGTAAGTCCAAAATCTATAAGAAAATAGATGAGGCTAATCCACTTACTTGGCAAATCTATGTATGCTATATATGACTTTTTCAAATGCCAAGAATGTTTCTTAAATGATTGCACATGTTAATATGCCCATACATGCATTTGTGAGATTTGTATTGCATGCTTGATATGTGATTGAATGAGAGATAAGCTATTGAGATTTTTTGAATCTCAACCCTCCTTTCCAATGTCTTAACATATTAGGTGAAACAATTGAGTAAGGTAATATAAGCCACCAAGCTTAGAAGAAGAAGATTGACATCAAAGTATATGAATATGCCTAGTTTTACTTCCTTTTTATCCACACACATGGCATATGATGAAATTCCTTGATGAAATTGTTATGCAATCATATGAACATGTGTAATTATATTAATATGTTATGTATAATTGAGATGCATAAGGTTTGGGATCACTTGGACAGTTCATACAAGTCATATTCATGCTTTTAAACTTGCCTAAGAGGTGCCAAACATCAAAGGAGACTATTTGAACGTTTTGATACCCCATATAAAGCAAATTTGACCACTTTAGAACCCTATACCACTTTTTATCCAAATGAACTCTTCTTGATCTAATATTTGGCATGAATTTAGAGCTTGTTAAGAGTGTCTTGAAAAGTTAAAGTGCAGAATTTTTAGAGGCCTATGGAATATTTGATAAATTTTTAAAGTTGAAAAATTTTCTAAAATTGGTCAGTTACTATTCACTCCGGTCCAAAAATGAATTCCGTCACTTGAGGGGCAAATGATGTCCAATTGCCATGAAATTGTATAAGGAGAAACTAGACAATCTTAGTGACTTGTGCCAATTGGAAGCATCCCATTTGGATGTCTAAAAAATGAGATATGAATTTTTGAAGTTTCTGTCCAGCATCAAGTGTCCAAACTGATCTTAGGTACTATTTGATTAGTTTTTGATGCCTAGACGTGCCTGAAATGGTCTAGAGTTATTTTTCCTCTCTAACTAACATATGTAGATTTCTATATTGGTATCATTTGTATGGATTGAATTTTTGTAAAATTAATTAGATATTTTTTAAGTTTGTTGCAGAAACCTGTGACAGTACCAGTAGATAGCCAGACCTGATACAATACCAGTAGGCATACCTATTGGAGCACAACAAGTTCAAGAAACACTCATCCATCAAAAACTTCATAGAGCTTAAGTGGCCTAAATTGTGCTAGTATATATCCAAAAAATAATAAAATAATAAAAAACAAAATTCATAAGAATCCTAGTCAAAACTAATTAGCTTCTTTAAGTAGTCACATAGGATGCTCATGCTTCATTAAAAATCACATGGTTGACACATGATTTTTAATTTCTTGCAATCGGACTCCAATTGGGCCTTGGCACTCCTCTTGTATGTGCAAAACTACATTGGGCCTTCAACATGTTGGATATTGATTCTAATTGCTTCATGGCCCTTCTTAGAACATTGGGCTTCCACTCAGACTTCCACTTTTACATTTCTAGGAAAATCTCATGTCCAAAGTCCAATTCAACATGTTTTGAATTGTTCAAATATGGATCTTGGACTCTAAACTTGGACCGACGTCCAATATAGATATTATCTTGAGCTCTTTGAGATTTTTGGATATATACTAGCACAATTTGGACCACTTGAGCTCTATGAAGTTCTTAATGGATGAGTGTTTCTCAAACTTGTTGTGCTCCAATGGGTATGCCTACTGGTATTGTATC
Organism: Erythrophleum ivorense; assembly: GCA_026724425.1. Taxonomy (NCBI): domain Eukaryota; kingdom Viridiplantae; phylum Streptophyta; class Magnoliopsida; order Fabales; family Fabaceae; genus Erythrophleum; species Erythrophleum ivorense. The sequence goes on along the minus strand of JAIUCV010000004.1, from coordinate 38,606,922 downwards.
AAGACCTCTTCATGATTTCAATTTTTCTAGAATTAGTTATGATTTTTCAAAGTTTGTAACAGAAAAGAGAGATTTCTGGCCGAGAATGCAATTATGTGTTTTATGCTTCCCTTTGCCTTACACGAGCTCTAGACCAATTATGGTGATGGAAATGAGTTGTATCTATGTAAATAAATATGAGAATGTGATATATGAGTCCATATGACCCACGGGATGCCGAATGAAAAATTTTACCCGTAGAAAAATACATCTTGATCTATGACTCCCTATGCCACTATGTTGTTTCTATAGAAATTATATGAGATGAGGCATGGGAATTGCAACAATTGAGTCTTAGAAGTATGGTGTTACACTTTTACACTTTTGTAACACATGTAATAAAATTTGCTTCCTTGGTAAATAACACTATATGTCTGCTTCTTGCTATTCTAAGATACCATATCATTATGCAACAAGGAAATATATCTAGAAGTTAATTTTGCATATCTGGATTTTCTCTTCAATACAGTGCCTCTTTTTCAATGCCCTATAAGTACCTCAAGTATTCTATTAATAGCACTCTGATGTTATTGACCAAAATTTAACTATTACCAGTACCCAAGGCCAATTGCTCATAGATATTCGACGTTATACATATCATTATATACAATATCTAACAATGATAGAGTAAAGACCTTCTACATAACCTTTTGATGTAGATTCACTTTGAAAATATATCTCATAACTTAGACTATTGCCTTTTACTACAAAGATATATATAAGTTTTCAATCTTTCATACTAAACTACTTAAAGGTTTTTTAATTGTAATTCTCTTGTAAAAAAGCAATCAATTTCTCTAAGCGATTTCCTTAAATCTGAATTCCAAGGATGTACTCTAATTTACCCATATATTTTATTTCAAAATTTAAGGATAACTATTCTTTAATAACCATTAAAGAATCTTGACTTTTTTCCAACTAATAACATATCATCCACATAAAGGATAATATTGCATCATTTCTCTCAAACCACTTGATATAAATGCAGTGGTTTTCATAAATCATTTGCAAATTCATATGGAGCGACTGCTTGATAAAATTTTAAATACCATTGTTGAAATGATTGTTTTAGTCCATATATGAACCTTTGAAGCCTCTAAACTTTTTGCTCCATCCCTTCTTTATGAAACCTAAAACTTACTCCATATACTTTTTTCATCTAATTTATCATTTGAGAATGCAATTTTTTACATCTATTTGATGTGGTTCTAAGTTTCAATTTGTAATTGTAACTAGGATTAGTCTAATCATACAACAAATAAAAAGGTATTTTCAAAATTTATACATTTTTATTGTGTACACCCCTTAACAATTGAGCACATCTTTTATTTCTTAATTAATCCATATGTCCTTATCTTTATCTTAAGAACCATGTGTTTTTAATTGCCTTTGATAGATGGTCAACTAATGCCCAAGAGATGTTTGTCCTTATTAGGTCTATCTCTTATTCCATTGTTCTCATTCATTCTCCTTTAGTAGGGCATGATTAAGCCTTATGAACTGTGTTCGGCTCCTCAATATCTAGCAGAGTATTTCTTAGTATTGCCTTTTCAATCTCAAACCAATGTTTAAGCATACTCTTATAGTTACTCTGATAGTAGAATTATATGTGCAATGCTCTTGTCTTACACCAAACTCCCACTTAGATAAGCAGGTCTAGGTATAACTAGTTATTTTCATTAACTTAGTCTTGTATCTCATGTGGAGATGTATGTCTATTAACCTCTTCTCTATTAGGAAATTCATTCTTTAAATGTAATGTTTCTTAATTCAATTTTAGTTACAATTCTAGCTTCATTTTCACTAATAAAGATATACTCCTTTTGATTGTTCTGAGTATTTAATAAAAATAAATACCTTTCTCTTTGAGCTTAATTCCCATAATCGTGAGAATTATTGTGAACATAAAATTCTAATCTAATGGTCTTAGGATTCTTGGAACCATTTTTTCATTATGTCCATAAATTATAAGATGTGAAAGTAACTTAATTAGAAGGCAATCAGTTAAGTTTAAAGGCATCAATTTATAACTCATTACCTGAAATGGGTAAGGTTGCTTGAGTTCTCATTAACCTTAGCCATTTTGAGTAATATTTTTTTTTCAATTCCCTCTTAGCATCTTCATTTGCTATGGAGTATTAAGAAATCATCAATTTTCTCCTAATTCCTTTCTATTCATGGAGCTTATTAAACTAATCTGACAAATCTTTCCATCCTTAGTCATAACTCAAAGCTTGAATTCTGTTGCCCATTTAATTCTTGACCATGTGCATATATTGTCTAAAGCACTTAAATGCTTCTAAATTATGTAAGATTATATGAATTTGACCATATTGCAAATATCTGTCTTGCTCTCACTCTCTTTGAACCACATATATTAGAATGAGAATGAATTGATTACAATAGATTCTAAGATCTAGTTTCTTTTCCAAATGGTTTTCTAGTTTGTTTTACCTATTAAGCAATTTTCTTACAGTGGCATTTCTTAAATAGAAATGGATCTTAACATCTCTAGTTTTACTAGTCTACTCACTATTTCTATGCCTATAAGACTTAGCCTAACGTTTCAATTATTGATATTCAAAACTAGATTAGAAGCAGAGTAATGGGTAAAGCATTCATGCTTCATACTTGTACCTAACAAAATAACACCATCTCAAAGGAAACTAGAATCATGTCCCTTGTCCCTTATTTAATGTTAATAAAGTTGTAATGGTAAATCAACATTAAAATCTCATATTAAGAAGAGAAATAATAAATGTTAAGTTTTATTGGATCTTTGAAATGTACAAAACAGTATGTAAGATATGGGTTCATTCTATAGGCAAAAATAATTTTGCATGTTCTGATATCTCTTACTTCATTTATTGTATTTCATCCTACATAAAGTTACCTACTTTTGAAAGGTAGTCAACAGTATTTTGCAAGGGATTCTTGATCCTTAACTACATAGTTTGTTGCCTTTAACTTATTTTGCTTGGTGTAATGATAAGCAGAAGTGACCTACTCATTAACAAATATGATACTTGATCTTTACTATGTCAAGCTTCTTTTTATCATGCTTACCTCTTTTCTTAAACTCTTTATTGGTCTTCTTGAAATGTTGGCCAAATCTTCTTTTAATATGAAAGTGTTATCTTCTTATACTTGGACTTTAAAGTCATAGTGGTCTCAGTCATATAAGCATTTTCAAGAGCCTAACAGCTTTTAAATGTTTATCCTTTATGTCTATATGATGAGCAATATCATAAAAAATGATGCTCTTTTTATAGGTCCAATTCACTCTTATATATTCTCAACTTATAGGTAGAGATTTTATGATAGCATGAACTTAATGCTCATAAATAAAGATAAGACTAATTGACTTCAATTCATTAACCATCAATCTTTACAGTTTGGTCATACTTCTGTAACCAAACTTGTCCTTATAGGCTATCATCATAGGTTGAACAATCAAATATAACTCACACTTATACATGAGTTTGTCAGCCATGTTATTTGACACTGATATGCAAGCGATATCATTCTTTTTCTTTTCTAATCAAGAACTTTTAGATCTCTCTCTTACTGAATTGTATTTCCATGTTTAACTTATATACGATATTCAATGGCTTCTTAGTATTATACACTTTTATACAATACAAGAATTTTATAATGCCAAATTTTCTTAATTGACACGCTCTAATTATCACTCTTATCAAGTTAGGCAATAATGTTCTAATAACCATAATCACAATGTAATTCATACATGGATATAATGTAGATTGACTATATATACACAATGCTACGTATATATATTTGTAATAAATTTCAATTAGACCAATAATGGCATAATCAAGTTCATGATTGAAAGTTGATATTTGGTATATTTCTATCATATGTATCCTAAAAGTGTTGTTACCTTTCTATTGAATTCATCTACATATACCATCTAAGCTATAGTTCTTAGATGAGCTATTAGGCTACTAATCTAAGAATTCCCACTCAATAAAGTATTTTTCAAATATTCTTATTAATTTATTAAATTTACTTTTTAAATGAGCACAAGCCTTCAAATTCAAGAACTCTGATTTAATAAAGTATTTCTCCTCTTTTTATTCATTTAATACAATACACTTATAAATTGCATTAGTATTAAACACACACTAGGTACCACCTCTAAAGATATTTTATCTTCTTAAAATATTTTCTCTTTGGCCATCATATGCCCATTTCTAATTACAAAGGTCACTATAGTATATTTTAGAAAATATATCTCACATGCTTGATCAATATTTTATAGTAAATTCTTTATTTATGTGCATTATACATAAAACATTCTCATATTTCTTATATATAAAAATGAGAAATCAAAATGGTTTGTCAACATTCATGGCAACATGATGTTTTATAGTGAGCATTGTCTTTGATGCATACCAATTAAAGAATTAAAAAAAAAACTCATTTTAATTTGGTTCTCCAAAATTCTCCCTAACGTCCTCATTGATCAATGTTTACAAAACTTTATTTAGGAATGTATTGATCAAATTTAAGACCTATGATAAATAAGGAAGTTCAAAACCTTTACATTTTTAGATCAGTCCAAATGCTTCTCATTTTTTGGATTTTTTTTCTTATTATTATGTGTCCATATTGTAAATATGGAATTTTCCTAGGTCTACAATAACCCATTTAGGAGAAATAAATTTTAATAATTCATATTTAAATAATTTATAAATTTTTCATGCATAAAATATCGATTTTATGCCCAAAAAATCATTGAAATATGACTAACAATTAATTCAACATAAGCAAATTATATATCGTGTTAAAACTCTTGAAATTAGGAATTTGTAGAACAAAAAACCAACCCCAAAGGACTTGGCACATGCCCCCACGTGCCCATTCTTCCTCTCTACTTCAAAAGATTAAAAAAAAAAAAGGTAAAAGAAGATGAACCTATATGCACTTGGGGTGGCGTATGCAATTCACACATCGCCATGGAGGCCACTTTCAGCCATGGTGGTTCTACCATTCTCTCCCTCTTGTTTTGTCTGTTCTATTGGTGTAAGTTGTATATCCAAAAGAGGTCGAGGTGGCCCACACATGCCATCATTGAGAGTGACCAAGTCACTTCATCCGTCAACCTTTAACTTTTGCAACTTTTCTATTAAATTACAAAATTGCCATTTCATAGGGCCAACTTCATGGCCTTGTATCTTTCTTGTTTTAACTCCAATTTATATAAATTAAGTGTCATTAGAAAGCATGCAAAGAGATATTTCCAATGGTATATGGCTTGCAAAGATTCATAGCCTAAGCAAGAAGTTACAAGGCTTGAAAGTTGACTGGTTGGACACTTTTTCAAAAAAACCAGATTTGGGCCCCTTACTTCGAACTACCATATTTTAATATGTATTCATTTAAGACAATTTTAATGGCATTGGAAAGCTTATTAAACAAGCTTTCCAACTGTGTATGAGTTGCTTCAGGTCATTGCTTGTGGTCAAAATGCCTAGCCCTAAAATTTAGTGTTTTCAACACCATTTTCCAAACCTTGATGTTTAGTTTTCTCTCTAATGGTTTATCATTTTTCTACCATTTTTTTTACCACATAATCATTAATGTACAGACTACTACAGTGGCCTAATTTTATCTATATTGAAATATGCCATTTATGGGTGTTTAAAGGTCCTATTTCATATTTCATGCATTTCATACATGAATCATAGCAAGATGCACAAAATTAACACAATAAAAGAAATATAAAATCATTTAAGGATAATAGATCAGAGCCAACTTGGCTTTGATACCAATGAAGGGAAAATTACATTCTGAGATAGATCTAAGTACTTAATCTTGTTTAGAACTTTTGCCCCATGCGATGTCGATTGCAATGTGGATTTGAATCGCCAGAGGAACTCCACTCATTGTCCACGATAGATGGCACCACAATCAGAGGAGGATAAAGGTTTTCTCATTTTTGTGTTTTCATCTCTGTGTTTCTTTTTCTTTTCACAGAGAAAGGGAGTGAGGAAGAAAGGAAGATGCAGAGGGAGGGAGACACCACTTTAACACACACTTACATGATCAGTTTTCTAATCTAACGCAGTCCCAATAATTAGATAATTACTCACTCCTTTTATTAATTAATTAATAATAATTTAATTAAATAACCAACCCAATTTAAGTTTTGAATTTAAAATTTAAAACTCAAAATCAAATAATAATAATAATAATTTAATTACAAATTAATTAACTAATAATTAATTTTTCTCTCATAAGATATTAGGTCAGGTTATCAATCGAGTAAACCCATCAGGATTACCCTATTTTCTAATAGATACTTTGTTAAGACAAAAAATCATCCATGCCTCATACTTGTTGGATTCCAAAAAGGCCAAACCAAGTTTGAAATATTTTCAATGCAAGGCCAAATCAATATGATATAGACACCATATATGGCACCATTGATGTCTATCAATTGTTCTTTTTGTGATTTGGCACTTATAATCTGCTTTCAAGTTTTGCTTCCATCTTCTAAGTTGAAATTATAGTAACTATTGGTGGGCACCATTTGCACGTGATTTGATTTGATAAATATACAACACATACAACATAGTTTTAAATAGGAAATTTGCTTGCTATTCAATGATGGCTGTTATTTCGAATCTTTCTTATTCCCTTTTCACTCACACTCTTGAGTCTTGGTCACATAAATAGATCCATGATCCAAGGAAGGAGAAATCCAACTTAAAATAATCAAAATTGCATAAAATGGATTGCTTATGACCATCAAAATTACAACATAGGCTTGGATATTAGGTCTATTAAGGAATTATTAGATATGGCCTAGGAGAATTTGCATTATTATCCTACATTTTTTCACTACTCTGGTTCTTCATTGTTGATTGAAATTTGAAATATACAACTATTAGTCAATTTTCTCTCCTTAATTTTCCTTTTTTTAGTGTATTTTATTTTATTAAGAGGTTGACTTTTAAAGAGTTGTTGTAAATGACAAAGTTGGAGGATGGAAGTGCTAAATGCAACTAGTGCAAAAAGAATTTCATGCCAAATTCAAACAAAGGTACTTCACACTTAATTTATCACTTGGTTATCTGTAAGACTCAAAGAAAGTGTCGACTGGCACTTGAACTGTGGCAATAAACATGACATTCTACCACCCTTTTTTGTTGTTGTGTTTGAACACTAAGACGTTAAGATATAGAATAAAGGAGATGGCATAATGCAAATGTAAAGAGCCTAAGAGGTAACAACAAAACTAAAGAGAAAGGGAAGTTGGAAAATCTAAATATTCAATCTTGCCTTTTGCCAAATTAAAATTTAAAAAAAAAATAAACCAAACAATGTTATTTTGTACCAAAAAGTTCAAAATCAAAAATTAAAAAAAAAATGCCTAAACTATTGGCCAATTGTTTTTTACTCATTCTACTAATCCTTTGGTTTGGTTTAACTAATTTTATGGGTCAATCAAACTACACCAAAGATCGATTCATTAGTTTTCTAATTGAATTGACTAATCCAATTTGGTTTTTCCAACATTACTTCAAAACTATATCACTACCTTTTATTAGAATTTCTCTAGCTAATGAGGTAGCCTCTTGCTAGTATAAATGAAAGATTAATGAGAAAATCAGTAGCATTACATTAGATAATGCTAATTACAATGATGTAATAACTACTCATCTGAAAATGAGCTCTTCTCTTTTTAGAAATTTGGTGTGTGATAAAATCTTTTTTTCATAGTCAATCTTCTTGCCATATTTTGAGCTTGATTGTACAAGCTAATATGAAAAGGTAGACAATATTATTTCAAAGCTTTCATGAAGGAGTGAAATTCATTAAAAGGTCAACTCCTAGGAGAAAGAAATTTTATATGGCTTAGAAATATTTCGACTTGGTTACAATAAGGAAATTGAGAATTGACATGTGTATAAGGTGGAACTCCACATTTTTAATACTTGAACATGTCATCTATTATCAAAAAGTGTTCCAACATTAGGGGGAAAGGAATAGTATTTTTGGAATGTCTATATTTTCTAATGAAAAGTGGGATAAGGCAAAATAACCTCACAAGTTTTTTAAGCTTTCTTTATGATGCTACTTTTGTGTTTTCTATCACCAAAAATCCAACTTCTAACATTTATTTTAGAGGGTGTGCAAGATTCATTTGTTTATTTAAAGCATATAAAAATGTTGCTAATTTCATAGCAAATATGATTTTAGTGATGATTGCAAATTTCAAATATGTTTGGATAAATATAATTTGTTACTTTCTTATGCTAATGTATTGGATCCAAGGTTGAAGCTGAATTTTATTTACTTTCTCAACAAACTTTTTAGTAATGTTGATGAACATATGGCTTAGGTATTTAGTACTCTTCGTGCAAAATTTGAACACTACAAAGTCATTTTTTGTGCATCCAACATTAAGTGTGGGAGATATTGAAGATACTAACTCACAATTAAATATGGATGTTGATGACTCTAAAGATTATAGTTAGTTCTTGATTACCAAAAGACAAATACAAACAAAGAAATCAAAGATGGACCTTTACTTGGAAGAGCAAACTGATGAATTGAGTGCAAAAATTAATATTTTATATTATTGAAAATCCAATGTTGCACAATTATTTAGGCTTGCACCAAAACTTGGGATATTTGGCTATTCCAACATATAAAATGGCTTATGAGTCAACTTTTAGTATGGCAAAAAGGTAATCAATCCTTGGAAAAGTTCATTCAATAGAAAGACTATTGGGGCTTTAATATATTTAGAAGAATGGCATCATGCAAAAGGCTTTACATGAAATAATTTTTCATTGAATATTTTGCCATTATCATTTGATTTTGCTAATGTTCATTTGAAAAAAAATTATATCTATGCTAATGTGACATCTTACACAATCTCAATTAGATTATGTAACTTTCTCTAATGAAGAAGTTGGTCCTAATTCTACTTTAAAGGATATTTTCTAATACTGTTAGTTTTCTAGCACAAGTTTCCTCTATTGTTATGTTAATGATGAAGTAAAAATGATACTCTGTATGTGAGCTTCTTGAAAGCATTGAAATTTCCCAGGATTTCAAAATTTAAAGACTTTGGATACTTTGCTCGATGGTTAATAATCATATTGCATTTTGTTGTTGTGTAATGTGTGTTTAATGTTTATGACTTCATGTATGAGTCAAGAATTTGAGTGTTGTTCTTAAAGTTTGCATAATTTTGGCAATGCTCATCTTTAATGCATAATTGTTGTTTCATGAAGGTATTAATGCATGATTTTGCTAAAGCTTGTGTGATTTTGCTAATGTTCATTATTGGGGACTCTGGTCTGTGCTAAGTGGAATAGATGGAATGAGATTTGTGTATGTGCTCAATGGAATTCATTTGCTAATATAACCCCTATTTCCTTTTGCATATGCCCGAAGTACTGTCTTCCCATTGCTCCTGAAAGTGGTTTTCACAGCTTTGAATTATAAATCATATGATTATTTTTCTTTTGGCCAACATAAATCATATGATTATTGGAACTCCCTATTCCAAGGCTACTTTCTTAAATCTTTACAAGTGTTTATACTTTATTAGAAAGTATTCACACACGTTTAATGAAGTTGAATAATTTTTGTTCTAATATCATGAGTACTATATTGAGGTGACAGAGTGCCCCTGAGACTCCATCTCTAGAATGAAGGTTTATTATCCAAAAAAAAAAAAAATGAAGGTTGATACATAGAATCAGAGTATTAACGAAACAGGGTTGGACCAGGCCGTTGTCCTTTTTGGGGCCCGAGTCATACCTTGGCATCATTTTTCTTTTCATGGGCCCAACCCCTTTTTTAACCAGCCTAACCAGTGATGAGGTCTATTTGTTAGTAGGGCAGATCCATTCCAAGCCACTGCAATCTGCAGAATGAACAAAATGGGACTCCTAAATAACTCTATTTAACAAAATGCACCATGACGTATCAAAAACAGAAGAAAAACAGAATGCATCAGGAGGCCCCAGAAGTCACTAACGATCTTGCTACGTAAGGAATGTAGTGCATTCTTCACCTTCAGCAGCAAAGGCACAACAAACTTGGCCTCAATCTCCCCTGAAGAAAAAGTAAAAGGTTAATTCAATCTTGAGGTGACATTTATTAAGTAGCAAGTAAACAGCATCCTTACCGATAAGGAGCTTTATTAGGATTTGATAATATTTAAACTCCGATATGAATCTGAAAAACACAGCTTTCCCAGCAAAATCTGGAAGCATGGAAAACCAAAAGGGGGGAAAACTCATGCCAATTCTGAAATTAGTAAAAATGACTGATAAACTAATGTCAGAGATTGATGTGAGTTTCACCGTGAGATCAGGAGTTGATAACTAATGCTGTCAACAACGTTACGTGCTTGTTCATGCCATATGATTTGAAAATTTGACTTACACTAAGTGCAATGACTTCTGATGTTCACAATGGAGTATTAATTCTTCACTCATCGCTATGTGCAAGTATTTGCTCATGCATTTGCCTGACCTGGGCCAAGCGAGCAAGTACTTGCTTAGCAATTTTCAGGGCAAGTTCTTTTTTATTTTCCCTCGTACTACGAAAATTTTAATACACCAGTTATCTTGATAAAATACTACTTGTATGATTTTTACAATAATTTTCATTTGTCATACCAAACATAGACATCTTAAATACCATAACATCTTATACCTTAATATCTTACACCATGGTATTCAAGATATCAGGGAATATGAGATAACAATGTATTCAAATGCCTCATGTGATTGACGATCAGGACAAGCTTCCATGTAGACCTTAAGGAATGACAAGATCAACATATAGGAGTTAGTTCCAAGTATTTTACCCGATTCAGCATCCAACTTTAGATAGATACCATACATCCCATATTTGGCATAAGCTAGCCACCTGATCCATCGTGAGACACCCAACTTTCTCATGATAGACCTTAACAGCCCGCTAGAAAGAAAAAGAAAAAATATTAAGCACCAGTTAAAAATTTGTCAGCATCTAATGAGGCAGACATGAACTGTGTTTCTTACTCTACTCGCATAATAGTGAGAAACTCCAGTGGCAGGGATTCCATGAATGAAGATAAGTCCTCCAATAATAGAGACTTCAACTCCTTTTTCATATTTTCTTTCTCCTCAATTGACATTCTGCTGCCAAGACCAGATTTACTGCAACTCACATGATAAAGTTTCATCACTTTCCTTTTCTCTTTTTTTTTTTCCAAACAAAAGAATTTTATCCAAAAGAGATATTACAAAAAAGACGAGATACCCTCTTACAACAAAGGCATAAAAATTAGACGGCAGGAATAAACAAGCTCATTAGCACAAAAATTTTCCAGTCGCTGCATATACGTCAAGTAGACTCCCTGAAATAGAGCATAGGCTGAGCACCAAAAGGAGGCCAAGAAAACTCTTATCTCTTATCCCATTGCAAATATGCGGATAGAGCTTGCTCCTTGAAAGTCCAATCATTCATTCTGCTCCAACTAAAGAATCCATAGATAGCACACTGCCATGTTTTTATTTTTTGCCATAAGCATTTGCGTTCCTTACTCCTCTCTCTCTCTCTTCACCCCCCCCCCCCCAACAAAAAAAAAAAACAACTGCTATTGTACCTAAGAATATTATTGTACTTCTTACACCAGTTACTAGGACATTAACAAAGAAATTAGGATATCAATTAAAACTAAATTGATGAATAAGGCTTCTAATGAACAATGAACACACATCATAGCCTTGTGCAACATAGATTCATCATAAATGGGCTCCAATGTGAGGTTCTTCGCCAGCCGAATAATTCAGACTACTGAATTTTAAGCCGTCAATCTCATGTATACTATTTTGGAAATCATTTCCAAAATCTAACAAAGAAATTATTTAAAAATAAATGGATTGTATAAAAAGCCAAATTGCCATATCTCACCAGTCACCACATATGGTCAAATATACTCTCTTTTTTTTCACGTTGTATAGCACATATTTCAATGTCAAGTTACTGGGTAGGAGAACTTTTCTTTTTTAAACAATATTTTCATAGAACTGGATTGGAGAACTTAATTCAGGAATATGTAAAGGAGATAAAGATCATTCATATATATCACTCAAATATGTTTACCACATAGACGGTATCTACAAGAACATAACAGCCACACAATCCAAAATCAGACAGACGAATACCAATTTCAGTGGCTTGAGCATTGCAACTGTAATCCACCACTAAGAGCAAACCACAATAAAGGATCATTAAAATGAAATTGATTAAAAGTCTTTAAATGCAACAACAAAGAGAAGGAAAACAAGGAACACCTTTCAATAATTCTTCCAGTGAAAATGATAGGCAGGTATTTAGAATACTTCCCAATACCAAATCGCTCACCAAGACACATTATTTTCTTTGAGTCTTGTAGAAGCAAAGCCTCCCATAACTGACAAAAGTCCTTTCTAAATTCTTCATCCAATTCCCAGTAGACTCCATGATCTAGAAGAACTGCATTGTAGTTCCCAGACAAGATATAAGGTCAAAGCTCAATTCTTTAAGTCTATGAAGTTTATAACTTATTCTAGTTACAGAAAAATTGATCTTAAATACACAGCAAGAACGTACCCAAAGAGAAGCCATCAAAACTTTCAGGAGAAATTAATATATTTCCAGGGTGTGGATCACCATGTATGTAACCATGCACAAATATCATTTCAGCAAAAAGTTCTACCAATGCACTTGCTACCTACAATAACAAGTTAAATATGCTTAAATTAAAAGGGAAACAGCACTTATCAGTACTACAGAAGGTACTAACTAAACGAGTCTTCAGAGTCAATGTTTAGCAGAAAATATGGGGCAGCGATCATCAACGTCAAACAATTGCCAGTGCTGCACCACAATCAAAGACTAATATATCCACCATAAAGCACATGAAACACAATTTATTAAGTCCACTATTGTTGTTCAAATAAACCTTCTCTGGATCAACCCCAATCTGCTTCAGAAAGTCTAGGTCGTCAATCTGAAATTAATTAATTTTTCATTAGTATAATGCAACATTCAGAAATCCGAAGCATATCAAAGCAAACAAAGCATTACTGAAATAATAAATAAAAGCAAAAACAAGCAAGCTGGTGTAATGCAGCATAAAATTGACCATTTGCAACACACTTTGTCAAGTAATAATTACACAAATTAATGGCTTCAGCTTATTTGTATACTCATCGGATTATTTTACTAAAATGAGGTTGCATTATTAATACAGATAGAACTTTATAAGACTTTCTTGCATCTGCTCAAAAGAAGCAAATGAGCCTAAAATGGTGAAGGCCTACCAGAGGGAGGATAAGGGGAAGAAATATGAAATAAGATTAAATGTTGAATTATGTCATGTTGAGGTGGCTAAAGGGGTAAAAAGGAGAAAGACTACCAATAACTAATTGGGTCACACTATCACATGGGGTATGAGCTAGAAGAGTGCGTGTGGGTCATTAGAAGGGTATAACTATAGGTGACGGAGGTTTAGGAGTGGAGGAATTTCTTAGGCAAGAGTGAAGAGAATTTGGCCTCTCAAAAGCCAGGAGTGCATTTTCTTCTTTTCTTTACGTTTTTTTTTTTGGTTTGCTTTGAGCTCTATAATTACCAATTCAACTTCCATTTTCCTCTACCTGAGGAGATTGAGACTGTAATTCTGATATGTAATACCATAGTTGAGTTCCATCAATTTGGTATCATAACAGTGACAATTCAGAAGAGGTTGAATCAATAGAATGGGAATCCTCAAGAGAAAAGTGAAAGGCCGATTGCCAAGTGGAGAAAGGAGATGTAGGAGGAGAAATGGCAAGAGATAAGGAAGAGATGAGGGAAACAAGTAAAAGAGTGTTAACCAGATGGAAGAGGGAGATACAAGAGGAGAAATGGCAAAGAGACATGGCAAAAACAAAAGAAATGCTAAAGGATTTGAAAGAAATACTAAAGGATATGAACGAAGTAATGAATGACAAAATGAAGATGGTAAAGAGGAGGGGGAACGAGGAAGAAACTGACGAGGAACCTTCCAATGGTGTCATCGAGAATGGCCTAGAAGTAGGGATGAAGCCAACGACCATCAAGATTCAAAATCCTTCCAGTGGTGCTGTCAAGAACAGCCCAAAGTGGGAGATAAATCCAACAACCATCAAAATTCTTCAGCCTATGAAGGCCCTACAAGCTGATTCTACTAAGGATACACGGCGAGTGAATAAAGAGAAATCACAAGGGAAGGAGACAACCTCGACATGCAAGCAACAATAGTTCTTTTTGGCAAAAGATGAACAAAAAACTATTTTTTCAGTGACTAAAGAAGATGTAGATGGCAAAGAGGAGAAAAGAAACAAGATCTTGGATTGGGTCAAAGAAATCACATGAGGCAAAAGTCCAAAATTGAATTAGGAAGTAAGGCTATTCATGGGCAAAGTCGAGCTAAGCATTTAGTAGGTCCAAAGCCTAGCCCGATTAAGACATCGAGCTTATTTTTATACCCGTGACTCTGCTCAACCCGAACAAGTCCCATTTTATGTTAGGTTAGGGCCGCTCAGGCCATTTTTTTTTATGAACTAATATTTGCAATATAAAGATATCTTTTTGTAGACCCAAGCATATATTTCAAAACAACAGGCTTCTAGAACCCTTATTTTTTATCAGTAAAATAATTCAATGAAAAAATAACCCGATATTATCAATCAAAACACAAGTTATATTAGCATAATTAGTCTTATATAAACATGTGTATTTTCATTATTCAACAAAAGAAATGTCAATAAGCATGTATGTCAATAATAAAAACAATTAAGCAGGGAGGGTTTTGGGTAAGTAATAAAAACTCCAGCATGTAGAGAGTATGCCAAAATAAGAATAAAAAAAGGTATAATATAACAAGATGTTGATAACTAAAAAAAAAAAAACTACTAGCTAAGTTAGGCAAAATATGTTTTCACCCATGACCCGGCCCAACCTATGATAGTTTTATTTAAAATTCTACCTATTTACATTTTTGGCCAGACCCAACCCAATTACGCCGAGTTAAGGCGGGCCCCTCAAGCCTAATGGGCCAATGAACATCCATATTAACAAGGCATACTTTATGGGCCTAATTACATTAGAAGAGTGGCCCAATTACTCTCTAAGTTAGGTTAACACAAATCCATTAGCTAGCTAAAAGGAAACCAAGTTTGGTAACCATGCATTTCCCTCATTTATTCATGCATTTTGAAGCATTGGAGCAGCTCACAGTCGATATGGAGGTAGCAAATAGAAAGGATTAAGGACTTTGCTAGCATAACAAAGAGAAACCAACCTTTTCTATCATAGTTTTAGCACCAAATAATGTTAGACTACACCTAGGCATGCAACATCAATTTTTGTCAACCAAAAAAGAAGACAATATGCCAAATGAGTCTCTCGTGAATGACGCAGGGGAAAAGGTTAATGGGGTGGGAGAAAAAAAAGAAATTGGGCCCTAAAAAAAAAAGAGGCTAGCAAAATGAATAAAGGCCTAGAAGTTTTTGGTTACATTCAAAAGTTGGGCTTGATTATACAATACTCATGGGTCATGCACGTTGCTAACCTGAAGAAAGCCACACCGCCTTCTTGCCCTACAATGTTGAATAAACAACAAGGAGAAATAAGGGTGACACCTACAACAACCCAAATCCAATGACTATCAGCACTTGTTTGACACCAAGAAAGCACCAAGAAGGGAACAAGTGATCGCATCGGCGAGGGTGTACTTCTAGGAGTGTTTCAACGATGATTGGGGGACTTGGTGGGATAATTTTGATTGGATGAAAGATGGGAACATGGCTAGGGAGTGAAGCCATGCCTCTAATAAATGGAATGGAGATCCTAATGGCCAAGGTATACAAACAAGTGAAGACTATAGATGCTATGCTATTTTTGCTGAACTCCTTGGTAAAAAAGGATGTTCCTAAGAAGTAGTCGAGTAGTCTCTATTCTGATTGGGATCTTTTTCTTCCAAAGAAAATCAAGAGCCCTAACTACAAAAGCAAAGAGAAGGCATCAATGATTGACAACCCATATTTCAAGGATGACCCAAATGGCTTTGTTTTCCCCAACTTAAAGTATGTTGGCATTGAATTGTGGCTGGGAAAATCTAGAACCTTGTTTGACAATGTATTGATTACTCATGACTTGGAATATGCTAAGCAGCTAATTGAAAAAACTTAGGACAAGCAAAAGGAAGGTGAGAAAATAGCATTTAAGGAGGCCAAGAAATTTGTTGACTTTTCAACAGGTTCCTCCCTTTCACTTGAAAATTACATAGGCAATAGGGAACAATTGAAAGACTTGGGACATGGGTCCCTTGGCTATTGGTTATTCTCTTCAATAAATTATTAGATACCCAATAAAACCCATGGTGATTTCAGCTCAGGAAGTTGGCCTCTTAGCAACAATGACCTAAAACATGATTAAGAGTGGATTCTTAAAAGTCTAAGTGTTGACGTGCATACACAAAAGAAGGTTTCTCAAGTGTGCTCTAAGAGTCATTCTATTGACTTCAATCAAGGAATGTTGTCCGTAGAGTCCCTACATTGCAAAGAAAGATTACAAATCAAGCTTGATTTTGATGTTTATGTTGGTGCCAAAGAGGATGTTGATTTATATGATCAGAAGTATAAAGACTTGGGATTACGCTAATATTCATGGCATTGGGGGGATGTTGTGATGGTGATGGAAGGGCATTGGATGATGGTGATGATGTAGTGGTGATCAACCATCAGAAGGGATCTATGATCTTATGTTTGGTTCATGCTACTGTTATTGGCTTTTACGATAAGATGGAAGACACTTCTTAAGTGCAACGCTTTACTCTAAAGAATCCACTTGTCCCAATTGCTAATTTCCACATTGAGGACAAAGTGAATCGTGTTGGGGAGGGTAATGATGGACCCAATGCTAATGAGCCTAAAATGGTAAAGGCCTACTAGCGGAAGGATAAGGGGAAGAAATATGAAATAAGCTTAAATGCTAAATTATGTCATGTTGAGGTGGCTAAAGGGGTAAAAAGGAGAAAGGATACCAATAGCTAATTAGGTCACACTATCGAATGGGATATGAATTGGAAAAGAGAGTGGGGGTTGTTAGAAAGGTATAATCGTAGGTAAAGGAGGTTCAAGGGAGGGGAGGAATTTCTTAGGCAAGAGTAGAGAGAACCTAGCCTCTCAAAAGCCAAGAGTGCATTTTCTTCTTTTCCTTTTTTTTTTCTTTCCTTTTCTTTTGGCTTTAAGCTCTATAATTACCAATTCAGCTTCCTTCTTTCTCTACATGAGGAGATTGAGGCTATAATTCTAATATATAAATAATGCCAAAGTTGAGTTCCATCAAGTTCATTCCATTTTTATCTTAGGATTTTGCTTTCCATTATGAGTAGCTAAACTCCTTAGATCTGAGGTTTGCATAAAGATGTTTATGAATTATGTTTGATTTTGAATACTATGTATTGATTTTTCTCCTAATTAATCTATCATTCTGTTATAATTTATTTGCAATTTGCTAGCTACTCTTTGTGAAATTTGATTTATAGTGAAATAAATTGAAATGTGAATTACGATAAAAAACTACCTGAATAATAGATTTAAATTTAGATTTTTAAGAAATAGTGATCTTGCCTAAGTGGATTGTAAACTACATACATGTCAAACCGCTACTTGCAAGGATACACTGAATTCCATAGAATTTAAAGGGTTTGTGTTTGAGCCTATGATCATTAAAGTAACTATAGGACAAGTATAGATATACATATTTTATTTTGAAAGGGAATTACACATAAAATAAGGAATCAACCATTGATTTGATAAAAATTAGTTACATAAGTTATTATTAATCATTCATAGGAAGTAACATTGAAATCCAAATCTCAAAACCTTTTATCATTAAATAATCCAGTTCTTTATTTTCGTCAGTTTCATTTTGTTCCCTAGTTCATGGTTTATTTAATTTCATTTAGAGAATTTTCTAGATAATAAAATAATTTAGGAGCTGGTACTTGATTAAGTTTTCTCGTGAAAGGATACTCTCTTATACTATTTGTATAACCCTCGTGAGAGGATACTCTCTTATACTATTTGTATAACCCGTACACTTGTGGATTATTTACAACATTTATCATGCTTTTTATATCATTTTAAAGGACCAATCATATGAATATTCAGTCTATTTTATTTTTTTGGTATATACATTTAATAAATTTTAGTTTAGTTAATATTTAGTAAGTTTTAGCTTTTATCTTTTTGTTTTGAGTTAATTTTTGTTTTATCTAAGTTGTATTTGGGTGTTTTTATTTAGATTATTAGGTTGTTAAATTGTTTAATCTTTGTCAATAAATTATAAATAAATATTAGATGAGTTCGTATAAAGTTAAAAATATAAAGAAACAAAGCTCAGAAAGTTTAGAGTGCAAAACAACAAAAGCTGAGAATAGTTGCTGAAAAAAGCAAGAAATTGTTGTTGGAAGTAAAAGAAAAAAAATTTGCAAAAACAAATTCCTATGCCGCAGTGGATTTAAGCCCTGCAATGCCTAAGTTCTAGCAACTTCTATTTTAAGACCCAGGATGCAACTCAAATCGCGACAACATCTGCTGATAACATTTTTAACTTATGATTTTGAAGGTTTTTAAAGGGGTTGGGACATTTTGCAAGAATCGTTTTCTCGCTGACTTGAGGACCAAAAGGCAGGGTTAGAGCTTGATTTTGGCAAGGAGAAAGCTTGAGTTTGGAGAAGATTCAACAATTAAATCAATTTTTCTCATCTTCCCTTGCTTCTTCTCATATTTCTATACCAATTTAATGTATGCTCTATTTTTTAAATTGATTTATCTTGTAGTGTTGAGCTAAGATTGTTGATATGGGATTATAATGAACCCTAACATATAACAAGTTGAAATTACTTTCTTTACTTGTAATTAATGCTATGATTTGCTTATTCAATCTTTGTTCTTCATGTTTATAAATGTGTAAAAACCAATAGATAATTTGAATAACTTAAATGAATTTGGGAAAAGGATTTTAGGACCAGATCATTGATTGGGTAGTAAGAGTCTATAAAACTTGCACAGTTGAGTGGATTGATTCACTTATAAGATAAAAATATACCTACCAACCTTATATAACTATATTAGGACCCATTCTTAACCATGCCTATTAATCAATTACATAAGGGTTTATGAATTAGTTCAAGGGAAATACTTATAAATAATTCAAAAGTTGCTTGTAGGTAATTTAGAGTCCTAAGCTAGCAAAAATCATAATTAAAAGCAAGATATAAAGATGTTAATTGGGTTCCTATGAAATACCAGTGAGAGTCATACGCATATGCCTTTTCTTTCCCAAATTAGTCTAGAATTTCGTCTCCCTTTATTTTGTTACTTTTTGGGTCTTTAATTTAGTTTTTTTTCCAACTCAATTGTATTGTTGGTTTAATTTAGATTAAAGTGTACAATTTTAATACTTAACAATTATCTTGGTAACAAATCTTTGTGAGAACAATACCCCACTCTTCACTATATTATTTGTATGATACATATACTAACGTGTACGCTTTCATATTGCAACAAGTTCTTCGCGCCATTAACAGTTAATACCAAGCTTATTTGATTTTAACTCAAGCCTCATTTATTTTGTTTTTGTTTTCTTAGTTGGTGAGTCTTTTGGTTTGCCATTTTTTTTTTTGGGAGGGGGGGTTTTGGTTATTGTTTGTGTTTTGTTTTTGCTACTATTAATGAAATATCCATTGCTAACAGAAGCAGTAACTGGCATGTATGAATTTGATAACTTAACCAATTTGACAATTCAAGTAGCTAAATTTGATAGGAGATTTAATAACTCTGATATGCACAATAGTTCTACTGCTTATCTTAGTGATTCTCAGGGTCCTTTTATAACATGTGATATTTGTGGAGAATGTCACTTTAGAAAGCAATGCTCATATTATATAGAAGCTACACAATTGGAGGATGATTTCCACAAGAATCAAGAAAATTTCTATTCCAACACTTATATTCCGAGTTAAAGTCATGAACAAAGTTTTTTCTAGAATCAAAGTCAAGCTTTTTCATCATATACAATATACCCATCCTACCATCCTGATTTCCAACTACAAGAAAGAGCCACCATTCAAGAGCAGCAACTGAACTAGGAAGATATGACTATACAATATATGGCTAAAACTGATGCCACAATTAGAAATTTAGAGACTCAAATAAGCAAATTAGCCACTGCCATTTATAATAAAACCACAAGAAAGTTTTCCAAGTGATATGGTGTCGAATCCTAGAAGAGAAAATGAGGAACATTGCAAGAATATTATTTTGAGAGGTGAAAAATAGTTATTAAAGGTTTTTAATCAATTTGAAGGGAAACATGAGTAGAGTGTGGAGGAAGCAGAGAATATTATGAAGTTAGAAGACCAAGAGGTGACTTTCCAAGTGCCCTCGGCAAGGCAACCTCTTGATAAATCAGAAAAATGTTGTCATGTGAGTGAAGTGGAAAATATGATTCAAGAGGATAATGGGAAAAATCACCTTATGGATTCTCCAACAAAGTCTTCGGTTCTTACTAAGGAGAACTAAGTTGTTTTTATTGAGTGTTTGAAGTTCTTAAAAGCCCCTTTTAAATTTGTCAAGAAAGAATTAAAATTGAAGCTTCCTAATATGTCAGCCGAAGTATGTATTCTAATGAAATTGTTGGCTAAGTAATTACATGCTTTTAAATGGAAGAGACACCCATTTCAACTAAATACTATTTATGCAAGGAAGAAGAGAAACAAGGCAATTATAGTATTTGATACCTTTAACTAGGTTCTAATGTAAAGTCAAGATAAAGATAATAAAATAAATGCTTCATGAAAGGCAACCCAAATATAACTAAATAAATAATATACATAGTTGTAAAAAATAAAATAAAAACAAAAATAAAAATTTTGTAGTTTTTTCTAACCCCCAGCTTTCTTTCTTTTAGAGCCCTTCAATATCAAATCCTCAAGATAATTGTTGGTTAAAGTTTGGAATAAGACCTGAGTATCCGAAGCATGCAATTCAAAAAGTGATTTCAAATCAATTTTATGTTCTTTTTTATTGGGCTTATAATTATGCCTTGTGTGCTTACATGTTGAATATTATTCGCTTTATATGCTCTTGCGTCTTAATTTTCTCCTTGTATTGTTAGGAATGAATATGATTGTTATGACATAATTTGAAAATTTTATCAAAAGCAATTGGCTTTGGATTTTGTTACCAATTTTTTTAGGTATATTTGTTTTAGATGTCCTGTCTTATGTATAAAAATGTAGAACTAATTGAATTCATTTGCTATATGAATTTTGCATGTTTCTAGTCGGTGCTTTGTTTTTGCTGTACACAATTTGACCTAACTTCATGAATTTATTAGGAACACATCTAAACAAATTTTTGCATAATTTGGAATTTAGATGAGTTATTTATTTGCATTTGAATACGCCTTACTTTATTTTGACAAGTTGCTAGAATTTGTTGTTTGCTATGTCACTTCTTAATTTTATGGGATTAAATGTGCAAATTTTTCTTAATCATATTAATTAGTGTATGAAGATGTTCTCAAAAATTTTTCATCAGGTTATTTGGATGTTTACCAGGTGGATTCCACCAGAATATCATTATAACTCTATTTTAGTACAAATTCTATACTTATCATGTTTAATAATGTTTAGGTGCTATGCTAATTGAGTTGTACATTGTTAATTTTAATTATATTGTTAGATTGAAATTGAAAGAATCATTCCACATGGAAGTGCTATGTTGTGATTGCCCTTTAGCTTAAAGGATCTTGAAGTGGACAAAGAACAAGACACAGTGAGTTTTCTTGATCCTTTTCTTCTCTTATGTTATGTCGTGTTCTAAACATTGAAGACAATGTTCATTTTAAGGATAGGGAATCTAAATTGAAAATTCAAATTCTATTATTTTTAATTGTTCATATTTTTATACAAAAATTCACTGAAAAAAAAGGCTATTTTTCAAAATTTTTGAACTTAAGTTTTCCTTGCCAATCTTGTGTTTATTTCTTAGTTATGTTGGATGCTAATAAAAAAATTAATTGTTGGATAATGTAGAAATGATAAGAAATGCCTAGTAATGCAATTTGTAAATGAGATTAAAATAATGACCACGTTTTGCTTACTTGCTGAATTTTTTTATGCACCAACACCATGTTTAGAATAATTAATAGTTTTAAGTAATGCATGTGAATTAGACTATGTGATAGATCTTAAATTTAAAACTTACTTTATAGTGTCTTGAAGCGAAATCTTAAACTTTGCATGATCTATTGAAGTTATTTAAGCATTCATTGGATATGTTTAAGCCTTTAAGCTTAAATTTTCCTAAATATATCACTAGTATGCTTTTGTGCCTTAAGGGAAATATACATATAATTGCATGAAATTTCTTTTTAACCACATTAATGACTTTTAGCACAAAAAACAATGTTTTTACCCATTTCAAGAAGATAATTAACATTTGATGCTATGTGAAAAAGAAACTTTAAGGTGAAAAAATATAATGTGAGTTTGATCTGAATAATTGTTGTTTCTTCACAAGAGACATGCAAATTAGAAAAGTGGAAAAAATGATTGTATGGTTCTATTGTTCATTGTTTATTAAGAGACATGAAAAAAATGATAACGAGAAAGAGGAAGCAAAAAAAAAAGGTGGATAAAGAATTAACCCTAATAAAGAAAAATTTGACAAAATAAAATGAATTAAGTTTGGGAGTGCAAAAGTGAAAAAAAAAAAAAAGAAGAAAAGAAAATGAAAGGTAATATAAAAATGAAAGGCAAATTTAAAAAAAAAAAAGAGAGAAAATTCTATCTTTATTCACATTTTTAATGGTTATTCTCTTTAATCTTACTCATAGTCTCCCTTATACACTTTTTCTTATGATGGCCTTATCATAAGCCTCATTACAATCTTAAAAGACTAACTGATTAATGAGTTATGCAATGATATACATTAATGGAGAGAGACTAGAAGAGCAAGTGTATAGAGCTCTTAATGGCGAGATTTATTGTGTAGTTTGATTTACATAAATTATTGTAATGCTTGCATAAGTTAGGAAAACTTGTCATTAATTCTTGGACTTTGATATTTGTATGCATTACTTTCTTTCCTCATCCATTATACTTCTTAATGCAACTGTTGAAAGTATCAATCCAACATTACTATATATGACTACTTGAATTTTGTTTCCGAGTGTATTAAAAAAATATATATGACTACTTGAATAGGCAAGAATTCTGTTATTTATCATGCTTCTCCTATCATTTTAAGGGACTTATTATATGAATATTAAGTTTATTTTATGCTTTTAGTACATAAATTTAATAAATTTTAATTTAATACTCAGTAAGTTTTAGTTTTTATTTCTTCAGTTTAGAGTTAATTTTTTTTTAGTTGAGTATACGTTATACTTTGATGTTTTATTTAGCTTTTTAGATTATTAAATTATTTAATCTTCATCAATAGATTGTAAATAATAATTAGATGACTTTTTAAGCTTTTATAGAGTTAGAAATACAGAGAAACAAAGCTTAGAAGGTTCAGAGTGTAAAGCAACAAAAGCTGACAATGATTGTTAAAAAGGGCAAGAAATTATTGCTGAAAATACAAACCGTTGTTAAAACAATTTTCAACATTGTGGCAAATTGAGCGCTACAACAGCCAAATTTCAATGATGTCTATTTGAAGACCTATAATGGATTGGCACCTCAGCACCAATCACGACAATATCAAACTACAACATTTTTAACTTCTCATTTTGAGGGTTTTTAAAAGAGGTTGCAACATTTGGCAAAGAGGGCATCTTCTAGCTAGCTTAGGGACAAAAAGGCATGGTTGGAGCTTTATTTTGGTAAAGAGAAAGCTTGGGTTTAAAAAAAATTCACCGATTAAATCAGTTTTTCTCTTCTTCCCTTGCTTCTCCTTATATTTCTATATCCATTAGATGTATGTCTGTTTTTCACATCAAGTTATCTTGTAATGTTGAGCTGAGATTATTGACATGGGATTGTGATAAACATTAGCAAGTAATAGGTTGAAATTACTCTCTTTACTTGCAATTAGTAGTATGATTTACTTATTCAATCTTTGTTTTTCATGCTTCTAAATGTGTGAAAATTAATAGATGATTTAGGTAACCTAAATGAATTTAGGAAAAGGATTTTAGGACTAGATCAAGTGTGAGCTCATCAAACCTGTAAGGTTGAGTGGATTGATTCACATGTAGGATAGTACTATAACTACCAGCCACACATAACAACATTAAGACCCATTCTTAATCATGTCTGTTAATTATGAATTAGTTTAAGGGAAATATCTATAGGTAATTCAAAATATGCTTGTAGATAATTTAGAGTCTTAAACTAGTAAAAATCATAAAGAAGAGCATGTTAAAGAGAGGTTAATTGGATTCCTATGAAATACAAGGAAAAATCATATGCCTCTGCCTTTTACTTCCCAATTTAATCTAGAATTGCGCTTCCCTTTATTTTGTTATTTTTTGTATCTTTAATTTTGTTGTATTTCCATCTCAATTTATTGTTGGCTTAATTTAAATTAAAATACACAATTTTAGTACTTAGCCATTATCTTAATAACAAATTCTTGTGAAAACAATACTTTACTCTTCACTGTATTACTTGCACAATAAATATACTTATGTGTACACTTTCATAACACAACACCAGCTTTTAATCCAAATGATGATGGTGGAAAGGACATGTAATGAATTGAAATGACAAGAGCCTAAGGGAGATGAATTGGTCCCCATTGTCTCATGCTCATCAATGTATGACAAGGGATTTAGGAATATTTAAGCATTTGAAGAAATTACAGAATAAGTGCTATCTAAAAACTTGAATTTAACAAAAATTTAGTCCTATAATGTTCATGTATGGACATGCATGACAAATCATACCTTGTGTCCTGTACAAAACTGCATGGTCAGGACTTGTCTTGTAGTCAACTCCTGCACGTATATAAATATAATGGTAATTTAGTAACTAGTACTATAATTGCTTGATAGACAATTCATAGCAATAAAAAAGAATTTGATTATCATACCCAGAATACATAAGGAACCCTAACTAATTTGTTGTTTCTGAAGGTTTTGGCAGCTCTCTCAGAATTCCTTGCCTCCTGAACAAAATCTGCAGGAAAGTGATAAGGGAATATATCTCATTCTTAAAAATAATCAGAACAAACCATTAGACAATTAAACCAAAGCTCAATAGATAAATAAAATTCTAGAATATCCATTATCACTTGCATCCTAAGTTTATTTTAAATAATAATAATCAATGGATGTATACCAGGCAGAAATTTATGTGGCTTCCAGTGCAAGAGAATTAAACCAAAGCTCATCAGATTATATATGGAAAATGTCTAATTAATGATGCAAATACCAATTAATAATTACATAATTCATACAAGACATTGATAAAAATGCTTTCCACAAATATATTTGAACATTCATTTGGACCATTACATTTGGAACAATAATGTTGCAAGTTTGGTGTCATTGATCTCCAATTCTACATAACAAATAACACCCTTATTCTTAAAAGAAATAAAAATTCCTCCTTTATTCGATAGCCATGGTGTATAACATGGTTGATTTGATTTCATTCAATATGAGGGGTCTCTTGTGGTTTTATAGTAGTTTTAATATATATATTTTTTAAGAGTATTACTCATCTTATCTTTTTAGCATTCTTCTTGTCTTGCTGAATTCTTTCTCTATCCCCTAAACCATTAATTGTAAAGTGATATTACCCACAAAAGGGTTGATGGTATTTCCAAACATGTAATTATATGAACTGCTACAAGGATAGCACTCAAATCCATCTGTATCAAAACATTTGTTCTACTTCGGAACAACAATTTACAAGACATCAAGACATTAACCTAATATGTCCTAGACAGAGTAATACTCAGGTATATAAACAAGGTATTCTGACTGACCCAGTTCTAATGATAAGACCTTTGTAAATGCTGATGCCAGCCATTCAAACCTGTATCCAGGAAAAAGCTGTAGCCAAAGGGAGCAAGTAAACAAACAACAATGGCTATAATACTAGAACAAAAATATTAAGAAAAGAGAGAGAGAGAGAGAGAGAGAGAAGACATGCAGGTTGAACAGGCAATTAGACATGAAACTTGTGAAAATATTAGTTTGCATTGCCTCATTACTTTTGTATGCTCAGAGATCTTGCATTCTAGTTATTTTTTTCCAATGAATTTTGAAGATTTCAGAGTTGAAAGTCTCTCTTGTTTGTGTTATTCATGGAGTAGAAGAAGATATACAAATAGGGAATGAGGGCTTTATTATCAGCCATCATATCCCACTAAATCAGCAACTGAATCAACTTTAAAATACATGATAATAATGCAGTGAAAGAAAAGGAATAAAAACAGAAATACAAAGTTGACTCTAATCAAAGTCAGATCAGGAGGAATAAAAGCTAAAAGGCACGTGAGCACCAACACTCTCTCGAGTTGATAAATGAATGTTGATCATTCCAACTGGCCACTTAGTGCATGTTTGGTTTAGCGTTGGAAGGTGAGAAAACCATGGTTTGCAACTCACAAAATGCAGAAACTATAGTTTGTTGCTTTGGCCAAAACCACAGTTTGAGGAAAGAAAAAGCTGAACCAAACATGCACTTAATCCTTCAAACTTCACTTTTGGCACAGCTTTAGTTAATATATGTTTGAAACTAAGCATGACTCAATTCAAGGATATTAGAATCAAGCCTCTCTTTGATAAAATGCCCATCTAATTCTAGATGTTTAGCTCTATCATGATGTACAGGGTTCTTCACAATACTTATTTTAAAAATTCAAAGTTTTTCCTCTGAACTTGTTTTATTGAATAGCACCAAAATACATTTATAAAAGATAACAGAGAGACCCAAGCTCTCAAGTAACTAAGCAATAAAACCTATCTAAACAACATAAAACAAAACAGCTAAAACATAAGATATAAACCAACTTAAACACCTAAGGTATTATTTTATCCTAATCAAAACAAAATACCTTAAGTAGTTCTAATCACCTAAAGGCATCATCCAAACTAACTAAAAACAAATAAACTTTAACTAAAACAAATAAAATAACTAAAAACAACTTAATTAAACTAGACAGTAATTTCTAGCACTGCCTTAGCAAGCTAGATATTCCTAGCATAGAGCTATTCTTCTAACACTGCTAGCTCCAAGAACAATTCCTACTTGAACCAGAGTGTTAGAACCCCCAACTTTTTCTTTAGTGTTCTAATCCTTGTTTCCAAGTAGTTTTTGTAATCAGTCCCATTAGTCTTCAGTAAAAGGATTGGCCTCAATCTGAGTTGTTTCCTCATTGTTCACCATTAACTCATGGTTCTCATCTCTTGGCTTTGGCTTCCAATTTGGTAGCCTACCATGAATTTTCCAACAAGCTTCTCATGTGTGCCTTGATTTGCTGCAATAATCACACCATCCCTGGATTGTTTTTTCTGCTCATTGTCTATCATGGAGTTGTAAGGCCCCCATGCAACCGTTGCTGAAGATTCTAAATTCAATGGGTAATGTTACGCTCCTTGGGTCAACCTCCTACTTTCTTCTCTTCCCACCTCTTAGAAAGAACTTCCCTAAGGGTAGGGAGTGGCCAGGTACTCATGATCCTTGCCCTTATGGATTCAAAGTTGGAGTTTAGGCCAATAAGGAAATTTGTACACAATTTTCTTCTTCAATTATCTTCCTGAAGTTAATTGTATCAATGGTAGATGACCATGGATGGATCTTATAAAGATCCAACTGTTGCCAATTTCTTGTGAAAATATTGCAATATGGTGTGAATCCCATTTCACCTTGTCTGAAAACATGAAGAAATGCTTCAATTTCATATAATATTACCTTGTTTTTGACTGAGTAATAAGTCTTCTGCGTTGCCTCCCAAAATTCTTAGGTTGTTTTGCTATAGGAGAAAGGTTTCCCCAATCTCAGTAGTCATTGAATTGGTTAGCCATGATATAATTAGACTATTTTCAATTTCCCACACCTTATAATTAGGATCAATTGTGATGGGGCTTTTTATAGTGAAGATTCATTTGCACCCCATAGGTCTCTTTCCCTCAGGAAGATCAATAATCTCCCAAGTTCCATTATTTTCTAGAATATTTACCTTCTCTTGAATAGCCATTCTCCACTCTGTCTTTATCAAAGCTTCATGAATATTTTGAGAAACTTTTTCATGAGAGATATTAGCAATAAAAGCTTGATAACTAGATGACAGCTTATCATAGAAAAATGAAGTTCCCAATAGGGTGAAGAGTACATGACATTACTCCCTTCCTTAAAGCAACAGGTACATTCAAAATTTTCAGTATCATCATCTTGAGTACCTGGACTTGGAGGGGTTATTTGGTGCTCTCTTTGAAGTGTGCTAGGCTCTATCTCATGTATTGTCATCCTTCTTAAGTACACCTAGAGCTCTTTTTGCTTTTTGACCCACATTTCTGCTCTCAGGTTCAAGTTAAGGTGTGGATGTATGTGATTCAAGCACAGAAATTGGCTCATATTCAGGTGTGGGAGGTTGGTTAAATTCAGGTGCAATAGGATGAGGTGTAGCAAGTATAGTAATAGTAGGTTCAGGCCAGGTTTCAAGTGTTGTATTTGGTGTAACATAGGTATTGGTGAGGTCTCTAGTCTCAGGTAAAAAGATAGGAGCATGTTAAAAAAAAAATCTTCCTTAATCTCCCCCTAAATGGGTGTTTTTGGGAAAGAAGGCTAGGTTTCAAAGAAAGCTGCGTCCATTATGATGTAAAATTTTTTTGCGTGAGGAGTATAACACTTGTAGCCATTCTTGGTGGGTGAGTAACCAACAAACACATATTTGACAGATGTTGGGTCAAGTTTTCCTCAATGGTGTATGTGAACAAACGAAGTACAACCAAAATTTTTTCTTTAAGTTAAAATGGAAATTGTTTGGGTACCAAGATAGGATTTAAAAAATAGGTCACAAGGTCTATAGAATTTTAAGGTTTTAAAAGGCATTCTATTAATGAGATAGGCAGCACTAAGGATGGTTCACCCCCTTTTCCCCCAAAAAAAAAAGAGAGAGTAACTTTTAGGCACATATGCTGCAACCATAAGGGACCTAAAGTACCCCATTTTGTTGTGAGCTGTCTACACGAGCTTTAATGGATTATACCTTTCTCATTCAAAAAATCATCTAGGACAAATTAAAATATTCCTTTCCATTGTCAGAGCCAAGGATTTTCTTTCATAAGGTAAGTCCAAGTGAGTCTAGTGTGATCATCTATGAAAATTACAAATCACTTACCCTCAGTAATGGCATTTATTTTGGAGGATCCACAAACATCATTATGAACTAATGCAAATAGTTTGGATGGTATGTGATTTTGAGCTGGATAAGAGTTTTTAACATGCTTAAACAACAAGCAAACTTCACAATGAAAATGAGGAGAATTTTTATTGAATAAATGTGGGTACATTTTTCTCAAACACTCCAAGTTGAAATGTCCCAATCTATAGTGCCACAGCATAGTCTCCCTAAGATAGGCACGGGCAGAAAGAGCCCTTTTTATTTGACTTGTCAACTTCCTTAATTAGATAGAGTCCTACATACTCCTCGGCATTGCCAATCGACTTCTCTAACTCCCAAGTCCCAAAATTTACAACCACTAGAGAAGAAACTAGTGATACAATTAAGGTCCTTGGCTATTCTACTTATAGATGGTAAATTACAAGCCAATTTTGGAACCAAGAGAACATATTAAAGGATCAAAGTACCAAAAAATTTCACCATACCAATACCAGCAACCTTTGAAAGTGACCCATTAGCTATTTTCACCACTAAATCTTCATTACAAGGGACAATATTATCAAGGCAAGAAGCACTACCTATCATATGTGGCTCTAAAATCAACCACCCACATACTCTTTTTCTAAACTTGAGAACTTAATGCAATGGAGGGATTACCTGACTAAGCAACAATCCTAGGTCTTACAATGTTGCCAGAGGATTGACTTTGATTTCCAAATATTCCTCGCAACAACTCCAATTGGTTTTCATTGAAAAGATTAGCTTCAGTTTGCATTTTCTCCTCATTGCTCACCATATAGCCACAAGTCTTGCTTCTGTTTGGTTTTCAAATTAGCCACCCTCCACAATAACTTCCAACAAACTTCTTTTGTTTGGCCAGCCTTGTGTAGTGATCACACCAGGGCCTTCCTTGTTTCTTCATGTTGTAATTAGTAGGTTGAGTCCCCCTAACAACAAAGGCAGATGACTCAAAGACCAATGGGGAATTTTGAGGTCCTAGAGTCAATCTTTTCCTACTCTCCTACCTTTTAACGTTCGAGGAGACTTCTCTAAGAGATGGAAGTGGACAAGTGCCATGATTCTCCCCCTAACTTCTTCAAAATTAGGATTCAGCCCAAGGAGAAATTTATAGATCCTATTCTCCTTTGTGACTCGTTGAAGTAGGCTGCACCTATGACTTCAGACCACCTATGGGTCTCATAGAAGGCAAGTTGTTGCCAGTGCCTTGTAAGCACAATGTAGTATTGTGTGACCCCCATTTATCCTTGCTTCAAGTCGTGGAGGAATCTTTCAATCTCAAACAAAATGGCTGTGCTCACCACCGAGGGGTTGGTCTCCTTGCCTGCCTATTGTATGTCCCTAGCCATTTCATAAAGGAGAAAATTCCCTCCAATATCATTATCATGGAGTTAATTAGCTAAGACGTGATCATGTTGTTTTCAACAACTCAAGCCTTAAATTTTGGATCATAGATGTTGGGAGGAGATGTAGCAACCGTGAGGTAATCACCCTGAAATTTGCCTTGTATGTACATCATCACACTTTGAGACCGATTAAGGTAACTGTTACTAGTGAGGTGATGCCCAATGAACAAGGAGGACTGAGGAAGCTTCGTGGACTTCATGGATGACAAGAGTGGAGGTGGACTTCTTGGATGAAGAGCTCTACCCATTGTATTTCTCAACTTCCATGGCAGAGACATGACCAAATGTTATCACGAGTTGATCAGGCATCTTTCTGCTCTGATAGCATGAAGAAAATCAAAGTTGAAATTCTCTTTGACTGTTCATCTTGTTTTCAGAGTAAAAGATGCATAAATAGGAAATAAGAGCTTTATTATCAGTCATCATACCCCACTAAATCAACCTTAAAATACATAATAACTGTTAGCATAGGATTTATTTTTTTAATGTTGTAGATATTGTAATCTGATCTGTGCCTCAATCATAGGGATAGGATAATTACCATAATATAATTACTATAATCATAGGGATAGGATTTGATTACATAGTCATTAATGAGGGCTCTCCCCTCTTGTATATATATTCCAATCCTCTAAATGAATAGATGTGAGATTCAATTCATATTTCTCTACATGGTATCAGAGCGTTAGGTTCTATAGAATTGAGCTATGTTCTTTTATCCGTTGCTGTTCCTATGCGTTTCAAAGTTGGGCTCTTAAAGGTGTCGTTCTCAATATCTCCGTAGACGATACCTCCCACTCAAGCAGGACCAACAGGCTTCGATCGGCGTTTCCCCGGAGAATCGCCACCGTCTAACCAGCTCGTGAGGCTCACGCATGTCTACAGTTTCGTCGTCTGTCCATGCGCTGGTGCGTGGGAGCACATGAGAAGGTCATCTCGATCCCAATCTTCTCCTACTGCGTCGACTTGTCATTTCCGACACGTTTTGGTTGGTTTCTAGGTTTGGGTGTGTGTTTTTCAAGAGTGGGTTCATTCATTTAGTCCTTTCGTGCCCATTTTCTCGTTTTCTGCTTGCCCTTTGCTAATCAGTGGTCTCTGGTGTGACTATTGGTGGTTGTTTATTGCTAATTTGTATCTCTAATTTACTCTGGTTGTGTTTTATCTCATAATGACTGAAACTAAGTCTACAGTTGCCTCTGATGTTGTTCCGGTTGTGGCTAAAATTATTGATCACAAATTAAACTAGACAAATTTTTTAGATTGGAATAAGACAATTCGCATCTATTTGCGAAGTATTGAAAAGGAAGACCATTTGACGAGAGCTCCTCCAACAGATAATTCTCGTTAGGCTTGGTTGCAAGATGATGCACAATTGTTCTTACAGATTCATAACTGTATTGAGAGTGAGATTATTAATTCTGTTAATCACTGTGAATTTGTTAAAGAACTTATAGATTATCTGGAGTTCTTGTATTTAGGGAAAGGGAATGTGTCTCGTATTTATAAAGTTTGCAAAGCATTTTATCGTGCCGAAAAACAAGATCAGGCTCTTCAGGCTTACTTTATGGAGTTCAAGCAAACTTATGAAGAACTAAATATGCTACTTCCTCTCACCACTGACTTGAAAGTTCAACGGACCCAACGAGAGCAAATGGTTATCATGGGTTTCCTTACCAGTCTTCCTCCCGAATATGAAATTGTTCAGTCGCAAGTCCTATCTAGAACTGAAATCTCTAAACTTTAAGAGGTCTTCTCTAGAGTAATGCAGGCTGAGAGTCTCCTATCAAAGCCATCTATTGATCATAATAGTGCTTTAATTGGCCGGAGTCAGCCCAACCATGGTGGATCTAAGCCAGGGGGAGCTAATATTCAAGAAGCTGGTGGAATTGTGTGCTATTACTGTCATGAACCAGACCACACCAAACGTACTTGTCGTAAGCTTTAACATAAACAACAAATAACTCATTTTGCGCATGTGGTGTCCTCTAGTAATGACAAGGTTACAATCTCCGCTACCGAGTATGCCAAATTTTCTAAATATCAAGAATCCCTACAATCCACTACTCCCACTACTCCCTCTGTTGGTGCTCTTGCTGGGAAAGGTAACATTGATACATGTCTTGTTTCTTTTTCTTCCAAATGGATCATAGATTCCAGTGCTACTAACCACATGACAGGTAACCGTCATCTTTTCTCCACTTATACCTCGTATGCCAACCCCTCTACTATTACCATTGCTAATGGTCCCTCCACCCGCGTTCTTGGTTCTGGCACTGTTCATCCCACTCCTTCTCTTCCATTATCATCTGTGTTGGATGTACCTAAACTTGCTTTTAATCTTCTTTCCCCGAGTAAACTTACCCATAGTTTGAATTATTGTGTCTTACTTTTCCCTGATTATTGCTTGTTTCAAATCTTACGACGAAGAAGATTATTAGTAGAGGTTACGAGTTTGGCGGCCATTATTTCCTTGATGATCGGGTCCCTCAATCAGTTGCTTTGACTCTCTTTGAGATCCATTGTCAATTAGGTCACTTGTCTTTGTCATCTTTAAAACAACTTTACCCTCAGTTTCAACATTTATCGTCTTTAGATTGTAAATTATGTCAATTTGCCAAACATTACCGTCTTCCTCTTGTGTCTAAAGTCAAAAAACGAGCTACGTCCCCCTTTGAGCTTGTTCATTCTGATGTTTGAGGTCCGTGTCATATTGAGTCTAAGTCAAGTTTTAAATATTTTGTCACTTTTGTTGATAATTATTCTCGTGTTACTTGGTTATATTTAATGAAAAATCGTTCTGAGTTGTTCTCTCACTTTTGTGCCTTTTGTGCTGAAATTAAAATTCAATTTGATGCCCCCATTCGTACTTTATGAAGTGATAATGCTAAAGAATATTTTTCCACACCCTTTCAATCATACATGCTTCAACATGGTATTCTTCATCTATCCTCTTGTGTTGATACACCTGCTCAAAACAGTGTTGCTGAACGTAAAAATAGGCACTTACTTGAGGTGGCAGGGGCATTTATGTTTCAAATGCAGGTTCCTCGTGCTTTCTAGGCTGATGCAGTCTCCACTGCGTGCTTTCTCATTAATCGCATGCCTTCCTCTGTCCTTACTGGTAACATTCCTTATACTACCTTGTTCCCCTCCAAGTCCTTGTTTCCCATTGATCCAAAAATCTTTGAGTGTATTTGCTTTGTTTAGGATGCTAGGCCCCAAGTCACCAAATTAGACCCCAAGTGTCTGAAGTGTGTCTTTCTTGCATATTCTCGTCTTCAAAAAGGATATCGGTGTTTTTCTCCCACTCTTAATCGTTATTTAGTGTCTGCAGATGTTACTTTTCATGAGGTCATTCCTTATTTTTCTTCTTCGTCTACACCTTCCCTACTTACGGAGGATGATAATCTCTTAGTTTATCTTGTCATTCAAGCTCTGGCTGAAGCACCTGCTCGACCCCCTCACTCAGGTTTACACTAGACGTCCCAAAGAGACACCTGCCACCAGACCAGGCCTTCCATCATCTCCTTTGCTGTTGGCTCTTGTTTTGCCCCCTATTGTCTATGAGCTTGACCATGAATCCGATTCTACCCCTGAGCCTGAGCTTGACACCTCTCTTGATCTTCCAATTGCTCTTCGAAAAAGTAAACGAATATGTGCCTATCTTATTTCGTTTTTTGTTTCTTATGACCACTTGTCTCATGTGTCCAGCTCCTTTATTGCTTCTTTGTATGTTATCTCTGTCCCCAAAACTGTTCACAAAGCCTTATCTCACCCGAGTTGGCGTGCTGCAATGGAGGAGGAGATGATGGCCCTTGAAAACACAAGTACTTGGACCTTAGTGGATTTGTCTGTTGGGAAGAAAGTCATTGGGTGCAAATGGATCCTTACTCCAAAAATGAAGCCTGATGGTACTCTTGACCGTCTTAAGACTCGCCTTGTTGCTAAAAGCTATGCTCAAACTTATGGTGTTGACTACTCAGAGACCTTTTCTCCTGTAGCCAAATTTGCCTCAATTCGATTGTTTATTTCAATGGCTGCTACTTATGGCTAGGATTTACATCAGTTGGATATCAAAAATGCCTTTCTACATGGGGATCTTCATGAAGAAGTCGACATGGAGCAACCGCCTAGCTTTGTTGCTCAGGGAGAGCATGGGAAAGTATGTCGCCTAAAAAAATCTTTATATGGCCTAAAACAGAGTCCCTGGGCTTGGTTTGACATGTTTAACGACGTGGTTCAAAAGTTTAGTTTGAGTAAAAGTAAGTGTGATCATTCTATGTTCTATCAAAGAACAAATGCTGACATGATTCTCCTTGTTGTTTATGTTGATGACATTGTCATTACTGGAAGTGATACCTCGGACATCTCATCACTCAAATCCTTTCTTCATTCTCATTTTCAAACAAAGGATTTAGGACCGTTGAAGTATTTTCTGAGAATTGGTCCTGAGGAATAAGAAAGACATTCTCTTGACTCAGAGAAAATATGTTCTTGATTTGTTGAAAGAATCAGGAAAGTTAAAAGTTGCACCATACAGTTCTCCTATGATTCCTAATCCATAGCTTGATGTTGATGAGAGTAAATTATTTGAAAATCCTGAGAGATATAAAAGATTAATTGGGAAATTAAACTATCTCACGGTGACTCTTCCTGATATTACCTACCCAATCAATATACTCAGTCAGTTCATGGTCTCACAGACAATTAATCAATGGGAAGCTCTAGAACATGTTTTATATTATCTGAAGGGAACTCCAGGCTGTGGTATATTGTACAATAATCATGGTCATACAGATATTGACTGGTTCTCTGATGCGGATTATGGTAGATCTAAAGCTACTAGAAGATCCATTACTGGATATTGCGTATTTGTGGGCGGAAATTTGGTATCTTGGAGCAGCAAGAAGCAAAATGTGGTCTCCCGTTCAAATGCAGAATCAGAATACCAGGCTATGACACAATTTGTGTGTGAAATAGTGTGGCTATACCAATTATTGAAGGAAGTTGGCCTTAAGACCTCGTTACCAGCAAAATTATGGTGTGACAATAAGGCTGTTGTACACATAGCCTCTAATCCTATCTTTCATGAACGAACAAGGCACATTGAGATTGATTGTCACTTTGTTCGTGACAAGATTCAGGAAAAGTTTATCTCCACAGAATGTGTAAAGTCTAGAGACCAATTGGGCGATCTTTTTACAAAAGCTCTTAATGGAGCTCGAGTTAGATATCTTTGTAACAAGTTAAGTATGATTAACATCTATACTCCAACTTGAGAGCGAATGTTAGCATAAGATTTATTTCTTAAAATGTTGTAGATATTGTAATCTGATCTGTGACTCAATCATAGGGATAGGATAATTACCATCATATAATTACCATAATCATAGGGATAGGATTTGATTACATAGTCATTAATGAGGGCTCTCCCCTCTTGTATATATATTTCAATCCTCTGAATGAATAAATGTGAGATTCAATTCATATTTCTCAATGCAGCAAAAGAAAAGGATTAAAAAAGGAAATACAAAGTTAGACTCTAATCAAGACAAGATCAGGAGGAATAAATGCTAAAAGGCATGTAATCACCAACAAAATTTAATACATCTCTAAGGTGACAAACTTATTATTAAAGAATTTTATGAATTATTTCAAAATTTTCCAGCATATACTAGCAATAGCAGTAATTATTTTCAGTTAAACATTCAGCTCAATCCAACATCTATAAACATCAAGGTATTCAACTAATCTAATCTACTTTGCCCCCAGATCATTGCCCAACCATTCAGGAGAAAGTTCTAAATAGTCCTGTAAGCCTAAAGTCATTGCCTAAAGTAGTAATTCCACTTGAAACTTGAAAGCCATCAGACAGAGCTATTAATTTTGATGCATCTGTTATGAATCTTTGGAATATCACAATGAGGTTTGAGATGATTGAGCTCTTTCCACAAGCAGAGATTGTGTTCCCTTAATCAATTTTAATTTCATTTCAGTTGCCAATTTTGTATATCTTCTTCTCATCCTTTTAGCTATCAGTATCATCAATTAACATTAGAAAAATGTCCTTCACTTCAGAATTTCAGATTTCTACAAACGCCTCAAGGATAAGTAAAAAAAATGTTACTAAGAGACAGAACATACCCGTGCAATAGTTTTGGATAGGAAAGACATTGTTCTTGTGTCAAAATTCATCTGCTGCTCTAAACCAGGATATTGCACCTGTTTTCCATCAAACATGATGATTTTACAATTACACAAGTTTTTGTCCAATCACAGCCCACATTAGTTTAAAGTATGTATGCCAAGAAATGTCACACTGAAGAGTTCAAAGAAGCAGAAAAGACAGACTGCTTTACTTACTTTAATGCATAGAGGAACATAGAGCAATCAGCGTATGAAGTTTTGATGAAACTATATAAAATTTTAGATATTTTTTATAGGGAGAAGTATGGAATAAAATGCCAGTTTTTAACCAGAGATTTCTACCATCACTGGTTATAAGTTTTTTTCCCCCTCTTTTTTCACTGTGAGTTTTAAGGCTCTTTTAACGGGGCTTCTCTACTAAATTTAGAGAGGGATTGGAGAGCTTTTCTAAGCTAATGTATTTTCCTTTGTCTCTTTTCTTCCCCTCCTCCCCCCCCCCCTTTTTTTTGGGTATGCTTGTCATAGAAGATTGTCCTTTTCCTCCTTTGTTATAAAAAAAAAAAAAAACATTTTTGGTCCTTGTGACATGATAGCATTACCACCAAATATGATCAGTAATATAACAATATCTTAGAATAATTTCATTTAGAATAATTTCATTTGCAGATAGAATGGCTACAGCTAGAGGAAGCATCACTATTCAAATGGTATCTGCAAAAAATAAGTACCTGCAACAGTCATCCAGCCAGGAAATCACTTGTCTTTATGCTCAGGTTTGGATTTAACTAGCTCAATCTTAAAACCCCTAGGTGTAATCTAGGGGTTAGGGGTGTGGTAGTTGGCAAAAAGACTTAATTTGGTTTCACGGAGGAAAGGGAACAAATATATATGTAAATAAGATATCAAATTACTTGATTATTCTACATCTAATTAAACATATATACTGTAAATATAGTATATATCATGTCTATTCATTTATATTAAAATAAGAATACAATTTATTTATCTTGATTTCCATTTTTATATTGTTTATTTATAGTTATTTTTTATTTTTACAAATAATTTTACATAATTTTATTTATAGATGGCATAGACAGACATTAAGTAGAAAAGGTTTTCTCATTCTAACTAAGAAAAATAGGGAGAGTTAAAGCTGATCAACTTTGGTTGCCTCGCATAGTCTTAGCTTCACCTTTTTTTTCTTCTCTTTTATTTATAATATAAATATACATGGTTTAGATCCCATAGCACATTTTTCTCTTCTCTCCTTCCTTCCTTCCCTTTCCATCCCTAGTTGGAAGGCT
Source organism: Erythrophleum ivorense (assembly GCA_026724425.1). NCBI lineage: Eukaryota > Viridiplantae > Streptophyta > Magnoliopsida > Fabales > Fabaceae > Erythrophleum > Erythrophleum ivorense. Next base: position 38,568,585 of record JAIUCV010000004.1, on the reverse strand, counting down.
GGTGAACAGTAAAAAAGTGTGGGACACACAGATATTCAATCCATCCAACTCCTTACCTTTCTTTCCATTTTACACATACCAAACAAATGAAATCCCCTTTCCTTCCTTACTTTCCTTTCCTTTCCTTTCCTCCCTCTTCCACGCTACCAAACAAAGCATCACTCTCAAGTTTAAACCTCTACTCCATCATCTATGAATAAAGAACAAGAAGAAGAAAGCTCAATCTTCTTTCGTTACCAAATGTCAGTCTTTGTAAATATGATATGCAAGATTTAGTAAAGCAAGATATCTAAAATAAATTATTACACAGGGTAGTCAAAGCCAAAGATGCCCTTAAGGCACTAGATCCCTAAAATGCCTTAGGCGAGAGGTGCTAAAAAACGTACACATCCAAATAAATCAAGGCACCAAAATATAAAATAAAGCTAAAAATATGCTATATAAACAAAAACAAGTAAATGTAAGTTTGTAACAACATTTGCCATATTGATTAACTATTCAAACACAATAATTATCAAGTCATAAGTCATAATAATCATCAAATGCACTAATTAAGTCACTAATATCACTATTCAAGCATAATAATCATCAAGTCATGGTTCAAAATAATATTAAGTGCATTTATAAAATCCTAAAAGACTAACAACATAAATAATATTTTAAAGTGAGAATGACTATTTTACCATATTACTTATTAGTTATTGGGCTGGGTTTTATAGTTTTCCTATCCTTAATGAAGTTATATTATTTTAAAATACTTGGGCTGGCCTTCTATCGCTGTCCCTTCTCTTTCCACCACACTTTTGCTCCAAGCGCCTAATGCGCATGCCTTGAATGAAGGAAAAAGGTGCCAAAGGCACTAGTAGGCAAGCACTTGGTTGAAGCCAACGCCTCTCATGGTGCAGGAGGTGCTGAACCTCTTCAATGCCTCACCTCAACACCTAGTACCTTTGACTACACTATTATTACATAAGAAGAATTTTAACAATTACTATTAACTACTGAATAAAAATAAGAGAAGGAGACTCATTTTTATTATAGCGCAATATTCAGATCTCTATAGTACGTTTCTAAATAGATATCTCTTCTACCATATAGTACTCACTAGTACGATAGAGAAACCTATTTTCAAGCTAAGTAGTGTATCAAACAACAATGCTATCATGACACATGTCTGGCAAGCATATATACATATCAAAATTAATACAAACACACATACAACTAGTATTAGGAAAAGGGAAAACAACAACCTATTTTCTAATATATTTATTTTTAATTTTATTTGTCTAATGTGTCCATTCATCCAACGCAACATTCTCATTTCTACAATAGTGAATTTATTCTCTTGTTGACTTTTTATTGAACAACAACCAATTCCATATAACATTGCAAGTCTTATACTTATGCAATAAAATTTTTAGACAAACTATTTAAATTTAAATCCTTCTTAATAGTTTTGCTTATAATTTTTCTTAATCTCCCTCTATCTCTAATTATTGGACTATTCTCAATCTAATCTACTCTCCTTACTATAACTTCTATAGACCTTCTTCACGCATACCCAAATCATTTAAGACGTGATTTTACAATCTTTTCCACAATAGGTACAACTTTAATTTTCTCTCTAATATATTCATTTCTAATTTTATTTTGTCTAATATATCCACTCATCCACACAATATTCTCATTTCTGCAACATTGAACTTATTGTCTTGTTGATTTTTTATTGTCCAACAACCAGTCTCATACAACATTGCAAGTCTTATACACGTGCAATAAAATTTACCCTTAAATTTGAATAGTATTCTTCTATCACAATTAATACTCAAAACATTCGTTGATTTCATCCACCCTGTTTGAATCTTATAATTTACATCTTCCTCTATTTTCCCATCATATTGTATAATAGACCCAAGATATCTAAACCATGTGACTCGTGATATGATATATTCTCCAATTTTTACTTCTATACTAAAATTAGTGTGTTTTTTGTTAAACTTACATTTTATATACTCTGTTTTATTTCCACTTAAACGAAATCCATCTACTTCCAAAGTTAATCTCCACATCTCTAACTTCTCATTTATTTTTTCTCTCAACTCTCCAACTAAGATTATATCAACAACAACAAGCCTTTTTCCTACTATATAGGATCAGCTATATGAATCAAACGACACCATAAATTTTATTATAAATCGCATTTTTAAATAAATCATTTAATTCTAAATCTTTTCAACTAAGATTATATCATCCCTAAAAAATATACATTGTGGTATTGGCTTTTGGATCTGTTCAGCAAGTACATCCAAGACTAAAAGAAAAAAAATAGGGATTCAAAATTGACCCCTAATGCAAATCAATGGTTATCAAAAAATCTTTTATGGACCTACTTTTTGTTCTTACACTGGTTGTAACCTCATTATAAATATCTTAAATTTCTCAAATATATGCAATTCGAACTCTTTTTTTTTCTCCAAAATCTTTCTTGACACCATATTGTATGCCTTTTCCAAATCAATGAACACCATGCGTAGATTCTTTTTATTTCTCCTATATCTCACATCAACTTTTGCAGCAAGTATATCACTTTCATGATTGACTTTTTTAACATAAAATTAAATTGATTCTCTGTAACATGAGCCTCTTACCTTAATCTCTACTCAATTACCCTATCTCATAACTTCATAATGTGACTTATGAACTAAATTCCCCTATAATTTGCACAGTTTTATATGCTCATAAATAAGGATTAAAGCATTTCTCCTCCACTCGTCTAGCATTCTGTTAAACCTCATAATCTTATTAAATAATTTTGTGAGTCAATTTATGTCTTTCACCCCTAAACCCTTTTATACCTCAATAGATATATTATTTGGTCTAACTTCTCTACCATTCTCCATCCTCTTTAATATTTCTTTTACCTTTGACTCTCGAATTCTATGATAAAAAATATAATTTTAGTCCTTCTCTTTAGTATCTAACCTATTCAAGTGTAATAAGATCCTGTGTCCTTCATTAAATATCCTATGAAAATAATCATTTTACCTTTCCTTAATATTTTGTTCTATGACCAAGACTTCCATTTCTTCATCCTTAATGCATTTCACTTGGTTTATATCTCTTATCTTTCTTTTTTTACTTTTAACTAGCTTGTAAATACTTTTTTTCTCAACTTTACTGTCTAAGAATTGGTATAATCCATCAAATGCCCTAACTCTTACTTTGCTAACCGCCTTCTTAACGTCTTTCTTAGCTATCTTATATGTTTCCCAATTTTCATCACTTTTACACAAAGATCACACTTTACAACACTCCCTTTTAACCTTAACCTTATTTTTCACACTTGCATCCCACCATCAATATTTTCTATAGTTAGGTCCAAAACCTCTTGATTTACCAAGTATCTCTTTTACCACCTTCCTAATCTCTTTAGCTATCCCATCTCACATATTGTTAACCTTTCTTTGTGCCTCCCAAGATCCTTTCTCCAAAACCCTTCTCTACAAGCTCTTTTCTTTATTCTCTTTCAATTGCCACCACTTGATCCTTAACACCCTTTCCTAGCTTTTCTCTTTACTCTCCTCTTAACTTGAACATCCATAATCAAGACCCTATACTAGCTAGTCAAGCTTTCTTGGAAATATATTACTTAATGAAAAGTTTTCAAAATTAGGATTTGAGTATGACATATATATACCATCTCATGTTTTATAATTTTTGGAGTTTATAGTGTCCATGCTTTATAGACAAAACAAATAGCAACAAGTAAAAAACCCATGAAAATTTCTCTTTAGATCATTGTACATTAATATTGGATGAAGAAAATTTCCTAAAAGACCAACAAGGGACAAAAAAGATATCTCCACCAAAAGCATAACCATTTAAATATCTAAATCCCATTCCTTTTTTTCTACCATTAAGCTTTGTTATCAATGCCTAAAACCACACCTCCAAGTCAAGTCGCATCCCATTTCATCTATGATAGTTCAACAAGTAATCAAGCATTTGATTTAAACACAAAACCTAATACAATAAACAAATTACAAACAAAGACACTTATATTCAGAAGACCCAATTCATAAGGACTAACATTCCATGCCTATAATATAGATAAGCATATACCTATAAGCATATAATATTAAATTCTTTTTATGAAAGCAAAATTTATTCAAAGCCAAATGCCTAATCCTACCCTAGGATTCAATAAGTACACTGCCTTTACCACTGAAACCCACAATGGGTCAGCCTCCTCTAACAACACACTACCCATGATAGGACAAACTCATGTATATGGAGCCACCCTTGCCCCAGGAACCTAAGTCAACCATGGGTCCGTCATTTTTGCCACTCCCAGCTCTGTCTAGCCTTCCCCTATTATGATAACAAGACACACTTAATGGCTTCCACTATCTTTAGTGGTCCTCTTTTGTCATGATACAGAGGTAAAGGGAAAGTAACTTATCTTATAAGTGATATTACTATACCTGAATGACCTAAGGTGGTTCACATGGGATGCTAAAAATCACATGACAATGTCATGGCTTGTTAACTCAATGACCTTTGAAGTAGGTGAAAATTTTCTTTTGTGTAAAACAACTGCTGAAATATAGGAGGTTGTAAGGGACACTTATTCCTCTAGAGAAAACATTAATGTTTTAATTGAAATCAAAATGTTTCTTCATGATTTTAGACAAGGTAATTTGATCATGACTCAATACTACTATGTCCTCCATTGCCACAAGCAATAGCTGGACACATATGAGAAGTTTTCATGGTCCTGCACCTCAAATGCATTGTTATTCAAAAAGATCATTGAGGAAGAATGTGTCTACAAGTATTTGATGAGGCTTAACTCAACTTTTAAGGACCTTAAGAGTCGAATAATGAGTACACACCCTTTGCCCAACCTCCATGATATGGTTTCAAAAATTAGACATGAAGAGAGTTACCAAAAACTAACTTAAGGCTCACAACCAACAACTACCTCAGATAGGTCTACCCTTCTTGCCTAAAGCAACACCTGATACAAAAAATTTCCAGCCAATAACCTCGTCCAATGAGAGACCGTTGTCATAAACTTGGTCACACAAAGGACCAGTGTTAAGAAATAAATGCCAAACCTACCAATTTCAAGCCAAGATCTAAATATAAGGCTAGAGGGAATATGGTGAGCTATGAAACACCTCTTGATTCTACCCTATTTTCTTGTGAATAACCAAAGTAGCTCTAAAAACTATTTGGATAGCAAAGCATGATGACCCATGACACAAAGGGTAAGGTAAGAGCTGTTAACATGGCCCAATTAGGTAAATTTTTAATTGCTCTTAATACTCATGTCCTTGAAAACTAGTGGGTTGTGGATATGGGAGCATCAGATCACATGACCCACAAGTTTACTAGGACATCCAAAGTTTCAATACATGAAAAGAATGTATCCTAGTTTTTTTAGTAAAGATATCACTATTATTAGCTATGAAACTTGCCAATTTGCTAAGCACACCAAGGCTTACTACCCCATACACGCATATAAACCTTCACATCCCTTTCACCTTATTCATAGTAACATTTAGGGCCCATCAAAGGTTCAAGGAATAATAGGTAGTAAGTGGTTTGTGACTTTTGTAAATGATCATACTAGGATCGCTCGAGTGTTCTTGATGAGAGAAAAATCTAAAGTTCCCATCATATTTCAAAAATTCCACCAACTAATTAAAAAGCAATTCCAAACAGACATAAATGTCTTGAGAAGTGATAATGGTAGAGAATATGTTAATTCATCCCACGGAAATTACCTCACCACTCACAGTAGTTACCATCAAACATCTTGCACCCACACATCCCAACAATTTCGGGGAGAAATTGTGACTACTATAGTCTATCTCACTAATAGAGTACCCTTTAAAACCCTTGACTTTCTAATTGGAAGTGCACCATCTCTTGAGCAACACCAAAAAATCTCTTGTCCAAGTCCAAGAATTAATAAAAACTTGGATTTAGATTGGTCAGTTGTCCTAAGAAAAGGTAAGCAATCATGCACTCAACATTCAATTGGAAATCATGTTTCATATGATAAATTATCTATTACCTACAAAACTTTTGCTACTAGCATTTCAAATAAGAAAATTCCTCAAAATATCGATAAAGCATTACGTCACAAGGAATGAAAAAAAAGCGAATGACAAAGAGATGAATGCTCTTGAGAAAAACAATACTTGGAAGCTAGTAGATCTTCCTCATGGAAAACATCCCATTGGATGCAAATAGATATTCAACATAAAGTAAAAAATTAGATGGGAGCATTTATAAATACAAGGCAAGATTTGTTGCAAAAAAATTCACACAAATACAAGGGATAGATTACCAAGGAACATTCACTCCAGTGGCAAAACTTTATAAAAGCACTTATATCTCTTGCAAGCAATCTCAACTGGCCCCTACATCAATTAGACATTAAAAATGCCTCCCTTCATGAAGACTTTGAAGAAGTCTACATGTCAATTCCATCAAGCTACAAAGGTGAAAAAAATGGAAGAGTGTGAAAGCTTCATAAATCACTCTACGAACACAAACAATCTCCTAGAGTGTGGTTTGAAAGGTTCACCAAAGCAATCAAGATGCAAGAGTACATCCCAGGACAAGCAAACCACATGATTTTCAAGAAAATGTCCTCTAAAGGTGAAATTGCTATCCTCATCATGTATGTGGATGATATCATTATCACTAGAAGCTATGCAGAAGAAATAACCAAACCTAAAAAAGGCTTTGGCTAAGGAATTCAAAACTAAGGACCTTGGTCTTCTAAGATACTTATTGAATATAGAAGTAACAAGGTCAAACAAGGGCATTCTTATATCCCAATAGAAGTACACTATCAACCTTCTCACTAAAACAAGGATGTTGTGATGCAAACCAACCAACCCTCCTATGGAGGCAGATTACAAGCCCACGTTCACTCGAGAAAGCCCTCCTGTGGATAATGAGAGCTTCCAAAGATTAGTACACAAACTCATCTACTTGTCCAACACATAGCCTAATATATGCTTCCTTATAAATGTACTCAATTTATAAACAAGCCATGTGAAGTCCATCTTGATGCTACTTACAAAGTTCTAAGGTACCTTAAGCTTGCCCTAGGAAAGGGAATTCTCTTCCATAAGAATCCATGCCGTACAATAGACATATAATGCAATGCTAACTAGTACAAGTCAATCACTAATTCGAGGTAAACTACCAGATACTGTACTTATATTTAGGGAGACCTTGTAATGTGGCGAAGCAAAAAAATGTCGTGGCTCGAAGCAATGTCAAAGGCAAATACTAGGCCTTAGCACAAGGAATTTGCAAAGAATTATGGCTTGAACATCTCTTAAGTGAACTAAAAATTAATTACCGAGGCCCTATCAAAGTCTTAAGTGACAATATGGCACCATAATATTGCAAAAGACCCAGTCCAACATGATCATACAAAACATATGGAAATTGATTGCCACTCTATTAAAGAAAATGCTAGGGTCCTTGAGCAATCCTACACCTCTACCAAAACTCAAGTTGCTAATGTGCTAGCAAAAGCATGATCCAAAACAAGGGTTGAAGAACTTAGTTGCAAGATAGGGATGATTAACATCTACTTTCTAACTTGAAGGAGAGTGTTGGTAATCGTGTGGAGTCCCTAGAGCGTATGTGTCAATTGCATTGCACCTCAAGGAGCTCCAATGTCTCTCCAACAACTCTTTTCCTTTCTTAGAGTTGCAAGTTATTTTTGTCTTAATTGCTTTGATTTTGTACTCGTTGTACGCTTTGTTACAACTTTATTGTGTTGTTTGTTTCCTTTTCTAGATTCCACTGTTTTGCTATCACAAGAGCAGAAATCTTCTATTTAAATTTTGCACCTCTCTGTATATTATTCAATAAAATCAATTCAATTCAAAGCATATTCACAAAAAGAAAATATTTAATGTCTTAATGGTTTCTAGGCATCAAATCTCATTTTCAGCCTAAACCTTAATCGATATTTAGCTTAAAGCCCTTCCCTATCTCAAATCCCACTAGGATTTAATAAACTGGTTTTAATTGGGATACAATGGGACAGGTATTCAAAAGTCTACAAGATTACCATCTATCATACCTCCTCACAAAAACTTTGAATTGAAGTAAAGACTATAATTAAGGTTTAATGCAATTTTAGCATAATATTTTATTCTAGAAAGCATAAGATGGCCGAAGTTTCATTAGTAATTGAATGAAAGTCACTTAAATGAAATATTGGTCACCAATAGTTCATCCGGAAAAAAAAAAATTGGTACTTTCAGATGCAGACAAAAACCTAGAATAGGGCACCTATCTGTAGGTCAGTAAATTCTGCAGCTTATATGTAACAAAATCCAGAAGAGGAATCTAGTGGCACATTTCCAACAAATATGGAAATTTAAAGATACTACCAAATCCAAAGTAAATTTTAAGCACAGAAAAATCTTGTAACAATGCTTAATGCTTAGCCATTTATGGACACGGGATGTAAGAATATAACCTCAACAGAATGGACAACTTGGAAGACAATTTCAGAAAAGTGTTACTCAATTTACAGCCATCAGATATTCAGAAAATTAACTCACAGGCAAACCTTAATTGCCACTTGATGACCACTTTTTAACACTGCATGGTGAACTTGAGAAATAGATGCAGCAGCTATCGGTTGTTCATTAACAGACAAAAACCTGAAATTTAAATAAATACAGAAGTTAAGAAAAACATGTCAGATTAACTAGTGGGAAAAAAGAATAAGTGAACATGGGTTTGTTAAGGGGTCTATCACAATTCATAATGGCAGGGCCAACTCAATCTATATTATCATTCTGACCTACACCATGTATAAAACATTAAAGAACATAAGATCATCATTTGTGTAATGACAATGATGTAGAACAAAGGCAGGAACCAAAAACAATATTAAAAACACTCAAGTTATTAAAACTCAAATTCCAATAATAAGACTGAAATACCAAGAGAAATTCTAAACCTCATATATATAGATGGCCCACATAACCCAAATCCTACTACCACTAGAACCAAAAACCAAAATGCAACTAGAGTGGTCCTTATTCAAAATAGGAACAACGCCCTGGTACACCTATTAATAAGCTATCCTAAGAACAAACAACCAGACAGTATATCCCAAATTTAGTAACTTAGAAGTCATTAGTATTGCAAAAAAACTGCTCAACAAATCTTAATGCAACCATACAATTCATTTATGAAGACCAATTAGGCCATCTATACTTGTCATATCAGTAAACAATTATAGTTCATTACTTTATCTTATCATTTCTTGTTGAGAAGGCGTAATGCTTCTCAACTGTATTGTGATAGCGATAATGATAATGGTATGTCGCCTCATGTACCATGGACTAGGCAACTTTTGTCCATTTGTCTCTAGTATGAGTTGTTAACTTTGTGCACACATTTCCTTAACCTTTTTATATTTTCTCTTACAACATTTATGCTTTGCTGCTTTTATGTTGATGACATAATTTCTTTTCTTGATTATGTGCAAATGGTAACAAGATAAGACAATTGCTTAAATGGTGATAAGAACACAAAAGCTGTATATTAATTTTTAAAAAATTAACTTGCACTGAAACAAGGAATCTTAGCAGTGGATAACTAGTGCTACATGCCTAAATAAATAATTTTCATTTGAAAATGTATTACAGTATCCATTAGCTGGTTGGGCTTCTAAATGAAAGAATACATTTTAGTTCAAAGGTAGTATCCTTGGCAGTCAAGAGATCAATATAAGTTATCAGTTTAACTGAGTTTTACAGTCCAAGGATATTTCTGATTTTCGCACTCTATTTTTGTACTGTAGCTATGGTCTACAAGGCTTTATCTGGTGTTTTCGTATAGTCTTGTTTCCATTTCCAATGAGATCACAATTGTAGTCTGAGTATGACTGGTAAGTTACATCCCTAATTTATACATATCTGCTTATATTCCAGTTTGTAGAGTTATAAGGAAAACTGGAGTACAGTGAGAACTGGAATGTTCGAAGGCTTGCAACCCAAAATTTGCCAGCCTAACAAATTGTCTACTTCTCTTCTATCATTGATACACATACCTGTTGACAGCCCATAATAGTCCACCAAACTCTCTCTTGGTTTTATACAACCTCAAACAGTGCTCATTCAAAACCCTATCCTAACCCTCCAATCCATTAAAATTACTGCTGCCCAACAGATTAATCAACTTCAGCTTACATATAGGCATATGCTCTTGAAAATCAAACTTTAATCGGTAAGGATAACTTACATCTCAGAGAAATCTGGTCCCAGATTGTACATTAATACTTCTTTTATAGCTTTAAAAGAACAAGGAGCAACCTAGGATATTAAAGACTGCAAATTTTAGCACAGGAACCAACCAAATATGCCCCTGCACAAATAAACCAACAAATAAAAGTAACTTTGAACTTAAATAACATATATTTAATTGAACCCGATCCTCTAATGCGGACAACGTTGATGAGTATTCTTTGGGAATCACACCCTGGGAAGCAACAAACTGTCCAGCCTTCACATAAAATCCTTTATTGGCTTCGCATAACTTCAAAATCCTCTTGGCTGAGCGTAGATGAACCTAGGCACCAAAAGATCACATTCTCAGCAGGAAATAACCGTGTTCTGGCCAAACAACGAGGATTAAATAAAAAATCGTAACATCTTGCCTCTATGAATTGTTGAAAAAGAATATAAACAGCACCAACCTCGGACATTTTGTGACGATACTCATAGGAGTCCTTTTGAAGCCCACGCAAAGAGTACTTGTAGTCAGCAACGGTGCAAGCAACCTGAAATTCATAGTGGTAGCCGAAAGAACCAGTGAGGTCGTAAATTAGGGGAAGCTGTGAAGTAATCAAAAACTAGAGGCGAAGAATCGAACGGTGGTGATGGCGCGAGAGGAGCGGAAGATGCCATGGATTATTGTGCTTATATTCTCGGGAAAAGAATCAGAGGAGGAAAGAGTGAGAACGTAGTTGGTGGCTGGGAAGGAAATAACGGCGGCGGCGAGGAAAACGGCGGATTTGGTTTTGGCGGGAAACTTTAAACGTTTTGCCCTCATCTCATCTGCGGGTTTTTTTGGATGACTTTTGTGTTCGAGGGAAGTCAAAAGCGCACAAGAGCAGTCTGGAAATACCTAATTCGGCCTGTCAGGTTTTGGCCAGTTTAATGTTGGCTCCGGTTTGGTATTAGGTATTTTTATTTAGACTAGCTGGGTAATTTTATTTAGACCTGATATCAGATTTGGCTTCACCCGATTTAGTTTAAAATAGGTGGGGTTAAGTTAGTTTAGTTTTTTTTTTAATTTATTATATATATCTAAACTTAGTTTTTATTCACTATTTATTATTATAGATTATTGCAGTAAATCTATTTATAAGTCCTATTCATTTTTTATTTAAATCTTGCCTTTTTTGTTGTTTTCAAAAATTTCTTTTATACTTTTCAATCTTTGTGTATTTGCACTGGGTCTAATTTTTTATAATTTGTAAAATAGCTTGTAAAAAATTAAATTTTTTATATAAATTTGTGTATAATTACACTGTGCTCTTAGAAAAGAGTTTTCATGAAAGTTTTTATAAAATAATTTTTAAAAATATATAAAAGCAAGTTAGTAAAAAATTTCAAATTTTCTTATCAAATCTCATCCTATCATATCTTTACTCTTGGTCTCATTTGGGACCTAGTTATTTTTCTATCAATTTTTCTAAATCAAAGCTATATAATTTTTTTTTGTCATGAAATATTCCCACATTTATTATTTATACCATTTACATTTCTAAATATAGAAAAAATATTACATATAGTCAACAACTGTAGCATTCGATTTGTCGTAAAAACACAAAAATAAGTTAATTTGAAAAGCAAATTCTTTGAAATAAATGTGTTGAGACTAACTAAAATTAGAATAAAATTTCAAATAATAGAGAATGAGAATCCAAGGTCTAAGAAGCCTTAAAACTAAAGTCAGAGTAGTTCAACAAAATCACCGAAAGTATAATGACATTTTCGTAAATATGAGCATTTTTTGAAAAACTCACAAAAAGGCTTTTTAAATGAAAATTTGAGCTTTCCAAAGTTCTCAAATGTCTCATAAATCATGAGAATCTTCAGAACGGTTAAAACCCTTTCAGTGTATGTTTTATAGTATCAGTTGACCTGAACTTTGACATTTTCATTCAGGAAGGTTGTAAATCCATATTGAGTAATTCCAAAACCATTTTATAAATTAGAAGACCTAAATTTTATGATAGAAAGACAGTTCTCAAAAAGGAGTTAAAATGGACATAAAAAGAAAAAGCTAAGACAAGAGGCATGAATGGCATTTTTAAAGAATAAATTATTTTCCATTTGCTTCTTAAGAGTGGCCCACTTCTCCTTCATTTAACCAACGCATTTTTTTTGCCCAAAATATAATAAGAGACCAAGGAGAGAGATACACCAAATGAGGAGGAGAAGAGGAATAAAAATAAAGAAGAAAGGTATGGAAATTATGGAAATTTCAAGCTTCTTCCTTCTTTAATGTTATTCTTCTCCTTCCCACCTTTCTTTCCATGGTTTTGGTTGTTCAAATAGGGTTTTTTTGGGTTTAGTATAGAGAGAGAAGATTAGAGTTTCAAGGAGAAAGCTAAAACAAAGAAGGAAGCTCTTAGTGAAGGCTTGGAATCAAGGTAGTTTCATTTCTTTTCTTGCTTTCTTCTTATTCCTCTCATTGTGTGTAGGTTCAATCAAGTAGAGAACATATAGGAGAGAACTTATTCTAATCAAGAGTAAGCAAGAAACCTAAGATTTAGACTATAAGAAGTTAGGAAATGCAAAGAAACCTAAAGAAAAACCATTAAAATTCAAGATAAAAAGTTAGGGATTCATGTACATTTAGCAAAAATATGACTTCTCCCAAGGGAATTCTAGTTTATGTGAAAGTTTAATTGAGTTCCTAAGACTCCTACGAAACCTCTCAAGTGCCTCTTCTTTTAAAGAAACAAAGAAAACTCTATGGGTCCAAAATAATGCTTATTTCTCAGCCAAGCCTCCTCTAAAGACCTAGGAAGTGTTTTAACTTTTTCTAAACTTATATTTAGACTAAATATGATGGATGAACATGAGAGGACGTCTTGAAAAAATTTTAGAAGCCATGGATAGTCAGATGGAAGTGTAAGCTCCATAACATAGCATAATGAAACAACTCCTAACTAAGCTCCTTAAAATGAATGGGTGATGGCTCCAAGGAGTATCAATGAAATCAAGAGTCATAGATTGAAGGAGAAAAATAAGTCAAGATCATGAATTCTTATAGTTGCTTCATTACATGCTTTATGAAACCATAATTGAGCCATATAAGAAAATGGGCTTTCATAATGTGTTTGTGGTGTTATAGCTTGTTTCAAGAATGTAATTGGATTCTATTTTATGTATTTAGGCAAAAGGAATCATACTCTACCCACTTGCAAGTGTGTGACCAAAAGAGGGAAAGAGCTATCAAGGAAAAGTATGTGTGTCTGCATTCAAGATAGCTCTCTAACTTTTCTCTCATACATCATTAGTTGTTTTCTTGTCTTTGAATGTGTGTGTGTATGTTTATGTCATGAGAATTGTGTATAGCTATTTTCTACATGCCATGGTATCATTATGTACACAAATTGTATTTTATGCATGTGTTTTGGCTTGAATGAGTTTGATGAAGCCAAAAGCCCTTAACAAAAGTGAAAATGAGCCAAAAGTTCTTAGGATTAGATGAGACAAAACTAAAAGTCTCAAGAAAAATGAGGCTTAATCAAAACGCCCCTTAAAAATGGGTAAGACAAGTCTAAAAGTCTTAAGGAAAAAGGATGAGACTAAATCAATGCTTTTAAAAGCCAATGTATGATATGTATGAGCTTCTTGAATATGAAAATGATTTTATGTATGGTTATAAGTAGTTTGACTTTCATGCATGCATACTTTGACTTGAAAATGTGACTATTATGTATTATTAAAAAGGTTAAGAGCTATTGAGATTCTTAGAATCTCACTCTTCCCTCTTCAATGTCTAACAATATTTAAGTGGATCAAGTGAGCCAAGGAATGAAAGTCACCACTCTTAAAGACAAGAACGTTGACAAAGAATTTGCTAAATAGCTATTTTGTGAACATAATACTGTCAAATGATGTAATCTCATGTCATATATGATATGTAGACATTTGAACACATGTAAATATATAGATATATAATGTATGTATTGAAATTAGAAGCATAAGAATGAGAATGTATGTTTTTGACTTCCATATGCTTAATTGAGCTTGTATAATTTTATGTATAAGATCAAGTGAGGTATTGGATTTATGACGCATGAGTACTTAGACCTCTTGGACAAGTTCTACCTATTGTTTTTGGCCATTTTCAAGTGCTCAAGAGGTCAAGGTGGAAGAACATTTGGTACAAATTTGACCCCATTTGGTGATTAAAAGACCCATTTTGGCACCCTATGTCACAAGTTGATCAAGTGAATAAATTTTTTCATGACATTTGGCATGAATATAGGTCTCATCTATATTTTTTTGCAGAGCTAAAAATCACATTATTTACAACTTTAGAGAATTTATTATGATTTTTTAAAGTTGAAAAAATATGTTGAATGGTAGGGTGCATTGTTCATATGGTCAAATTTTGTTTCCTTGTCACTTATAAGCTAAATGGTGTCCAATGGCTATAAAATTTTATAAGCATAAACTAGACATCATAAGTTTTCTACAGTCACTGAAATCACCTCATTTTGAGCTCTGTAGAGGGAGAACCAAATTTCTGAAATTTCATGACAGTATCAAGGATATAGTAGGACCTCCAGTATTGTTCCATAAATTTTCATGATCTAAATGCATATGTTTTAGTCTGAAGTCATTTTTAGCTTTAGTAGACATCCATAGCTTTCTAGAATAGTACGATTTTCTGGGTTTTGATTTTTTTAGAATTAGTTATGAATTTTTGAATTTTATATCAATAACTTGTGATAACAAACATGGGCAGCTAGACCTTTGGTACTTTTTTGTTATCAATTGGGGTGCATTTGATGTTTTCATAGTCTAAAATGATTTTAACCTATAGTTAACATTCAGAGCTTTCAAGAAAATTATTATTTACTTGATTTCAATTTTTCTAGATCTAATTATAAATTTTCAAAATTGATAATAGAAAGTTGTATCAGTAAATTTGAGGCCAAAACATTTATTTTGTGTATGATGGTTCTAAACTCAGGAAGAATAGGATGTTTTGTGATGGTTTTAATTTCTACGAATGTATTTGGAGTAG
Organism: Erythrophleum ivorense; assembly: GCA_026724425.1. NCBI lineage: Eukaryota > Viridiplantae > Streptophyta > Magnoliopsida > Fabales > Fabaceae > Erythrophleum > Erythrophleum ivorense. The sequence goes on along the minus strand of JAIUCV010000004.1, from coordinate 38,553,246 downwards.
AGAATGATATGAATGAGTTTATATGATCCATGAGACATAAAATGGACAATCAGGATCTTACGTAATGCAAAAATAATGTATTATTTTATTGCATTTTTTCATAAATCTCATGTATGAGGCTTGTTTGTGAGAAAGAAATACTAGATTACTATGGTGTTACAACAACCAACTTGGATAATGATTTGATGACCATTTCCATTCTATCACTTTCACTTGTAGAATTCACAAGAAAATCATAATCACTCACTTTCTTTCACTTCTGTTCAAAGTCATAACTATCTCTTAGGTCATGGCTCTAAGATATTTTAAAAGCATAAGATATAGGAGATGAAGGGTGACAAGGACCCAAAAAAGACATTTAAGTGCTTTACATGCAATAAAAAATTTAAAGATGCTAAAAATTTGAAACAAGCACAAGGAATTTTAAGCCTATCATAGTGAAGAATGGTAAACATCTTTTTTTTTTCTTTTTCAACCTTGTATTGATTTTGATGTTTTTATAATAAGGTAAAAGCAAATTCCCTATGTCATATTAGAAACTATCTCCTCAAAGGTGATAGCGAGTCTCTTTATTCAAATGCATAGGTTGTCAACATTATTTCTTGTTATTTTTCTTGATACAATATCTTATGTATGCATGACCTCCACAAACCCAAACGTATCAAGATTGATGAACGATGTAGTTTGCACTGCTAAATAATTTTAAAGACTAAATTTACATGTAGTTATTTATATTTTTTCTATTAAGTTCTTTAATTAAAATATAATAAGTGTATATGATTTTTCAATATAAAAATATGAGAAATATATAATTCTTCAATAAAAATATGATTTAATTGAAAAATCATATACACTTATCACATTTTAATTAGAGAATTATACATTTATTATATTTGATTAGAAAAATCTAATAATAATGATGTAAATAACTTTATATAAGTTTTTTTCAAATTGGACTAAACTTAGATGCAATTATTTAAATACTTATTAGTAAGTTTTTTAATTAAAATATGACAAAAATATAGTTTTCTAATAAAATTATGATAAGTATATGATTTAACTGAAAAAATTATATAATTGTAGGAGAAAAAATCATATACTTATTATGTTTTAATTAAAAAGACTATGTAATTGTCATATACTTTAATTAAAGAACCTGAAAATAAAGATATAAATAATTATATATATATGTATTTTTTTAAAATTGGATGTTGTTCCTTATATATCTTTATTATTAAATCTTTCAATTAAAACATAAAAAATATATATTTTTTAATTATAACAAGTGTATGATTTAATTGAACAATCGTACAATTGTTTAAAAAAATCATATACTTATTACATTTTAATTAAAAAATTATACACTTGTTATATTTTTATTAAAACTACGTATAATTTTTTAAAAAAATTGGACTAAACTTTGATGTAGTTTCTTATGTCTTTATTATTAAATTTATCAATCAAATCATAACAAATATATAATTCTCCAATAAAAATATGTTAACTATATACAATTATCTAAAAAAATGTCATATTTTAATTAGAAAATCACAAACTTATTATAATTTGATTTAAAATTTTGACAATAAAGATAGAAGTAAATGCATATAAGTTCTTTTTTTTCACACTTGACTAAATTTAGATGCAATTTATTATATTCTTATTAAGGTTATAATTTTGTTTAAACTTTAAAGGAAGCTTTTTTAGCGAAACATGATATAAAAAATAAACTTAAAATCCAACTCTTATTGGAGATTTGATTTGAATCATTTGATTGATTTGTCATTTACTCACTTTTACTTGAAATAAAAATGCCAATATTCACCAAAAAAATAAATGAGAATTTAGTAAAAGGTCCAAAACTTAAAAAGTAATTTTATCTTAAATTTTTTCCATTTTTTAATAACTACAAAAACTGATAGGAATATCATACAATAGTTGTAAAATCTAAAAATAAGTAAATTATATTTTTAAAAAGTAAGAGACATGGCTTGACTGTACCCTCAGGTGATAACATTATTCATTGCATTTTCCCTTTTTTGTACTTTGGTGACACAAATTAACAATATTATTTTAAGTTATTCACTTTTGACATGTTGTAAGTCAATACTACTTGGTTGATGCGGGTTACACAAACTGTGATAGCTTTCTTGCATCATATAGGGGATAAAGATATCACTCGAGTGAATGGACTCACGGTCACCACCTGACAATCCCACAAGAGTCCTTTAACATGAGACACGCACCAGCTCGTAACATGATTGAGTGAGCCTTGGGAATGGTGAAAGAACGATGGACAATTCTTAGAAGTCCATCGTTCTACCCTGTGAAGACACACAATTGTATTATACTTTCATGCTACTTATTACATAACCTCATCAATCGAGAAAACTATGAGGTTGCATTGAACAATAACAGTGCTTGATTAGACACAGTTGAAGCCGTGAATGACCCTGGTCCTAGACCATCATTGGAGACTTCTGCTGCATGGAACACCTTTTGGGATCAACTAGCAATAGATATGTTTAACGATTTCACTAGACAAAGAGCTCACGATTGATTTAGTTTGTTTCTTATTAGGACATTAATTGTTGTAATGCAATAATTACTTTGTACTTTATAATGTGCTTCTAATTCCCAAGGGGATAGACCTTATGTTTATCGTCATATGTTGTTGAATTTAACTTCTTTTAATATAATGTACCATTGATAGATGTTTGTCCCTAATTTGTTTGTAGATGTTATTTTTGTAACTTTGTCATATTGGTTATTTTTGTAAATTTACTACTATCTAACATAATTTATTTGTTAACACTTTTATTTTCTCTCCATGCACCATTCATTTGTTTACATGCAAACTAGTATGGAGCAACATCCAAATGGTGACACCAATTCAAGGAACCATCAGTGGACCCCATCCGAGGATGCCTTACTTGTTGAATGCCTTTTGGAGTTACCCCTAAAAGGGAAGTATCTAGCGGACAATTGCTTTCGACTAAGACATTTACCTTAGCTAGAAGAGATAATGGAACTGAAAAGTCTAAGCTATGGACTTAAGGGTGTGCCCTATATTCAATCCTGATTGAAAGACCCTCAAGGAGAAATGGCAAACAATGTACAACATGGTATATAGATCAAATACTTCCAACTTTGGTTGGGACCCAATGTCTAAGTGTGTCATAGCAGATAGGGCTATTTGGGATGATTATGTCAAGGTCAAATGCTGCTATTAATTGATTCCTATCAGATAACTTTATTTACTTTTTAATTTATAAATTATAATTTGGAAATTTGTATTTGAGTCAGAGTGCTAAAACTTATGTCTTTGTAACATATGCTTGTTGTCATTTATGCTTTTGATAGATCCATAAGAAGGTAGCTTCATTCTGACATAAGCCATTTCCACACTTTGATGACTTATGTATAGTGTGGGGAAAAGATAAAGCCATAGGTTCGAACTCAGACAACCAAAGACATTCGCAAAAATGAGATTGGTGAAGATGACTTGGTGGATACACCAATGAGTATGGACATTAACCAAGGTATGGCGTATTTAGACAACCCCCATGTTAACGTAAGTGAAGCCACCATATCTTCAGTGCGGAAAAGGAAAAGACAAAGTTATGATAGGGCAGAGATCTTGGTTGAAGGAATGAAGAAAGTTAGTCGAGAGATGGATGAATGCATAATGGTGGTTGTAGAGAACATATGCCACGAAATTCACAAGTTGGCCCGCGATGCCAACCTTGATGATAAAGTTATTGATCTGTGGGCCGACTTGCTCAAAGTGGATGGCTTGACCATGCAAGAGGTTTGTGCTGATCATCTGAATATTTTGCATGACAATAGGTTGTTGCTATGCTTCCCAACAATCCCAGATGCATTGAAGGCTGATTGGATTAGGCAGCTAATTGGGTAGATGGTGACTATCATGTTTTGTGTGTGTCTATTGTCTAGAGGCAACTTTTGGTTTAAGTATACTTATAGATATGTAACTTTTCCTGTATTCATTATTTATAGGGATGTGGAAACCTAACATGTTTCTCTTTTGGGTATGGTTATATGGATGTCAGGCCTTGCTTAGTTATGTGGCTGCAACTTTTTGCCCTGGTATATATTTTAGGTAGATGCCATGTATCTTTTCTGTATAGTCCTTGGTTGATGTTAGTGGGGTTAGTGGCTGACTATAACTTATTGGATTAATATCTATTTTAGGTGGCTGACATGTATATAGTGCTGATAAAATTACTTGCAACTTCCATCTATTGTAATATTAGGATATGGAAGTTTATGGTTATTGAATTTGAATTTTAGTGCAAATATTGGCTTCCATGTATGATGCATTGAGTTGCACAGGTTTTTGTGTGCTTCTGATATAAACAGTCTAACCAATGATGGTATAGTCTTTATCTATATGTTAATCTGTTGAAAATCTCCCAGGGACTCGTCAGAACTTGATGGGGAAAATGCACATCATTGATCAATTCCTTTATAAAGGATTGGCCATGATTGATTTTTTTTTAAAATTATATTATTCCTGAAAACAGATAAGGAGGCAAACACTGACTTGACTACTTTGTTAGTTGAGATATTCAATAAGGCAGTTTCTCCGTTCAATGATAAGTAAGGATGGAAATGAACCATCTCCACTATAGATATTGGATTTCAGTACTGATAAAGATATTTAATAATGTTGTAGGAATTATGTATTGATAAAGATATTGGAAAGTTCATTTGAACGTTAATTTATTTTCATTAATTGACTATTACCTGTTAGTTCTCTTTCTCTAATTTATATTGGTTCTCTCTGTCTAATTTATATACAGGTTTACTATTGCTTATTAAATTAAAAACATTCATATTGTCAGCAAGTAAATATAGCTTGGATAGGGAAATTAGATAAATAGGGAACTTAAACTCAATTAATATAGCCAAAAGGAATTGTCAATTTACAAGTTGTCAAAAACTAAGACAAAGCTATTCTAAATTTCCATGTACAACATCATTGCAATTCAACAATACATAAACATTCTCCTTTTGACTATACACTTTCATTCCTATTCTTAAAGTAGATTCATTGGCACTTTAATCGGTCTTCAATTTCAAGGCTTCCCAACGACCGCTGCCACCTTGCTACTGAAACTTGAATCTTGCTCAAAACTTGCAGCATATGTTTCAGGAATTTCAGTTGACAAAACTCATCTGCTGAAAACCACAAGCGCAATGAAAATCATGACAAAATCTATTCCAAACACAGCACATAATCATATTTAGACATTCCCCTAAATCCCTCATAATCCGAAAGTTTAAATACAAACCAATATATGCTAGAATTATATATGAACAATTTTCTTTACAACAAAGACATGACCAGTGATGCAACAGGGAACCAAAACCTCATTTATTATTCAATCCAAAATGCAATGTTAATAACCAAAGTCTACCCAAGATTCTCTAACGACAGCAACACTTGCAGGCATGCACCAATCACTTTAGGACTACAATTTTAACCTTAAAACAACATGTGCTAACAAGACTTACAAAATTCATTTTAACATTCTTCACACAAAAATCAAGACCCATCTAAGCAATCAAGGGTGCGCAGCAGGACACCATATCCTTCAACATATAACCATACCAGTAGTAAGCATATGGCATTTACATAAGTAAGCACTTCAAAGTGAATTTTGCTATGGGATAAAGGTTAAAATCTTCACCATTACATCTCTTTGAAATCTGTTAGCATAATAATTAGAAAAAATTGTTTTACACAATTCTAATGCCCTAGAATTAATAGCTTTATATATATATATATATATATGAATACATATGTATTAAGAATGAATATTGGAAATAGAAAAAAGAAAAGATCGAAGTCATAGAACCATGACCACAAGCTCCCCCTTGTTGCATTCTGCTACAAAGAAGAAAACAAGCTTTTTTTTTTCTTTCTTCCCCTCCTGTACAGTGATATATATATATATTTAGCTTTATATATATATGTATATATGTAAAATACATATTAAGAATGAATATTGGAAATAGAAAAGAGAAAGGATCAAAGTCATAAAACCATGACCACGACCTCCCCCTTGTTGCATTCTGCTACAAAGAAGAAGACAAGCTTTTGGTTTATGGTAGAACATAAAAAGAAAGCACTAAAGAAAACTAAAACCAATGCAAATTGACTTAATGGTAGTATCATCAAACAAGAAAGTTCAAGTTTATTTCATATTTTTTCCTTGGAAAAGAAAAAACTATTTGAATAGTAATGCCACTACCAAGTAAAGTGTTTATCCACAAATCAAGATGCTTATTCACAAATAACAAATACACTTGTAACTATTTAATTTTTTTCACCTCTGCAGATTTTTGTTGAGCCTCAGGTCATTCAGCAAATGCTTTTGTTACTGACAATACACCAAAAAAAAAAAATTCCATTACCTCTTATTCTTTTGGGTTGGGTTGGTGGTGTTCACATAAGCCATTAACAAGTTATGAACCATTATCCTCTTTGTTCGAAACAAAGGAAATTTTTGTTGCTTTCATAATCCTCCATATCATTAATACAGAATGAATGTTCAGAAATAACAAGAATCATTACATTTGGTTATCCCATTTGTACTTTATGTAATTTGGTATTTTAGTGCCTTCATTCTGATCTAATTCTTTGTGCAGCTATTGCCTGTTAGCTATCTCCTATGTAGAAGTCTAAGCTCAATCAATCGTATATGACAGGAAGGCTTGAAGATATGCTGACAAAGCCATAGTTAATGCTATCTCACTGGCCACACTAACATACTCTATAACTATTTGATCATTGTTATATTTAGCCTCCAGTTGAAGGTATATTAACTCCATCATAGCATCAATAATCACACATTTTAGCGTAAGCTATCCATGGAAGAAAAATGCAACACAGAGAAAGCATTTGACCAAGAAGGCAAAAATAGAAGGTAAAGTCTCAGTGAGGTCCCTAAATTCTTCACAAGAGTAATAAGTAAATAAATGACTGGGTAATTGAAGACTAGACAACATGGAAAAAGAAACGCATGACTCTGACAAACCCAGAAAGAATAGCAAGAGCATGAGATTTAAGCTGAACTTTGCGCAATAAATTTTACTAATTGCGCTATGAAAATGAATTATCGACATGTTTGAGGAATAAATCCCAAAAATAAAAGTAAGAGCAGCAATACCACTTTGAGAAGGCAAGCGAGAGATTTCCCAGTAGAGTCTCCATTGCCAGAGCCTCCACAAAAGAGCTTATACACATTGTCTCTTCCACAAAGAAGAAAAGCCTTCCATGACTGACCTTCAAAAATCGGTTTCGGTCATGGCTTCAAGATCCAAAAACATGAGGGAACGAGAAAGCCTGCTATGGCTGAACGTTAAATGGGAAGCTCCAAAATCCCCTTCCCTCAGCCTTGCTTCTCAAAAATTGCGTTGTCTTCAAATTGCTTATGAATGCTGCTCAGATGCAAGAGGTTAGCTGCGATGTTTCCCACTAGAAGCCACGCGATGGCGGAAATGGATCCCATGTTGCTCATGTTCCCTCATCCGAAGGGTTCATTCCCTCCAGAAGTGAAAAAAGAAAAATTAAAAAAATATATTAAGTTTGTGAGTGACATGATGGAAAATGAAGTTTTCAACATGAGGGGATCCGATGACAAGGACGGAAGGGATAAACGCACTGGAAGCTCACCGGAGAAGAAATGAACAAAACACCTTGAAGATTTGGTTGGTGAGCTCTAAGGGCAATTTGGTCTTTTAATTCTAACTTATTTTCCATTAATAAAATAAACGTATTTCATTTCTATTTTGTGTTATACCAAATAAGATTAATTTCTTTTCATTCCATGTTTTTTAATTTCATTAAAATATTTTTTATATATCTAATAGGCTGTAAGTATTTAAGCTTTTAAGATAGAAATATAATTCAAGACTCTTTTAGACTAAATTTTTGGTTCAAAGTGGTTCAATATTTTTTAAATTGCATTGTCCCACGTTAAACAAATTTCAACCATGTAATCATATGGTTTAACATGAGAAATAAGGGCTTATGTAAAAATTTGGCCCCCCAACACCAAATATATATAAGAACCTCCATATATCTTATATACACAATGGTATAAAAGACTCATTTTTACCTCAATTTGACCTTGATGTACTCTACCTCATACATATATTCTCATTACAAACATTATTAAATACATTAAAGTTCATCATACATACATAAAGTCTCTAACTATGCAAAAATACTTTGTACAAATACCCCTCTTTTCATTGCAAAGACATTGTTACATGGTTTCTTGAGGTCTAATTCTTCTCTATCTTTTTCTTTTTGCTTGAAGAGTTAGTGGGAATATATAAGTGAGATTTTAAGAGGAATTTCAATAGTTAATGTTAACCAAATCTATGCATACATGAACACTATGAGAAAATAGAATGCATGTGGTGTAAGAATATCATTCATATGCCTTATGTAACTCAAATGCAACTTTTAGTACAAAAACTCATTTCTTATCAAGCCATGACATTAAAACAAATTAGTTAGGCTCAACTAAACTCAACTCGGATTAAAGAAGAGTTACTATGCTCAATTCCATATTTTAGGGAGTTAGGAGTGGAAAAACATGTCAAATTTATGCATAAAACTCATAATGGAAAGTATATCAAGACATAGCTCTTGAATATATCAAGTAACAATATATACAAACATCTCAACTCAAACAAGTATTTAAATGCATGCAAGATAGAGAGATAAAACAACCTTAGAACTTGTGAAACTTCAAAAACCACTAACTCATTTGCTTTTGGTTTTTCTCCTTCTTTCTTTAGCTTGGCACCTACATTTTGGTGAGTTTGGGCTAGCTTGGCCTACACATAGCAATTACAAGGCCATTCAATTCATTTGGAGTCATTCTAAGTCTTATAATCATTACTTAATTCCATTAGAGTCTAATATGCAACTTGGAACAAGTTTGAGTTCATTAAGAAGTAACTCTTGGTTTTCACATTTTAGACTTAAATTCTTACTTGTTATGAGTCATATATCCCTAATGGAGCTCATTTGGATTATCATATGCTTAGTTGAAGGGATTTAGGACCAACTTGCTTCTTCAATCCTATTTAGACCCTAAAATTTTAACTTTTAGTTTACAGCTTTCAGAATTATTTATTCTTCTTATCTAAGTCTTTTAAATCATTGGAATCTAAGAAAACACTCTCTAAGTGCTTCCAACCCCCCATTGGCCAAAACTACACATACATGAAAGCTAATTGGAGTTTTGTTGGTTTCTTCTAGGATTTTGATGCATGTAAACATTCCTTGGCTCCTCTCTAACTTAATTACGAATTCACATAGCTTACAATGTCCTCTTAAGATTCCATAACTTTTAAGGTGTAATTGAAATTCGAATTACTCCATCTTGATTTCTAAATCTTTTTAAGTGATTCTAATTGTATATTTTTACTCTTCATACCTTAAAAACCTTGTTCCCATTCTGTTTTAGTTGAAAATCAACTCCTTCTAATACCTTTTAGGGCTAGCCAAACTAAGGAGAGAATAGAAGAGCAAGGAAAAGCAAAAATCTTACATAACATGGTACCTTGTTTCAATGTTTATTAAGAAGAAAATTTGATACCACAATTAGTTTTCTCAAATCCCCTTCTTCTCCAAGTAACCAGCCATAAAAGTGCTCCTTTCAAGAAGCTAAAACCACCAATAAATATGGCTTATAGAGAAGAAGAAAGCTTGTGAATAAAATATCATGAAAAATTACATATTTGTTCTAAATCAGTTTGAAGGGGCTGGAGGTGTGGCTGACCTGATATAAGGAAGAATGAGTGATTTTTAGAACAATTACAAAATTTTCATTATGTCCCGTAATTTCAATTCTTCTATTTGGATTCAATTTAGATCCTTTTTTAGAATCATTTTTTTCATATGAAAATTTAGATTATCTAATTTGTTAAAAATATTTACTTTTAAATTTATGGGGTTCGAAATTATTTCAAATTATTTGGTCAAAATTTAAGTCAATCAACGACTTAAATTATATATCAGAAGGGTTTTGGTCATTCTAATAGTTCCAATGGTTTTTAGGGTTTTTGAAAATCCTAAAGAACTTAATTTTATCATTTAAAACTTCTTTTTTTGAAATTACGATTTTACCACTACCTTTTCAATTATTTCATTTAGCCACTTGGACTTCAATTTTGAGTTATCTCTAGTTTTTTATCCCCATTTTTAGATGCTTTGTTTATTATTCTAACTTTAATTGATTTTATTTCATTTTACTCTAGGGTCTTCCTTTATTATGTTAATGGTTTCAATTCAATTTTTGATTAGCTAGATATTATATCTACAAAACCAAATTTGATTTTTGGGATTGAATCTAGTTTTGGTGATTTTATGTCAAAGACATCATTACATGCAACCCATCTCTTCCATTAATGTATCTTTAATAGGAAGATACATCCCTCATGTTTATTATCAATAAGTGACCTTTAAAAGCTCAATTTCCCTAAGCCACTGAGTTTAAAACTCATACACACTGTCAAGAAGGGGAATTTAGTAGCTTAGAAGCATCTTTTGACAAAAAAAGCTTTAAGGTTTTGACAATGACCGAAGGTAATGATTCTTCGTTTGTTTCATTCGCATATTATTAATAAGTTTTGCATATCCTATTAAGTCTAGCATATATTAACCTTTAATAGCTATGTAGGCAATTTGTAATTACACGAGTGAAAATGTTAACTTCTAGTAACCTTGATAGATGGAAGGACCAATTTGATCGGGAGAAAGTCCTCTAATAATTAAAGTAAGACGTTTTATCTTTTAGAGTCTAAATTGAAAAAAAGGTAATCTTTTATAGATCAAATCATTAATTCACTTTAAAAATTTGCAAGTTTCCACATGGCCTCCTCGCTTAGGTCATATTGCCAAACGACTCCAACAGAGGAAATCATCTTACAATGAAACTTCCTAACTTGTTTATGAACAATTGCCCCTGGTTGTTCATGATAGTAAAAACGTTGATTAAGCTTAATTATTGGGGTTGTTAGGAAGATTGATAACTTTTCAAAATTGAGTTATTTTGCATGATTTTTAAAGTTAAATTAAGCTTTTATTTTTACTAAGTAAAAGTTAATAGTTTAAAATTCAATTTCAATAAATTTTATCTTATTCACTAGCAATATGAGAACATCCCCACAAAAATGTACTAGAGCAGATAAATCTTTGAACTTTAAATCTCAACCGGGACCAATACAATATGAGGCACAAATATTGGGTAGGTCCCTGGCAAAAGCTCTATGCACAACTCAATTTCTCTTTTAGGTTGTATAGATGTTTTGACACCAGTGGGTGATTTTATCATGCTGAGCATTGTAGACATGGGCTAGATAACCTTACAATCCTTTACTAAGAAGCTTTGAGCAGTGAGGGCAAAAATCAAATTATTAGAAACCATGGTCTTTATCTCCTTGATGCTAGAGACGCCTTTTTTCAGGATTATGAAACATCACAGACTTTTAAATGAAAATTTAACAAAGCACAATGCATGGATAGCTAATCCATATCCAAAATTGATACAAAACAAGAAGATCCAGTGGAAGTATTTTACTCCCAACACAAACATCGCATGTCGTAAGAATATAACTACCATGGATAGAATCACCCACCAGTGTTAAAACAATGAGAGGATCATTTACGGAGCTTGAAGTGCAATTTTGGACTTTAGGAGAATTTTGTGTAATAAGTTATCTTGTGAAAGAGCATAACATTTTTTATTCAATATTTTAATTATGAAGGATCTATAAAAAAATACTTAATAACAAGTTAATTATAAATAAATATATAAATATGTCAGAAACAAGTCTGATATTAGATATTTATTTATGATTAATTTAGTCTATATATAATTTGTTAACAAATTTATTTAAGAATATTTTCAAGTAAAATAATATTAAAAATTTAGGTAAAGCCCAATTTACCAAAAAAAAAATATATAAATAGTTTGATCTACTTATTTTTTGTTGACCAAATATATGTAAGAATGTTTTCAAATAAAATGACTTGTTGAACTCAATTTATTAAAAGAAATTGATAAATTAAATAATCATGAATGATAAGCACTAAGCATGCCCGAAGTATATTGCACTAAAAATTATATTTATTTGTCAAATTATTGGTTTGATATATTAATTTTTTGTAGACAATATATTCTTCAGAATGCTTCTTGATTTACCTTGAAAGAGTATTTCTTGCAAGTAAAATCAAATAATTTATAAAATCATGTTGAAAAATTCTTTTGAAGGTTACAAATTTACAATAAAATATAAATATTACGCGCGATGAAATTTTATAGAGAAGTTTGGTCATCTTTATAAATAAGTAATAAAAATTGATTGAAGGTTTTGATAAATTCAATTCCTCTAAATAATATTTCAATTGACATAATTCAATCAAAACCCCATCTACTATCCCATATCAATTCAATAGAATTAAAAGAGTTTTACAACAAAAGCATATTTGAATCCATGACTAGAGACTTTGTCCAATTGAATGTGTGGATTTGGCCTTCTAGATTAGTAACATGTGATTATTTGTAAGTTCTCTGTAAGGGGATGTAGAGAACCCATTTAACTTATTTGTAATCTGAGGACCAACTAACATATATTTTTAATAACTATTCAATAATGTAATATTTCTAATTTGGCCCCTCATCAAATTAGAAATATTACTTTTGACATTTATACTTAATTCTTTTGACAAATATACCCTTAAGCCATAAAACTTAATTTTAAGTCAGATCACTTTAATTAGGTTTAATTAAATAATGGCTACATATTTTTTAACATTTACATGTGTGGCCCTAATTTATTGGTATTTTATTCCAACAATCTCCTACTAGGCCACATATGTAAACCTTTAAAAAATGTGATTATCCTTATGAGTTCAGAAATCTTGCTATTATATACACAAGGTATACACAATCTATTCCATTAATTGCCTCAATATAAGATCAAAGAGATTGTTGTCACATTTAGTATGACTAAACCTATTAATGGTCACATATACTAATACAATTAAATGACATAGATTAATCAAAGAAGTGTAGCATGGAAAATTACACATAGTATGATTTTTGCATGTCTATTTTCCAATTGGTCCTACTTAGTGAGATCACTATTTTAGCATAATGTAACCGAGTGAAACATAAAAGCTTAGTACCACATGATGATGCATCAAGGTTTTTGAATAAGATGCAATCATATCAAGTAAATATAAATTGCCATATAATATTAGAGAACCAAAACTTACAGTATTTGAATTTATAGATAATACAACTTTATTGTTTCCAAATGAACAAGAATAACCTAATTTGTCCAATAAAGAAACAAAAATCAAATTATGTCTAAATGATGGTACAACAAATGTATCTACTAAATCCAAATAGTGGCCAATTCCTAATAACAACCTAAAGTGACCAAGTGCATCTATATCTACTGACTTGCCATCTTCCACATAAATGTGTCTTTTAGCATCAATTGGCTTTCGGCAGCTTAGGCAACCCTGCATAGAAACACTTATGTGAATAGTAGTATCAGAATCTAACCACCAAGTGTTTCTAGATATTGAAACTAAATCAACTTCAGAACAAACTAAAGTAAATGGCATACCTTTCTTTACATGCCAAACGTGATATTTGGTACAGTCTTTTTTTTGATATCTAGATTTCTTACAAAAGAAACACTTATCCTTGTCCTGAACAAGTTTCTTTTGATTTGGATCCTTAGTTGCCTCAGATTTCTTTCTCTTTTTTACCCTTTCCCTTAGATATAGTCGCCAAATTAACACTTTTAGTGCTATCTTGCTTCAGTCTCTCTTCCTTTTGCACAAGATATGAAATAAGCTCATTAAAAGTCCATTTTTCCTTCTGGTAGTTATAACTAACCTTAAATTGACTGTATTGCACACGAAGAGAGATCAATACCAAATGCACCAGTAAGTTCTCAGGTAGCTCAAGCTTTAATTCTTTAAGCTTAGTAGCTATGTGAAACATCTCCATGATGTATTCCCTAATATTTCCTTTGCCTTTATACTTCATGAAAATTAAACGTTGCAAAACATACTTGTTTACACCTTATCACTTTTTGCAAAGCGTTTCTCAATTTCAGCAAGAAAATTCTTAACATTGGTAATTTCATCAGACATCACACCCCAAAAGGCTTTTGGAATGCCGCGCTTAATGATAATTAGACTTATGTGATTAGAGCGATCTCACTTCTTAAAGTGCCTCTGTTCATAAAAGGAACTTGCATTCTTAAGAGAAGTAGGCCGCTCAGCCCTTAATGCAAGATCTAGATCCATGTAGCCTAATATAATTTGTATATTTTCTTTCCTTTCATTGAAATTGGTGCCATTCAGAACAGGAATAGAACTTAAATTGGCAGATATTGAAGAAACAACAACTAAAAGAAAAGAATACAATTTAATTAGCACATTCATAACAAATATTCAAATAGATGCAATACATTCAAATAATTAAATCAAGAACCTGGCAGAACATTAATACTAAGTCTTTGGATAATAATATTAATTGTAAATGGTATTCTTGTAATAATGATCAAACATTGGCAATAATTCTTGCCAAACAATAAAACTATCTTTGGATAGAATTATTATTTGTATGAAAAACTTTATAATTATCACCTATTCATCATTACATGTACAAGTATAATTTAGCCAGGTATCTATCTTCCTTTGGGCCGGTTAAGATATCCGCATGATATTATTCACACACACAATAAAATATCTATTTTCTTTGTGATTAATCTTTACAAGAGAGGCTACATTGGTAACATTCATGTATCAATTAATTCACTTAGAATAATAGACAAAGAACCTTAATGAAAAAAAAAACTTTGGAACTAGATTATTTGAATTTAATTGCTTCAAAAAAAACTGGAAAAAAAACTTTATATCAAATAACTTTTTGACATGTTTTATGTAACACATAAATTATTAAACATCATTGAATTTCTTTAATATTGTAAACTAGATAACTAGAGAGAGTGGTGTACACCATAAATCATAATTATTTATACTTTATGCACAAAAATTTTCATGCCAAAATTCGAACAATAAATTGTAATTTTGCACTATGAAATATTAAAAAAATTCATAAAAAAAATTTCCAACCCTAAAAAAATTTTAGAAAAAATACCATTAATTAAAAAAAAATTAAGTAGGATGAACCAAATTGTATGTCAAAAGACTTAGAATCAAAGTCTCACACTCTCTCACTCTCTCAAATCTGCAAGTGGGCAACGAATGAAAGATTCATCTTCAACATCCCATCTTCATTATTACAATCCATAAGAGAAAAGTAATCTGGATGCCTCTCTTAAAATGAATCACCAACCAATTTGACAATATATGGTTCATAATGCATGTATCCAAAATAAAAAAATGGTATATTTAATTTCAGACATCTAAATCCAAGTTATCAAAATGGATACCCAGAAAATAATTGAAGAGAATAATACATAAATTCTAAAAATCAAATCCCTTAATTTTGTTCGAACATTCGGATATGGGCTTTACAATACATGACAAAATGGTGTGTTGCTTCACAAATTAATCACATAGGAACCATCTAAGATCATCAAAAAATAATCATTTTAATCCAATTTGATGAATCAGATGCAAAATAAAGAATTCCCAATTCCTAGGGTTCATAGTTGCGAAAATTGGGAATTTCTTTAAATATCAGAAATTGATTCAAATTTTACATAAATTAAAACAATAAAATCATGAAATGATCATCCAAATCCACAAAACAATTGATCATATAACCCAGTTTCATGAATTCAATTTGAAAAGTCAAAATCCCCAGTTTCATGATAGTAAAATTCAACAAATTCATTATATTTATTCTTTCTAATCAACAAAAGTATCTTGAAGAATTGAAATTTGGGTGGCTCTGATACCAATTGAAGGTTTTGATTAATTCAATTCCTCTAGATAATATTTTAATTGATATAATTCAATCAAAACCCTATCTATTGTCCCATATCAATTCAATAGAATTAAAAGAGTTTTGCAACGAAAGTGTACTTAAATCCATGACTAGAGACTTTGTCTGATTGAATGTGTAGATTTGGCCTTTCAGATTGGCAAATTGTGAATGTCTGTAAGTTCTTTGTAAGGGGATACAGAGAACCCATTTAACTTATTTGTAATATAGGGACCAACCAACGTATATTTTTAGTAGCTATTCAATAATGTAATATTTCTAATTTGGCCCCTCATCAAATTAGAAATATTGCTTTTGGCATCTATACTTAATTCCTTTGACAAATATATCCTTAATCCATAAAACCTAATTTTAAGTTAGATCACTTTAATTAGGATTAATTAAATAATGGCCACACATTTTTTAACATTTACATGTGTGGCCCCAATTTATTGGTATTTTATTCCAACATTAATTACTCCAATAATGTGATATATTTTATAAAATATTAGTGCACTTTTAGTATTGATGCCAAGTGATATCAAGATGTTGACATCAAATCAACTTTAAATCTTTAATTTGTAGGATTAATCTTTTGAAATATACCACCAATAATCCCATATCACTAAGCCGTAGTGAATATTGAGGCAAAGTAGAAGAAAGCCAAAAATTTCTAGTACTTTTCCAAACACAATAAAAAATCTTATTTCAAGAAAATTGCCAAAGTTAACTTAAAAATATACTATATTAATCTTTAAAACTTTGAATTTTGACTGTTGATTCTGAAGGCTCAAAATCTCAAACTAAGCTTTTGTATAAGGGATGCATGCAATGCAGTTTAGCATAGGCATGAGGTAGCATGGAAGAGTTTTGCAAGATTTATGGAAGGGTGGAATATCCAATAAGTAGCTATTTTCCCACGGACATACTTATCAAGCCATGGGCAATAACGAAGATACTGTGCATGCCAAATTTCAAAATATTCAAATGAACATGCCTAGCTTCCCGAAATTTTTTTTTAAAGCTCTCTAGCTTAAGTTTAACAATAAAGATGACAATGCTTTCTAAAACTTCCAGCGTGCCGATATAGAAATTCAAATGCATAGAATCTTTTATCAGGAGAGTAATTAAGTTATATTTCTATTTTTTCAAAAAAGCTTTATCGATTTTTTGTTTTATTGTGGTAATTTGAATCATGCTAAATATTATAAACCGTTACTTTGCAAACCCATCCCCAAAAGAGATCCAAAACTTGGGAATATAAAGAGTAAAGGGAACAAAAGAAAAAACAAAGATAAGGGACCAACCCCTCACTTTTAAAATTTAAGATCCATTATTGATAGAGATAATGGCTATTATTTCACAATCAATTTATTACAAGATTTTCTGTCTCTGGTATTGTTACAAAGAACTCTTTCCTCTGAAGAGTTTTTCATCCTCACATAGACTTGGAAATTCCCACTTCAGTGATTAAAATATTAGAATAAATGCATGTTTGGTTTAACTTCTATTTCCTCCAAACGTGATTTGGTCAAAAGCAAGAAAACATTGCTTTTGTATAAAATGGTTGCTAAAACGTGATTTTCTCTCTATCAAACGTGGAGCTAAACAGATGTTAAAAATATCAAAATCCATCAAATAACGACAAAGCTCCTCATTACGAAAGACAACTTTATGTAACGTTACTCTTCCAAAGGTCTAGACTATAAATAAATCCATCTGGAGTCCAAGAAAATGGACAAAGAAAAAAAAAATAAGTTACTCCCTCCCCTGAAAAATGCTTACGTTATGCAAGTTTTTTTTTTCTTCTTTTCCTAAATGAACATACACATAAACTTTAAAATATGATCAACATACTTTTAAGAAGAATATTGATTTCTTTTATAAAAAAATATCTTATTAAAAAAATATTTTTCAAAATTTTATTTTAATGTTATTTTTGTGTTGAAACTATAAATTTAATTTATTTTAAATTTACCAAATTGACTATTTTTGTATTAATCAAATATATATTTAATACTTACTATATTATATAAATAATATACATAAGAGTATTTTGGTCAAAATAAATATAATTGTAGTTTATTTTTTGTTACAAGAGATATCAATATAACGCATTTTTTAATTATAGAAGAGGGAATATGAATTTTTAAAGTAGAAGAAAGAATTGTCTCGTTTAGACATATTTCAATAGATGTGTAATTTACCCTAAAAAATTCGGAAGTTGACAGTTTTTATTTTTTGACACTGTAATGGTATATTTGAATAAGGCAAACATTCGCAGTAGAATCTGGAGGAATAGACCAAATTCCATTTCAAGAAATAAGTTAAAATGACAAAAGATCATTTGTTCCGGCAATACGGGAAAGGCCAAGATTTATAGTTTCTTATATTTTTATTATTAGATTTCTCAAGTAAAATATAATAATTATATAATTTTTAATAAAAATATGATAAGCATACAGTTTAATTAGAGAATTTTATAATTAATTGTAAAAATTATATACTTGACATATTTTAATTAAAAAATTATACATTTATCATGTTTTAATTAAAAAATTTAATAAGAATATAAAAAATCATATATACATTTTTTTTCTGTGAAAAATTAGCCAAACCTCAGATTTCTAACGAACACGTGCTTTTTCCTTTTTTTTTATTTCTTCCTAAGGGATCACCTAAGGGAACACTCTCAGTCAATTCTTTCCTCGCCTATCTGAAAGTGCCACAAAAAAAAAAGAAAAGCAAATTGGGTAGAACGTGTTTTAGGCAAAAATTAATAGATGGAAGCGAACAATACATTGATGAAACATTGCAACAGAAATCCTAATGTGGGGTTATGTAGAACGTTTGAGCGTAAAATATATCAAAAATTTAAGATTTGTATATGTCCTAAACAACATATTGATTTTTATCTCAAATTTTGTATAAATAAAATTTCAAAAATCATGGTAATCGACGATTACATACGCTGGGAGAATTAGAAAGATTTTGGCAATTCAGATTCATGCATTTTTGTCGGGTCATAATCTGGTCCTTTATGACCTGACAACAACTGCCTCCGAATTTTTTTTTTTTTTCCAAATAAAACGCAATAGACTCTGCGCTCAGGTGATCTGGGATGTTTCCTTATCAGACTTCAACTAAACAAGGCACTAATGTCTGATTTTTGGTTTCTATTTTCAACTAAAGCACTAGTCCGAGACATTTCCGATTTTATTTACATTTCAGAGGCTTTTCCTATTTTCTTCTGTTCATACTTTGGCCGCAAGCATTCCACTTCTTTGGCAGCAAGGAGTTTCCATTTAACCTCTTGACATATACATCGTTTATATGACATGTTCCAAGTATTTTTTTTTTAAATTTTGTTTCTGAATCTTATGACTTACTATTCACAATTCAAAAATGAGACTTGAGAAAATATCTAGATACCAGAACACCAGTTAAATGCATTTTAATAAACAAGTTTTGGTTGATAAAATAAACAATTTGTCTATAAAGATAAAGATAAAAGAAAACGTGAATATAGTGTAACATATTGTCTTTCCTTCCCCTGTCCCATTGTTATCTACCATATTTCAAAGCAAGAAACCATATAATTTGTTTTTTGTGATCATATATGAAAGGAACCAAGTGGCAATCTACTAACAATTAAAAGTGTTCATTTGGCCCAAGTAGCTTTGCCTGTCAAGGCCGGCTAGGTTGATGGATTAAAAAAATGGGGCACCAAACCGGCCGCCCAGTTTGGCCTAAGTTGCTCTAGGGGCATTTAATATTAAAAAAAAAAGGTTAAAATGAGAAGAAATTTTTTTTGGAAAGTAATTTTATATTTGTAATAAAAAAATTTTAAATACATTTTATAAATTATAAATAATTAAAGAGATTAAACTCTAAGCCCTTTTTGATTTATTATATTTAGATGAAAGAAAATGAAACGAAAAATATATGTTTTTAAAAAAATAAAATACATGCGTCTTGAAAAATTTTTTAAAAAATCTTAGTTAAATCATCCCACTCTAAGTTATCATTGTATAAAATTTGACTTTCCACAGCTTACATTATTTTCTTGTTTCTTAATATAAGTTCACATTTTTTTTATTTTTATTGCATAAATCTCACAAAAATATATTAAAACGAGCTATTATATATTCAAAATAATCGAATAGTTACAAAGTTATGAACATTTAAAAATTTAAAATTCTTTAAAAAAAAAATAAAAAAACCTAATTCACACTTGACTGCTTAACCATTAGACCAAGTAAACCTATGTCGGGTTGGGTTGCGAGCTTACTTTTCAATGCCTGGTATAGACTAGGCCAGCTATCCAGTTGAGGTGAAACCAAGTCTGATTTGCACCTTAACTTACAATCAGGCCTAAGCAGAAAGTCTTGATCTCAGATCACTTGCCCCAGCATCAATGAATTCTTCTGTGTTCAGATATTGCTCTCTCGAAACCCTACTTGCACAAAAGTATAGAATGAGTCACTAAGCATATCTTTAGCAATAATGTCTAGCTTAAATACAGATATGCATAGCAAATTTGTCACATCATAATGAGTAGCCCACTTGGATCCATGAATGATAAGTGCCAAATCCTTCGTCATCTTCCCGGATTCTACTGCTCCAATGCAAGCTGCCTCTAGTTTTTCAGTGAAATCCAACAGTTTAGCATTGTCATCCAACTTTGCCCCATCAACAAAGATGCACTTTAATTTCCCGTTATATCAAATGTTATTTGCGGAGCTTTAAATGCAGGGGAAAAATATTCACATTCTACTTGCAAATTACACTGTTAAATACCTGTGGGCTAGCCCTCTTGTCCAAGCAAAGATAGATGCTATGCTATTTGTGCTGGTTTCCCCTCCTTTCTGATGAACCCTAAAATGTAGAGTAACTGTACCATGGGCTGCTTCTGCTTCTATAGTCTTGCTGTCAGGGCACACCTGAACCCAACCAATACGTCAGTTAGCATCAGGAAGCAGCTTCCAAGAACTATCAGACGAATGGTGGCATGACCTTGAGAGCGGAGTAAATGCAGAACTTACATGGTGGAACTTCACTATTTATTACATAAGAAAGTATTTAAGTTGACATGGTGAGAATAAGAAGACTGTTCCTTTTATTTATCAAATCATTCACAACATAATTTAACATAAAATGGTCGAATTGACTCTCAAGGTACCACTAAAGCAAACAGAGAGATTTTCAACGGTAAAGCAATGGTAGATGAGAATAAGATTTGACATAACAGTATTTATAAGGACTTAAAATAACACTTACCAGTACAGATGTCATCAAACCCAGAGAACCAAAACCTAAAAAAAATATGTAAAAGGCATTAGTGATAAAAAAAGAGACATCAAGCATCTAAACTAGGGGGAAAAAATAATTAAAAAGTTTATCAAAGAAACCTTGAGCTAAGAAATCACTCTGAACATCTCCGTCATAGTTTTTGCATGCCCATATATATCCTCCTTCACTCTTGAGAGCATAAGCTACCATATCATCAATGAGCCGGTGCTCATACCTTCCAACCCATCAGCTTAAAGTTAACAGCATAAATTGCACCAAACTATTTTCTACAGTCAATTACTATCTCACTTACCATAGACCAGCAGCTTCAAACTTTGATTTCCAGTTTGCCTCATAAACTTCTTGAAATGTGTCCTTGAATCCTTAAAAAATAAATGAACATAATTAACCATGCCAAAGTAACAAGAAACAAGAATATCACTCGAACAGGTGAAATGCAGAACAGAGCTGTTGCCAGAATAGTGAAAATAAATAACAAACTAATCTATCTGCATACCTTCCATCATACTTCTTAAGAATTGTATTCTTTGTGCTCAGATATAGAGGCCACCTTTTCTGATAAGCAGTAGACATGGAAGCCTCTGCAAAAGCACGAATAGACTGCAAGCCATACCAAATATAAAAGATAAAAGATCACCAAGTAGTAGAAATCTATTAACTCTATCCTATGAAACTGTTGAAGGACACCACAGAATCAACCTCATCAGTGTTATACATGGCTAATGAAACACCTCCTTCACCAGTGAAGTTAAAAACCTCAAATTCAGTTCGTTGATCTTGCCCTTGTGGTACTGCAAGAATAATAGTATAACACACATGAATTGATAAATGATAAAATTGGATAGTCATAAGTAATGGTAATAGATCTCCACAAGCCATCTCAAAGTAAGTAGAAATTATACCAAAAACCAGCTTCAGTTTTCCAGCCCCTTTAATTACTGTGTCAGTGGCCCGATATTGGTCACCAAAAGCATGCCTTCCAATACATATTGCCTTTGTCCAACCTGCCGAGGTTTGAACAGTTAAATTCCATATGTCCAGAAATAATTAAGTACAACACAAATACAATGTAAGTACCTGGAACAAGGCGAGGGATATTTTTGCAAAGAATTGGTTCTCTGAAGACAGTTCCTGGAAGAATTTCCAACAATGTAATTAATAAGAAACCAACATGTATTTAACCCTTCTAACACTTATCAATCCAATGCACAAAGAAGAAACAAACTAATCAATAATTAACGTTTGACAAGCAATAATTCACGAAGCAAAGCTCAGTTAAGGAGTTACCATTTAAGATGTTCCTAATTGTCCCATTAGGACTCTTCCACATTTGCTTCAGACCAAACTCTTTCACGCGAGCTTCGTCTGTTAGTCACAATACCATAATATAAGTTCTGCCAACATCTAATATCTACCAAGACATAACATGCAAAACCCTGATTATTTTTCTTAAACATTTGCCAAGCAAAATGATTTCTCCGAATCCCAGGAAGATCTTCTCTCTTTCTTATTTATCAGTGTATACGCATGTACAAGGGGGCATATGAATGTAATAACTTTTGCAAGATCCAACCACCATAGCCGGAGTGATAGTTGCACACTTGATTGCCACATTATACCTATACAATAGTGCAATGATCAGAGAAACAAGTATAAGAACAATACCAAAACACAAGTAGAAAATATTCATTTAACTGCCCCAAATTAAAAATTAGAGTCTGCCAAAAAATTCAAAATTTAAAAAACTCTAATTATATATATATATATATATATATATATATATATAGAGTTAGCTTGTGGTAAAGACTGAAATGCTGTCCGCTTCCTGGATTCCATAATATTGGGGAAAAAAAAATTGGGGCAAGATTGGATTTTAAATATTAAGTCATGCCTTCAAGTTGAAACGATTTATAGAGGGGAAAAAAGACAAAGAAATGCAGACGATGATTTCAAGTCATAATTTTTGAAGAAGATAAACCAACAACCTGGGAAAGAAAGAAGTTTTCCAAGTAACCATAAAATGTAAACATACTTGAGAGTTGCTTCTGCACTTTCAACTGTCACTTTGTAATCAGTAGCATCACGATGAGGTAGGCGTAAGTAAAAATACTTGATGTCCAGCTCTAGAAAGGGGAGAATGAGCTATCAAAAAATGAATTCGATTTGTATAATTAGCACTTTTAATGAAACAAAATGTTTTGTAATGATCACGAGAAGAACAAAGGTGATGAGAAATTACCTTATCCTTGATTGACTTCCAAATAACTCGAGTCATTTCATCACCTGAAAAGCATCAATTGGAAGACATGTTATGACAAAGGTAAAGTTTGTTCAGACGAATAAACTTAATCACTATAATTGTTTGAGGCAATGAATATGAATATAAATCAAGATTTTCAGTATCCAGTAATTTGGGTATATAAATATAGCATATAACCTTCCGAGGCCAATTCTTACTGTATAATTATAGATGAAATTTTGTACGCTAGGAAAACCAACTATAAGCATACTTTTTTTTTTTTTATGGAGACATCATCCGGTATTCACGGGGCACGACCCTATTACCAGGTCCTTCAACCAATGACTACTCTGGATTCGAGCTACTGTCGGGCACGATTGGGGGGGGGGGGAGGGGAGCTCTCCCAAAGGCATTTGCTGCATTCACAGGGCTCGAAACCGAGACCTCTACTTAAGCGGAACCTAACCCCTTCCACTAGGACCAACGCCTGTTGGTTATAAGCATACTTTTTTAATCTGAGGGGAAGGGGGACCTTGGTATCTCATTAAGTTTGGCTCCTAAGCCGCAAGTTCTATGAATGATACGTCCCCAAAACTCATCTTCCTTTCAAGGAAGCCTCCCTTAGAATGTTCTGTTCTCTAGAACCACCCCTTTACCCATAAAAAGGAGGAACAGGAAAGTATCATTGGCATTGGAACATAGATATATTGTTGAAGATATTAATGGCTCTTTCTAATATCTTTTGCATATTTTAGTTTTCCCTTAAAAATAGAAGACGGATTTCCAGAACTATCACAATCCAGAGTTCATTCAGCAGAGGAGAAAAGTGCGGCTGCGGTGTTCGTAAACCCTCTGGGCATGCTTGGTGGGAGAGTTAAATATTGAGAAAGGAAAAAGAATGGAATTGAGATAAAAATATATTTGGCAGACAGGAGAATTATTTTTTTGGGTGAGTTGTCTCTGTAATATACCAATTTTTATTTAGGATTTAAAAGAGCGTTGGAAGTATCTTTAAAAATGGCATTAGATTATGTAGTAGGTTCAAAAGAGTAGGACATGAAACAAAATATAGGATAATTAAATTATAAATTATTTGAAATTTTTTATAAAATAAAAGATAAAAGAAACCTAAGAAATAAAAAAAATGAATAAGTAATTATTAATGAATAATTATGAATATCTAAATATATGTATAACTGTGATGGAAGATAAAACTAAAAATATATTTTAGAGATAAAGTAGGATAATAAATTATAAAAACAGTAATTTGAAAACCTTGATAAGTTTTAAATAATTCAAAATTTTGAAGTCATCTTAAAAATAATTTTATATCCAATAAGAATTTTAAAATAAATAAAGATATATATATATAAATATATATAATAAGATAAGAAAAGTGTTTAAATTTTATATTTTCTACCAACTTAAATTAATCTAATTGAGAGAAAAATCTTAACCTTTTTTTTTTTTTCATTTGTCTATGCCGCATCGCATCACTGCTCTGCTAGGTAACTTACCATATTTTTCTCTCATCGCCTTTGTTTATTTCTATTTCTCTCGCCTTGTTTTTTTTTCCTTTGGATGGATACCTTCCTCTTATCGGGTGGTAAGTATTCTACAATCACACACACACATATATTTGAAGCATGAAATTGTTGACTCCTAATTTGTCATCTTCCTATCTCCAATTGATCACTCATAGATTTTTTTGTAGAAATAGGAAACAAAAGGTTCAAAATTTGTCTTTTTCCATTGTTGCTTTTGGTCCATGGTGATTGCTCCTTTAATTTAACTTTTGTCCTGTTCCTATAATCCATTGTTCCATTCTCCATTCTATATCACACTTTGGTTCCATTAAAATATAATTTTGTATTCAAATTGTCCTTTTTGTTTTTTCGGTCACTTATAGAATGCTTGAAATATGAAGGCTTAAATCAAATTCATCCTTTTCTCATAATTTTAATCCCACACTAATTACTCCTTAATTCAAATTGTTTTTCTACTTGTTCCTTTATTTCATATGTATATTATATATATATATATTCCATGGATCCAGTAGCTATTTTATTTCTCATGTTAGTCTCCTTAAATTACAAGAATATTCAAGTGTTGTCTTTTTATTCTAGTTCTAGCGACTTAATAAATGAGGACGTAAATATAGATACATATATGTATGTGCGTATAATGAATTTAGTCTAAGTATAGGTTATAAAAATGATAATAATAATGATTTAGGAAATTGAGAACTTTTGTAAATTAAAGATTAAAAATGAAATTTGACCATCCTAATTAACTGATTAAATTATAAAAGGGTATGAAATTAAGAGAATTTTTGGGAGTTTTTCTGAGATAGCTTTAAGGCTCTAGAATGGCTTTAGAGTAACCCTAGAGTAGTTTTAGAATGATTTTATAATACTTTTGAATTTTATATTAATGCTTTTATATATGTGTGCGATCTCTGTAGACTTTCGCTGACAATATCTATTGCTTGGATTGTCATTTGTTGTCTCGTGAGCTAAGGAGAACAGGTAACTTAGGATTTTCTATGTTTGTGCAAGTTGTATTTGTTGTGTTTTAATTAAATAAATAAAATTTATATTGTTGAGCATGATACAGTTAGATAGACTGAGTATGATATAGTAAACCGTGAGATTTGTGAAAATGGTAAAAAGAAATATTATTGTCGAATTTGTTGGTTTACTGGAAACCTATCAAGCATGCTTGTAGTTATAATGAAATTTTGATGTAGTGTTTTCCTTTTCAAGCATACTTGTATGATTTTTGAATAAACATGAAATGCATTGTTGGGGTTGAGGAGATGATGTTGATATACATATGATACAGTAACCATGTGGTTTGCCTCCATTCTGAGCACAGTGGTTGGCCTTTTGTAAGGCCCCGTTCCTCAATACTTATCTGGCCGGGTTTGTAAAGGGGAAACGTGAGATAGTAACACCTCCTGGTTTATTTCTTTAAAGAGGGGAGCCATAATTTGAGTTTGGGCTCTATACCTTTGGCCAAGTATATCTCAAGCATCGGAGAAACTTTGGTCAGTCCAATGTGTAGGCCAGACCATAGATAAGCCTATGGTTCCAGTCAGCAGTAAAAGGCTGGACAGAGCAATAAAAGAGGGTGCATTGCATAATATCATATTTGCTTATAATTGTTATGAGTTATATCTGTGATCTTTTATGCTATTAATTAAGAATGACACTGATGGAATCGTATATCTACTTATGATATGTCTTTATGCATGTTTGTTAGTTTGTATGTGCATGGTAAAATTTTGGATTACTGAGACGTTAGTGCTCACCTCATTCTCTTAACATTTTCAGGTGAAGGATCGAATAGGAGGCAAGGGAAGGCACTGGAGGAGTGAGCCATTAGCTTTTGTGCTCCCGAGCACATGCTGGGTCATTATTTACTTTCCGCCATGACCTTAGGATGCCGTTTATTTATTTCTATTGTTTTGGACCTTAGGACTTTGTTTGTTTTATTTGTTCTAGGACATTATGCCTTTGTTTTAATTATTTGTCTGCGTTAATACTTTTGGAACTTACTTGTGAATTGGATATTACAAGTTGGAATATTTATACTGAGTTGTGAACTCAGGACATTTATGATTTAAATTGAATAAGACGGGCAGAGCCCTTAGATTTTCTTAAACTATTGATTTGATGATTTTGGTTCTGATAGGGCTGAGCCCTCTATATGAATCTTAAATTGAAATCAAGAGGTGAAGCCTCCTTTGCTATGACTGTATAGGTACTTGGGCCTATGTTTGCGGGATGGAGTCCCTAGTCCATTATATGTGTTTTAGGTCTCTTATCATAAAATGCTTGAGATGGTCTGCTAAATATATAAGTAGTAGGATAGGTGTTATAGTCTCCCAATAACATAAGAAACTCCAATCCATTACTTTGTGGTATGGGAGAACTTTACGAAGTGAGAGAATACAAATTGTGACCATTTTGTCCTTTCTCAAATAATTTTTTTTCCTATTAAAGGTAATCAGAAATGATTTTTTAATTAAAATATTATGTTATTGTTTTTTATTATTATTGGTAATTTAAAATAATTATTTTATTATTATTATTAGTAATTAAAAAATATTTCATTATATTTTATAATTATTAATAATTAAAAAATAGTTAGAGGTATTTTGATCTTTTAATCATCTTTTCATTATATTTTTATGTCATTTCTATCCAACCTAGTATAAAAATATAAAAGCATTCATATTTCTTCTTATGTCATATTAAATATAACTATGGGGTATAAGATTCCTTTCTATTCTTAATCCATTTTCAATTCTTATTCAATCAAAAACTTATCCTCCATACCAAATGAAGCTTCAATGTCATAAAATAGTAGATTCTCACTGTAGTCATAATGTCATGTCATATAATGATTAAATTTATATCTCCACATATCATAGTCCGCACTAGCAATTTCCCACGATGCAAAATATATAATTCAATCTACAAAATATAGAAGGCAACACCAGATCAAACTCATCCCAAGTGCCCTAACATTTCACAATAGCTTAACTTAACCCAACACTTAATTTACTAAATATGAACAGATCAAATGTTCTCAAGGAGATGGATAAGCCCATGATTGAATGGCGTAGTTGTAAGTAGTATTAACTTAACATGTTCTGTAGAACAAGAATATATAGAAAAATTAAAAATAAAACCAAGAGAATCGGTAGCCTTAGCCCATAATATGCTAAAAGCATGAAAATGATATGACATTAACAGACAGGGTGGTCCACAAAATATAAAAAAATATCTAAGTTAGAGAAATTCAGATGAAGCAAAAGACGCTTCAAAGATTCCACAGAATTGGAACTAAAGCAATCGGATTAGTAAGAGAATGAAGGAGAAGGATTGTATTCAAACTCATCATTGATAGGGCAATTTGTCATTATAGGATGAATATGTCTTTTTCTTGATATTAAAAGGTAACTTTGTCATTCCTTGTAACTATCCTTAACGTCTGCGTGTATGTTGTAATGTCGTTTGTGAGTATGTAACTTTATGTATGATCAGAAGGCATTGTGGATGTCATGCGAATAGTGAAGTTGCTCCTTAATCTCTCTTATACTTTTCTCTTCTTTTCCTTCTTTCTATTTCTTTGTCTCCTATCTTTTTGTGCTATCACTGGTATTAGAGCATCGGTCCATGGCCGACACTACGTGCTCTCAAACTAACATTCGTGAAGTGGAAGACAGATTATGAGCTAAGATTAATTAGAGGTCCACTTTGGTCGAATAGCTAATGAGTGGAGTTCAGGATCTGATTTGTGGATTATCTTTGTAGTTGGTAGACTTTAACAATCCGCAATGTGGTCAATTCCTCCAAGATCCAAGAGTAGACTATCAAGTTCCAACGAGGTGTACCAAGATAAAATTCCTGCGTTTCACTGAATCGAACGTGTTTGGTTGGCTATCAAAGTGTGAGAGATTCTTCAATTTGGATGGGACTTCGAATAAGACTAAGGTGATGCTAGCTAGCATTGCTTTGGATGAATTTGCATTTAAATGGTTTCAGAATTTTGAGAAGGGATACCATGGAGCCATCGCTTGGAACATATTTGCAGAGGCCGTGAAAGCACGATTTGGGCTAATTCAAGCTAAGCTTATGGAACAGTTGGTACAGTTAAAGCAAATTGGTTCTCTATTTGAATTCCATTCTAATTTTGATAATCTGATTTGCAAGGTTAATTTAACAAAGGAATAAAAATTAGATTATTTCATTGGAGGGTTAACACCTGAGCTAGCAATGGGAGTTAAATTGCTGAACCCACAAACACTATTGGAAGCTTTTAAGTTGGCTAAATTACAAGAGCGCAACCTGGATCTCATTTAGACTCAGACACTGGTTCCTTTTGGTTCAACCTCTCATTCATGTACTATGCCTTTCACTTCTAAGGGTCTATTACCTTCATCAGACAGGGGAAAATGAGTGTTAATTGAAGGACCTAAAGCTCAGGCTACTGAAGGCTTCAAGAAATCCAATGCCCTGGTAAATTAGGTACCTTTGAGTTCAAATTCTAAGGGCATTTTAGGGAAACCAAGGGTGAAGTTCCAATAAAAGCTAACTCTAGAAGAATTAGATGATTTGCAATCTAAGAATCTTTGTTATATTTACTGTGGTTCTTATCAACCAGGGCATGTTTGTACCATGAGGAAGAAAATGCAAGTGTATTTGATGGAGGTACTTGAAGATGACACATCAAAGAATTGCTTCATTAAACCAGTCGCAAGTTCCATAAATGATCCATCTCTTGCGTGGAATGCACTTTTAGGAGCTATTGTAAGTCAACCTAATGAGCCTCTTATTTCATTAAATGCTCTGTCTTGTACTGCTACTTATAATACAATAAGAATAATTGGCAAATGTGGAAAGAGGGTAATACACATTCTCATTGATACGGGAAGCACACATAATTTCTTGGATGAGAATATAGCTTGGGAACTCCCCATAAACATCCAGTATGTTAGACCCATCATTGTTTTTGTAGTGGATGGTAATAAGTTATATGGTAAACAAGGTTATGAAGGCTTAAGTTGGATTACTCAAGGGAGAGAATTTGATCCTGATGTTATTCTACTGCCTTTAAAGTAGTGTGATATGATACTTGGTATACAATGGCTTAGTAGATTGGGTATTATACAGTTGGATTGTAAGAATCTTATTATGGATTTTTTATAGAGAGGGCAACCTGTAAGGTTCACTGTTAGTCAGCAACGTACTAACAAGGTAATATCTGAGGCACGTATGATACAATTTATTTCTAACCAACCCAACTATTATATGCTACAAATTGTCCTATATGATTCAGAGGCAACTTGTTGTGCCTTATTTGCTTCCCAATTTGATTCATTGCCTGTGAATGTTGTAGATTTATTAATTGAGTTTGGGGGTATTTTTGAAGATCCCTTCCTTCTAGCAAGGGACCTTATGACCACTAAATTATTCTTAAAGAGGGTACTAATTCTATAAACCTTTGGCCTTACTACTATCCTGTTATTCAAAAGGATGTCATAGAAGATCTTATCAAAGAAATGTTGAATAGTGGTATTATTCAGCATAATTCTTCACCCTTTGCATCTCTTGTAGTATTGGTGAAGAAGAAGGATGGGAGTTGGTGCATATGTGTGTGACTATAGGGCTTTCAACAAAGCTACAGTGAAGAACTCTTTCCCTATACCACTGATTGAAAACTTGCTGGATGAGCTAAGGAAGGCACAGGTTTTTTCTAAGCTGGATTTACATTTTGGATATCACTAGATTCGTATGCGATTGGAGGATATCTATAAAACAGCTTTTCAAAAGCATGTAGGGCACTACAAGTACCTAGTAATGCCCTTTGGGCTATCTAACACACTTTTAGGATATCTTCGTAAGTTTGTTCTTTTTTTTTTGATGATATATTGATATATAGTGTTAACCTTCCCACACATGTGCAACATCTCATAATTGTATTTTTGATTCTAAATAAACACCAATTCTATGTTAAGCACTCCAAATGTGCCTTTGTTGTTGAGAGCATAGAATATCTATGCCATATTATATCAAGGGGTTGTGTTTTTGCAAACCTTAACAAGTTGAAGGCAGTTGAGCAGTGGCCAATACCTCAAACTCTAAAGGAATTGAGAGCATTTTTAGGGTTGCTTGGTTATTATAGGCGCTTCATAAGAAGATATGGTATTATAGCAAAGCCTTTTACAGATTTCCTAAGGAAAGATGCTTTTAAATGGTCCCTAGAAGTGGAGCAAGCTTTTTTAGCATTAAAAAGGACAATGGTGAGTGCACCAATTCTTAATCTTCTTGATATGAAACAACCTTTTACTATAGAAATTGATGCTTCCAGCTATGGAATTGGAGCTATACTATTACAAAACCATCATCTAGTAGCTTATGCTAGTAAGGTTTTGTCACCATGTAATAGATTACTCTCTGTTTATGACCGTGAATTCTTATCTATTATCCATGCTATTGGGCAATGACCTAGTACCTTAGTGCACAGCCTTTTACTATCCTCACATATCAAAAGAGCCTCAAGTTTATATTGGAGCAGCGTTTATCAACCCTTGCTCAGTATACTTGGATAACTAAGTTAATGGATTTGCAGTTTGAGATTAAGTATAAGAAGGGCGCTGAAAATGCAACAACTGATGCATTGTCAAGGGCCACCCATGGAGATATCCTCCAATTAAATGTTTCTTCTATCTCGATAGAATTATGGGAACATATACAAAATCAGTGGCAAACAAATCCAACTATACAATAGATTATCAAAGACATTCAAACTGATGTAGCAACTCATCCTAAATACAAGTGGGTAAATGGTGTACTTTCTCATAAAAATAAACTAGTTATTGGGCATATGCAAGAGGAATTACAAAAGGTTATATTAAGGTTATATTACAATAGCTACATTCTTCTTCTCAAAGGGGACACTTAGGTGCTAAGGCCACTTATAAGCGCATTAAAGCTATTTTTTATTGAAAGGGTGACGGTTGTGTCGAGTAATTTCAAATAAACAAGGTTGAAAAAAAATTTGTAATATAGGGTGCAACTTAAATTGTTTCCCTTAAAAATAGATTTCAATATTTAATTGAGTTTTCTAGGTGTAAAAGAAAATCTAAAAGCTAACTAATTAGGGGGGATTTTGATATAATTAAACTAACTAAGATTAGAATGAATTAAAATTCCTAACTACTACCTAAATGCATGAACTAAGAAGTGAATGATAGACATGTGATGATTCTTTTGGTATCCACTATCCTTATCCTAATTCAATTATCATTGGTTCTGGTCTAAAAGTCCCTATTTGTGTTAATGGCAATGCATCTTGAATTATCACACAAGATTCAAGAGACTAGTAATTTGATATTGAATTGAAACCTCATCTCTGCATTAAATTACTAATTCTTGTCATTAGGATCAATGGACACTAAATTTGAATGATTAATCAATTAATTAGCCTCTAAATTATCATTTTAGAATATTTAATTAACCAATTAAACTCAAAGGAGGCTTTAAATTAGACATTTAAGCACTCAATTTCTCACATGCATTTTATCAAGTATTTTAATTACATACATGGAAAATTAGAGGAAAATGAAAAATCCACCACTTAAATCAGTTCATTAATCATTAATTACTTTTCTAATTAGTGTCTAATCGCCACTGATTATAAATAGCACAAATTCTCAACCAATACAATCTTAACCAAGATAATATAAGAAAAAGAAAAGTACTAAAAAGAGAAGAAATCTTAGCCCAATCCTTTGACAATCTCCTTAGATTCAAGCTTCCATCCTAGGGTTGCATCCAGGTTAGCTATAAGAGGGAATTAGTGCTTCATGGAATGGTGAATGATGGAGAAAATGGGTGAATGAGCCACGGCTGAAGGTGAGACGATGGATGAAGGATGGATGTGGATGAATGATGAATGGATTGGATGGAATGCGTGCTTACTGCCTGAGCTTCTATTTTTAATCCCTCCACGTGCTTCCTTTATTTACTTTCACGTGTTTTCATTTTTTTTTCTACTCAGATGCTTCTTCCCTTTGTTTGTAATCGAGCCTCCTCCCTCTTAATGAATCACGTGCTGCTTCTTCTCTTCCGCGTGAGCTGATGTGGTCTTCTTATAACCCGTAGCTTCTTCTCTGTTCTGCTCCTCTCTCAACATGTCTTCCCCGTGAGCTTCTTCTTTTGTGTGCTGCCTTCATACCCATGGCCTGTACCTGAGTTTCTTCTCCTATCTAAACCAGAGCTTATCTCTTCTCTTCACGTGTTCTGCAGCCTGTAAACGTGAACAGAGTGCCTATATGTGTGTATCTTCCACGTGTTCCTTATGTGCAAGAGAGCTACAAGAATGTGAATGACCTTGTCTCGTGTTGCTTCCTCAACTGCTGTGTGTGTTTGTACCATGCATGAACGTGTCATCTTGAAGCTCATGTACATGATCTAGACTCGTGGTGCCTCTTGTGTGAGTGTTTGACCTGGTGGAAGCCCGTGTGTGTTACAGTGTGAATGAGGGGCGTGTACCTATTAACTACATGAGACAAGAGCCTAAATGCCATTTCCATTCCATGCTAGACCAATCTGTGTGTGCATGAGTGTGTAAGCTACGTGTTAGTGTGTGAAAGAATGATGCATGCTTCATGTAAATGCCGTGGGTGAATGATGTGTTAGTGAAGGGAGCTGAAGGTTGTAGGGACGTGCAAGTGTGCTGTGGGTGAGCTGTGAATGACGTGGAATGCAACGTGAAATCCCATGTGTTCCGGATCCGCGAGTGATTACAAGTGAATGAAGCGTGAGTTGGACGTGTTTCTACGTGGAGTGTGGAATGTGTTGCATTTGTGAATGGATGAGTGTAGTCTGAATGTCTACGTGTAACGTGCAAGGAGTTGTATAAATAACTGGTGCATGCTTGTGTGACGTGAGAGTGTGTATTATTTGTGAGTGGAGTGAGCTGTCCCATGGAGATGCATGATCCTGGTGAATGGAAGATCGTGTATGTGAAAATCCAAGTGTGAGTGCTACGTGGATGGGTGACCTGGGTTCGTACGTGTGAGAATGAATGAAGAAGCAATAAGAAATCTGATGCCTTGATGTGGTATGTGGAAATGGACACCAACAGTTGCTATGTGTAAGTCTGAGGGAAAGGATGTGGAATGTGTGATTAGGAGGCACGTGACTTCATCTCTCTTTTTCTCCTCTTTATTTTTGAAAATTCCATTAAAATTATGGGCCTTTTATTCAATCTTGTGGCTTCCCAAATAAATTTCCCATTCAAGCTTTAATTGCCCATTAAAACTCTACATAAAATAATAGAAAACATTAATTAAAAAGACTTCCAAAATTATTTAAAAGAATTTGTACATTAAAATCAATAATTTTGCAAATTAATTCCTAAAATGCAACCATGGCTAATAAAATTAAATTTCATTCAATTACATCCATTAAGCCATATTTAATCATTAAAAAGTCTAAATTAGGAGGATTAATATATATAAAAATTGCATTTATCAAAGGCCATGTGGCCATCTGTCAAGAAGTACATTTAACCTTGTGAAACATGTTTAATGTGTAAATACGAGATTGTGGCTTATCAGGGTGTATTGTAGCCACTACCTATACCTCAAGGTGTGTGGTAGAGTATAGTTATGGACTTCATTAATAAATTACACAAGTCTAATAGGTTAAAGGTAATCTGGGTAATAGTGGACTATCTCAATAAATATGCCCATTTTGTAGCTTTGCGACACCTAATTACTGCTACTAGTCTACCTCACATTTTTATTGATAATATTTATAAGATGCATAGTGCTCCAGCCTTTACTGTAAGTGATCAAGACTCGCTGTTTACTAGCAAATTTTGACAAGAATTCCTTGCTAAACTAGGTGTCACTTAACATTTATCCTTTACTTATCATCCACAATCAGATAGTCAAAGTGAATTTTTGAATCACTGCCTCGAACAATATCTAAGAAATTTTACTTGGTAGAATTCCAAAGATTGGCATAAATGGTTGCCGCTAGCTCAGTGGTGATGTAACACCACCTATCACATTGCCACAGGAGTCACTCCCTTCGAAGTCATGTATGGCCAACCTCTTTTGTTGCACTTGCCTTACTTGCCTCATGAGTCAAATATGAAGGCTATTGACTGCAGGTTTACCACTTGAGAAGTCATGCTCAGACACCTCAAATACAACCTTACTATGGTTGTTAATCAAATGAAGCAACAAGTAGATAAGGGTAGATTAGACAGATAATTTCAGGTGAGCAAATTCCTCCACTTTTAACAGTACGGTCAAGGTTCTGTGGAGGTCCGTAGCAATGAAAAGGTGAGTCCTCGGTATTTTAGGCCTAATGAAATCATAGCCAAGGTGAATGATATGGCTTATACCATTCGGTTACCTATGGGTTCGAAGATTCACCCAACTTTTCATGTGTCCCTCCTTAAGAGATGTCCCCACACTAATATCCCTGTACATCATCTGCCTGAGGACTTGACCTCTATTCTTACACCATGAGAACTTGAAGCTATCTTGGATAGGTGTATGGTTCCTTGTCGTAATCATGCCGTAACCCAAGTACTAGTAAAGTGGAAAAGGGAATTGCTAAAGGAAGCGACATGGGAGGTATGGTATGATTTTTAATAGAAGTACCCGAACTTCGCTTGTCTTCAGTGGCCTTAAGGACAAGGACCTTTTTATGGGGGGTACTGATAGGGCAATTTATCATTATAGGATGAATATGTCTTTTTCTTGATATTAAAGGGTAACTTTGTCATTCCTTGTAACTACCCTTAACATCTACATGTGTGTTGTGATGTCATTTGCAAGTACGTGACTTTATGTATGAGCAGAAGGCATTGTGAATGTCATACGAATAGTGAAGTTGCTCCTCAATCTCTCTTATGCTTCTCTCTTCTTCTCTTTCTTTCTATTTCTTTATCTTCTATCTTTCTATGTTATCAACCGTCCATCTCAATGATGGGATTGACGACCTTGATCTTCTCGAATCCCATTTTTGAGCTGCTCTGAGTTGAACTAGAGGCAATGTAGAGAAAGGAAGATATGGAAGTAGGAGTAGATGAGAGAAAGGGAGGAGTGAGAAGAATGGGCAAATCGAAGGGATCCAGTTTTGAAAAGGAGGGAGAACTGAGCCTTTGATTCATGAACATTCATCGACTTGTCTCAACCAAATGTTATGTAGACCCTTCTAATCTCTTTAAATTACACGTTTGCCACGACAATTTTATAGTAGATATGGTAAGAAACTAGAAAGTTGGTACCAGAAATTCTTAATTTGGGAAGTGATTTGAAGCATGAGCTCATCTTAGATAAGCTTCAAAGATTTGTATAAGATTATCAAAAAAATGTTTTATAAAAATTGAGTTTGGACCCACAATGGCCCCAAGATTTATGTATAATTATTAAAAAATATTTTGCAAAAATCTCGAGCACATCCAATAACTGATCTCTCTCTAGTTTTAATCTCATTATGTAAGTTCTCTCTTTTCTTTTTATTGCTTAGTACTCGTCAAAAATTTTTTATTGCTTAAGAAATATATATTGCTTTACATGTAGTGCAAGTTGACAAAAGAGGCCAAGCTCCTTTTGCACTAATGTATGATTAAAAGCAAAAGTATAATGCTCCTGAGTCATAGGAATCTACTCCTCACATTCATTCCAATTTCACAGCACGATTTCTATTTTATGTTGATTTAGTATGAAGCAAGTGAAATCAAATTCTATTGAATATATGAAATTCATAGGTCTTTGTTTTGAATAAATAATTTTGATTATTTTGATTAAATAATCTTAATAGACAATGAGATAAGGGCATTTATAATCTAATTAACCCAACTACAATCGGGCCAGTTGAAAACAATTCAAAGTTAGTGGAACCACCTAATTAGGTAGGGCTGGGCTTAGGGCACTCAACCTAATCCTCTAATTAAAGAAAAAAAATTAATAATGACTTATACGATTATAAGCAAAACATAATTTTATAAAAAATTTATATAAAACCTTTTTAGAACTCATTTTACAATTTTTATCATTTTTTAAAGAAATACTCAACTAGTCTAGGGCACCATCCAAGGACAAGCACTAGGCTTCACTTTTGAAACTTGATCTTAAACTGAGACATGGCACTAGACTAGGTAATACCCAACCCATCAACACCCCTACAATAGGGGTTCTTAAGGGGGCATTGCTTTGTTAGTGATGCATTTAGAAATTTGTTATTTTGGTAGGGCCATTTCCTAGATCCCATGTTTGTCAAGTAGGTTTAAAAAAAAAATATAATGTACTGATCATTTATGTTTTAAGTTGTGAAAATCAATGTTTTTAAAACATTATCGATTATTAAATTAGTGAAAACGCTAGCTCATGGTTTAATAGTTTGATTGTAATTGAACAAGTAATGATTAAATATATGTATTAAAATTTTAATATATTAAAATTTTAATATAACAAATGAATACTAATAAATTTTAAATTTTAATAATGTTTGAGGAGTTATTTTTTAATTGAAAAATAAAAATTATCCATAATTAAAATTGAAGAATAATTAATATTGAACTTTTGGTGTTTTCAAATTATATTAAAACTTCACTTGTTATTAAAAAATAAAAAAATCGAAAGAAGAAGGAGCAATTTTGGCCACACACTTGATATTTAGAAGAGATGCTATTAGAAGATAGAATATTAATGAAAGTAAGCATTGAAAATAGCCAAATACACATCTTTTTGTTTCTCTTATATTATTTTTAAATTTCTCTCTATTTCAACTCTCTTTTTTTCTTGCTACTTTTTATTTTCAGTTTTTTACATCTATCTAAGATGAATTATGTTATTTTATAAGAAAGAATATTAAAAAAAATTAATGATTAGTTTGATTAGTTCTACTAATTTTTGACCAATTTGATCAATTTTTTTGGCTGATCAATTTTCTAGGCCAATCAAATCAAATAAAAAACCAATTTACCAGCTTTTTGATCGAACGAGCTGATCCAATCCTGTTTTGATAATTATGGTAAAAATTATGCGAATGGCAAAAGAAACTAATTTGTTTGATTTTTTGTTTTTTAGATGACTAATTATGTTTATTTGATTTAAAAGATTTAACAACCCTCTCTCAGTTCTAGTGAGGCAGCAAAAATATATTAAATGAATGGTTCAAGCAATATGAACAACATAGCTTAATTGTTCTATTTTCTCTAACTGACGTTTAAAAAAGGACATTCTTATTGGCCCAAAGATAAGATGATGAAAGGAGCTTCTTTGTCTTTGTTTTAGCTATTCTTTTCATTCTTTTAGGTTTTATGACTTCATGTACTTTTTTTGTTTACTTATGTTAATACACAAATTTTAATGTATTAAGAATGACTTGAGATCTATTTTTGTTTATATATTTTTTATGGCTATAAGCTGTATTTTTAAAGCTTGAGAAGTGGCAAAACAGAGGGAAGAAATGATTTTAGAACTATTTAGTTGCTAAATTTTGTAATAAATATTATTTCATGCAGCTATTTAATTACTAATATTAGTTTATAATAAAAAAAATACTTGAAGAACATGAGTGCTAACTACTCAATCAGCTTGATTTAGGAACTACTTAGTTTGGATGAAATTAGTTTCAAAATCCAACATTGAATTGTTGTTGTTTTGAAATTTTTTCAACATAAAACTCTTCGATTTCAGGAACTACTTAGTCTAGATGAAATTAGTCTCAAAATCCAGCATTGAATTGTTAATGTTTTGAATCTTTTCACCATACAACTCCTCGAGCATCTATTGTATTGCTGCAAGTCTCCATGGTTAAAGTCAATTTCATGATTTGTACGTGAGGTCTTTTTTCTCTCTGCTTGCCAGGTTTATCAACAAGATGTCTCTGGTGATCTTAACCCCATCTTCATTAGCTCTAACTTTGTAACTGGATGCTGCTAAGTGTGGGATTAAATGCTTCTACTTTGCTTGGGACTTCATACTTCTAACAAGGAAATGATTAAGTTAATGGAGGGGAGGAGAGGGGAGTGAGGGGAGTGAAGGGAGTTTAATGAGTTCTGTTTGGTTGGAAAGAAGGGGAGGGGAGAGAATAAGAGATTATTGTTTAGTTCAAGAGGGGAGGGGAGGGAAAGGGAAGTAATTATATTTGGACAAATTTATTTTTATATTATTTTAATTTTATTTTTTTATAAAAAAGTTATTTATATCAACATTTTTTAAAAAAAATTATGAATTTCAATCTTTTTTTATTTTTAATTTCTGATGAAAAAAATATCTTAATTTTTATTAAATATTAATATATTAAAATATTAAAAAAATTAAAAAGGTAATAAAGTAAATTACAATTTAAAAAAATACCTTCCCCTTCTCTCCCCTCCAAAATTCCTCAATTTGGAGGGGAGAAAAATTTGCTTCCACTTCCTTTTTCTCCCCTCTAATTTTGTCCAATCAAACATCTTATCTCCCTTCCCCTCCTTTCTAAAAACCTCCAACCAAACACACCCTTTGTTTTCCAGGTAATCTATTGACAAATTACTTCATGAGCATCCAATATACTTTTTATTTTGTTGATTTTTAAATTTTAAATCTAAAACTCAATAAATTTTTATATAAAATTAAAATTTTGACCCTACCCCACAATCAACAAGTCTAGTGACTAGTGTAATTTACAGGTAGGCAATAAGGACGAGACATGGATAATCTAGTTTGAAAAGATTTTTAAATGAATTGAGTCTATAATATTAATACATCAAACTAATAATAAATAAACATGTACAAATATTCTAAGAAAACTTAAAAAACAGTCTAGCAAATTTATATGCTCTTCGCATACATTACTATGCTTTTGTAAGAAGTTACAAGCTGCTCATATGATGTGACAGAACTTCTCACCCTTGAGAAAAATCCTTTTTTAATTTTGGATTTCTGTATTTCCATATTATATTATTATTCAGGCAGGACTACATAGCAGATGGTGATAGCTTCAGTAAATACAAGTTGGAATTATAATTATGCATTGTCTAAGTAGTCTTTGAAGCATTTACCATATATAACATCTCCGGTATGCATTGGTTGATGCATTTTCTGACGCAGTCTCTTTGATGAAGGAATTTCCCTTCATTTTCTGGAACAGTTGAAGGACAAATGACAAGAGGGCTCAAAGAGAAAACTTGTGGAGGACAGGAGGAGTTTTCTCAGCTTCGACAAATACACAAGT
Source organism: Erythrophleum ivorense (assembly GCA_026724425.1). NCBI lineage: Eukaryota > Viridiplantae > Streptophyta > Magnoliopsida > Fabales > Fabaceae > Erythrophleum > Erythrophleum ivorense. The sequence continues at coordinate 38,512,903 of JAIUCV010000004.1, read as the reverse complement.
AATAAAATAAAACCACCTTCAGTGGTTTTTCGCACTGCTTGCTCAAAGGGCAGGTCGATAGCTTCCCCACATTTGGTTTTTCATTTTTCATTTTTCATTTTTCATTTTTCTCTCTCTCTCTTTGTTAAGTCCCCCTTAAGAGTTCAAATTTGGTTTTCAGGATTTGCAAAAAATTTCAATGAGATAAATTTTGCTTCTTGGGATTGTACAATGAGTTGCATTTCAAATTTGAAAAACATAAATTGTATCTTTGCCAGATTGGTAGTCTTCCTAATTAGGGGAGTTCGAACATGGGTTCAAACTGGTGCGATTTCTGACGGTTAAATGGTGAGCAAATTGTGCAAAAATGCGTTCGTCCTTCTGCTGCTTTCTTGTGAAACCAATAGGCTTGGCCATGAAGAATCAAAATCAAATGACCTCAACTTTAATGTAGGAAAATGAATGCAAATTTGGGGCAACTCCGAATGACGTCAAGGACGAAATCAAAGAGTTTGAAGGCGAAATTATTTTCGGCATCGAAATGGCTAAAAACAAAATATTCGGGAACGAAGTCATCTTCTTGTCAAATCCGCTGTTGTTTGCGCTTGAGGATGACGAGTTGACCAGGAAGCGTATTCAAGAACCCAATTCCCAAATTCAATCTCGTTCTCTAAGATTTTCATTCCAAATGACCCCACTTCACAGATTCAAGAACCAAACCTCGTTCATTATGGGTCTTTAATATCTCTTCCCATTTAACGCGCTTATGTATTGAATGCATCCTTCATTGCCCCAACCATTGCTACTAATTCTTTCGTCAAGGAAGCCTAGCAGGTATGTTTGGTGATTCGCTCATCAAGAATGCCTATGGGGTATGTCTAGTAAGTCTGCCGCATGAACCCTCTCCGATTGCTGAGACGACTGAAGAAAGTGCAGTTAGGGGTTTAGATTTTTTTTTGTCTCAAATTGTAAGTAATATATATATATATATATATATATAAATGAAAGGACGAACATTTTAATTAAAAAAATTAAGCTTTAAAAGACAACTGGAGAGATTCATTTGGGTGAGTTTGAAGCCGGTGAAATACACGAACAAAGCAAATACTTGCCCAAAGCCAAATCTTGTAACTAGTTTCCATGGCTTCTCAAGAGAGAGAAGATGAAGTTAAAGAAAGGGAAAATAATGACGGGATGCTAACTCAATTCCACATGGACTAGGGCAAGCTAACATATGTCTCCATTTGTGATTTAACAACTTGATCAATAAAGAGTGTTAATTGCATGAAATTAGCATATTGTAGGGGTGGATTTTAAGCTTTTGAAGAACAGGGAATTAATTGCATATGACCCTGTTGAAAGAGAGTTTTATACATTATAACCTATAATTTATATGAATCTTAGACTTTCTATCTTCACACACTAAACATTAACGAAGCATTGTTTGTCCATAGTCGAGAAAAACTAAAATTGAGACCTTGAATTCCACATTAAAAATATAATTTTCAGGTGTGGGAGGAAGATAAACTAAAGAGAGAAAAGTTATGATCAAAGGTAGATTGAGATGAGTAACCTTCACATCCTATTCAAAATGTATATAACTAGACATGGAATGCTACTTCTTCCAATTAATTGTTCTATATTCTTTTAACATCTTTTAAGAACACATTACTACTAAAGAAATGTACCTGATAAAATAATATTAAAATTTATCCAAGCAACACCTAAGAGGCCTAGAGACCTAGAGGATCTAGAATAAAGGTTAATTGTCTTAACATACCAAAGAGAGAATTCTCTTAATCATAATTAGAACATCCATAAAGAGTTTTATAAACTGCATTGCCAAAGTATGAAGCCTTTACCAAAATGACTTCCTTGTTATTGTAAATCTTCCGTAAAAGATGTCCATTTCTTGTGTTCTTATTGTGATTTCAACGATAACCTCAAAATGGTATCTGAGCCTCAACATCCTGATAAGTAGAAAGGAATGTAAGAAGGACAATCTACATCATCATGACTTCTTCAAATGATAGTTTTATTTTAGAATCAGGTAAATTCCTCTTCTTCATCTTTATCTAAATCTATCCCTTTTTATATATCTCATGTATCTAATAAGATAGATAACCTTGTTGAAACTATCTATCTTCTGACACTAGCCTAGAAGAAACCATTGCACCTATCCTTAATCCATATAAGTTATATCACCAAAAAGGATCCTTTTCTAGTTCTATCCAAAAACTTAATTCTCCCAAGGGCTTCCCATAAAAGCAATTGTTTAAGGCAGAAAGTTAGATCAATGTGCTCCACAATCCACTTAAGTTGAACAATACGTCGCTCTCAAGATCCTTACAAGCCTGATCAATCACTGGCTTGATATTGGCTATACTTAGCTTCATCTAGGTGCTATTTAGGTGGTACTAACTTTACATGACAAGGGAGAAATTTTTGCTATGGCTTGAGTTTTTCTTTTAGACACCACTTATAAGACATATTAGAATGCCTTAATCATCTCAGCACTTGTGATACTCAATGGTGGGAGTGTAGTCCTGACAATTGTGCCAAATTACAATATCAAACTTGTAAATCCCACTCTGCCTATAGAATTAAAGTTTAAGTTCAAATCATAGGTGCTAAGAAGATTGCAAATGCCATTCCAACTATTCTATATCAACAAATGATCTATCAACTCCACACCTACGTTATTAATCTTTAGTTTCCTAACACCACTAGTGATGCATTATACATGGTATTTGATAGACTAGACTCCACAACAATTATATAGATCCCAAAACAACTCCAAAAAGAGGAAGTCCTTCAATAGATGCCTTTAGAATAGGTCACTAACAACGAAAAGGCCTTCCATGAAGGACAAAAGGTTTTTCACACAATTACACCCTTATGAATACAGAAACTCAATGATGGCACAATTAAGACCATCTTAAAGAGGCTACAAGCAGAAGAAGAAAGTCTAATAACTTTGCCTAGATGTCCATTTAGCAATAATTCCATAATGATCACACCCATTGTTGAACAAGAACAAAAGAAAGGAATCATTCTTATTGCCTGTTTCCATAGAGATGGAAGATATTGCTACGTATCCAAGATCAATAGGTATTTCATATAGGATTGTGACCAAAATATATATGATCTTGATTGTGGATGCCATGTTAACAATTAGGAAGGACTTGAAGATAATGAGTACATCTCATGAGATTCAATAGCTATAAAAAACTAGAAAAAGAAAAAACCTTGCTATGTTCGTAGATTCTATTCTCACCAAAAGAAAGATGATCATGGTGATGATGATGACAACATGCCTAGCTTAAGACCTTAGGCATGCATCAAAGATCCAAAGCCTAAACCAAGGACCATTCATGAGCTACTCAAAGTCATAAAGACTTTCTTCCAAAAAAATAAACCTAAATCAAGGGCATTGCCCTAATCAATTCCTTACATGATATTCTCTTCAACTTCTCAAAACTATGATGCAACGTTCCCACCAATGGAAAGAAGAGCCAACCAGGAGATAAAGGTTTCCTATGAGTCTTTTGCTGTCCCCACAAAAGTTTCTCCAAATGGTGGATTGAAGAAAACTTTATAAATAGAGGATGTTCTTAATTGGCATATTGACAATGCCATAACTCAAAATTGAGTTTTTAAAAAGATTGATTCCAAACTTGACAACTTAATTAGACAAATTGTTTAGAACAATGTTTGGATAGATGAACTCTTTGCTCAAATTCAATTGTTGTATCAGAGACTCACTAAACAAATTGTTAAACTAGATGCAGAACATAAAAGGTTTATCACAACAAATAACTCAAGCCTTGCTTTTTCTCAAAAAGAACAAGAGGCCAGGAACTTAAAGTCTCAACTTAACTAGATAGAGACAGACATGGCTAGAAATTAGACTAAAGGCATTTATGAATTCTATTCCATTCCTTACACTCCAATGAATGCACCCTTTAAAATTCCACTATACTCTCCATACCCCTTTGAAATAGATTACGAAAAATGTTTCAAAATGACCCATGAAGTATTTTGAAAAGTAACCAATCGCCTTCACAATTGCCTTTAAAGAAAAATCTAATCTAGCCACCTTAAAGACCGCCTCAAACAAATTTTTGATATGAACCATCTCTATCTTGAACCAATCCTTTATAACAACCTCCTCTCAAGCCTTTAAAAATACAAAAATCGCTATTTTCACTTAAATATTCCATACCTCCACCCTTAGATGGAACAAAAAAGCAATCTAGAAGACCAAAATGTTCAAGAGACCTTTAACACTATAGACCTTGCCTGAATTCTGCCTCACTTTGAGTTAAATAGCTCATCTGAGCATTTTGATGACATTAGTTTTGAAGCTAGTTTAAAAAATTTTGACCATGTGGTAGACATCTTAGCACTTTACATAGCCACACCTCACATTCTAAGGAAGCAGAAAGACCATTTGTAAATGAATCAAATGAAGCACATCAATATGGATAAGACTTTAGACAAGAAGAACATATGGAAACTTCTATAGATCAACCAAATGTCTAGCACAGACCAACTTCTAGCTCGTGGTTTACTTTTGATGATGCCTCGATTGATAAATGAAGAGATAAGTTTCATGAATTTGGTGCTTAGATCAACTTGTAGATGACAAAGCCGTATGTGGACCTTGAGAATAGTCTTAACAGAGTTTCTCTTTAGAATGACAAGAACTCTCCAAGAATGCTTCTAAAGCTTAGAAAAATGCAAGCAAATGCAAATCACTTATACTACAAATGCAACTGAAACTCTTGGCATGATACATAAAGAATTTATCAGTGATTTTCATCTTGTGGATAAAAAGAAATAACAAGAACACTTTGAATACTACATATTAAATGGATTTAATGATGTCATTCTCTGACATACCTTCATCACTTCATTACTAACAAAGTTACAACTATATTTACATAGGTCCATCCTTTTGCTCGAAAGAGAAATGTAAAAAATATCTCAAGAGATATCTATCAACTAGTTCTCTCGACATTAGACAAGATGTGTGAACAAGGAAAGATACTTAAGTCAATGCTAAAAGGAAGAATGACCTTATAGAAAGTCTATAAACAATCACATCATCAGATTAAGTGCAAAAATAAAGACAACTATCTTTGTAAAACTAAAAGGAAATCACATCTCCAAAAGTCTTAGTACAACAATCCAAGAAAATACAAAAAAAAAAAAGAAATTTAGACAGCCTATTTGATTTTTCAAAAGAAGGACTTGTAAATTTCTATAGAAAGACAAGTGCTACATCTATGGAAAACAGGTCATTTTGCCTAGTTTTATCTTAGAAAATCGAAGAAAGATACCAAGTTCTTCAACATCATGCTAGTCTTCCTTTACAAAAGGATGAAGAAATTGAAGATTTTTTTTCCTTTAAATAAGAAGATGCAAATGAACATACAATTTTTGCTATTCTCGCTTTGAAAATAGAAAACTTTCTTACTTCAAATTTTGAATCAAATAGCTTAAGTGTTTTAAAAGGATATGGATCTTTAATGCAACATGATTATTCTGTGCAACCTTATCTCCAATCAAAAGAAATTACAACTCCCTTTCCATTCATCAGTATGTAGATTCTTCAAATCAAATACCACAAGTCCATTCCTATTATTGCCTACATGGATACTAGAGCATTTAAGAGTCTCATGAACCTTTCCATCTTACCACCTAAAGTATGGAAGAAGCATTCTGAATATTTTAGTGCAACAAATGAGAAAATTTTAAAGTTAAGCTTATCACTAGAAAGAAGATTGGAATCATTCTTTTTGAATTGTATTGTGAGGACCAAACTAATGGGTAGCAACCTTCTTGATAAAGATATTCTTATTAGAATGGATGTTTATTATCAAGCAAAGAAATTGTAAATCCTTCCAAGAGGAATAGCGTTTAAACATTCCTTCAAAACATACACAAATATTCCAAAATTATTTAAGTTGCAACAAATTCTTTATGGCTATAAAGAAATTCAAGATAAACTTATGAAATTGAGTCCAAAAAGTTATGTCTAGTTTCAACATCCCAATTCGCTATGGAAAAAATAAAGAATACTACATCTAATCACCTTTCAAAAGAAGTAAGGATATTAATCTTACAATGGCTACTCACCCAAGAATGAATCCAGAAGATTTACTCCTTGCTAGAGAAGAATGTACATCACTTCTAAAACAAGGGATAATTGAAATGACAAAATCTAACTAAGTATGCCAAGCATTTTTTGTGAAAAACAAAAAACAAAAAAAAGGTAAAAACAAATTAATAATTGATTACAATCCTCTTAATTTATTTCTTTAAGATGATAAATTCCTATTGCCAAAAATTAACTCTTAGACAACATTTCTCAAAGAAGCTAAAGTGTTCTCAAAATTTAATTTAAAAGCTAGATTTTGGCAGTTAAGCATTGACTCTCCAAAAGTGGTATAAAATTAATATTTTGTATTCCAAATACCCAATACCAATGGATCATAATGCCATTTGAGCTAAAGGTTGCTTTATCTTTATTTTAAAAAGCCATGACCAAAATCTATGAGCCAATTTTGAATAATGCTTTTATTTATATAGAAAATATCCTACACTTTTCCAAAAATGAAAAAGCCCATAAAGAGCTTCTACAAAGGTTTCTAGATATCATGGAAAGATATGAGATTATGCTCTTAACTTGAAAGAGCCAATTAAGCCAATACAAAATTGAATTCCTTATAACTCAATTTTCTTATGGGCAATACCAACCAAGCTTGCATATAGTTGAATAATTGCTTGAATTTCCTATTGAAGATCTTAGTGCAAGATAGATACAACAATTTCTCTAGGTTTCTAATTACATTTAAGACTTTACCCCTTATGTTTCATATCATACAAGTCAGTTGTCAAAACTTCTAAAAAAGAAGAATCCTCCTTTATAGGGCCCCCCCTCAAATAGCTACAATAAAGCATCTCAAGAAGATAATATAGAATCCTTTACCGTTAAAGATTCTTAATAAATGGTAGAGGATAATGCTAGTGATTATTCTTGAGAAGCAAATTCTATAGATTATTAAAGGAAAAAAATATTACTGTAAACATGCCAATGGATAGTTTAAAGACTTTGAAAAGTGTTATTATACCACCTTTAAAGAAATTCTTGCTGAAAAGAAAAACAAATTAAAAAGTTCAGTTTTCATCCCAATCTCTATAACTCTATAGCACAGATAAACAACTCATCATTTCTAAAAATGTTTAACTCTAACAAGAAAATCTTGCTAAACAAGCAATTGTTCTGATGGAAAAATTAATTTTCTTAGTATAAATTCACAATTTAACACATCAAAGGACACACAAACCTCATTGCAGATCTTATATCCAAACTAAAGACTATCCACTTTATCATTGCCCAAAAACCCATTCCTTTTATCTTTATAGCTCATCCTATTCCAAGTTGCCATCTTCTCCATCCAACTTACCTTGCAGTTCAATTGGAAAAAGATTTTCCATCATGTCCCAAAAAATGAACTATTCTTATTAAAGTCAAATATCTTTCTGAAAATTCTCTGTTTTATTGCCTCCATAGGTATCTCAAACACTTCCTTTTTAGAATATCCATCCGATTTCAACTCTCAAACTCCCTTTCTCATCCATTTTAGGATCCAAACTATGGTTACCAAAGATGCCCTTTGATATATGAAAGCACTCACTGCCTTACACACTATAGTAATTGAATTCCACCTTTGCTAATCTACAACTTCCTTTGCCAAGCTGAAAACAAGAACTTTAATTTGTGGGTCCTTCTTGAATGGTTTTAGGGTTTAGGGTTTAATTTTCTCCCTCACTTGGTGGCGTGAAGAAATAAAGAAGATTACCCTTTATATGAATCTTTGGGAAAAGTTTATAAAAGACCAGAAAGTGGCTTGCAATTTCATATTATACAAACCTTATTGGACAAGATGCAACAACATGCTCCTAGCCAAAAATTATGCTTACCTCTAGCATGCTCTCTCTAATTGGCTAAGCCAACAAGCCCAAGCTCTCAAGAATTTTAAAAATGTTTCTTTGTGAGCTTAACAACTATATTGCCAACGAAAACTCAATTTTCTGCACTTCCCTCAGTCCATTCCTAAGAGAATTCATGCTTAAAGAGCCCAGAATGCCAAAAATCAATTTGTCAAATACAGAAACCTAATTCAAATCCAAAATGTTTACTTTCCTACAAAGGTTCAGTTCTCAAGCCCAAGAAACTCAAGATAAATAGTCTTAGGCTCAAGACATTTACATACAAGACTCTTAAGACCCAGAAGAAGTAGAAGATTTTGGAAAAGTAAAACAATGAATTGAAAAATATTTTACAAAAAAAGAATTAAATCTAATGACTTAGACAACACCAAAGATATGAACTTACCTCTTTCATTTGAATGTATAAAGAAGAATTAAGCCCTTGCTTCTTATTAGACGAATTATCGTACTCTAGTCACATGGGTGTGTTTATTTTAATGGTTACTTCTGTCTAGCTTTATTAAAGTTGCTTGGTTAAAAGCTGCTGTCATGTTGTTGTCCTTTTATGTCTACACTCTAGTTTTTGTTTGTTTGTTTGCCTTTAAATATATAACCAAGGCCATTCTCCTGTTGCAAGCAAGTTTTGAAAGAAATAAAAAATCATTTTCAGAGTCATGAATTCTTTGTACTTTGTATAAACCCTTCTATTCTTCTATAATCCTTTTCTACTATTTTTCTCATGATTATCTACAAAAATACTTATATATTCTGCACTTATCTTTAAAGAAAATCTTGTGTATTAGAATGTATTAAACCATGACCTTAAAATATTGAATGTTCGATATCTAGTAAGCATACAAGAAACGATAATATCTCGATGATGAGTTCAAATCTTAATACGATTACGAGGAAAGTTAAAAGTGCTCTTAAACCCCAAAACGCCTAGAGACCCAAAGGGCTTAGAGAAAAAACCTTCTCAACATACCTTGTAGTTGGAACAACCGTAAAGAGTTTTGTAAAGAGTTTTACGAACTGTGTCGCCAACGAACCAAGTCTATACCCAAACAATTGCTTTGTTATTGTAAATCTTTCATAAAAGACGTCTATTTCTTGTGTCTTACTATGATCTCAACAACAACCAGAGACTGGAACTTAAAAAATTCCTAGGTACACGTTACAATAAGTATACAAAGCCAAACATGAAGAAAAGCATAAACATGCAATACATATTTATTCGTGAGACCCATATCAAACATTTATATTCTCTTTTTAAAATTGATTTAATTTACGATTTTTTTTTGGACAAAACATATCTACAAAATCTCCGATGAAATTATCTACCTTGACGGAGGTTCTACCAGAATAGCCAATTGGTCCTAGCCTTTTCGTTTAATGAGGATGTGATGTCCCCAAGCTTATTACTGCTAAATAGATAAATGGCCTTTATTGACACAATAGCTAGCAGCATATTTAACATCTCATCCACTCTGACCGCCACACATGATATGCAATATCTTCATTTCTTCCCAACGCTGAAAAGTACTATTGAAAACAGAAGCTGATATTAAATACGAGTGATTTTTGGTCCATCTCCTCTAATTTCTATAACATGATCAAAATAGAGGGATAAGGTTCGTTCATCAGGAAGCATAGACATTGACACAGACAAAACACTAATATGGTCACAATATGATAAAATTTGAAGTGTCCATGTATAATTTAAAGTGTCCCTTAGTGTCACATCATGTATAGTAGAATGTTTGACATGCATCGGACACCACAAATCGATTTCTGAAGAATCTGTGCTTCATAGTTCATCAGCAAGAAAAATATGTTGTAAGCTTCCAAACATAAGATTCAAAAGTTACTGTCATGAAAGCTTTAAACCCCAAAGAAATATGTCTCTAGCTTGAGAAAGCGGTACAGGGGAAACACAGAGTTTAAAACTGAACTCAGTTCCATCAGCAGCAAACAGAAGTGCAAACTGACTTTACAAACACTTCATATCAATGTTGTCTCCTGATGACCTGCCTTTTTTTTTTAAAGACAAGATAGTGATAATCATTATAACCAACAAATCAATGAAACAAATTTTTATTATACACTGGCAAAGACATGTACTTATGAAATTGAATGAATAAAATTATTGATGCAATTAGCTAAAGAAGGTTAAGCATCTAACTTATATACAGGTCTACATGACTCTTTAACCATGAGAGAAAACAAAAAGCAGTGGATTGGGTTGAGAACAACTTTGAGGCTTCTACAATTCACTAAAATTATTAGCTCCTCTTGGAATACTACATATAATTGTACTCTTGGAGAACATTTGGCGTAATTTGTAATATGTGACTATCTTTTATTGGGTGAGAGTACAATCCTCCATGGTACTCCCAGTGGATCTAATAATTTGTCTAATTTAAATGAAAAAAATTAAATAGCTGAAATTGTGAGAAGTAATCATGAGTCAAGAGCAGCCTTACACAGTAGTCTCATTGAATGTTGAATGGTAGGCCCCATGCTACTACAAGTGCCCAGATAGATGTTTGTCCAGAAAAGCTTTAGCTAGATTACTAAAGCTCACACTAACTGTTTCAGCAGCTGCATATCTGTTGATAACATCAACAACTTCTGGCTTTAAGACCTCTTCTTTGTTAGATTCATCACATAGATAGTAAAGAGCTCCGAGTGCATAATTTACCTAGTATCATATGGTAAGTACTTTTGGTTAACCATCACAAGTGATATTTGGAACTTAAAAGTAAATTAACTTATGATTGCTCAGCATTATGAAAGAAATTACTCAGTAGTTACCAAGAGCAATTTTAACAATGAATTACTAATAATATTGTAGTAAGACTTTCGTGGCTATAATTTATAAGTTTACATAAACAGCATCTTCTAACATATCCAAGAAACAGAAAATGGACAATTGGACCTATTTTGTAGTGCCTTTTTTTATTTATTTATTTCTATTTAATTTTTAATGTTATGAAAAAGTTTTCAAAAATATTTTCAAAAGAAGAAAAACAACCCAAAAAAAAATCTGCTCCAAAATTATATTCTTAAAAACTCTTTTCTTTGTGTTTCTGAGAGAAAACAGAACAGGACACAGAAAATGGTTCAAAGTTGATCCCTGTTTTCTGTTGTAAAATGCAGAAAAAAAAACTCTGAATGAAAAACAGAGGTACCAAAAAGATTCTTTTGTTTTCTGTGTTTAAAAGTTTTTAAAAAACAGTAAACAAACATGCTCATAATCTGTTTCTTAATATCAAAAAAATGAAAAATAATATAAAACAATATTCTGCATATCAATGAAATTAAAAAGAATGCATTTTGAGTTATGACACAGTAAAATATATACACTGTGCTTGAAAATAACTTAAACATGAGCGAAAATTGCATCAAAAAGCAATTAGACATTCTGACCATGCATAGCTTATTATTTCATCTGCGCTGCAGGGTGAACAGGTTATAACCATGAGCCAACGTAGTGAAACATTTTCAACAACTAAGTTATCACCCTTACAGTGTTCCTAACTGGGCTTGATAAACATTGAATGACAAGAGGAATCCCACCACACTGAGTTACAATTGCAGCATTGGCCGGATCTGCAGAAAATTGCTACTGCTTTTAGTCAACTAAATATATCAAGTAGAGATGCTGACATCATAAAGGGTGAAACTCCAGAACTCACCTGCACAAGAATTGCATATCCCTCCAACACCGAATTCCACAAGCTTCTCATTGGGTTCTGTTAGGCAGTCCAGAAAAAGCTCCAAAACATTAAGCTGCTTATATATCAAATGAGAAAAAATAATTATAAAGCCAACAATGGTATGCAATGGTGTTGTAGTTCATAACATGGAGATTTCCAGCAAGAAAATAGATTGTACCAAACCTGACGCAAGAAGTTATAATTGTAAGGATCATAGGCAAAGTTTGCCAAATTTGCCACAATTTTCTCTCTTGTTTCTGCAAATACAAGAAACGTTGGTAGCCTGGGACTAGTCTTTACATAGATCTCATTAAGCAGAACACTACAGTTTACAAACACACCATTCAGACAATAGAGGAAGAGAATTTCTCTCCCCAATAGTCCAGTAGTGGCTCTATATAAACACAACAATTTTAGGATTAGAATTGAATGAATTAATATTACACACTAGGCCTTGTTGGACTAACATGACACATTAACAGGTACCACTCTTATTTAGTAGCAAATATGGCTTCACATTTTAAACATAACCTTTTCATGAAACAGTCAGAACATTTCAAATGCATGTAAGGAACTGCACAAAAGATAAAGACACAAGATATTACTGAGAAGAGGACACACGGCAGCACTCTCCCCTAGTATATTCATGGTTGTTTAACTAACAAGGACAGCTAGGCATGGACATATGGAGTAGTAGGGGAGGTTAATGGAACTTGGTTAGAGACTTTTTGGGCATAAATATGAAGGCTTGAGAGTGCAATTGCCATTCCATCACTACCCCCCCCTCCCCCCCCAGGTGAATGGATTGGCGTTGGGAGATTTCTAGAGCCTCAAATGGTTACAGAAGTTTTCTGTCTATCCACATTATTTTCTATTTCGGTGTTGTGGTGTAAAGGTAATACTGCCTCCGTTTTGCTGTTTTTCCAGTATTTTTCATATAATTCCAGTATATTTTTGTATCATTTTTGAAGTGTTACTTTGGTTGCCATCATTTGGTACAAAAGGGTGACAATCCAGGAAAGGTCACAACAAAGAACATCAACACAAAATTCGAAAGATAATTTGCTGAGTGGAAAAGGAAGAAGCATGAGATGAAATATAAAAGGGACATTGAAGAGATAAAAGAAATTATAAAGGATATTTTGAAATGCTTAAGGCAGATAACGGCAAGCAAAATGAGTGAGGAAATAGAGGAGGAACCTATTGGAACCATTAAAGGCTCCTCTATGTTTGGACGTCCCAGTTAAACCAAAAGCTAAGGAAGTTCAAAATTCTCAGATGAATCAAGTCAGAGAAGAAAAGTCTAAGGAAGGTAGGTCCAAATTGAAGAATGCACCAATTAAAGGAGCTTGTGTTGATTTGTTTGCTTTCAAAAACAACGTAGAAGTTCTGAGCCCATGAAGTCAATCCAAGTCTCTAGCTAGACAACTTCTAAGAAGGCATATCAAGAATCTGGGGAGAAAATAGTTTCATTCACAATCACGTCAAACCATCCAAAGGATATTTCATTCCTGCCCAATGATGTAATAGCTAGGAGGAGAGACTGGGAACATTGCTTCCATGGGGATGAGACGTTCTAGGCATGCAATTAAAGCAAGGGTCCACGATATTAGTTTTTAATGACAGAAGGGGTCAACAGCAAAGGCAAAGGAAAGAGAAGTAAATGGATCCTGGATCAGGTTAAGAGAATTAAGTGGGGGAGGAAACTAAAACAACTTTTGGAATGCCTACTTTCTAGGCCTTATTTGAGAGTACCTAGCAGCAGTAGCTCAGCCCAATTAATTACCCAGTCCAACCTATCCAAACCCATTATCCATCTGTAATGGAGATCAAGTCAGGCAAACTCCAAGTGCTTAGATTCTTCGTACTTGAACTTTGAAAGGCATGTGCAACACCCATTTGGTGCAAAGGTAGAGAATAGGAGGGAATTGGGATTTTACTATCAGGGTGAGGAAAAACTTAGTGCAAAGCATAACAATAGGAATCCTCGATTTCGGCTTTTGCCAATGACGCGGAGGACAAAGAGAATGAAGCACTTGATAAGACGAACAAAGAGGGTACTTATGTTGAAGGAATGAAGGAAGAGGTCGTTTTGTTTCCTGGACATGAACTTTTCTTTTTGCTGCAAGAATATAGGATTGTCAAGATGGATGTAACGACTTTAATCTCTCTAGCAATTGAAGTCACATAACTTTTACACCAATGAATGAAAGCAGTACCCATGGTGATGATTATGATGGAATGATCTTCTCTCAGCTTAACTTGATTGATTTGGCTGAGTTTGAGAGCTCAAAAACTAAAACTACAAGGCCAAGAAGAAAAGAAGGATCTTTTGTCAACAGAAGTCTCTTAACACTTGGAACTATTATAAGAAAATTGAGTGAGGGAAAAGCGACCCATGTTCCATATCAAGATTTCAAACTTAATCGCCTTCTGTAGTCAACAATTAGCAGACATGGCAATGTTCCACTGATATGCACAGTCACTCCAGCATCCAGTAATATAGAGGCAACTCATAATACCTTTAAGGGTGCTAGCAAGGCCGAGAGAGTAGAAATTTATGCCTTGAGCAATAATATTGATTTTAAAAAAAAAAATCCCTGACTAGGAAATACCTAAGGGAAATTTCCATCTCCAAGCAAGTGCTTGAACAGCAAAGGAAAAGGATGATAGCTAATGTCTACCATGAGAATAATGAGGTGAAGATTTTTGGTTTCGTTAAGTAATCGTGACTCTGCTACTGGTTTTGATCCTAGTATAAGTGCAAGATTTTATCAAATTTTTTATATAAAGGGCCAAGATAAATTCATGTCGTTTCCTGTGTCATTTATTGTAATAAAATCCATAAGAATATATGAGGAAATACACAGTGGCAGAGTTGTTGCAATCTTTGTTTTAGTTCTAGAAAGGAACACTAACATATTTCATCTGCAAGCAAAGAGTAATGCTTTGGGTATCTTTCTGACATTCTGCTTGCTGGTTTTGTATTGGATGAAGGGTCATCATATTCTTGTTGCTGGGCTAATGCTTAAAGGACGGTAGCCTTATTGAGACTACATGAAAAACTCCCTATTAGAGCTTTTGGAACCAGTGGCTGGTCCTTACACTAGGCTACTGTGAGTTACTTGTCATCCAAGGCCATGTCAATCATAAAAGAAGATTTCTGTGCAATTGTTTCTGCTGCGGAGGTTTTGGGAAGACATGAAGATGCTATTATTAAAACAGTAATTGCTATGGATGGTTCAATTATGGAGAACTCCCAAGTGAGACTACATTATAGAGGAGCCAAAGTCCTGACAAGTTTATCTCTAGGGAGAATGTTACTTCAATAACAAGCTAAAGTGTGTGAAGATAATTCAACGAGAGGGAATTCACATAGTACAAATTACCAGCCTAACAGATAAATAAAAATTAAATAAAAAAAAGACAGAATTATAAATGAATGCATTAGAGAGAAAGAGGAGACTTAGATGATTTGCGCATGTGTAGAGGAGACTTATAAAAGTCCCAGTTAAGAAAGTAGATCAAATGGAGAGTAGGCCAATAGTCAAAGGTAGAGAGATATAAAAAAAAACTATAAGAAAAACCACTAAAAAATATTTAGACTTAAATAGTTTGTTTAAAAATATAGTTTACAATAAGACTTTATAGTGTCAATTGATCCATGTAGCTAACCTCATTTAATGGAAAAAGACTTTGTTGTTGAATTTAGGGGAGCAGATAAGGAGGTGGGAAATGCTTGTTTCAGCTCTCTAGGGAAGCACGAACAAATTCCTATTAGAAAGAAACTGCCAGTCCCAACTCCAAGTTCTCACTCAGAGGGCTGGCTAATGATAGACCCCCAATATATTTTAGATGACATAGGCATGGGAATAAGGTAAAGATATGCTGTCAGGATGGTTGTGTAACTAACATGGACAGCTAGCGATGGAAACAAGGATGATAGACTGGAGAAGCAAATGGAATTCAGTAAAAGGCTTTTGGGGCATAAATAGGAGGGTTTGAGAGGGAAATAGTCATGGAAAAAGATTATGGAGTGGCTTTGGGAGATTTCCAGCGTCTCAAATAGCTAGGGAAGTTTTCTATCTTCCAGCATTATTTTCTATTTCAGTGTTTCAGTATGAAGGCAGTGTTGCCTCCATTTTGCTATTTTTCCAGTATTTTTCATATAATTCCAGTATATTTTCATATCATTTTTGGAGTGTTGTTTTGGTTCTCATCAGTTTGCCAAGTAGGTAAACAATGGATATGGACAATCAATACATGAAATTAATAATCAACTACATGATATTGAGACATCAAGTTTTAACAAGAGACAATCAGATATATATTGGACTAACAAATTTAAAAAACCAATCAGCCTATTATCATCTTATTTGTACACAATAGAGTCAGATAACATCAAATTATAAGAAAACAGAATAGATTTGTATGTTCTATTTTCTTCTATTTAAGTTGTTTAGAAATTTAATTTCTGTCCCTTGTTAAGGACAATATCCGCCATGACTACCGCATGAGGTGCTTAAAATTGTTAAGATATGTATGGTCAAACTAAACCTTGGATTCAAACTTAAAGAGTTAAAGAAGTACAAGACAATATAAAATAACAACAATAACAACAAAGCCTTTTCCCATTAAGTGAGTTGACTACATGGATCAATTGACATCATAAAGTCTTATCTTAAATCATATTTTTGGACAAACCATTTAATGCTAAATCTTTCTTAATAGTTTCTCCTATGATTTTTTTTGATTTCCCTCTAACTCTGACTAATAGACTACTTTTTATCTGATCTACCCACCTAACTGGGACTTCTATAGGTTTCCTCCACACATGTTCAAACCATCTAAGTACAAAGACAATATAATTTAAACAAAAAAAAACAGCATAGAGGGTACCATCATCGGTTGTGTTTTGAAACTGAATCACCAGTTCCTGAAACAAAGTTTACTACTCTTAGGTTCCCAAAAGTCACAGCAACAAATTTAAATAGTTGGCCATTCCTGAAGGAGATAGAACATAGAGCATACGTTTAAGAAATTAAGATGTCAATAATTTAATATATATATATATATATTATGTATATAATGAAAAAAGTATGGTATATTGGATGCAAAGAAATGTTTTATGATTAAAAAGGAAAGCAAGAAGAACAAGTACCTGAAGGTATTGCAGTCTTGGAGTTCCATATTTTCCAGTTCGCTCCTCTTGCCTCTGGTCATTGGTGAACATGTTTGCTGTTCTTCTAGTCTACAAAAGCAATGGAATCTTCTTTTACTTTGGAAAAATATGAGGAAAAACATTATACACAAAGAAGAAAACGAAAAACACCAGATATGATATACCAATATCAATTTATGGACAACGGAATTAATCATTAGGTAATTGTAAGTCCATAACTGGCACGACAAGCTAACGGACTAAACAGGCCAGCCCATGGATCAAGTGAAAGTTCCTGTATTTTTTACATCTAATTAAATAAAAACACAGTAAAAAAGTAATTTTATTTTTCTACATCTACAACAATCTAATTGGAAACTAACTGAAGCTCAAGCTATCCTAAGCTTAAAGTTGTAGAAACAAAAATACAATCAGCTTCTTTAAGAACTCATTTCTTGTCCGCAGGTTTGTTTGCATTATACAGGAGCCACAGTACTATAATACATTTATAGTTGAAATGCTAGCATCAGCAAACTTGGCACTGAAAATTGACCCCAAAAGAAATTAAGGAAGCACACTAACAATCAGCCACAAGGGAAAATTAATTCTAAAAGGATAATGACCTAGCATGCACTGAGAAGTAACATGAGTTTTTTATTCCCCAAAACAAAGTAAAAAACAAACATTTATAAAAAATAATACAACAACAAAAGCCATTGAAGTATGGCCAAAAGAAAAAAACGACATATTTAAATGAAGGTATAGGAATGCAAATATGTCATCCATTGGATATGTAATGTAATGTAATCCAATAAAGGGACTGCATTCAGTTCAACAATCAAGAAGCAGCAGAGGAAATTAGCATTCATATTTACAACTTCATCAATTTGTTTTCTTCCTTCTGCAGAAACCATCTTTAGCATCCACAGAATGCCACACACTAACAGAGGGGGCACGACGAACATGAAAAAAATCAGACAAGCTTGCTTTTCTTCGCAGTGAGAGAGAGAGAGAGAGAGAGAGAGAGAGAGAGAGGTGAATATAAACTAGAAAGTAAGCACTTTTTTCTCAATTCAAAAACCATATATCTTCTCAATTAAATGAAAATTAGTCTCAACAGCTATAACTCAAGGGCCGAAGGATAGAACAAAGCGAACATAAGCTAAGAATTTTCCTACGAATGGTTTGAAAAGTTAAGTAGATGGCGTTGATGCAGGATTTCTCAGTTACCCAAAAGGATATTCTTATTAAATGAGATGGTAAAAATGAAATTCATAATACCCATTCAAATGAAAGAGAACATTAACCATCTTTAGAATTCTTTTTTTTCATATTGTAAAAGAATGAAACTGACATTGCAGCATTTGAAGAAAAGAAATCACATAACCTTTCTTCTGATGAAAATGATATTTTATTCTAACTTTGAGACATCATGAAAATGCAAAGCTAGAAAGAAGGGGAGGGAAAGACTTAGACCAACCTGTTGCACAGAGTGTCGACGATGTGCTGAAATGCTGAAGTGGCGGGTGCCCGTTGGAGCTCGGGCTTGCTGGCGGGGAGAGGGAGGACGAAGGAGTTGAACCCCAATTTCGAGTTCGACCGGAGGGGGGGGGATGAGACATCAACCGGGGAGGAGAGAGATGAAGGGTTTATGTTCATTCCTTTTTGCCACCAAACGGGCCGGCCCATATCTGGCTGTCGCCTCAGATTGTATTAGGTCGTGGTTCAAACGGGTCTTGTTTGGACTTCTCTTTTTTTTGGGCCAACTTGTTTGGACCTCTGTTTAATCAACTTACAATTTGACAGCCTAAATGTGTCCAGAAGATGAGTTAGAATCCAACCCGTTTCCACCGCGCTAATCCGAACAGAATTGACTGTTTTAACTTTTTAATTACTTAAAAATTTATATAACATGTCCCAAAATAAATACAAATTTATATATAATTTTTTTGAGTATATATATAATTTTAAACTCTACATATAATAAAATTTAAGACATCTTTATATTGTTTAATATATATAATATATACATTTTTAATTGTCATATTTATTATATTTAAACTAGTGCGGTATCCTTGCAATACACCAATATTATTATATATAAATGTTTAAAATCTAACAAATTTTGTTAAATTATGTATTTATAATTTGATATAAAAAAGCAGTAAAAATGAAAACGGGTTTCCACCTTGCTAATCCTAACAGAACTGTTTTAATTTTTTAATTACTTAAAAATTTATATAACATGTCCCAAAATAAATACAAATTTATATATAATTTTTTTGAGTATATATATAATTTTAAACTCTACATATAATAAAATTTAAGACATCTTTATATTGTTTAATATATATAATATATACATTTTTAATTGTCATATTTATTATATTTAAACTCGTGTGGTATCCTTGCAATACACAAATATTATTATACATAAATGTTTAAAATCTAACAAATTTTGTTAAATTATGTATTTATAATTTGAGATTAAAAAAACAGTAAAAATGAAAAAGGTAGTAAATTAAATAAAACATTTTAAAAATATTATAACAATTAAAAGACACTTTAATGTTCACTATTAATGAGCTACACATTTTAGATAGCACTAAAACAACATGAAGTAATGGAAAAAGAAAAATGACCTAGACATTATATATATATATATATATAGATAGATAGAAACGCACACCTTAAGTCCAAATGAAAACATTAAATAGTCTTTTTGAAGGTTGGCGGGAGTAAAAAGAAATGAAATTTTACAAACATATTTAGTAGTGTGTGTATATATATATATATATATCTCCTGCTATACAACCCCGTAGATGAATTGGTAATATCTTGGTTTTCTTCAGATGCTAAAATTGTTTGTCTCAGAAGGGGCTTACATTGAGAGGATAATTATGCGGATGAGAAATAAATTGCTAGTTTAATATAAAGTGTAATGCATCGCAAATCGCTCTTAAAAAAGGATCCAATTTTCCCTTATTGAAAAAGCTATTCCATGTAAGAATACGAAATTGATTAGGACCAAACCAAATTGTAATAGTAGTATGACCCCTCCTATACTTCTTGGACCACCTAGATGTGATCACAAACATGTACCATTGATTTGCTTGTATGTTGCCATGCCAGAGAGGGTGTGGTTGAGAGAGCAAGTTTGAAGTCGGCGTGGAGCATTGCTTTCCCGAAACTAAAGGCAGGACACTAACTCTCTGGGCAATGAAAACAACTTGTAAGGGAGAGTAATGGGAATTCTGGAACAATAGTTTGTTTCGACAATACCAAATTGAATATTAAATGGCATAGCTTATATTGAAGATGTTTGGGAGTTCTTGTAATAACCACTATTGTATGAAAGTAAATAAATTAGATAAGACTAGTTGGTCCACAATGAGGCCTAGTTGAGAACCAAACCAAACAGCTCGTGTAAAAGGGCATGATAAAAATAGATGTTAATATGATTCTTTTTTATGGTTATAAAAATGACAACTATTCTCAACAAAAAGATGATGTTTGCAAATTGTGTTGCTTAAAGGTAATGCTTTTCGTAATAGTCGCCACATAAAAATTTTAATGCGGAAAGGCAGCTGAAGTTTTCAGAGTTTATCCCATGTAAATGTAGCGTGAGAGGATTTACCTCTATTTAGTGAGATAACATCTTATAACCAATTGCCACTGTATATTCTCTAGTATTTGAACCAGAGCAAACAAGTCCATCTTGTTGTCTAGTTATAAAGAACATAAATTGGAGAATTTTTTTAGCTATGTTGTTAGAGTATAATTGGCACACAACTAGATTGTTCCAGCATCCTTGGTTATGTATGTAATATCCAAGGTTTCAGAATTTTTTTAATTCTTCCCGCTATAGTTAGAATCCTTGTTCTCTATAGCAAGGGTACCAGTTCGCTACAACGAGGATACGGTCTACTATAGCGAGTTTGTGTCTCATACAAAATCCATGTACTTTCTCACAACAGTGCCAACCGTGACAAGAATAGTTGAGACCTGGGACTGATAAATTCTCGCTGTAGCAAGAGGTGCTTTCCACTATAGCAAGACTTGTTCTAAGAAAAGCGTAAAAAAGTATAATTTTGCTTCTTAAAGAGTCTAGAATCCTCTCTTTCATTCTAACTGACATTTCATCTGCTTAAGACCAAGGGAGAGCTCATCTAAGAATGGTGCACAAAGGAGGAGGATGGGAGAAGGAAGGAAACCAAGGAAAAAGTGAGAGAAACTAAAGATTTTCATGGCTTTCCTTCTCGAAATCTTGTTCTTCTTTCTTTGCTTTCTCTTTCTATGATTTTGGTGGATGATTTAGTTTTGTTTTGAGCTTGGTTCAGAGGAGGGAGATTAGAAATTCAAAAAGAAAGTTAAGCTAAAGGGAAACACTCTTGAAGAAGGCTTGAATTCAAAGTGAATATCCATGTATCCTTGTGTCTTCTTCTTTGCTTCTTGTGTATATTGGTTCTACCAACTTAAGAGCTAGTAAAGGGAAGGAAGTTTTGACCTAGAACTAGCAAGAAAACAGTGATTTAAAGTGTAGGAGCTTGGAAAATGCAAAGAAAATAGAAGAAAAGCTAGTGAATTCTAAAAGAGAGCAACTACGGATTCTTGAACACTTTGTAAATTTTATTTTGATTTATGAATTGCTTAGCCTATTTAAGTGTTTGTTTGAGTTCCTAAGACCTCTAGGAAACCTCCCTCTCCCTTTAAAGAAAAACTTAGAAGCCATAGATTGAGATTTAGGTCAATAGGTTCCATAATATAGCCCTAAGAAGTAACTTATATCTAAACTCTTAGGAATAAGTTTGTAATGACTTCAAGGAGTCTAAATGGAACCAAGAAGCCTAGATATGAGAAGGAAATGAAGCTAAGATTTTTAATTATAGTAATTGCTTCATTAGGTCATTAATGGAGCTATTATGGAACTAATAAACTAAGTATGCTTTTAAGTGTGTGTGTAATACTTTGGCTTGTTCCAAGAGAGTAATTGAATACTATTTGTTGTGTCCAGGTTAAAGAAGTCAAGCTCCATTTAATTGTGGGTGTATAATTGAAAAAGGGAAGGATTAGCAAAAGAAAAGTTTGTGTTTGATTGCTAAGGTAGCTCTTCGCTCCTTCTTATTCACATTCTTAGATATGTAATTATTGTTGTATGCTTGTATATACATTTGTATTATGAGACATGCCATTTGATGTTACCTTGTTGCATTGGTATTAATATGTTTATGTTTTGGTCATGAAAATTACTCTTAAGGGTGAGGTGGTGCTAAAAGTCTCACGGATGAGTGAGGTCAAGTCAAAAGTCCCTAGACCAAAGGTGAGGCTAATCCAAAAGTCTTAAAAAATGGGGGTAAGGTTAGACCAAAAGTTCTTACAGCTTATTCTTGGCTTTGATATGATTTTCATGGCATGTAAATTATGTGTTGAATGATTCTTAATGATTTGGATGCCTACTTGCATGCTTTGATATGTTTATATGCCTTGATTGCTTCCTTGAATGAGTGTATAAGTTATTAAGATTCTTTGAATTTCACCCCTTTCCCTCTCCCACCTCACCATATCTAGGTGGTGTCCAAGAGGCTAAGGATGGAAGCTACGGAGTTTGAAGGACTATTTCTTGACAATTGTATAGCTTGTATGGTTTCTTTTGATGTAAAGAGATGTCAAGTGCATATGTATATATTATTGTTGAGATGTAAATATATGAGCAAATATAAAAGTATGTATATGTAATGTATAAGCCACATTTGGAACCAAATCAATAAGAATATGAGTTTTGGATACTTGGTAGCTCATTTCTAGTTATGCATTCTTACATGTAGCATGGTGAATTTGAAATGTATGATAGTTTGGACCACTTGGACAATCATTATAGGTTGTGTTTATGCTTCAAAAATTGCCTAAGAGGTGGTAGAACATTTAAGAAGCCATTTGAACTATTTTTGACCCATATAGGGTGTTGAATTTGCTATATTTGTAAGTTATATCAAAATTTGACCAAATGAGCTCCTCTTGCCCTGAAATTTGGCATGCCTACAGGTCTTGTTTAGAACTTTTTAGAAAGTTTAAGCATATATTATTTAGAACTCTAGATAACTTTTGGTGAATTTTTAAAATTGGCAAATTTTGACAGAATTGACATTAGTACTATGCAATTGGTCAGATTTTTTACCTCCATCATTCATAGGGTGAATAGTATCCAATAAATATAAAATTTTACAGATATAAACTAGACATGACAAGCTTTTTGTAGCACTTAAAAGCACCTCATTTTGATTTATAGAGAGGGAGAAACAAAATTTTGAACTTTCAAATAAGTATCAAAGGTGTAGCCTAACCCCTATTGCTATTCCATAGGTTTTTATACCCTGGTTGCTTCTTTTTTGTTCTAAACTTTTTTTTCCCTTTATTTAACATCTGTAAATTTTTAAATTAATATAGTTCACATAAATTAGATTTTTGTGGAATTAGTTATAAATTTTTGAAATTTATATCAGTAAACTATATTAGAAACATTAGGCAGTCTGACCTTTCGAGCTTTTCTATTATCAAACGTGGTCCAGATTATGTTATTATGACTTAGAACTATTTTTATTATAAATTTAACAACCATAACTTTCTAGAAAGCTATCATTTTCTTGATTTTCATTTTTCTAAAATTAATTATGATTTTTCAAAATTGATGCCAAAAATCTAAATTCTGGACCTACAAGCAAAATGCACTTTTTTTGGTTTTTGACTTCAAATCCGTGGTTCATGATTGTTTTATGATATATATGAGTTGTATGGATAGAATATTAGTATAGAATACTATTGATAGGTCCACAGGGTCCACGGGGTAAAGTATGAACGATTAAACCCTAATGTAACAGAATAAAATACCACAATTTTACTTCTTTTCTTTAGAATTGTATGGAATCAAGCTTAAGTGAGGGTTAAATAAGGCTAATACATTATGGTGTTACAATGTAGTATAAGATCCCTTACTATTTGTATGGAAGAAGGAGCATCAACCTATATCGGGCACCAATGGTGGTTAAGAATTGGAATTGACAATCCATTGCCAACACGCCATTGCAAGTAAGAAAAAATTATCGTTATAGCCTTTTGAATTCCTTTCCACGTCCAACTCATTGCTTGATGGAATGTCAGATCCCTGTAAATTCTAAACTTGTAATATTTAGGTCTCAACGTTTGGGCAAATAAAGAGCAATTATTTGGAGAAATTAATCGCCATATGTGTTTGGCCAATAACGCCTTGTTGAAGTAATGAGTGTATCTGAAACCAAGTCCTCCCGCTATATGAGGTTGGCATAGCTCAGTCCATTAAAGCAAATGTATTTTAGGTTTATGATCTTTGAAGCCCCAAAAGAATTCAAAAATTATAAAGTCAATTTGTTTACAATACCGCTAGGGTAATTCAAAGCATGATAAGGAAAAAACTCTGGACAAATTTAGCACTGATTTAATTAAAGTAGCTCTTGTTGCCTGAAAGAGAAGAACAGATTTCCATTCCTGTAATTTCTTGTCAATCTTTGCCACCACCTCTTGATAAACCTACATCTTTGATCTAACTGCATCATATGTGATTCCAAGGTATTTGCCTAGTTTTGATTTAAAGGGTGCCCTTAGTTGCTGAGCATAGCATAATTTCATGCGATGTGGTATATTAGGGCTAAAAATTGCTTCCAATTTAGTGGTATTAACAGATTGCCCAAATAGTCTACTCTATTGATTTAGCACATCATTTACCTTAGAGCACATATCTTGTGAAACTTAGAAAAGAAAAGTATTGTGTCATCTATATACATTAGATGTGAAAATGGGAGGAGCACCTCTGGCTACTCTCATACCTTGCCAGTGATTAGTTCACTCTTCCTTAAATATCATGTAGGATAGCTCATTAGCACATAAAATAAATAGATATGGTGATAAAAGGTCTCATTGTCTCAAACCTTGTTAGGGAATAAAGCATTCTATGGGGTGACCATTGACAATAACTTGATAAGAAATAGTACGCACACATTAAATGATAAGGTGTATCCAAAATTTTGGGAATTTCATTTGTCTTATGACTACTTTTTAAGAAAATTTCAAAAAATCTTATTATAAGCTTTAGCAATATTTAACTTGTATGCACACCAGCCCTTGGTGTGATAGATCTTATGCATAAGCTCAGTCACTAAAATGATGTTATCCGATATTAACCTATTAGATAAAAAAGCATTTTGACTTGGTGTAACCAAATCATTAAGCATTCCTTTCAAACAATTGCAGATGATTTTGAATATCAGTTTGTAAATAACATTGCAAAGGCTAATAGGTTTATAATCTTTCAATGACTGAGGGTGATCGCCTTTTGGAATAAGAATAATATATGAATGATTTAGAGCTTTGAAAAGAAATCCAGTTTGAAAGAACCTATATACCATATTTGAGACATCTTATTTGATAGTATCCTAATAGTAATGGAAAAATTTAGCATGAAAACCGTAAGGTCCAGGAGCATTATCTAATTTTAGCTAAGAAATGGCTATTTTTATTTTAGACCAAGATATCCCCAGGCTAAGAGAAGCCAAATGTTAATGTGACAGACTAGGAATGTTGAAAGAGGACAATTTCTTGTTGGATTTGGTCTACAGATAGTGGGGATTAGAGTTTGAATACTTCTGCAAAGTAGTTAGTAGTCATTCGTTCAATCTAAAATGGATCATGAATCTATTCACTATCCTCTCCTTTGAGATGAGAAATATAACCATTGATTTTTTGTTTTTTTACAAGATTATAGAAGCATTTTGTATTTCTGTCCCTGTGTTGTAACCATTCTTGTCCAGTTTTCTAAGCCCACAATGACTCCTCATAATCATACCAGAATTCAAATTTATGTTGACATTCTCTTTCTAATTGACTCATCTGATCCCTATCCAAGGAAGCATGAATTTAGACCAATTGGCTTTCCAAGTTCATGATATGTTGGTTAATATTTCCTATGTAAGTTTTATTCCATACTCTTAATTGTTATTAAAGAAGACGTAATTTTTGATAAAATTGAAATGCAACAGAGCCATTGGTATGTTCAATCCAAGATTGTTATATAATATCATTACATTTGGGAAATTTAAACCAAAAGTTTTCAAACCTAAAGGGATGCCTTCGAAACCCCTAAAATTGATCCGTATTAAATACTAACGGTGAATGATTCGATGCCGCCAAGGTTAGAGTCTATAAGTTAGACTAAGGGAAAAGTTCTAATCATGTGGAATTACATAACACTCTATCTAATCTTGCCCAAATACTGTCCTCTTCCTATTTGCTATTATGCCAGGTATACCAAACTCCATTAGGACAGAGATTAATAAAATAATAGGTATCTATCATTCCATGGAAATGATTGCTCCCCTAAATGATAGAAACTTGACTTTTTTTCTCATGTAAGTAAGCCACATGATTTAAGTCACCAATGATCATCCAAGGACAAGATGCAAATTAGGCTGTGTTTTGTAGCTAGTTCTATAATATATACCTCTCAAATAACTTACGATATCCATAGATGAAAGTAAGGAAATATGGCTGACCTTGCAAAACATGAATCTCCAAATGAATCCAATGTGAAATGTTAGACAAGTGACAATTGATGGTGTCTTAGCTTCCCAAGAAAAGTTCACCACTTTTGCCTTATGCATCTCACCCATACACCTGAGCAAAACCAAAATTGCAAAACTTCTTTTTGATTAAGTTAAGAGTGGTTTTCGTTTCTATTAAAAATAAAAAGTCAAGGTTATATTTACATATTAACAACTTAAGACATTGAACAATCGTGGCTGTACCCAGGCCCTGATAGTTCCAACTTAATACTATCATGGCAACCTTGGAGGCTTTTGTGGGGAAGCCACCATGAAACCATCTAGTACAGAAGTATCTATCTTTTGTTTAACTGTTCGTAAAAATTCCAATTTTCTTTTCCTTTTATTTGTTGGTAAAGAGGCCTAATTTGAGGTGATGTGAAAGGTGGCTAAGCAATAAAGGAGATTAGTACATGCCTATTGATAACTCTTTTCCTTAAATGACATCCAGGACATATTGTATATAGCCATGAAGAGGAGATTCAGAGTTAGCATGTTCTATATGCAAAAGAGGATGTTAAGATGTACTTGGTCCTACTAGTAATGCCCGAAGAGAATTTGAAACATAGAATCCCTGTAACACCATCTACCTTTAGCCTTCCATATGCCTTTTCAAGGATTCCACACCCTTAACATAAATAATTCTCGGAGAAAAAGCATTAAGCAATGCAATATTCCATGTTATGTGAGATTCAAAATTTTTCTTTTATACTCCATGGGCCCCGTGAATTCTCAAACATCATACTCTACTCATAATCCATCTATACAAGTCATAAACATCATAAAACATTTTATGCAATTCGGATTTGGAGCCCCACACATTAGAAAATGCATGTTTGTTTTTGGGCTTAAATTTTAGTTTTTTGTTGCAAACTTTGAAAATTCACGATTAAATCTACAAAAATTGAAATCTAACAAACCATAACTTTCTAGAAAATCCTAAATATTAAATTTATGTTAAAAATACTTCTAAGCCATGAAAACATCATTTAGATCATGATTAACAACAGAAAAGTATCACAAGTCTGGCTGCCCAGGCACTTTGATACATTTTACTAATATAGATTTAAAAAATTCATAACTAATTCCACATAAATCAAAATTGAGTAAACTATACTAATCTAGAAAGTTAAAGATGTCAGGGGAAAAATAACTCCAAATCAAGAAAGTGACATTAAGCTAACGAAAATTGATGAAATAGTACTTAGGGTCCTGCTCTGTTACTAATAGTAAGTTTCAACTTCAAAAATTCATATCTCCCTCAATATAAATCCAAATGGCGTGTTCTTTATGGCTACAGAAAGCTTATAAGGTCTAGTTTATTCTTGGAAAATTTCAAGGCAATTAGACTTTATTTGTCTCATAGATGATAAAAGAAAAGAAACTGACAATATGAACAGTGTATATGCTAAATTTAAAAAAAAAATTCAACTTTGAAAATTTATAATTTATTCTTTAGAGTTCCAAATAATACAGTTCTTAGCTATACAAAAAATTCTAGATGAGAGTTAGATTCATGCCAATTTTCATGGGAAAATTCCTTCATTTGGTCAGTTTGTGATATAGGGTACCAAAATGTCACTCTTATGCCTTTGAAAGGGTCAAATATGGACCATTTGCTCTTTTACTCTAACCAAGGCCACTTGAACATATGAGAAAGTATAAAAACAGCCCTCTAAAAATGTTCAAAGGGTTCAAATACTCATACATCACAAATTCACTCTCCCACTTGCTTACATACACAAGATCTTACATGCACATCCTTGCGTTTCAATGTCAAAAACATTAATCTTGTTTATAGGCTACCAGTTCTCATACATACATCATATATCCATTTATTTACATATGTTCAAGTGTTTTTATATCATATACATCATGAGATTATACCATTTGACAACAATATAGGTCCAATACAAATATTTAGCCATTTCTTTGTCAATCTTCTAGCCTTCAAGTTTGGTGACTTTCATCTCTTAACTCCCTTGATTCACCTAGACATGTTAGTCAATGGGGAGGGAAGAGTAAGATTCTAAGAATCCTAATAGCTCTTCACCCTTTTCAATCATGCATAATGAAGGCAATTTCAAGCCCAAAGATGAATGCATGGAAATCTAGCAATTCATGAACATACATAAAATATTTTTCTCATTCAAGAAAGCATACTCATCACACATAGGTTTGCCAAGGTAATAGTTTAGCCTCACCTATTCTCCTTGGGACTTTCAGACTTACTTCACCTACTTTCAAGGGACTTTTGACTAAATTTTACTTTTCTAGAGACTTTTGGCTTTGTCTCATCCATTCTTAAAAACTTTTAGCTCATCCTCACCCTAACTAAGAGACTTTTGGTGTAAGCTAAAACACATTCATAAAACATCTTTTAAGAGTATAAACAAAGCCACATGGTACCATGGCTTATGGACAATTGCTAGAAACATCTTATATAGCATAAACATGCATACAAATATTCAAAGACAAAAAACCACTTAAGAATACATGAGAGTAAGGAGAGAGAGTTACCTTGGAGCCAATGTTCCATACTTTTACCTTAAAACCTTTCTCCTTCTTGGCCAAGGCTTGACACTTGAAGGCACTAAGTTCTCTTGGCCTAAACACATCAAATAAGACATGCTTAAGTCATTGGAATGAGCTCTAGTCTTATGCAACTCCTATACATGCTCACTTTCTCACTTATTTCTATAATGCTTCCATATAAGACATAATGAAGCAACTATTGAAATTCAAGATCTTGGCTCCATTTTTTCTTTCATTCTAGGTCTCTTTACTCTATTTAGACTCTTTAGAGCTATCACATATTCATTTGGAGGAGCTTATCTAGGAATTACTTCATTATGCTACGTTATGGAACCTACACCTCCATCTCACATCCTAGGCTTTCTAAAATTTTTTCAAGATTTTCTCTCATATGCTCCCATCATATATGATACCAATCTAGACTTGGAAGAAATCAAAAACACTCCTTAGGTGGGAGAACCCTCTTTAGCTAAGACATAAAAAGCTTAAGAGTACCCATAAACTTTTATTTGCTTTTTGGATGGGGGATGCATATGGGAGGCTTCCTTGATGCCTTAGGAACCCATATAAACTCTTAGACATCTTAAACTATGGTTAGAAAGCTTCCTACATGTTAAGGTGCAATTGAATCCCTAAAGATTTTATCTTGAATTTCAATAGTTCTTTCTTGGATTCTTTTGCACCATCTTGTTTTCCACTTACTAAAACATAAGTTTCACTCTTGGTTTAGTTCAAAAAAATTTCATCTTGGCTATTTAAAAAAGTGGCCAAAACTCACACATATGGGAGCAAGGGAGAAGAAGCATGAAAAGCAACAAACTTACCTTGAATTTTAACTTTTCTCAAGTGCTCTTTCCTTTGCTTTGATCCCTCCTTTGAATTTCAAACTTCTCCCCTCTAGACAGAGCTCAAAACAGAACCAAACCCATCAATAAAACTATAGAAAGAGAGGTAAGAAGGAGGAGATTCAAGTTGCTAGAGGAAAGACCATGGAATTCCATCCATTTTCATACCTTTTTGCCTTGTTTCTCTTCTTCTTCTTCTTCTCCTCCTTTGGTGTGTCTCTCTCCCTAGTCTTTCTCCCTCTATTTAGGCAGAACGAGGTTGGTTAGAAGGAGGAGCAAATTTTGGACATTTTAAGAAGCTAGGATTTCATTTTTTACCACTTTTCATTTTGCACTTAGTCCCTATTTCTTGGTTTTGTCTAATTGGCCTTCGAAAATCATCCTTTCCATCATGAAATTTAGGTTCTCTAGCCTATAAAATACTTTTGGAACTACTCAATTTGGTTCTGAAACCTTCTCGAACTGTTCAGTCAAAGTTTGGATCAACTAACGTTAGAAAACGTACATCGGAGGAGGTTTAAACCATTTCATGAGTTTTTATAATTTTTAAGGCCTTTGAGAACCCTAAAAAACTTAATCTTTTTATTTAAAAATCCCTTCTTAGTGTTTTCTTAACCAGGTTTTGCTATAGTGAGAGACATCTCTCACTATTGCTAGAGTTTCCTAACTATTCTCGCCATAACTTGTGTAATACCCCAAAATTAATTATAGATTTGGATTAATTAAAAATAATTATTATAGAATAATTAAGCATGCTATACGAATAGGAGTTTATGAATAAATAAATAATTAATGTAGGTTTAAGATTCAATTAGGTTAAAACTTAATTTTGGCCCATAATTAATTTAAGTAGGTCATAAATAAAGAGTAATTGTAACAACAAAAAATTGTTAAAATTTTTGAAGTCCTAAAATTTTTCTAAGTCTTTTAACTATAGCGAGAAATGGCCTAGTTATAGTAAATGTACATGTTCACTATAGTAAGAAATAGTCTAGCTATAGTGAATGTGCTTGTTCGCTATAGCGAGAATACTTCTAGCTATAGCAAGTTCGGGCATCCCATACAAAAACTAAGGGGTTCCTCGCAATAGCGCGCCGTAGCGAAAACAGGGGTCTGGGACTGATACGTGCTCACCATAGTGAGGGTTATTCTTCGTTATAGCGAGGGTTAGTCTAGAAAAGCATGAAAAAAGAGAATTTTACTTCTTAAAGAGTCCAGATCCTTTTCTTTTCTTCTAATCGACTTAGACTTTGACCAAAATAGAGAAAAGGGCTGTGGAGAGAGAGAGAGACTTAGAGAAGGAAGGAAGAACAAGAAAAAGATAAGTATAACTTGAGATTTTCATAACTTTTTTTTCTTAGAATTTTGTTCTTCTCTCTTTACCCTCTCTTTCTATAGTTTTGGTTATTGAATTAGCTTAGGTTTGGGCTTGGTTTAGAAGAGGGAGAGTGGAAAACCACTCTTGAAGAAGGTTAGAACTCATGTATCTTTACTTCTTCTTCTTTGCTTTCCTTGAGTATGTTGGTTCTACCAACTTGAAAGCTTAAGAAAAAAAGGAAGTTTAACCTAGAGCAAACAAGAAATCCTTGAAATTAGAGTGGGAGAAGTTGAGAAAATACAAAAGACCTAGAAGAAGAGTTAGTGAAAATCTAGAGGGAGAATCCCTACTTTCTTATATCCTTTGTGGGGTTTGCTATGAAGAACCTCCTAGCTTTGTGAATAATTGTTAAGTAATAAGAGAGTAATTCCATACTCTTTATTGTGTTTAGGCTCAAGAGAATCGACTCCATCTAGTTGTAGTATTAAGATCGAGAAAGATAAAGATAAATCAAAAGGGAAGGCTTGTGTTGGCTTATAAGGTAGCTCTCAACTCTTTCTTATTGCATTCTTAGATGTGTAATAGTCATTGTATGCTTGTGTATATACTTGTATTGTGAGACATGCCATTTGATGTTGCCTTGATGCATTGGTACTAATATACTTATGTTTTGGGTTATGAAAATTGCTTGGGTGAGGTAGTGCCAAAAGTCCCATATGATGGGTGAGGTAGAGCCAAAAGTCCCTAAGGATGGGTGAGACAAAGCCAAAAGTCTCATTGATGAGTAAGGCCCAGTCAAAAGTTCCTAAACCAAGGGTGAGGCCATCTAAAAGTCCCTAAAATCGGGTGAGACTAGACCAAAAGTCCCTATAGCTTATTCTTAGCATTGATATGATATTCATGGCATGTAAATCATGTGCTGTATGATTATGAATGGTTAGATGCCTATTTGCATGCTTTGACTTATTTATATGACTTGATTGTTTTTTTGAATGAGTGCATAAGCTATTGAGATTCCATGAATCTCACCCCCTTCCCTCTCCTATCTTAACATGTTAAGTGGAGCTTAAGGAGATCAAAGTGCAAACTAAGGAGCCTAGTTGAGCATGCTTAAATAGTTGTACAATTTGTTTTAGTTCTTTTGATGTAAAGAGGTACCAAAATGAATATGTACCTATTATTTTTGAGATATAAATATTTGAGCAAGTATAAATGTATGTATAAATAATGTGTAAATCATGTATAGAGCCAAAGCAATAAAAAAAATGAGATTTAGCCTTTTGGTGGCTTGTATGTAGTAGTGTATTTTTGCCCGTTACATAGTGAGTTTGAAATGTATGATGATTTGGACCACTTGGACATTTCATATATGCTATATTTGTGCTTTAAAATTTGCCCAAGAGGTACTAGAATATGTAGGAGGCTATTTGGACCCACTTTAAACTAAATTAGGTGTCAAAACTGCCAAATTTGTGAGCTATGTCAAAGTATGACCAAATGAATTCTTCTTGATATAAAATTTGGCATGCATCTAGATCTTTTTGAGAGCTTCTTGGAAAGCTAAAGTGGGTGATATTTAGAGGTCTAGGGAATATTTTCCGAATTGTTGAAGTTAGGGAATTTTGATGGTTGTGGTTAGTGTACTATTACCATAGATCTAAAAATGAATATGTGTCATTCATGGACCAAACGGTGTCCAATTGTTATGAAATTTTATGAGGATAAACTAAATATCCACAGTGATTTATAATTAGAAGAACCTTAATTGGAGATCTGTAGAGGGAGAAATAACTTTCTAAAGTTCTGTGTCAGCATCAGGGAAGTCATCCGACCTTCGTTACTGTTCCATAAGTTTTTGAGGTCCAAAGCTACTGAAATGATATGGACTTATTTTTTTCCTCTATTTAACATCTTTATCTTAGCAAATTGGTATAGTTTTCCTAGATTGGATTTTTATGGAATTAGTTATGGATTTTTGAAATTCATGACAGCAAGTTGCATTAGTACCAGGGACAGTCAAACCTCTGTCTTTTTTTCGATGTCAAATATAGTTCAAATGCTGAGATTATGGTTAGGAAGTATTTTTAGTATAAATCTAACACCTAGAGCTTTCCAGAAATCTATGGTTTGTTTGATTTCCATTTTTCTAGAATTAGTTATGATTTTCCAAAATTAGAGCCAAAAATCTGACTTTTGGGCCCATTTGAGAAATTGCATTTTTTTAGTTTTTGGCTTCATATCCATGGTTCATAGGTTGTTTTATGCTATGTATGAGTTGCATAAATAAAGTTTGAGTAAAGAATGTGAATGATGGGTTCACAGAACCCACGGGAAAAAATATGAGCATTTAAACCACGATTTATAGTATGAAAATACCACGGCTTTTGTCATTTTCTTTGGAAATCATATAGAATCAAGCCTAAGTAGAGATTAGTTGGATTTAATATATTATGGTGTTATAGTAATAGAGGTCTAATGATTTTAAGGGTAGACCTAACTTCCTATTATGAGACTTGGCCTAAAAAAAATCACCTAACAATGACCCAATTTAGTTTAGTGAGTTAAAAGCCTAAAACCATACTAAAATGCTAGAAATTCTATAGCCCAATCCCTAAGGTCTGACCCAACAAGAAAAATCTGAACTCCAAATAGATTTAGGCCCATAGGTCAACCCACAATCTAACTTAAACCCTAAACCTACATCAGCCCCCTTCCCATTCTGTAGAAAATAAACACAAGAGGCAAAACAAAATTCAGAGGTCTTGGAGAGAGGCTAAAGTTCTTAGCACAAATCCACTATGTGCCACTTCTAAATTTAAAATCAACTAAGGTAATTGTTATATAACTTAATCCTTTCCTTTTTCTCTTTAATTTGACTTGATTAGTTTTTCATTTAGAGTATTTCACCCATAGCCAAAATCTGAAACTTGTTGTTTGATATTTTCATGATGAAATTTCAGAGGTTGAAGCTAGAGGTATTGTTAGGTAAGTATAAACTCTTTATTTCGATGCTTTTTCTACTAGTTAGAGACCCCTATAGTTAATTTATAGTATAGGTATTAATTTTATGTGAATTTGGCTAGAGTTTGAGGTGATATTCTGAAGTTTCTGGTGTGGGAACAATTAAATCCAAATTTAGTTCTTGTGGTAATTAGGTAAGTATTTTCTAAATAGTCCTTTGTAGTTTAACTCGTTGAGTAATGAGTTTACTAATATAAATGATGATTAAAGATAGTAATGGTTTAGTTTTGTGTCCATAGGTTGAAGTAGCATTTTGTTGGCTCTTAAAGAATTGTCTACAAGTAAAGTAATTGGAGTTCATATTAAATTCCATGCATATGTCTATTTTAATTTTATATTTGCTACACATGTATAATTTTGATTGCTAAATAAATTTGTTAGCTATCTTTTATATTGTAATTGGACCTTATGAGTTTATGGTAGAGTTGTGGTGCGGCTACCACCCGTGCATGTGCCTTGATCGAACACCAGGTTATAATCAGACCCTAAATGCACTAAGCGTTGGTTATGCTCATTAGAGAATAGGTGCCGTGGACAGGCCTCTCTCAATGTTATTAGCCTTTAACATGTGGATATATGATTGCTAGTATGGGATAATAGTAACTGATAGTCCAATTATTTCATTTGTTGATATGACTAGTATATTTTTTTGATGTTCATTTGATTTCATGCACATATATTAATTGAATTGGAATATATGAATGGAATTTGTCTTTGGTTATTGAAATTTGCATCTCACCCTATTTCATAGGATAATACTTTCAGGTGAAGGCTCTTGGGTTAACGATAACGGGAAGCAAGTTGATGAAAATTCATGAGCTTTAACTATGTGTGGGGAAGGCTATACTTGGATTGACCTAAGTAGAATAGATGCTAAATTTTGTATTTCTGTTTGTATAGCATCATCATCATATAATCATATTGCCAAGTGTAGGTATTTTAATGTTTTGTTAACCTATGATGTATCTAATAGAAAGTTAGGCCTTATATAAATATGGTATATGGTGTATGTATTTATTTATATCTGATATGGAACCTCCTTAGTATGAATGTATGACTTGACTCTTGAGAGCATGCTTTTATATCTCCATAAATGATAATATTAGTTGCTTATAGACCTTGTTTCTGTCAATACTTCATGAATTTACTGATGCTTGATAGTTTGATGAGTAGGAATCAACTCCTAAGTCTTGAATTAGTAATAATTGGTATGTTGGGTAAACTAGGTAGAGAAAAACCATTAGAGCCTCACAAATTAAGGTAGAGTGGCCTTAGAGTGTTACTAGATGGAGAGTGAGAGTGTAAAAGATAGAACTTAAGAAAAAATAGTGCATAAGAGGGTCATACCGGGGCCAAAATGGGTTGAGTCGTAGCCAGGTTTTAGGTAAAGGCGAGGAGCGCCATAGCTCGATGTGTCTCGCCATGGTGTAAAATGAAAATGTTGACCAGGGAGGGTAATAAAAAAACAACCTCGTCGCGGTGCACTATGTTCCGCCGCAGCACAAGTTAAGGGAATCAGGTGGAGTGTCCTAATAGCTAGTTTCGCCGCGGCACAAGTATAGTCTGTCGCAGTGCGAATCAAGAAATTTGCTATGGTAAGTTCCAGGGTGTTTTTCCACCGTGACACCATATAGGCTAACCATAGCGAGGGTCTAACTCGCCGCGGCGAGATCTAAGAAAATGTGAGAAGTTGAACCCGAAAGCAACTCCACTGTAGCGCGAAAATCTTAAGTCGCGATGCAAGATGCAAAACTTGGTTTTTAAGTTCAAATAGCCAACTTAGCTGCGGTAGACAGGTTTCAAATCATGGCGAAGGTTCCCAAACTCTTATTTTTAACCTAAAAACCTTAGTTTTTCCTATAATAATTCTAAGGAATGATTTAGAAACACTTGTAGGAGGTTTTTGTGAGTTGGAATTAATGAATAAATGAATTAAAGATTCTTGATTGAGGATTAGATTCACTTATGTGCATAAATAGTTATGATTATTTGGTTAATGACTTTAATAACATCAAGGTTTAAATTCCCTTACATTTTCTTATATCGATTAATTGAAATGGTTATCGACCTTGATTTATAATTATTAAGCGTGTATTTAAGCTTAATTACCATGATTAAAAATTATGGTCATTACAGCTTATGTTATTGCTAGAAATTCCCTGGATTTTGTATGGGCCATGAACTCGTTATAGCAAATTGGCATCCTAGCTATAGCGAATAGGTATCCTAACTATAGTGATGAGACTTAAAAAAGTTTCTGAAAGCTTAAGTCCTAGCTTATATGAAAACTCGAATGTTACAAGCCCAACAAAGATGGTATAAAAGTTGAGTAACATAGACTTCCTTAATGTTCATATTTGGGCCGTATAATGTCAATAATTAAGATCTAATCCAAATTCATCTAACTATTTCTTGCCATTCCGTTCTATTAACTCCAGTTAACAAGCCTCGGGCCCATTGTAGCATATATGAAAAATTGCATTTGTTTAGTATGAATGTTGGCCAACCACCAAACAGAGATAAAAAATTACATATCCTATAGGTTCCACTTTTCCATGTTATGTCTTCTAGGCCAAAGTTGTTTAGTATGCCTTTAGGATACTGATGATTCAAAAACAGCTGACCCACCGATTCCACCTCCTGGTTGTCCAGTTCTCTGTTGGAGTCTGTCTTCACCTTATAAAGCCATCCCAAAGATCTCACCTCAACTGCATATTTTAGTGTCGCATCACCACTTTTCATCTATTCCCTTGACTGCACTGCTACAAGGTCATCATTATTTCTTTCCCTAGGTACAGGACTAGCCACGAGCAAGTTGAAGTGATTATCATCTTGCTTAGCCACTTGGACATTTTTTGGGTGCTTGGATCCACCTACCTGTTCACACTGTTGATTTGAATAAGCCTCCTAGTCTATCCGTATATCAAAGTCCTCGAGATTTTCCCATAAAGCTCGTAGCTGCTCAACCACATCCACTTGTGTCATTGGTTGTTGGGTCAAGGTTCATTCCTGATCTGTATCTAAGTTTGGTTCCATTGGATTTGGATCAGCCTCTTTAGGATCAGACTCAATGGAATCATTTGAACAGCTGGAAGTAATAGGCTCCTATATAGCTATGTAAACACCTTCTAGAGGAAGGAACACTGTTTCCGGATGAGAGATAGAACTAGAACTATAATCACGAACTACATAGTCGCCTCCATGCAACGTATCCCACCATTAAATTTTAGTTGTTTTCTTGGTTTTAGCTTTCATAGAAAATGCTAAATGGAATTTGGATATCATAGGGTGATGAAAATCCAATGCAAATGTGCCTTAAACCTTTGCAGAATCCTGTCTTTATTGAGTTGCAATGCTCGTTGCACTTGTATGTAGTTCCAATCACAATCCTGTTGTACATGTCCCATTCGACCACATTGTCCACTGATGCAAAAGAGACTTTCATACCTACAGTCTATCTATACCTTATGACCATTGTCTAATCTAACTTTAAAAGAAGTCAGAAGTGGCAATGATGGATCCACTCATGCTTGAATACATGGAAACTTAATATTGTGAGTTAGCCAATCCTTGCCATCAAAATCGTGGAATTCTCCCATTATGTTTCCTATAGTTTCGGCCACTACAAAGTTAAAATATTCCAATATAGACATATGGGAGAAGTTTAACCAAGTATAATTCCTTAGCTATAAGAAGGCAAATATATTTGTATATAAAATTAATATATTTAGAATTTAAAATTGCAACAATGCAAACAAATCAATTGATTAAAGAAAATAACAAAGCTATGTAAATTATTAGAATAACTCATAAAATCAATATTTATGATGATCAAGTCACAATCAAAGAGTTAAACAAAATACTGTAAAATAGTCCTCTTCATATCATGAAGCTTGCTAGGATACCACTATATAAATATTATAAATAAAAAATAAAACATTAAAAGCATAAAATTAGGTTAACAAAGAAACAATTTAAAATAAAACACCAAAAAAATGTTGCAAATGAATTTATAATAATTACTTATGGGAAAATTGTATTTTTTGTGCCTATAGTTTCATTTAATTTTTAATTTAGTCCCTATAGTTTAAAAATTTGTAATTAAGTTCTTACAATTTACAAAATTTTTAATTTAGTCTCTACAATTAAAATGTTGTTAATATGATTGTAAATTTTATTAATGTAATTAATTATATACTATCTTGACACTCTTGATATGTATAATTTATACTAACAAAAGAAGGTAAAAAAAATAATGAATTAAAATTGACTTACATATATAACAAAATGTAATAATAGGGACCAAATTAAAAATTATATAAACTATAGAAACCTATTCACAAATTTTTAAATTATAAAGACAAAATTAAAAATGAAATAAAACTATAAGAACTAAAAGTATAATTTTTCCGTAACTTATTTTAAATTCGTTAACATCTCCTCATATACTACCTTGGTCTTAGTGTTTGATACTTATCTACTCTTGTCTCATTTCAAAATTTTCAAATCATATTAACATTTCATTTTTGATATTATCATGTACTATTGACTTTGATAATCAAAAGAGATTAACCTTAACTTTTAATAGTCATTGCAAATGAAATAGTTATTGTATAATCAATTAATCAAACTACTTTAGTCACTTCCAACCAAATACATTAAAAAAAGATAATTAAAATGACTAAACCATAAATGAATTCTCACACTATAAAAAAGTTTTTCTAAAGTTGAACAAAGAATTATCCTCATACATTATCATCAATTTCTACTCACAGCTAAATTCATCAATCCTAAATAATTCAAACTTAAATTTATTTGTAGAGTTGACTTCCTCCTTTATTTGTTGGAGGCTAGAAAAATATGGTCATTCATAGCACCCATTATATTATGAGTAAAAGGAATAAAGATGACGATCCAAATCTTGGACCACATAATGAAATTGGGCATATTTATGAAAAACAAAACCCATATATCTATCTTATATTCTTCTTCAAAATACTTAATGTTAGAAGAGAATGGCCTAGCTTGCTTTTGTAGATAACCAACTTATAAAATCTTTATTTAGCACTTTTAATTTTCTATAGTACCTTGATCTTAACCTTGAACATAATCATTTTCCCCACAAAACAATGGAAATTTCTTGCTTTTTAGTAAACTCGTACGCCTTAATAATATCATGCTTGGTGAATAATCTTATAGCACAAAGTGAATTTAATATCTTTCTACTTGCATTGCTTCCTATTACAATAGTTGTCTAGAAAAGTCAATACCAATAATAATGGTTCCATATACTTGTGTAGTTGGTTGAAGGAAAATATACCATAAAATTCTTTGATCTTGCATCATTGTATAATTAGTTTTATAGCATCATCATTTAAAGCAAACATTAACCCAAGATTCACATCACCATGTTTTCTTTAGAGCTTGCAAGCTAATTTATTATTATTGCTGTCAAAATGATGTAGGAAAATTAAAGTAATTAAAAAAATAATGAACAAATTTAGATATGTGAACATAATTTAAAAATTTAAAGAATAACAATTATTAAAAATGACAAACTATCTATCTTCTAACTCAATGCTAATTATTTTCTTGCTTGTGTCATCTTTTGGGTCCTCTTAATGTCATTGATTCTAGATAATTTTCAATAACATCTACTTATAGTCAAAATGAGGTTAATACTTTAAGCATACATCAAGAGGCAAACAATAAATAATTAACATACTTATTTTACTTACCAATTGAATAATTTTTATCATATGTTTTAGAATAAATTTGTAAGAAAGGAATAAAATGGAAACCATCTTGAGTGATAGCAACATCTTCTTTAAATATTCTATGAATAGTTGAAAACATAAAATTTATCTTATATTAATGCAAGGTTGCTTTGTATGCGCCAATGTTTTGACCAACATTGAATTGTACTACGACATACATCTTTCCATTAATCAAGTGGTCTTTGAACTTTTGTAGAAATCTTCTTTGTACAAAAGCATGAATCCTTCCATCCTATATAGTGAAAGAAATAATAAAATCTTAATTTAAGGTAGAGTTCAATAAAATAAGAAAAATGAATAAGAATATAAGATGTATGCCAATTTGTGGCATAATATCATTTTGCAAATTGTTACTTTATTTGGCATATTGTATTTAGGTATTGTCCATAAATGAACTATTCTAACTTTTACTTTCCAATTCTCTTTTAATGGGGTGATATCTTTTATTGCATCATAATTTGTAGCTACACATAGTAATTTGTTATAGAAAGCAATAAATGTGTATAACATGAAGACATAATTTTTTTTAAAGATCATTGCATGATATTTTGAATCAAGGACCATGGGAAAAAAGTGCATAACATGCATTGTATTAATCATAAATAAAGTGCATATATAATTATATGCTTCAATGGTTTTACTTTATAAGAAAATAATCACTTATTCAAAAAGAAAGAGAATAATATAAATTTTGTAGTTAAAATATTAAAAATGCCAAAATACATAGTGAGGTAAAAAGAAAATAAGGGTTTTTTTTAAACCTTCTGGAAAATGACAATACTCATAATGATGGAAAAAAATCTATTATGTGGAAGTAACATAGCAATTCTAGCCATTGATTTTTTTTTTTAGAATCCCAACCATCCATTCTTTTTTTTTTTTTGAACTTTTCTATATTTTGAAAGAAGCAAAATGTTGAATGAAATCAATCTTTTAACTTTGACTAAAGAGACATTAAGTTATATTTTCATTATTCTAATTTCAAAAATATATATATATATATTTTTCTAGTGAAAATTGAAAGATTATTTATGTAAAGTCCCACATCGGATGGAATGATCATGGGAATGGCCCATATAAGTGGGGAGAATCCTCCCCCTCATGAGCGTGCTTTTCCCGTGAGTTAAGTGGGAAGAGACAAACCCCAATGAGCTGGGAAGACTGGGTCAACAACCCACGAACCGGGAAGGAAGGGACAATACTCGTGAGGGCTCTGTATGTGTTGGTATCAAAGCTGGCCATTTGAATGTGCAACCCGAGGACGGGTTGACTCCCAAGGGGGTGGAATGTAAAGTCTCACATCGGATGGAATGGTCTTGGGAATGACCCATATAAGTGGGGAGTGTAACATCCGGTCCCTCCGTAAACGTGAGAAACGCAATGTTCGGTTTCTCCGTAAACGTCAGAAATGGGTCAAATATAAAAGGAAGTCTTTGAAATAGAAGGAATTGGGGCCAAATAAAATTATGATAAAATTTTAAATATTAAAAAATAAGGATTTGAGGTTTGATATGCTCAAAAATCAGAGCCAGAAGAGCTCAGAAAATTTGTCGAAGAAAGTAGGGGTATTTTTGTAATTTTTGAAAAATTTTAAAAACTCACAGGAGAGCTTTTTAAATGGAAAATTTAAACTTTCCGGGATTTTTAGAGGACCTGAAAACTATGGGAACCCCTAGAACAGTTGAAACCCCTCCAGTGAGCGATTTCGGTAAAGGTTGACCAAAACTTTGACCGAATGGTTCGGAATAGTTTCAGATCCTTTTTAAATGATTCCAAAGGCAATTCTTATGATTAAGAGCTTAAGGAATATGATAGAAAAAATAGATTTTAAAAAGGAGTTGATATGAGCCTAAAATGAAAAAGCCAAGAAAAGGGACTAAAATGTAAAAGTAACAAGTTGCATAAAGTGACTTTTGGCTTCTTCTTATCCACGTTCCAGCAGCTCCTCTGAGTAAAATGCTCTGTTTCTGCCTAGAAAATAGAGAGAGAGAGTGGCGCATAAGAGCAAGCTTAAGGGAAGAAGAAAAGCCAAGAGAAAGGTATGAATTCATGGAAACTTTTGCTCTTTCCTTTAGAAAACTTCTTCCTCTCATTTCCTCCTCTCTTTCTATGGATTTAGTGAGACGTTTGGTTCTGTTTTAAGCCCAGAACAGAGGGGTAAATTTTGAAATTCAAGGAGAGAGTTGAAGCAAAGAAGAGAGCTCTTGAGAAAAGCTAGGAAATTAAGGTAACTTGTTGTCTTCCATGCTTCTTCTTCCCTTCTCCTCTTTGTGATAATTTCGTCCCATATAGAGCCCAATCAAAGGGAGATGAATTCTGGTCCTAGCAAGGGAGATTCATAGATTTTGGAGTGTGAGAAGCAAGTAGGTGCAAAGAAATCAAAGAAAGAAGCATGAAAACACAAGATAGAAAAGTGAGGGATTTATGAAGACATTGTGAAATATGTTTTGATCCATAAATTCCCTAGCTTAGATGAGTGTTTGCTTGAGTTCCTAAAATCCCTAAGAGGTCGCCCATATGCCTCTTCCTCCATGAAAATGAACAAAACCCCATGGAAAGTCATGAATCTAAAAGTTAGAAAAGTGTAGAGCATTTAAAGGGATTGTAAAAATTGATTTAATCTATGAGTTCTCTTGGCTATTTAAGTGTTTCCTTGACCTCCTATAACTCTTAACAACCTCCTTAAATGGTTCTCCCATCAAGGAAAAATCAAGAAGCCATGAAATCCCATTTATGCTCTAAGTTTTGGCCAAGTAAGGATGGCATAGTTAGGGAGAGTTTTAAATTATTTCAAGCCCATTTTTGAGTCATATATGATGAATGAATGTGAGGGGAAACCTTGGAAAAATTTTAGGAAGCTTAGAGAATGAGTTGGTGCTTTAGGTTCCATATTGTGACTTAAGGAAGTAACATGATGTTAGACCCTTTATTTTAATGATATGATGACTCCAAGAGGTTTAAAGGGAGTCAAGAATCATATTTGAGAATAAAGAATGAGGTCTAGAAATCATTTGAGGGGTGTTTCTTCATTAGGTGCCAATATGGACCATAATGGAGGTTATAGAGTAATCTAGGATTTAAGCAAGTTGCATGGCCCTAGACATTGTTTCATGAACTTAATTGGCTCCCATAATTTGTGTCTAGACCAAAAGACACTATTTTCACTAACTTGTGGGTGTGTGGCTAAAAGAGGAGGCTTGAAAGCTAAGGAAAAAGTGTGTGAAATTATGCAAGGTAGCTCTCTCCACCTTCTCTCATGCATGGATGTATGTTTAGCTTGTTTTAGAATGTGTGTATGTGTATTTTCAAGTTAAGAAAAGTATGCTAGCATGCCTTTATATGCCATGATGTTTGATGCTATGTTATGTTTTCAAATGATTACATGATGTTTGTGTAAGTTTGCTTGAGTGTGAAAAGGCCAAGAACTCTTCCTTTTGGTGAGGATGAGCCAAGAACCCTTGAGCTTGGTTGAGACAAAATAAATAGTCTCCCAAAAGCAAAGTGGGCTCCCAAGAGTATGGTTGAGTCCAAAGTGCTTAAAGAATGGGTGAGGCAAGTCCAAAATCCATGAGGAGAAGTGTGAGGCCAATCCAAACACTTAGTGAGCTCTTGAATGTCTTGCATGATTGATTCACATGCCAAAGTTGCTTTAAAATGCCTATGATTTCTACTTTCTCCATGCATGCATATATGAAACTTGTTTGCACATATTATGTGTGATGGAATGGGAGATGAGCTATTGGGATTCTTTGAATCTCATTCCCTCCTCTCCAATGATCTAACATGCTAGGTGAACCAAGTGGATATGCTAATGGGAGCCAACAACATTGAAGAAGAGAAATTGACATTCATATGTCTAGCTTTTACCCTTTTTGAGCCATAATGATGTATATGATTATTGTAAACGGCACATGACCCTTGAGACACATGTAAATATGATATTATGTGATGTATACATGTATGGATATGATGTATGAACTTTAGAAATGAATTTGGGTATGTAATGTCAAGTTATGCAAATTGGAAGTTTGATGCAAATGTGTATAAATGTGGGTTGAATGGCCAAAATGAGATGCATGAGGTTTAAGACCATTTGGGCAGCTCACACAAGTCTAAAATATGCTTTTAAACTTGCCCAAAAGGTGCCAAGACTAAGGAGAATCCATTTGGCAATTTTGGTACCCAATATGGAGCTAAAATTGACCATAATGGAATCCTATGCCATTTTTTAGCCAAATGAGTTAGTTTTGCCCTGAAACTTGACATGCAATTAGGTCTCATTAAGATATTTTTGAGAAGCTAAAGATCATAATTTTTGGAGACCTAGAGAATATTTGATGAATTTTCAAAGTTGAAATTTTTCATGGATTCTGGTATGGTACTGTTCATACTGGTAGTTTTGAATTCTGTGTCACCCGATGGCCAAATGGTGTCCAATGCTTATGAAATTTTACATGCATAAACTAGAGGTCATAAGATTTCTGTGGCCATCGAGATCTCCTCATTTGGACGTCTGAGCAGTGAGTTATGCATGTTTGAAGTTAACTGTCAGCATCAGTAGCGCCCCATGAGTCCGGTAACTGTTCCATAGGGTCCAGCTGACTAAACGTATTTGTTT
Organism: Erythrophleum ivorense; assembly: GCA_026724425.1. Classification (NCBI taxonomy): domain Eukaryota; kingdom Viridiplantae; phylum Streptophyta; class Magnoliopsida; order Fabales; family Fabaceae; genus Erythrophleum; species Erythrophleum ivorense. Next base: position 38,468,303 of record JAIUCV010000004.1, on the reverse strand, counting down.
CATTCTGGAATTATTTTAAGCATAAATTTAAGATTTTTATCTTTCTATAATGACCAAATTTGTGTGATTTTTATTTTTATATAATTAGTTATAAATTTTAGAAGTTTGTATCAGTAATCTGAAACAGCAGCCTAGGCAGCAGCAACCTCTGGACCTTTTTGGATGTCAAACGTCCTTTGTGATAAATTTTATACTCTGGACGTATTTTTAGTGTAAAGTAGACATCCATAGCTTCCCAAAATGACCAAAATTGCATGATTTTAATTTTTTTAGATTAGTTATGATTTTTCGAAGCTTGCCCAAAATTGAGGCCAGTGCTGTCCGAGAATGAATACTCATTTCCCATAGCTCCTTTCGATTTCCAAGAGTTGTAAGTGGGTTTTTGTGATACAAATGAGTTGTAATAATAAAATTAAATATGAGGGGGCATAGTATGAGTTTACCTGGTCCACGTGACACCGAATGAGTTTTTGGATATGATGACTTGCAAATAAAAATCCAAATTTTCATGCTTCCTCTATTAGAATTATATGTATGTTTCATGATAATTATACTATTCAAAGGCATGAGATGAGCTAGACTTATGGTGTTACAGGGAGAATCCTCCCCCTCACGAGTGCGCTTTTCCCGTGAGTTAAGCGGGAAGGGATAAACCCCATTGAACTGGGAAGGCAGGGTGTAAAGTCCCATATCGGATAGGAAGGTCTTGGGCTAAGGCCTTATAAGTGGGGGCGAAGCTTCCCCCACTAGACGCGCGTTTTCCTTAAGCGAAGACTAGGTAACCAAGTCCTTGAAGCTCGGAAGGCGACAAAACTCTTGGGAAGGCCGGGTTAAAGACCCACAAACCAGGGGATAATACGTTTGGTGGCTCTATAAGTGTATTTGTATCAGAGCCGCCCTAGTCGTATGTGCAACTCGAGGATGGGTTGGCCCCAAGGAGGATGGATTGTAAAGTCCCACATTGGATAGGAAGGTCCTGGGCTAAGGCCTTATAAGTGAGAGTGAAGCTTCCCCCACCAGACCTGCATTTTCCTTGAACAAAGGCTGGGTAACCAAGCCCTCGAAGCTCAGAAGACAACAAAACCCTTGGGAAGGCCGGGTCAAAGACCCACGAACCAGGGGACAATACGTTTGGTGGCTCTGTACATAGTAAACGATGACATCAACCACCAAAGTGTCCTAATAATTGAAAGGTATCCTAGTTAAAGAACGAGATGAGTCAGAAAAGAGAAGTAAAGGGATTCCAAGAATACTGAAATAGTAAGAAAAGCATGCAGAGAGGAATCCCCAGTAGAGAATATTCAAATTCAGTATGCATAGTCTGAGTCCCTTATAATATATGTAAATGAAATGAATGGGGACCAATGCATAGCCTCTCTCCTGCCAGAGATGTTAACCACATTCAGTGTGTGAGATGCCCTAGTGCCAAAGCACTTTAAAGCAAAACGTGGGCATAGTTACAAACTACAGGATATGAGAGGAAGACTAAAATGAGTACACGTAAAGTAAGTTAGTCAATAGAAAGCCCAAGTAAAATGGAATTGAAGTGGGAATTTGAGGATCCTATGAAGAGTGATGAGTGAAAATTAAAATGCTCCCTAGTATCAGTATGATGGGATCCTAGAGAATCAGATGACACCGAACCCACTTTGCACGAAGAGCATGATATACTTCTAAGTTTAGCCTCAGCTATTATGAGTGATGATTACTGGACTTAGTGGGCATGTGTTTCACTATCAGATACAGTGATCTTAGGCTTTGATGTCTCCTAGGGATAGATCGCAGTAGATCTTAGCATAGCACAGTGGGTTGCAGTAGACCCTAGCAGGGCTCTGAAAGGTCGCAGTAGACCTAGGGGTCATAGTAGATCCCGCAAAGTTACAGAAAGCCCTAGCTACAGTATGATAGATCTCTGGTAGAGATGACAACATGAGATAGTTTTACAGAGCAGTTAGTCTCAGAGACCAGTGTAGTTTCAGCTAACTTTTATCTTAGAAACTACATACCTCCTAAGTCTGGTAGACTGTTGCCATGGAGATATGAAGGCTTTACTCAAACAGTTAGACCACTGACTAGCTCTCTTTAGAGATGAGCATAGTGTATGGGATGAGGAAAGTAAGAAATTAGCTTTCCAAAGTTAAAGCCAGATGAACCACTACCCAGTACATATTAGCCCTGACCGAGGGATAGAGAGATCTCCGTATGCTAGCTTATGTATTCAGAAAAGGGTCAGGTACAGTTTTATATAAGGTAAGTGGTACAGTATATCTCCAGTGAGTAAAACTATGAGAATAGCTAGCATCCCAGCAGAACTCAGCAGTAGTCAGTGATAGTAACTCTTCGATGCTAGTATGAGACACACAGGTTAGGCCAATCAATATTGAATTGAAGGACTATAAAATGCCACTATAAGTGAGCAAAAAAAAAAGAGTGAGAATAAGTCTCGGCCCATAGAGATAGATGTACTAGTAAACAGAGAAATTGGGATCATTAAAAGCAGAAACTCCTCAAAGAAGCTGTAATCCCAATAAGCAGTAGCAATACGAGGCCTATGATAGAAAAAGGATGTGAATTGTAATCATGGGATGAGCTAGTGAGAAAGAACGCAGAGATGAACAGTGGACATTATACTTCAAAATAGTAAATAGATAAAACCCTTGGGAAGGCCGGGTCAAAGACCTACGAACTAAGGGACAATACGTCTAGTGGCTCTGTAAGTGTGTAGGGACCTGTGGGTTATGGGCCTACCACGCTTCCGCTATGCGAAGGCTGGGTGTAAGACCCTCGAAGCTCAGGAGAGGACAATTCCAGCTATCTGGTTAAAGGTCCTGCACTGGCCAATACTCTGCTGCGTAACTCTGATACCACAGAGCGCGCCTTTCCCTGAGCGAAGGCTGGGTGTAAGACCCTCAAAGCTCAGGAGAGGACAACTCCAGCGATCTGGTTAAAGGTCTTGCGCTAGCCAATACTCCGCTGTGTAACTCTGATACCACGGAGCACGCTTTTCCCTGAGCAAAGGTTGGGTGTAAGACCCTCGAAGCTCGGGAGAGGACAATTCCAGTGATCTGGTTAAAGGTCCTGTGTTGGCCAATACTCCGTTGCGTAGCTCTGATACCAACACACTTACAAAGCCACTAGACATATTGTCCCCTGATTCGTGGCTCTTTGACCCGTCCTTCCCAAGGGTTTTGTCGTCTTCCGAGCTTCGATTATTGGGCTACTCATACTTACTTCTAGGTGTCACCTATGAGGTACACCCCTCTATGCCACTCACTATGCGCCTCACTCTGGTAGTCTTATCTTACGTTATTTCAAGGCTACACTAACATTCTATCATTCAATGTCTCACAGGGTAGCATCCTAGGTTAGAGTCAACGCCTTAAAAGTAAGTCTCAACAGCCTTATTATCCCTGTGTCTAACTTTCTTTGTGTTGAGCTCTTTTCTCAGTCTCATTTATTAGGCCCACGGATTTCTTACTAATCTTCTATAATCATTCATTACTCTTTTCCTCTCCTCTTCACCCTCCACATTAGTCTCAAATGACAAATTAACTAGTAAATGTTTCATAGAATCAAAGAATACAGTAAAAATATTTTTTTTAATTTGCAAATAATGATAAAAATGTTTTGCTCCATTTACATTAAGTCATTCACCTTTAAAATTGTTGAAGAAAAGGTCTTTAAAGAATAAACATAGCTTAATTATAGGTTTCCAGATTTGCTTAAGTAAGGTCCTAAAAGCAATTGGCAACAAACATTTCATAAAAATGTGACGATCATGACTTTTCAATACAAAAAACTTTCTTTTTTTTGAATCCACATATCTAGACAAAATCAAGGAATACCTACTAGGCATTTTCAATCCTTTTACTTAAATAGGTCTTCTTTACTCTAATATAAAAGTGAACTTAGCTTTTAGTTTAAACACTTTCTCAGTAGCTAATTTTTATAGCTCTAAGTTTTACTACTTACAATACTCCTTCAAATCTATTCTAGCTTTCATGTTATATGTGGCATTTGCTTTAATATCTATAACAATATTAAATATATTATCAATGATTATATATATCACATATAAATTATGATGAACCAATAGATGTTTCTAATATGAAAACTCCCAAAATATACTTTATTTCCTCTAGTTATAATTTTCCCCAATAAGCTAGTAATCTAAAAATCCTATGCTTTACGATTTTAAAAAGTGTATTAACATGTTGCCATAATTCTTTCCCATTTAATCTTGGAGGTGGGAGATTATTTTTAACTCAAATTTTTCTTGAATTCATTTTTATTCATTCTAAAAACATAGTCTATATAATATGAATAAGCTAATTTTCTATCAATTCTTACTTTGACAACATTCCATATGTTAAAAGGTCATTTGTCATCCATATTACTGCTACTTTTATTAGAAAATTCTGCTTTTTGGAGATGTCAAAGATTGATACTCCTTCATCCTATAACATTTTTAACCAATCAATCAAGGGTTATAAGAATATATTAATTTTAATCTTAGGATTTAGGTTATTAATGATCATTGTAAAAAATAAGTAATGAACGGTCATGCATAATTCAAAAGAAAGATTATAAAGAGTAATTATTATAGACCAACATAAATATGGTGAAGTAGATTAATTATAAAAAGTAAACTCATCTATATATAAACTCAGTCTAACATTTCACAATTATGTGATAAAATTAGGATATATTCTATCAAAATATTTTCATGATTCCCTATTTAAAGAATGATATATTACACCTTCATGACTTTTGTTATTCAAATACCATTGTATAAGCTTATCAAAACTCGTTGAGGCATAAAGCCTTTGCAATTTAGGAATAATTGTTAAATAATACATTCTTTTTATTAGAATCTCCTTATAATTTTGTCTTTAACTAAGTTGACTAGTTTTATATAGAGGTGCCTCATAAAATTTACACATTATCTCATTTATATCATTTTTGTAATATAATATACAACTATCTAGGTGTATATTAATTTTTTTAGCAGAAAGACCATGTTTTAATACAAAACTTTTTTTGTTTTGTATCAATTCTGAGATATGACATTATCACTTGGGCAACTTTCTTTTATAAGACTTGCAAATTCATTAAAACATTCCTGTGACATGTGATGGTCAGATTTAATACTTGACATTATTATGGCAACCAATAGTTTAGACTGATTCTTGCATCCAAGCCATAGTGGTTGTTCATATGCATTTAACAAATCAAAATTTTTTTAGATTTTTAAATTTGGAAGCTCCTCAACATGATTAATATTATTATCAAAATTTACTTCATCATAACTACCAATATTAAAATTTTCTCCAACTACATCAAAAATTATTATTTCATATCTATTATTATGTTCTTCATTTACTAATCTTAAGTTAGATATAGTTCCAATGTGTATGTCAGTTACCAATGGTTTAACCTCACTATGACATTGAAACTCTCTTTTATAAAAATTAATCTTTACTTTATTAATACAAAGATAAGCTCTATTTTTATGTTTATAACATAAATATGTAATTTTTTTCATTTTCTGAACTGACTATTTTTCCATAAGTAAAAGTGATAAATTATTCCACCCATTGTAAAAAGCAATTAAAATATTGTTTATATCTAAGATTCAATCTATCATATATCTACTTAGGAATTTTCCATCTTTGTATTAAATTATCATAAATTATTTAAATATTAACTTACAAATATTATCAAATAAAAAAAGTCTTCACTACATCATCACAAAATAATAAATAATAAGAAATTATTAAATCATAAAAAATGTTTTGTAGAAAAGTTATTAAGCAATGATTAATATATACTTGTTGAAGAAATAATGAAATAATGTTTGTGAAATGAAGAAGCTGTAGAATGATGAACTTCAATGACAAATAGAGAACAATGTTAGTGAGACTAAAAAAATCACAAACTCCCATTGCAGATTGAGATAAAGAGGAAGAAGATAGCAAAGAAGAAATATAAAAAGAAAAGACAAATTTGTAATTTTGTAACATTAATATATATTAAATGTGAGAATAATTTTGCCTTAACCAAACTTTTGCGACGGCTATTAAGTAACTGCCATTTAACTTTAAAAAATTAGGTATTTTTTTAATAATACAAATATAAAAAATTTCATTTCTTCATGTATTTTAACATTTAAAACAATAATATATAATTAACTAATTATATATATTATGTTAAATAATATATTTGATAAAAATTATATTTTTTATTTAAAATAAAAGCCAATAGTTTTAGAAAAAATATTATCTAAATCATTTAAACTCAGTAAGCCATATTGGTCGATTAAAACTCATTCGGTCAAATGGAATTTTTTACATATTTTTTATTTTTTAATTTATTAAATTAACTTTATACCTTATTATTATATTCTATATTTTAATTTTACATAGATTTAAGTATTCATATATATATATATATATTAATTTAGAAATATACATGGTGTACATTATTATGTATTAATAATATTTAAATGTTTTAATTTAATATATATTCAAATATTAATATACATAAGATAAAACAAAATCAGTACTATTTTGATGAAAATATATAAAATAAGCCATGTTTTAATGAAAATATTAATAGATAAATTTTAAAAATATTTTTTGATCATCCTACAATGAAAAGCTATAAACTGACAACCTTTTAATGAAAGTAAAATAAATTAAGTCATGTATTTGTCACATGTTTCATTTTCATATATTTTTAATTGAAAGTCAAACAAAACTAGTTGGAATTTGATTAAAAAAAACCTACGCAGTCAAAATTATTAGTCAAAATTTACAAAGACTGTTGTAGTTGTTAAAAAATAATAGGAATAGAAAATTAGAAATAAGCTTTGAAGCATAAAATTTTACTATTTTTAAAGAGTAATTGATTATATATGGGAATTTATAGATAAATGTTTTTTTAAGATACAACAAAGCCTTTAGAAAAACACGAAAAAGAACTTAACACTTTTGATTTGAAAAAAAGTTATTTATAAATTCTGAACAGTTATATTTCAATAGTCATGTCTGTTTTTTTATCAATAAATATGTCTATTTTTTATTAACAGATATACCTATTCTCTTTTAATAGTTACCTTTTAATAGACATGTATGTTCTTTATTAACAGATATGTTTATTTTTTATTAACAGATATCTAGTTTAATATATATCTCTTCATTTAATTTTAAATTTTAAATTTAAAATAATTAAATTAAGACCCTCAAACTTTATTTTTTTAGTGGTCCAAGGCTTAAGTCCAAATCTAAGTCTTTTAATATATGTATATATATATTAATTATGAACATATATCAATTGATATATATACATATATTAATTATTAATATATAAATTATTTTATATATACTAAATAGGCTTACCTTTATATGCCTCTAAATAACATATTTCCTATCCAATGTGAGACCTTAAATCCCACTCTATATTACAAATTACATAACAGCCTCCCACTAGTTCGTAATATTGCTTTATAATATCATGAAGCATTTTAGAAATTTAAAGAATACAAGTCAGTTGTAGAAAATAAAAAAAATAGGAAAATAAAGATTTTACGTAATGATAGAAGTAGAGAATATTTTTTTATTGAGTTTGATAAGTTTTGTAAAAAGCATGGTGTGATATATTAAAAAAGTAGCCCTTACACACCATAATAGAATGGATTGGTTCAAATGAAAAATAAAATTTTAGTTGACATGGTCAATGCTATCACACCTACCACATAGTTTATTGGGTGAATTTTTATTAATTGCATGTTATATATTGAATAGAGTGCCTTCAAAGAATATAAATGTGTCACGTTATGAATTTTAGAAAGCAAAATTTAAATTATTTCAAAGTGTGAGGGTGTATATTATATTATAAAGTTCTTGATCATCATAGAACACAATTAGGTCTTAAAGGATCAAAAGCATCTTTGTAAAATATGCACAAAATTTAAAAGTATATAGACTTTTAGATTTACAATTTAATATGATTATAGAATCTATATATGTTGAATTCATTGAAGACAAATGTATTCATGATTCTGATGGCCAATTGTTGTCTAAACAATGCATATAAGATGTCACATTCTAGTGTTGCTACTAACAAATGAAATAGTGATAGCACCCAACTAAAATAAAAAAGAGTCAAAGGGTTAGGAAAAAAAATCATCTTGGTTTAGACTTTATTTTTTCATAATCAATAATGTTTTTAGTTGAAGGAGATAGATTTAACATTTGTAATAAGATACCCATTTTATTGAACATTGAAAATGATTCAAAAACATTTCAAAGAACTATGTGTTTTAAATATGTAGCCTTTTGGAAAGAAGCTATAAATGATGAAATGGATTCAATCATGTCCAATAATACATGGGTTTTAGTTGATTTCTCTTTTGGTTCAAAACCTATAAGTTGTAAATGGATATTTAGATGAAAATATAATACAGATGGATCTATTCAAACTTTTAAAGTAAGGTTAATAGCGAAATGTTTCACATAAAAGAAGATATTGATTATTTTGATACGTATGCACGTATGGCAAAAATAACATCCATTAGAATACTTTTATCTTTAACCTTAATATATAATTTGTATGTACATCAAATGGATGTTAAAAAAACTTTTTTAAATTGAGACCTAAGTGAAGAAATTTATATGCAACAACCTGAAAGGTTTGTTTTCCCTGGAAATGAAAACAAAGTTTGCAAGCTAATAAAATCCCTTTATAATCTAAAACAAGCACTAAAATAATGGCATGAGAAATTTGATAATGCTAGTTTGTCAAATGGTTTTATTCATAATCATGTAGACAAATGTATTTACTCTAAATTCACTAATGAGTATGATGTTATTATTTGTTTATATGTTGATGAAATATTGATTTTTGGTACAAATATGCTTGGTATCTCTAAAACTAAGAAGCATTTAACTTCAATCTTTAAGATAAAAGATTTGAATGAAGTGGATACAATCTTGGGCATAAAAGTGAAAAGAGAAAACAAAAGAATAACATTGGCACAATCACACTATATAAGAAAAAGTAATAGACAAATTCAATAATTTTATAATAAAAGAGTTTAATACTCCTTATGATTCTAATGTCAAGTTGACTAAAAATTCTGGGAGAGTAATAGCACAATTAGAGTATGCAAGTGCAACAAGTAGTATAATGTATGCAATGTATTGCACTAGACTTAATATAACATTTGCTGTTTATAAACTTTCAAGGTTTGCTAATAATCTAAGCAATAATCATTGGAAAGCAATTGTTAGAGTGCTTGGATATTTGAAAAGAACAAAACACTTAGAAATTCATTACAGTTGTTTTCCTCCAATGTTAGAAGGTTATTCAGATGCAAGTTTAATAACAAGTGTAAATGACAATAAATCCATAACAGGGTAGATATTCACCTTAAAGGGGGTGCCATTAGTTGGATTTCTAAAAAGAAAACTTGCATTTCCCATTCTACTATGGAATCTGAACTTAGCAGCTGCTGGAAAAGCAATGGAATGGCTAAAAAAACCTGTTATTGGATATAAAGTTATAGCCACAACCTATGCTAGCCATTCCATATCTTATGATAGTGAGGCTATAATGTGTGTAACCCGCAACAAGGTATATGATGGGAAACCAAGACATATAAGCTTAAGACATGCTTATATAAGAGAGTTAATAACAAATGAAATTATGATAATAGTCTATGTATAATAAAGAAAGAATTTGGCTAATCCTCTTACCAAAACATTATCAAGAGATATAGTATAGCAAACTCATGAAGAAATAGGCTTAAACCCTTATACTAAAACAGTAGTAATGAGAACCCAACTTTAAGTTAGTATACACTATAATAATATAAGTTCAATGGGTAATAATAAATTACTATGTATTGAATATGTACTAGACTCCTTAGTAAAGCTTCATAGCATAGTATTATGCAAATTGTTACAAAAGAAGTTAATGGAGTTACAAGTGTTTGAAGTAATAAGCACATAAAACAAACTTCATAGTGCATATTATTATAAGAGGAGGTTGACAAAGGTCTTAACGGAGTTGTTAAATGTTTGAAGTAACAGGAACATAATAATAAACTCCATCTATATGAATATTGAAATGGTCCCGCTTCAAACAAGATTTAAAAGGTTGATATTGTAAATATTCATGAAACCAAAATTAGCACATGGCTATAAAAGTATTAAAGCAAAATGCCTAAAGTTTTTATCATTTAATAATATCTTATATGTGGTTCTTTTGATTTTGGCACGAGGAGTTGTGGTTCAAATATTAGGATACCAATAATTTCATCAAAACTATAAGAGATTTACACTAATAGAAAATTCAAATCGTTATAAAATACTTTCTCATATGATTGATATTATGAAGCTTTATTTAAAAAATAATAGGAATAAGAAATTAAAAATAGGCTTTAAGGTGTGAAAATTCACTATCTTTAAAGAGTAACTACATATATATGGGGATTTATAAATAATACTTTTTTAAAATATAACAAAACCTTTAAGAAAACACTCAAAAGAAGTTAACATTTCTGATTTGGTAGAAAATTATTTATAGACTTTGAATAGTCATGTCTATTTCTTTCATCAATAGACATGTCTATTCTTTATTAACAAACATATCTGTTCTCTTTTAATAATTATCTTTTAATAGACATATATGTTTTTTATTAATAGATATATCTATTCCTCATCAAGAAGTGTCTAGTTTAACAGACACATCCCTTTATATAATTTTAAATTTAAAATTTAAAATAGTTAAGATCATCAAACTTTATTTTTTGTAGAGGCCTAATGCCTAAGGCCCAAGTCCAAATCCAAATCTTTTAATATATATATATATATATATATATATTATTTTAGACATACCAAATAGGCTTACCTTTATATATCTTTAAAAAACATCTTTCTTATCTAATATAGGACTTTAAATCCCACTTTATATTACAAATTCTATAATAACCTCCCACTAGTTTTTAATATTACTTCATAATATCATACAAATAAGAAAGTATTTTATAATGATTTGAACTTTTTATTAGTGTAAATCACTTAAAGTTTTGATAAAATTATTGGTATTCTAAAATTTGAACTACAGCTCCTTGTGCCAAAATCAAAAGAATTACACACAAGATATTATTAAATGCTAAAAACTTTTAACATTTTACTTTAGCACTTTTATGACCATGTGCTAATCTAGTTTCATGAATATTTACAAGATTAACCCTTTAAATCTTGTTTGAAGCGGTATCACTTCAATTTTCATATAGGTGAAGATTGTTATTATGTCCCTATTACTTTAGACATTTAACAACTCCATTAAAACCTTTGTCAACCTCCTCTCATAACTGTTTACATGATGGAGTTTGTTTTATGTGCTTGTTACTTTAGACACTTTTAACTCCATGAACTCCTATTGTAATAGTTTGCATAACATACTTTACTATGAAACTTTATTAGGGAGTCTAGTGCTTATTCAACACATAGTAACTTGTTACCCATTGAACTTGTATTGTTAGAGTATATACTAACTCAAAGTTAGGTTCTCATTACTAGTATTTTGGTATAAGGGTTTAAGTCTCATTTCTTCACGAGTTTGTTGTACTATATCTCATAATAATGCTTTAATAAGAGGATCAGCCAAATTCTTACTTGATTGTACATAGACCATCATTATAATTCCATTTGTTATTAACTTTTTTATATAAGAATGTCTTAAGCTTATATGTCTTGATTTCCCATTATACACATTGTTATGGGCTACACATATTGTAGCTTCACCATCACAAGATATAAAAATGGATGGCAAAGGTTGTGGCTACAACTTTATATCTAATAATAGGTTTCTTAACCATTTTGCTTCTTTTCTATAATGCTATAAGTTCAAATTCTATAGTAAAATGAAAAATGCAAGTTTATTTTTTAGAAGCCCAACTAATGGCACCACCACTTAAGGTAAATATCCACCTTCTTGTTACACTTGTTATTCAACTTGCATCTGAATAACCCTCTAACACTAGAGGAAAACCACTGTAATGAATTCTTAAGTATTTTGTTCTTTTCAAATATCCAACCGCTCTAACAATTTCTTTCCAATGATTAATGTTTAGATTACTAGTCAAACTTGAAAGTTTACAAACAGCATATGCTATATCAGATCTAGTATAATGCATCGCATATATCATATTACTTATTGCACTTGCATATTCTAATTGTGCTATTACTCTTTTAGAAGTTTTAGTTAACTTGACACTAGAATCATATGGAGTATTAAATCTTTTTATTCCTAAATAATTGAATTTTTCTAGTACTTTGCTTATATAGTGTGATTGTGTCAACATTACTCTTTTGTTTTCTTTTTTCACTTTTATGCCTAAGATTGTATCCACTCCATTCAAGTCTTTCATTTTAAAGACTGAAGTTAGAAAGTTCTTAGTTTCAAAGATACCAAGTATATTCATACTAAAAATTAATATGTCATCAACATATAAACAAATAATAACACCATACTCCTTTATGAATTTAGAGTATATGCATTTGTCTACATGATTATGAATAAAACTATTTAACAAAATAGTACTATCAAATTTCTCATACTATGATTTTTATGCTTGTTTCAGACCATAAAGAGACTTTATCAATTTGCAAGCTTTGTTTTCATTTCTAAGGAGAACAAAACCTTTAGGCTATTGCATTTAGATTTCCTCACTTAGGTCTCCATTTAAGAAAGTTGTTTTAATATCCATTTAATATATATACAAATTATATATTGAGATTAAAGATAAAAATACTTTAATGGATGTTATTCTTGCTACAGGTGCATATGTATCAAAATAATCAATGCCTTCTTTTTGTATGAAATCATTTGCTACTACCCTTACCTTGAAAGTTTGAATAGATATATTTGTATTATATTTTCATCTAAATACCCACTTACAACCTATAGTTTTAAACCAGGAGGTAAATCAACTAAAACCCATGTATTATTAGATATAATTGAATCCATTTCATCATTTATAGTTTTTTTTTCAAAAAGTTGTATCTCTAGAAGACATAACTTTTTGAAGTGTTTTTGGATCATTTTCAATGTTTAATAAGATGTGTATCTTATTACAAATGTTGGATTTATCTCCTTCAACTAAAAACACTGTTGATTATGAAGAAAAAAAGTCTAAACTAATGTTTTTCTTTCCTAAACCTCTAACTCTTTTTTAGTTCTAGTTGAGTGTTATCACTATTCCGTTTGTTAGTAGCAATACCAAAATGTGACATCTTATATACATTAATATTATTTTGGTCTTGTTCAAACAAAAATTGATAATCAAAATCATAAATAAATTTGTCTTCAATGAATTCAACATGTATAGATTCTACAATTACATTATACTATAAATCCAAAAGTTTATATGCTTTTGAATTTTATGCATATCCTACAAAGATACTTTTAATCCCTCTAGGACCTAGTTTTGTTCTATGATAATCAAGAATTTTATAATATAATATACACTCCCACACTTTGAAATAATTTATACTATAAATCCAAAAGTTTATATGCTTTTGAATTTTATGCATATCCTACAAAGATACTTTTAATCCCTCTAGGACCTAGTTTTGTTCTATGATAATCAAGAATTTTATAATATAATATACACTCCCACACTTTGAAATAATTTAAATTTGGCTATCTATGGTTCAAAATTTCATAAGATGACACTTTGTATTTTTTGAAGGCACTTTATTCAATATATAACATGCAGTTAATAGAGCTTCACCCTATAAACTATGTGGTAGGTGTTCATTCAATAATATAGCATTGATTATGTCAACTAAAGTCCTATTTTTCCTATTAGCCAATCCATTCTGTTGTGGTGTGTAAGGTGCACTTCTTTGATATATCACATTATGCCCTTCACAGAACTTACAAACTCAATAGGAAAATATTCTCCACCTCTATCACTACATAAAATCTTTATTTTCCAATTCTTTTAATTTTCTACAATTGAGTTATATTTTTAAAATTGTTGAAAGGTTTCATCTTTTGTTTTAAGTAAATAAACTAAAGTAAATCTAAAGTAGCCATCAATGAAAGTAATAAAATATCTTTTACTATTCTTAGTTAATTCTCCATTTAATTCACATATGTCAGAATGTACTAAATCTAATAATTTTGTATTTCTTTTAATTCGAGGAAAATATTTTTTTGTCATTTTTGCTTGTATACAAATTTTATATATTTTTTTATATTTTGATGTTTGCAAGTAGTATAACCATTTTTTGACATATATCTTAATGAGTCAAAATTCAAATATCCTAATGTAGCATGCCACAAAGTATAATCAAACTCAATAACATAAACAGAAACCATATTTATTATATTAATACTTTGTTTAAACATGCTATTACGGTTGTATCCTTTTCCTACAAATATACCATTTTTTAAGACTATTATATGATTAGATTCAATTACAATCTTAAAACCTTCCTTAAATAGCAAACTGGTAGACACTAAGTTATTTTGAATTTCTGGAACATGAAATGCATTCATCATAGTCAATTTTTGTTCAAACGTGAAGCTAATCTCCATGGACCCTTTTCCTAGCACTTCAGTTGTGATATGGTTGCCCATTAGAACCTTTTTAGGTTCCTTCACTTCTGTATAAGTCTTAAAGGAATTTCTGTGTATTGCAAACATGGACAGGGGTTCTAGAATCCAGCCATCAATTAGGATCTTTTGTTGTTGTATTAGCTATGTTTAATTTTGTGACTATTCTAACTTGAAGTGTAGAAATCATTGCTATCATATCATGAACAGAATTCTCCACTACATTTGCTTTCTTAGAATTTCTAATTTTAAATTAATTCCTACCTTTCTAAATTTGCATTTATAAATCAAATGGTCTTGTTTTCCATAATGGAAATAAAGTAAATTTTTTCTCTTTTTATTAAGAGATTTCTTATTCACTTTTAGATGATTGTTTTCATTGCTAGATCTTTTCCCATATTTCTTATTACTAACAAAATTAACCATAGAATTTGAGATAAAAAAAATGTGCATTATGAGCACTAGTTTCAGTCTCAATCTGAAGATGTGTTTGGAATTGTTCCAGGGTTAATTTGTCAATAGAATGTAATACTTTCTTTCTGTGCTTATTCAAGGAATTAGGCAATTTAGAAAGGATTGCACCAATTTGTAATGCATCACGAATCTTCATATCAAGATCTCTTAGTTTTAAAACTAAGACTTATAATTCATGAATTTGATTCATAATAAGCTTTGATTCAGACATTTTGAATTCAAAATATTGTAGTGCCAAAAATTTGTCTGTATCTCTTTTTTTCAA
Organism: Erythrophleum ivorense; assembly: GCA_026724425.1. Taxonomy (NCBI): domain Eukaryota; kingdom Viridiplantae; phylum Streptophyta; class Magnoliopsida; order Fabales; family Fabaceae; genus Erythrophleum; species Erythrophleum ivorense. The sequence goes on along the minus strand of JAIUCV010000004.1, from coordinate 38,452,930 downwards.
TTTGACAAGTAGTCTCTAAGGCAACCTAGATTTCCTTTGGAGTCTTTAGGTTAGAGTACAAATCATACGAGCGATCAATTAGTGTGTTCAGAATATGTCCACAACACATCAACTTATCTTCTTCACACTTCTTTCTCTATTTTTTGACTTTGTTAGAATCATTCTCAAAAGGGTCTAGCAGTGAAAGCAATAAAGGATCCAGAACGTAATAAATCTTCAAGGCACTCAAAAGAAACACCATCTTATCTTTTCAATGAGTGAAATTAGTGCCATCAAATCAATCAAATTTGATGAACTCTTTTGGATTTTCTAGGGTAATCACTCTTTAAAATTGTTAGAAATAGGAAATTAGAAATAGGCCGAGGCATGAAAATTCATTATCTTTAAAGAGTGATTACTTATATATAGGGATTTATAGACAATACTCTTTTAAAATATAACAAAACCTTCAAGGAAACACTCAAAAGAACTTAGTACTTCTAATTTTAAAAAAAATATTTATAAACTTTGAATAGTCATCTTTCAATAATCTTGTTTGTTTCTTTCATTAGTAGATATTTATTTTCTATTAACAGACATATCTGTTCTCTTTTAACAGTTATCTTTTAATAGACATGTATGTTCTTTATTAATAGACATGTCTATTCTTTATCAATAAATCTTTAGTTTAACAGATAAATCTATTTGTTTAATTTTACATTCAAAATTTAAAACAATTAAATTAAGACTATCAAACTTTATTTTTTTTAGAGACTCAAAACCCAAACCCCAAGTCCAAGTCTTTTAATATATATATATATATATTATTTTGGACATACGACTTAACTTTATATACATCTAAATAACATATTTTCTATCTAATATGGAACTTTAAATTTCATTCTATATTATAAACTACATAACACAGTAGTGCATTGCACTCTATTGTAAAATAAGGCTGTTCATGCAGAATCCACCCAAAGAAAGGTTTTTCAACATACAAGAACTAGCGACTAAAGTAAATGATAATAATGAAATTGAACATTTGGAACATACCTACCATTGGTCAACACTCTAACTAGTTTGCTACAAACTCTTGTTGGACCAAGAGTGGCTCCGTGAACCTAAAGTAACATCTCCTTTGAACTCACTCCTTGAGCTAAGGACACAAGTGCTAAAAATGGTTTTACGAAATTGCAAGTAGGGTTGTTCATCGGCCCGATTAGCCGTAGGGGCCCGCTCTAGCCCGATCTAATCGGGCAGGGTCGGGCCGGGTTAAAAATATAAATGAGCATAATTTTAAACAAAACTATTTCGAGTTGGGCCGGGCCACAGGCAAAAGTATGTTCTGCCCAACTCGCCCTAATAGTTACTTTTTTTTTTAGTTATTAATATCTTGTCATCTTATATTTTTTTAAATTTTTATTTCATTTAATTATCTCTACATATTGCAATTTTTATTACCTATGCAAATATTCTTTACTTCTTAATTATTTTTATCATTGATGTGAATGCTTACTGACATTTCTTTTGTTGAATAATGAAAATATATATTTACCTAAGACTAATAATGTTAGTATATCTTATATTTTACTTGATAATACTAGACTATTTTTTTATTACTGATACAAATATAAGAGTTCTAAAAGTCCATTGTTTTGAAATATATGCTTATAAGTTTGTAAAAAAATATTTTTATATTACAAGTATCAATTCATAAAAAAAAATTAGTTTGGGCAGCCCTAACCCGACCTATCCCAACATAAATCGGACTTATTAGGATCGGGTAAGGCCACGGGTATAAAAACAAGCCCGATGTCTTAATCGGGTCAGGTATCAGATATATTAGATGTTTGGTTTAGCCTTACCCATGTACAACCCTACTTATTAGGGCCGCCTTAACCTACCCTAATTCTCCCTAAAATCGAGTTTCTTTGGGTAGGGCCGGGCCACGGGTATAAAAATATGCCCAAGACCCTAATCGGATGGGTTTCGGGCCAAGCATCATCCTGACCCGACCCTACCCATATACATCCCTAATTGCAAGGGAGATATGTTTGAATTTTAGCTAGAATATTGTGGTAGAGCCTGAGATGAAAGTGTTTGTCTCCAATGTTAGAGGCATGTGAATTATTCGTTGAGGTTTTCCTAAATTACCAAATCTGCTTGGGCTAAGTGGTAAATAAAATAACTTATTTAGTCTTATCTATTTGGCAAATGTAATAAGGCTACCATGCAAATCTTACATTTGATTTTAAGGTTTGCTGAATCTTTTTTTAAAAAAATTTTGGTAACAACTAGTCTAATTAGCATTGTATATCACTTTGTCTCCTTGTGGCATAGCTTGGATACTACCACGTGTAGTTGCATTCAAGGACCCATTTCTCTAATTGTGCTAATTACACAGAAGTTACTTAGATATAATTGTAATTAAGGAGATTTCGAACAAAGGGACAAATTATCACTAATAAATGAATCAATCATTGTAAATATAATTAAATCATATCAAAATTTAAATTTAATTGGATTAAATAAAATCAACTAAAATTATAATTTATTGATGAAAGTAGATGAAAAAAAACCTAGAACGTCACTTGTTAGTAATTTAGATCAACATTTGTCAACATTTGAAGGAAGTGGAATTGCTTTTATATATGTAATAGATATAATTGTAATTAAGGAGTCATTATAAATCAATCAATATAAATATAATAAATTATATCAAATTTAAATTCAATTGATTAAATAAAATTATAATTTAAAGGTAAAAGTATGTGCAAAATCCCTAAAACACCATTTGTTGGTAATTCAGAGTGCCATTTGTAAACATTTGAAAACGGTAAAACTATATGTGTATATATATATCTTATAAATAAATCATAGGACTATAAACTATAAATCACAGAAATATAAACTACTAATTGTATTAAATGTCGCTAATCCAACAGAGAACCATTCATGATCCTCGATCACATCCTTTTGTTCAAATCAAAATTGCAACAAAGACAATGAACAAAGCTCTATAGTCAGATCTACTTGAAGAAAATGGCCTTTTTTTATTTTCTTTTTATATCACACTTGAAAGAAGCCATTAGATTGTAAGGTCTGATACATTCATCTCAATCATCATCGATTTTTCAAAGGTCCTTAGGGCCATTAATTTCCTGCACATGGTAAATTATACTTTAGGCTTACTTACAATGAGAAGCTGATGGCAACAACTAACAAGTAAGGCCCATATAACTAGTGAAATACCTTATTTGCAATTACAGCTCCATTAGGTATTTCCAGCTTTGCATCAGCTTTTGCTACAATACTAACTTTGCCCTTTGAATAGGTACCAAAAGGACAAAAAACATCAGAAAATAAATACAAAACAAATTCTAGAGAAAGATAAAAGATCTTATACAGATATAAGATAGCATCCCAGTAATCAGAATAAAGATTTCATATAACCACCCTCATCAATTCACTTGCTTGGTGAGATTCATAATGAACATGTTTGTATACATAAATAGATATTGGATATATTAAGGTTTCTTGGTTTTATAGCTCAAAGAAATCAATGCAAATTATAAGGAGAAAATTTAATAGCTATCATAGTGATAATAGTAAGCATTTCTCACACCCAAAAACCAACCAAAATAATATTGAGAGTTTTAATTTAACAAAACAATTTGAGATATATTGAGTCCTAAAAGATTTTTTTTACTTATAACTTTTTTTTAATGATTTTTCTTCTTGCTTTAATTGCTAAATAACGTAGGTTGCTGAACCATCCTTGCTTATTTATTGAGGATTTTAACCAGATATTATACGTACATGACAAAAAAAAAGCAAAAACAGTTAATATGTGATATAGGTAGGTTTGGGTTTGAAGACATATGTAGATTCATGGATCTCAAATCTAGTTACCCATGGTTTACTTGGAAATAACAAACAGGATCATGGTGTAATTTGGCCCAAATTGGATAGAGCATTATACAATGATCAATGGCTTGAGCTTTTCCCTCACATTGGTCTCCACAACCTCACACTTGATGCCTTCGACCATGCTGCCATTTTGTTAAACACAAACCTAGGGTTATCAAGTGGTTGAAAAACTTTTTGGTTTGAAAATTTTTTCAGGTTCAACCTTCTCTTGTCCCCAATAAAGTGGGGCAGGTGGAAAAAAATCTTAGGAATGATTTGGAGTTTTGGTATGATTATGAGAAAAAACACGGGTATAGAAAACTTGTTAAACATAGCTGTTGTATAAGGATCAAAATACTAAATATTTTCGTGGGCTAGTTAATAAAAGGAGAACGACCAACTTTATTTCCCATTTATAAACATATGAAGGTACTTGGGTTGATGATCTTGATCGTGTTGAAGGACTCACTCACGACTATTTTTAACAAGTGTTTACTCCAATCCAGGTTAATTACTACAATAGTATTTGTCAGACCTTAGCACACATTCCCATCCCCACCCTCAGATAACAATAGATCTGATTATGGGCCGAGAAGTTCGCCCGGCCCAACTTGAAAAAAATGGATATGAGAACGAAAAAAAATGAAACTGTTTTAAAAAAGTCCAAATATAAAAAGGGCCAGGCTTGAGCTTTTCTTAAAAGCCCAGTCCAAGCTCGAGCCCGCTCATATTATAATTATTTTATATATATTATAAATAATATTATTAGAACATTTATTTATAACTATAGATATAAATAAAAAAAATATATAACATATATGATTTTTTTTTACTTTTACTTATTGTATAATGTATTATTAGGAATAAATTATAATTCAAATAAAATAAATTATTAATAGTAATATTATTAAAAAATTATTATTTTGAGAGATTTTACTATCTTTTTATATATATATATTTATTTATTTCAAGTTATTTAAACTTTTTGTAATTTTTTTATGAGTTATTTAGAATTTAAAATAAGAATAAAAGTATGTCTCACAAGTAATGAAATAAATAAATATATATATAATATTTAAAACTAAAAAAAAGATAAAAATATAATAAAAAAATTTTGCAAAACGGGCCGACTTGGACCCGATTTTAACCGGTCTGGTACTGTTCAACAGTACCAGGCCCAGGCTGAAAAAAACTTACAAAATTTTTTTTGAGTCTAGCCCGTGATCAGGTTTAGATAACAACAGTTGGTTATCTTTGGAAGCCATTGAAAATCACTGAAATTGAAACTGTAGTCTCCCAATTGAATGCAAATAGTACCACAGGCAATATAAGCATGACATTCAATTTTCTGACCTTCACACTTTTTGTAATCTTTTTGGTGGTGTAATTTTTTACCTTCTATTAAAAAGAAAAGAGTCCTAAAACTCTAATCTTAGGAATTATTGTCGTAAATGTTTCACTAGCATCGAAGGAAACCTCAGAATAGAAAGATTCAAACATGATAGGATTAAATCCTATACCTTGAGGGTAACACCAGCTCCAAACCATACATCACCGGCCACTTTTAGACTGTCAAGCTCAACAATACTAGGAATTGACTTGAAACGACTCAAGAAGTCGCTAACCTGTTAAGGATTGTGGCAAAATCAATATTACCCTTACCGTCTAACGCAAAATAATCAGTAATATAAATCTTGACCTTCTTATATTCTGGCCCCAATTCAATTGCTGGGTTTGCAGGATTTGCCCTTGCTGGCTTACGGATGACAGAGCCATCTTGTAAAGTGTAAAGGTCCGACTGTAAAACAAAAGAACTTATTACATCTGACAATACATCAAATCAATGTCCAAGATATCGTGCCTTGTATCAGAAAAGTTTATAACCTGGACAAGAAGCAAATCTGAAGTTGCCTTCACTGGAAGGAATCGGGTTCGAGGCACGTTTATTCCAATAGCCTTGCCAAAGAACTGATAAAAAAAGATATGAAAGTAAGAGACAAGAAGAAAATTTTCATCATCAAGAACATTTCAAGGACATTTTAAAAAACATTGAGTACCCTTATTGCTGCACCAGCTGCCGTTTCCAGCTGAAGAACTTTTACTCCATCGACCTCCTAAAATCCTCATGATTTTGTCAGCAATTTTCCAACTAAGTTCCAAGAGTCCAGCATGTAATCCAAGATAGAGCACAGCCTCCCACCCCCCAAAAAAAGAAGAAAATAGGCTATCTATTGTAAAAGATCAATTCTCACCTTTGGGTTGGGAATAATTTCCATCTTAAGAGCATCAGCTTCAACAAGCCTTTTAATTGCATTTAAGTTCACCCACCTGTGGATCATATTGTTAGAGTATTGGAACATATATTCTACAACAATTTGGGTAATAGCCAGCAAAACTTACAAATTGTTTGTGTTGAAAATTTTGAACTTATCTATTGACTTGAATTCATTGACCTGTGCAAAAGCCAGCATAACGAGTCAATGGCATAATTATACTCTCCATCCAGATGTCAAGGCCTGTCTTATTATTTACAAACATGTTCTAGCTACTTTGAATTTTGTCAAATATTGATAAAAGAAGTTTTTCAAGCTGATACCAATTAAGCATAAACTTGGGGAAGGCGAATTTAGACAGAAAGAAGAAAAGAGGGGGAAAAATAGAAAAGCTTCTCCATTTCTTCAGTGTTTGTGTCCCTATTCTCCTTATATGGAACCTTATGATAATAGCTGGTAGTTGTAATAATTAACCGAGAATTGCAAAAGCTTTTTTTTTGTTTTTTTGTGATAAAGAACCACTCACTTTCTACTCTCATTCCCATTGTAGGAACCATAATCTACCAAAATAGTATACCTTTATATCATCAATGAGAATACTGTGGAGGGTGTTCTCTAAAATCCCATGTCGATGGGTTCAAGAGAAAGAAGGTGTTTGGAATGCTATAAATAAGATCCTTTAACTATTGGCTTAGATACCACAACAAGCCTAGTTATAGGATTATCACAAAGGAGTAATCAAGGTATTAAATAATTGTGAATAAAAGAAAGGTTGCAAATTTCCGGTTCAAAAATTATAGAAGTTAAAATTTTCAGTAGAGTTATCCTTATTGAGATTGTAGAAATCTTTGTATTATTTTCTTTCTTTTTTTTCCCTCTTGTGTGTGCTTCCACTATTGAGGTTCCAACAAATACTAGACACGTTTTGATAAAAAGAATTTAACAGTTCATATCATCAATGTTTATCAACTGCTTTTACGGGGAAATATATCTAGGACTTGCGCTTAAGTTAGCAAAGGAAATTCCTTGTTTGTATCTATTTTGATGTACCGGGCTTTCCAGAACAACATTAGTTACAAAAGTACCAGCCAACACAGCATATAGGTCAGGCAGTGCCCAGCAGTTCCTTCTGTGGTATGTAATATTTTCAAATTTTAAAAAAAAATTTCAATGGAGAAATATTGGGTATTTTCAATGAAAATGATAAGAAATCATGCTCAATAATATTTTCTTTCCTTATTTTAATACCATAGAAATGGGCCTTCCTCTCAAATATGTATTTGATTTTTAATAGAAAATTTTTATCAAAAAAGAAGGAAATATACAATCAAGGAGGATAAGATGTCCTCCAATCAAGTATTTATGAAGTAACCCATAGCACCAATTCAAGTTAAAGTCAAGGGTTGCACCACAGAATATAATTATTTAAATCAAGCAGGTCAGTGTCATCTAAGTCAATATTGATGCTCACAAAGTTAATCATGATCTTCATAACTTAATTATAATTCAATTAGAACAACTGCCTACACTTTTAATGGGGGTGGGTTGGGTTAGAAACGATCCAAGGAAGAACAAGAGAGATTTAGTAGCTTACATGTTCATCGGGGACTTGTGCAATTTCGAGGAGCTGCATTAAACAATCAAACATAACTGTCACTCAATGCCGACATTCTTCTTAGGATTTTAATTAATCTTGGTTTTCTTATAATTTCTCCTACGGTACAGTAATCAAAGAGAGAAGGTGCAGAATAATTATTAAACCGTAGATGGTATATATTACATCGAAGTAAATTATCATAGAAAGGTTTAGACAAAATTTGCTGAGTCCAGAATTGTGAATTGACGAAACAAACAAAGGTTGTAGAGATATGAAATCGACGACAGATACATGCCTGAACCCTTCCTTCGTAAGAGATTAAAGTGCCACCCTTTACATCAGCCAATGTTTTGGGAGTCACCTGTATAATAACAAGCCCAAAAAAGAATATAGAAATGATGGGAAGCCTGCAGATAAAGGGCGATTAATTACTTGATAACAACGATTTTCCTTACCTCCATACAGTATTCATTCTTTTTCTGGATCAAATGATTCAAGATTTCTAAATTATCCCAGTCAAGGATGCTGATAGAAATGACAGAAACTCTTCTTGTGTAAATAACAAGTATAGCCACAGATAATAGAAAAATATGGAATCAATAAAAATCTAAATGAGGATACTCAAGTCGACTATAGCACCCAAGTTATCTGAATTGGCAACAAACACGTACTCCTTACCCTGTAACAGAACAAAATGGAAAATAAGGATACGTGAAAATATAGTGATGCCGATGACTATGAAATAATAAACGGCAAAGTCCAACTACAAATAGGGTTCTGGTGCCAACCTGTGATAACAGTGCATCAAGTTTTCCACTGTTCAATAATGATGGGAAGACATCCCCATGGCCAGGAGGGTACCTACGCAAGATTGCATTACTCATAAGAAAACTAGGAAGTGAGACATGCTCAGGCTTTAATTTTGAACAGGCTGACTAATGAATAAGTATGACACATTTAAGGTTAAAAAGGATTATAAAGCACAAGTACCACTTCCAACATAACCATAAATCCTCAAGCCTTTCGTGGTGACAATTGACACCACATCTTGAAACCCAAATTCAACTTATATTCAATAAAGAGAAAAGTGCGTCCACTTATTCAATAACTTTAACAAGTAGCAGGCATTGCAGTAATACCAGAATGAAAATAAAGCCACATTAAAATTCCAATGATGACTATTCGGGATCAATTTCAGTACAAATTAGATAGATAGATAAATAGACAAATATATGGAGAGAGAATGGAGAAATCACTTATGTATCCAAGTAGGCATTGTAAAGTGATTTAAGTTTTTGAAGGCAACTGAATAATTGGGTCTATGACTGCATTGCCTTGATATATGGCATATGTCTTAAGGTCATAATAAATTGTATACTTACCAACAATAGTTGGGGCTAATTCTAACAAACCACACACCCATGACATACACGTAAACTTATGGTCCCAAAAGTTTGAGGGGAAAAAAACAGCCTTGGCGAAGCACAAATATTTCCCTAGGCAAGAAAAATAAATTACATCGTGACTTATTACCTCTAATATTAGGCTGACATAACGGTTTTAAGTTGAGGACACAAGACAGACGCAAAACAATGCACCTTTTTTTTGTTTTTTGAAAGGAAAATTAGGGGTGGACCTGTTGATGATGATATTTACACTGAAAGTAAATTTCAATCCCAACTGGTCCATTCAGTTGCATTCTTTCACATAAGCTAGCTTGAATTCCTTTTAGATAGATCATAGATGTCTTAAATTATCCATTTGCTATTTGATAGATGCTATTTCAGCAAAGACTAAACAGAGACACTTCTAGTAAAAGTAGTTAAATTTGATGCAATGCGATAATACAGTAGAGGCAATATTCAAGTGAAGTCATACCATCCATCCTTGCCAGTTTTCCCTTTGGATGGCAATGGCAAGTAGTCATTAACAACCAATCGAGGATATTGGCTCTGCATAAATTTGAGGAACGTAACAAAGAAATAAAAGCTTAAAGTCCAGAAACTCCAGACAATATTACAATTGAGAGTAAAAAAGATTAGGAATTATTATTACAGACCTGGTTAAAAGTATGGATTTCGATATTTGAGTCTCTATATTTTTCAACAATCTACAAATAGACAAATTGTTAGTTTACTAGTGGCTTATAATTCTACCCAGCAAAGAGGATTCAAACTAAAGATCATGTACCTTTAGAGTATCATCATGAGTGTTGAAGGAGTTCATTAAAAGCAAAGGAACGTTGCTTCCATATTTGGAATTGAGATTCTACAAAAATACCCAAGTTATCAGTAGAAAGTCTGCTTGAAGGGGGAAACAGAGAAGATGTTTAGCAAAGAAAGGACCAGAAGATAACCTCAATTTGTTTGACAATCAAATCAAGAAATGTCAATCCATCTCGAACTTCAATGACTGATCTGCATTTCAATTATATACAAGTTATGACTCATAGACAGGACATCTCAAATGACAACTAGAGAGATATTATATCTTGTCAAACTAATATATCTTGCAGAAGTATTTCTCTTCAAGTCCAAGATATTTATTTAGTTCCCTGTTGTCCATAGTTTCTGTGATTTATATGTTCATAAATACTTTGCAAATTTTTCCTTAAGCCCTGCAGAACTATAATGCATTCCGACAGGCTATAGAACAGTGCAAATAACCAGGTTTTGAAGTCAAAGCGTTTAGGATTGTGATTTTCTTTCTCTTCATTTTGTTGATAAATAAAGAGTCTAAAGAAACAAACACAAGGCATAACAAAGTTGTATGTGACATTCGTCAAATATAGTGACAGAGTCAGCACTATCAAAAAATTTGCAATCGGCTTAGCATTAAACTAGAGACCAAGACACTAACAATACACAACTGATCTTAACTCTTGACTAAAGCTACCCGCCATCCAAACCATTCATAAGGGGAAAAAAATAAAAAAGAACATTATTAAATTTCATACTTTGGACCAGTACAGCCCATAGTTGTGCCCAAGCCTCCATTAAGCTTCAGCACTGCAAGCTTGTTCAAGAGCTTCTTTATCTCCGAAGAATCTACACAGATTGTGATACTCATCCATGAAAATACAGATCTATCAGAGACGTATCAAATTGAAAAGAGAAAACAATACATGATGATTATTAGTTATTACCTTCAGGAGATGGTGCCAAACTATCATAAGGCACCACCACTTCATCAGTAGGCGTCTCGATCTTACTCCATTCAACATGCTGCGCTTCGCCACTGTAATGCATCAATATATATATATATATATATATCGTCATCATCAACAACAACAACAGAATTCACCTACAGGTAAAGATAAGCAAATTGCAAGTATAAAGATTGAGCACTTTAATAAGTGATTCACCTGAGAGAGCGAGCTACAAGGTTGATGAATCCGTTCTTCTCATTCTCACTGCAAACAATGCACATTCAAAATCGAGAAAAGAAAATCAGATTATGATCCGAGATCCAAGCTCTTACACACACAAGAATTCCACGATAGAGAAAATGATCCAAATGGCATCAATGAGAAAGCGATCAAAGATATTCATATCAGGAAAATAGAAAGAAAGATCAGAAACCAATTCGAATCCAGAAATGTGAGACCTGATTTGGCTCAACCCAGCAACAGCAGATTTGAGGTTGGAGAGCTTCTCGGTATCGGCTGGGCTGAGAGTAGCAGCAGCCATTGCTATGGTAATGGAAACTTAGAGAGAAGAGAATGATACAATGCTCCGCAGTGCGAGTGAAAATCTGAAAATGTGGGAGAGAGAGCGTGTGTTCAAGGATTACGAAGCAAGAAGAAAGAGTGAGAGAGCGATTGTACTGATATAGGCGAAGGAGAGGGCGTGCTGGTGCTTGCGGAAAATGAAGTTGAGCAGAAGGCCAGGGTGGTTTTCGGACAGAAAAGACGAAGGGTGTGTTTGGTCTGGGAGGGGGGGAAGATGTATGGTGGCACAGAAATTAGAAATTGGGGGGAGAGAGATATTTTTTAAATTATAATTTATTTTTTAATATATTAATAAAATTAAGATAATTTTTTATTAAAAATTAAAAATTAAAAAATTAAAATTTATAATTTTTTAAAAAAATATTGATATAAATAATTTTTTATAAAAAAAAATTAAAATAATATAAAAATAAATTTATCTAAATATAATTATTTTCTTTTCTTCCCTCTTCTTCTTTTCAATTAAACAGAATTTATTAAATTTTTTCTTTATCTCCCCATTAATCTCTCTCCTCTCCTCAAACGGAGCCTAACATTCTAACGACCTCGCCTCATCCAATCTGAGCTTATAGCCCATTCGTTTTGAACCTCGGATTCCCAATTGGGCTCTCTCCATTTCTTTAATGGGCTTTCTGTTAAGTATCAACGTCAAGAGCCTCCTGAATCATTTTATTGTTTTTGAATCATTAACCCATAATTACCAACCAAAAAAAGAAAACCCCCCCATAAAGTTAGAATTACAATTGGATGTAACTAGCATTAAAAAAATACAATTAGATGTAATCATACAAATGGTTTTACCCGAATCCAAATAGCTTCATTTAATTTAATTATTTTATAGTAACGTTTAAGTTTATCAGTACAACAAATAATAAGTTAATTATATAAATAATATATTTTATTATTTTTTAAATTTTATTACAGTGATTTAAGACGTAAGGAAAATAAATAAAAGACGGCAATATTTTTGAGAGAAAATAATTGTATGACAACTTTTTTTTAATAAATTTATGAGAAATGATATTGGAATTAGAACATTACAATATTTTAAAACCACGGATATAATGGCATAGTTGTGGGTATTGGTTCGTGGGAGTAGAATAATATTACCTAACATTGTTATCTTAGCCTCTTAATTAGGACTTGAGTTCTTTAACTTTATTCCATTTGGTTTACGTCGATGTCATTCTTTAATACCTTTATACTGTTAATGGAAGTTTCAGGGAATTGGAAATGGGAATAATCTAAAGAAGGACACCGAATAGTGGGTGGCATTGTGTTTGCTTAAACAACAATGGTGGTTACGCAAATGTTCGGCAATTGGTGATTAGGCATAGAAGGCATTTGAGTTGGATTGTAGGTGAAAGCTTTTTTCTCTTTTTGGCAGGTGCCAAAGTGGCTCCTAACATTATTGTCCATTAGTCCAATCCACCTTGTTTTTTGTTGGCATATAACAACTTCACGCCTCCACTATCATCCTATCTATGCCGCCCGGTGTTCATTCCTGGTTTTAGCATAGTTTCATAGGCAAGACTAGTCGGGCTCAGGCACGAAAGCATCACAACGCTTGTCTTTGAAGCCCACTTGAAGATTGATTTGCAGGTCCCTGTATTTTAGGTAATAGGTGATAAATTCTTGCATGGAATCTTTTTATCAAATTATTTTTTAAATATCTATAATTTAACTTAATTTGTAATTTAATTTTTATAATTTAAAATTTTTAATTATTTTTAAAAATGTATTTAATCCATATAATTAGACATCTGGCAATATTTTGTTAAATTTTTTGACTTGGTCAATCGTATATTAATTTAGTACTTTAACTATACATAATTCAGATTAATTTATGCAAATTATATGTTACATTTCTCTTCTTTATCTATTTTTATACATTTTTTGTATAAATTATTTATATTTAAAGTACTGAAATTACATAAGTAATCATGTCAACAAAATTTAATTAAACACTTAAAAAAATTTAATGGTAGAGACTAAATTAAAAATTAAATATAATTATAAGGACTAAAAATATAACTTAATCTTTTATATTAATATTAACATGAATTACAAGGAAAGAGAGTGTCCACCTGGATTATCAAATACATATCTAGGAATAAATGTAACAAGATATAATAAACCTACAACTAAGGTCCCGTTTGATTAATATAATACTTTTGACAGGTATATAAATGGAAAAGAAAATAAGCTTTGATGGAATATTTAGAATGCCATTAAAAAGAATAGACAGTTTATTTCTATATTTAGTTTATTGAAAATAAAGTGGGAGTAGGAAGAAAAGCAAACTAAATAACAATTAACATTAATAAAAAAAAAGTAATATTATGTATAAGTCTTTTTTATTTTTTTGATAACTCTCCATCAATCTTTTTCAGCAAGTGTATTACTTTTATAGTCAACCTTTCTAGTATAAAACCAAATTGATTCTCTATAATGTGAGTCTCTTACCTTAATTTTCGCTCGATTACCCATGCCTATAATTTCATAATGTGGCCTATGGGTTTAATTTTCCTATAATTTACATAGTTTTGTATATCTTTCTTTTTTCTTATAAATAGATATTAAAGTACTTCTATTTCACTTATCCAACATTCTCTTAAATCTTATGATCTTGTTAGATAATTTTGTGAGCTGACTTATATCTTTCACTCTTAAACCCTTTCTTATTTTAATAGGTATATTATATGGTCTAACTACTTTGTCATTTTTCATCTTCTTTAATGTTTCTTTTACCTTTAACTCTTGAATCCTACGATAAAAGATATAATTTTAGTTTTCCTCTTTAGTGTTTAGCCTATTTGAGTGCAATAAGACCCCTTATCATTCAGTAAATATCCTATAAAAATAACTCTTCTACCTTTCCTTTATGTCTTATTCGATGACCAAGACTTCTCCTTCTTCATCTTTAATGTATTTTACTTGGTCTACATGTCTTATCTTTTTTTCCCTACTTTTAGCTAGCTTGTAAATACTTTTTTCTTCAACTTTAGTGCTTAAAGAGTGGTATAACCCATCAAATGTCTTAACTCTTGCTTTGCTCACCGCTTTCTTAGTGTCTTTCTTAACTACCTTGTATTTTTTCTAATTTTTATCACTTTTATATAAAGGCCGCGCTTTATAATCCTCCCTTTTAACCCTAACCTTATTTTGTACACTTATATCTCATTATTAAGATTCTTTCCTCTTAATTCATCGAGTATATCTTTTGCTACCTTTCTACTCTCTTTAGCTATCTCTTCTTATATGTCGTTAGCACTTTCTTGTATTTCCTAGAACTCTTCCTCTAAAATCCTTTTTCTGCAAGCTCTTTTTTTTTAATCCTTTTTCAATTACCACTACTTAATCCTTAACACTTTGTCTCGGCTTCTATTCTTTACTCTCCTCTTGACTTGAATATCCATACCTAAGTTCATATGTTGGGTAGTTAAGCTTTCTCCATATATAATTTTGCAATCTATGCAAAGCTTTTTGTCCACTTTCCTTATTAGAAATAAATCAATCTAAGAGCATGCTTCCCACTTTTGTACTTGATAAGATTCTCTTTATACTTCCTAAAACAAGTGTTAGCCATTATAGAGTCGAATACTAAAGAAAAGTCTATAATAATTTTACCTTCTACATTTGCTTCCCTTAAGTCATATCCCACATGCGAACTTTTGTAACCTCTAAATATACTCCCCACATAACTATTAAGACCTCATTGTAGGAGAATCTTTTCTCCTAATGATATTCTTTCAACTAAATTTTTTAAATACTCCTAAAACTTTACCTTGTGGTACTCTTTTAATTTTGTTTGTAGTATATAAGTATTAATAATATTAAAAGTTTTTCTTTTCACTACAAACTTTAACACTATGATTTTATCTTTTAACCTTTTTACATCTACCACAACATCTTTTCAATACTTATACACAATTATGTCTACCTCATTTTTAGATTTAGCCTTGCTAGTATACTAGAGCTTAAAACCTAAGGTATCTAATTCTCTCACTTTTTTTTCTACCCATTTAGTTTCTTGTAAGCACATATAATTAATCTCCTCCTAATCATAGTATCTACTATTTTTATTAATCTACATATAATTATACCTACATTCCAAATTTCAAAACGAATCTTACTTTCGTAAAATAATTTCTTTACCCATATTCATTCACAAAAATGTGTTAAGCATTGATGCAGTAGCTTTTGCTCATTTGATACTATACTCAAGTTGTACAACACGTTGCTTTAGGGCAATGACCTGACATTAACTCTAATACATCAATAATTCATAACATAAAGTTTTAACAAAGTTTTACGTTAGCTGTCAACTATCTAACATAATCCTTTTTCTTTTTTGGGGTTAAGACTGGCTAAGAAATGATTTGCATCAAAACGCAGCATAAGTAGAGTTAGGACAATAATATTATATATATATATATATAATTCTCATAAATCAAGATTGGATCTTTTAAAGTTTGACCTCTGAAATTTTTCCTAACACATCTCTTATTTTGTTTCTTTTCTTTAAAATTTTCTTTTTATTTATAAACCTTCCCCCTGTCATTTTAAGAAAATCCTAGTCCCTTCAAAATCTTTATATATAAGTCCATCCTTACTTCCAAACAATCTTTGTAGTGCCATTTCACTCTTCTTGTTCCTCCCCTTACTTATCACCTTTTGCAATAATGGTCATAATGACTAAGCCTTTCCATATTTCCATCAACTTTCAAATTAGTATTACTACACTTCTTAGTCTCAAATTGCCTTTGTGAGTGGAAGCCTCTAAAGTTGAGTTTCCATACACAAAGAGAGGTGAAACACTGTGAATTGAAGAACTTAGATGCGCTATGGATCAAACTTGCTAGAATAGGGTAAAAGCAATGTAATACCCGTTTATTATAAAAAAACCTTAATTACTAAAAGAGGTTCTCTAAATATAAGGATTTGAAGCCAAATAAAATTAGGGCAATAATCTAAAAAATTAAAAATAAGAATATAAGGCTAAAGATGTCCAAAAACTAGAGTCAGAATAGTTAAATAAAATCAGACGAAAACAAGTGGCATTTTTGTAATTTTGAACACTTTTAGAAAACTCAAAGAATAGATTTTTAAATGGGAAAATTAAGTACCATATGGTTCTCAGAGGCCCCAAAAACCATATGAATCCCTGGAATGGTCAAAACCCCTCCGATTTGAATTTTAGAGTATCAGTTGACCAAAAATTTGATCAAATTATTCAATAAGATTTTAAATCCAAATTAGGTGAAACTAAAGCCATTTTATGAATTAGAGGACTTAAATTTCATGATGGAAAAGACTGTTCTAAAAAAAGAATTGAAATGAGCCTAAATGGAAGAAACCAAGAAGAAGGACTAAATTGTAATTTTAAAAAGTTGTAAAAGTGACCCTTTGGCTTCTTAAAAAATGTCCCACTTTTGCCCTCTCTCTTGACCAACTTTCTTGCACTCTAAAACAGATCCAAACTCTGCTCTTGAAGGAGCACAAAAGGGGAGAGCCAATGGAGAAAGAAGAAGCTTGAAAAGTGTAAGAATTCTTTAGTTTTTCATGTCTTCTCCTTCATTAAACCTCTTCTCCTTCTCCTTTCTTCTCCTATGGTTTTGGTGATTAATTTGGACATATTTGCTGGCTAGTCCAGTGGAGAGAGGAGAGAAATCATAAGAGCTCTTAAAAGCACAAGCAAGTACTCTTGGAAAAGCTACCAACCAAGGTAATCTTTCATTGCTAAAGCTTGTTCCTCTTGGCTTTTCTTCTTCTTTACCATTTCGGTTAGAATTGGGGGGAGGTGTTAGAGACTTTATCTCAACCCAAACTTAATAGGCATAGGCGTTTTGAAGCCTAAGGAATCTAATGAAGCAAGTATGATTAAAAGAGAACCATTAGAAAACAAAGTATGGCTCTTAGGGTTTCCATTGCTCCTTGGGAATTAAGAAGCTTTCTAATGGTAAATTAGGTTATCTAAGAGTGTGTTTGAATTCTTAAGACATGTAGGAAGCTTCATGGATAGCAAGTTCCCTGGGAAAACTAAGAAAATTCCATAAGCTCTAAGTATGGTGTGCATGTCGACCTAAAGGGGTAAGTGACACCTAAGGAGATTTTTCTTTGATTCCAAAGATAGAAATGGTCTAAATATAATTAATAAATACCAAAGGAATCATTGATTTGAATTTAGAAATCATGTTTTAAAAGTTAGGTTTCCTTTTTAGGCATAAAGAATTAACTTGATATTTAGCTCCTTGGATTGAATTTGTGATGGCTCTAATGAATTTCAATGGAGTCATGTGATTTAGAATGAGTGAGAAATGGGAGCCAATACCTTGAATTATATAGGTTGCTTCATTATGCTCTTGTATGAAACTATAATAGTGTCATAAGCTAGATGTAGCTTGTATAATTTTTATGTAAGAATAGAGTTGGTTCCAATAATGTGTTTGTATCTTGTTTAATGTGTCTATACTAAGTGAATCAAGTCCCTCCTAGGTGTGGGTGTGAGGCCAAGCCAAAGACATAAGAAAGCAAGAAAAAGTTTGTGTTTCTTGCACTAAGGTAGGTCTTCATCCTTTTTTATATGCATTTTTTGGTTGTATGATTGTCATTGAATACTTATATGTATATTTGAACCATGAGACATGCTATTTGGTATTGGTTTATTGCCATGGTATCGTTATACTTCTTAAATTGCTTTTGAATTGTGCAATTGCTTTTATGGGTAAGGTTGTACCAAAAGTCCCTTAGATTAAGTGGGGTGAAGCCAAAAGTCCCTAAATATGAATGAGACAAAGCCAAAATTCTCAAAAATAATTGAAGTTAAGTCAAAAGTCCCTAAAAAGTGGGTGAGACTAATTCAAAAGTCCTAAATAATGGGGTGAGACTAGACCAAAAGTCCTTATAACTTGATTTTGACCTTGACATATTTATGTGATGTGGAAATTATGATTTGAATGATTCTTAGAAGTGTTTGGTGCATATTTGTATTTTTTGACATGAATATATGCCTTGTTTGCTTACTTAAAAAGTGAAAGAGCTGTTGGAATTTTTTGAATCTCATTCTTCCCCATTTTCCATCTAACCACGTCTAGGTGAAACTCAAGGAAGCAAAAATGGGAGTCAAGGAGCATGATTTGCAATATTTTGACAATAGAATGATTTTTGATGTAATTAAATGTCAAATTTTGTATGTATGAGTTATTTTTGAGATATAAACCCTTAAACAAATGTAAAAGCATGTAAACATGTTGTATAGAGCCAAATGAATGAGATTGTATAGTTTTGACATCATAGAGCCTTTATGTTCATGTGTATGGATTCAAGTAAAAAGTTGACTTTGAGATGTATGATAATTTAGACCATTTGAGAAGCTTATATAGGCTATGTTTATACTTTCAGATGTGCTCAAATGGTTGTGGAATGATTAGAAGACCATTTGGTGCATTTTTGACCCCTTTATAGTTTTAAAAATGACCAAATCTTGACCTAAACCACAAACTAACCAAATGGACAAATTTGCACATGAAATTTGGCATGAATATATATCTCATCTAAATATTTTCATAGAGCTAAAGAGTACTCAATTTGGAACTCTAGAGAATTTATTATGAATTTTTAAAATTAGTTAAATTATGCAGATCTATCAAGGTTACTGTTCATATGGTTAGTTTGCTTCTCTGTGTCATTTGTGGGCTAAATGACATTTAATAATCATAAAATTTTACAACCATAAACTAGACATCATAAGCGTTTCATAGCCATTAAGAGCACATCATTTGAAACTTTGTAAAGGGAGATATGATTTTTCAAAGTTTGAGTTCAGGTGTAGGATGCCACCTAAACTAGTGTTACTGTTCTATCAATTTTTATGGGGCAAACCTAGTTGTTTGATCTAAAATTTTTATGACAATTAGAGGATATTCTAAGCTTTCCAGAATCATATAATTTACATGATTTGGATTTTTATAGAATTAGTTATAAATTTTTGAATTTTACATCAGAATATAGAACCAGAAAATTCTGCATCTTTGCTTTGAAATTGTGTTGCTTATCTTAAACCCGAAATAAGACCTTGGAATTGTGATGTTTTTGGTTCATTAAGTCTATTATGGATGGAAGAAAATGTAGGTAAGGCCAAATGGTCCCTATGATTCAAATTGAATTATTTTGGCTTTTAATGACGATTGTTTCCACTGCTAAAAGTTTTATTTTTATGCAAATGGATCTTTATGCCATTTGTGATGTAAATTGAGAAGTATCTTGATGTGATGTTACAAGCAAAGTTGGAAATATGCAGAAGCAACCCTTAGGAAAGATTAACACAAGTTACATCTTCAATGGTCTTCAATGGCTAACAAAGATAGTAAAGATGATGCTTTTGAATCAGCAAAAGAAATAAGGTTTTGGAAGAGATTTGTAATGTAGAAAAACAAGTCTATTGGTTAGGGCTTGAATAAGTACATGTTTATGATATTTTAACTTATAAGAGGATATAATGGCAAATGACATCTATTTTGTAGGAATCAAAGCTCGTCCCATCTCATCAAGTGAATGATGGAATGCGATCCCCACATATGTAAAAATGGGTTCTCATATGTGAATAAAATTAATCATTGCATTTTGTTTATCAAACATTATTTTGGTTTTTTTTTATTCCGATTCTCATTTCTAAATATCTTTTTCCAATGTTGGCCATAACAACTTTGATTTCTTTTGGTGTATGTGCACCTTTTTTAACAACTTGATATAGCCTATCTTAGAAAAAGAGAGGTACCACAAGTTTTTGTACATAACACTCAAATGGGATGAAGGATGAGTTAATGGGAAGGGGAGAAAAATTAAGACCCTATTTGGAATCAATTTAGAAATGGAAACTAAAAGGAATTTCATTCCATATATGTGTTTGGCACAAAGGTTCATTGAGACAATGAAAAGGGTAGAAAAAACCTATTTTCTAACATTATAGCGGTTAAATCATCAACAACTTTGGAGGCAAATTGTGAAAAAGACAACATTGCCCTTCTTCACTCAAAGACCCATTCCATTTTTATGTGTAATTTGGGTAAAATTATATTTTAACTCTTAAAAATTTTAAAATATTTCAATTAAATCCTTAAAGTATTTTAAATGCCTTTTAACCAATTTTTAAACTTTATAATTATTTTAAAATTTACTAATTTTTTGTTTACTACTCTAAAATATTTTTTTTATTTTGATAAACATTATTTTTAATTCTACATATTTTAATTATTAACTAATAGGGGCCTATATGAAATTAAAATTTTTAAGGGCAATTTTGTCTTCATTTAAAAAAAATTATAAAAATCTTTTTTTTCCTTCTTTCTTTATAAGTGGCAATTTTGTCATCCTCTTCTACTATAACAAAAAGGATAATTTTTTATTAGATTGAAAAATTGTTAATTGACTCTTCTCAAATTTTAAATTCACATAATTTTAAAAATGGTGTCACTTTAAATGTTGAATTTTGATTAAAGTGTAAAAATTAAATTTCATTTGTGATTAAAGTTTGATTGGTACTAAAAAAGGTCAAATTTAATAATATTTAATATTAAAAATAATAAATTATATAAATGATAATGAATAAAATTAAATTAAAAAGCTTATTAAAGATTAGTCAGAATTGATCCTACTAACTATTAGTCAAACCAATTTTGACCAGCAATTGATTGGTGCATTGTGGGCAAGGTAGAACTGATCCTACTAACTATTAGTCAAACCAATTTTGACCAGCAATTGATTGGTGCATTGTGGGCAGGGTAGCAATACGTTATGCATTGCTCTCTCTCTCTCTCTCTCTCTCTCTCTCTCTATATATATATATATACATATATAGATATGTTAGTAAGTTATATATATAATAAATATTTCTATATATATATATATTATATTTGAATATATATATATATATATATATTAATATATATTAAAATAACATATGTAAAATATTAAAATAAATAGTTATTTTTATTATATTAAAATAATATTTATAAATATAAATAATTATAATTATATATTATATAAAATTATTATATATAAAATCAATTTTTATATTATTTTTCAATCTAAGAACATTTTGTTTATTTGTCATCACCTATTTTTTATTCTATCACTATTTATATTTTATTAAACAAATAAAAGGAAAGACATTCTCTTCTCTTTTTTCTTATACCAAACACAATTAATCATGTTCCTCCATATTAAAGGATTTTTTAAATTGGTTAAATTTTTTTACTATTTATTTCTTTTAACTAACAGTGTAGGGAAGGGCACTAGTGAAAGCCATGGCCCCTACCTCTCAGTTATTTTATATATATATATATATATATAATATTTCCTTAAAAGAATAGAACTTAAATAAGGTTGTTCAAAAAATAAAATTTACTTGTGTATACAAACTATGATAATATAACTAATAAGTTGTATATTGATATAATATATGTTATACTTTGACAAAATATTATTATTGATTCTTATTTAATCTTTATGAATAATTAATAAATTACTTTAATAATTTTTGAAGTTATTTAGAATAATAAAATTAAAAACAACATATTTTTAGGACAATATCTTACCAAATTCTAAGATATTTTGAATATATATATTAATATACATATATAAAATTCTAGATATATAAAATTAATATACTATGATTTGAATTTCATTTGAATTTGCAATAAAAATATTGAGTCTCATTTTCTATGTATAAGAATTAAGTGAAAAAAAAATTATAAGCGTACTACTACTACTACTATTACTATACTACTACTACTACTGCTACTGCTACTACTACTATTGTTACTGCTACTGCTACTGCTACTACTACTGCTACTACTAGGGGTGTACATGGACAG